>RSEF01000001.1:123402379-123494282 GCA_003993805.1 Himantopus leucocephalus | reverse complement strand
CACCCATGTAGCTTTTACTAGCCCACAGATTGCTCCTTTTTTTTCCTTTTCTTTTCTGAATCCTATTCATTCATAGCTTTTCCTTTTCACCAAAGAGCACTAAAATTTTTCTTTCTGATTTTTAATATTACTCTAAAAGTAATTTTGGGCCAGGTTTAATACATTCAGCTTTATGTAGGAAAACCTATTTATTTCTATAAATGAAGCAGAAAATAGCTCTTAATTGATACCACTCTACATAAGCAACCATGTCAGAATCGCTCAAGTGGCAACCCCTTCTCCTCCCAACACTACAAACTAAAGTCTAGAGGTAACTGAGTCTCAGCTTTCTTATCTAAAGTCATGATATAATATGAGGAACCAAATTTGTGGATGTAATCCACCAATAAAAGATGTGAAGTCAGACCATAGTTTGCAATCTGAAGTTTTAGGTCAAATACAGACTCATTTTCAGCTCAACAGCATATAAATATCCGGTAGAAGTGAAAGGTGTTCAGAATGTAGGTTCATATCCATGTACATCAATAGCAGCAGAAGAAAATCTGATTCAACATTTTAAATGCTATCAGATGTGCTGTTGCAACTGTACATAACCAGAAGTCAAGCTAATGCAGCACCACAATGCACAGAGAGGAAAGCAATTTGTCGGGGTCTTCCTAGTGTGTAGGGCATGTACTGTTATATTCTATCACAATATGTAGGATAATCACCCATTTGGTTGCCACTGTCTGTATACTATCTACCACAATCTACAGAATTCTGCTTCAAAGATTGACTATATAGATTAAATAATACCTGTGCCAGAAGCTGCTCTTTCTCCTGAAATTAACTAAGAATTCAACTTATGTAATGACTTCCATAAATGGGGGTTTGCCAAGAAGGACCAGTCAAGGACAAAGCATTTAAAACTCAGAACCTAATAGGCACGATGGAAGTAGTTTCACTGAAAAACTGACATTAAGCAGAATGCATAGATAAAAAATGCCCTTTAGGGACTGTGTCCTTTCCAGACAATATATGAAGAGATACTTATTTTTCAACAGGTCAAGCCTGGATTTGAGAGAGAGGTTGAGCTAAATGCTCCATCTCATCTTAATCCATCCATATTCCTTCTTAGAGGTTTATTATAAACTGGTAAAAATTATAATGCCACTTTTCAGATAACTCGTTATGTATTTTACTGCTCATAAAAATAAAATGTTAAAAATCTGTAAGTAATACTTTTAATCTTAATAAAATGTATCTGTGACTTTTGGAACATTTAATAAAATATGTTCAATGCAGTGAAGGTGAATAACTGAAAAAATCAAGTGTGGTATTTTAACAGTAAATGACAAAACACTGAAAAATACGGGGTGAACTGAACTACTATATATTATAACCTGAAACTCAAGTCTTGCAGTGATTGTCAATGTTCCATGATTGATTAAAAACAATAATCCAGCTTTTACGTATTTATATGAACCGATATTATGAAATGCAATGAATTCTATTTACACAGTATAGTAGATTTTTAAAAAATAATAAGCAATTACATTATAGGAAAACAATACTAAACAGACATGACAACTATATTAACCAGTTTAATCAGGATTATTTTCAAGACGACGTATTTTAAAATAGGCTACGATAAACAAGTAAAGGAAGAAGTCAATTCAAAAACTTTTAGTCCTTACCATTCACAATAACAATTATGTCCCGAAAGTCAATTTCTCCTCTGGCTTCTACTCTTCCTTCACATCTGTATACTCCTTCATCACTTTTATTGATGTTAAGAATTTGGAGATTATTGTTTGCTAATACTGCAAATCGATCTAGAAAGGCAGGTAAGAAATTAAGTGGGGTTAGTAAATCAAGACATGAGGAACGCTAACTTAAATGGGTAATATTTATGCACTTTCTCTGTACAATCAGAATGCTCACTGTCAAAACATTTGTCAATTTAAAAGTAAAATATCAACCAAAAAATTTCTTTTTTTCCTACTCCAAAATACATTGCCATTTCCTAAAATTCAATCTGGATTTTCCATCCATAACTTCCTACTTACTCTCAGAAGTCATCAAATGTAAGTTAAATTCATAAATTATTGCAAAATGAGTGGAACATTCATGAACACCTACACAGAATATCAAAAAGATTAAAGAGATGGAAAAAAGATAAATTGAGTGATTTATAGTAAAATAAATTCAAAATCTTTCTTCCCTCTCTATCTAGAATAACTAACTGTCTTTACACCCATTTTATGGCACTATGCTTAATCATTTCTCAGCTTGCTTGCTCTCCTTCCCTCCTCCCATTCCTTTGTTCATTCACTATTCCTCAGTCAATGATATGTCTCACCATAGTCTAACACTTCATAGAAATGGCTACAAAGATAACATCCAACAAACCACTCCACCTTCTACATAGTCCAGCATTAACTGAAATTCAATAGGCCTTTTGAGTATCTTAATTTCATTGAAAAAATCAGATTCTGAACAAGTGTGTATACGCTTTCCTGCACGTGCAGCAGCAAAATAATAATCTGCAAGAGTAAACTGAATCTGTATTTAAGTTTTCCCTCCTTTCTGTCTGAACTAGTGTATTGGGTTCTCATGGCAAGATATTGGCAGCAGGAGGGCTGCAGGGGCGGAGAGGCCAGGGCTGCCCTCTGCCAGGCACAGCTGGTTCCAGCGAGCTCCAGCAGACCCACCGCAGGGCACGGCTGAGCCCCTCAGCCATGGTGGTGGCACCTCTGGGAAAGTCTGTGTAAGAAAGAGCAAAATGCTGTGCAGTAACTGTGAGCGAGAGGAGTAAGAAAAATGAGAGAAACAGCCCTGTAAGCACCAAGATGAGAGAAGGTGGAAGGGGAGGAGGTGCTCCAGGCAACAGAGCAGAAAGCCCCCTGCAGCCGCAGGAGAGAGCAGATATCCACATTGCAGTCCATGGAAAAGCCCACGCTGGAGCAAGTTTATACTGAACAACTGCAGCCCATGGGAAGGAGCCACACTGGAGCTGCTATGGACTGACCACAACCTCCATTCCCCATCCCCTTGCACTGCTTGGAGAGGGGGAGGTAGAGGACTCAGTAATGTGACATGGGTGAAGTTGAGCCTGGGAAAAAGGAGGGGAAATGCGTTGCTTTAATTTTGCCTTCGTGTTTCACCATTCAACTCCATTTAACTGGCAATAAATTAAATTAATTTTCTCTATTCAAATCCATTTTGCCTGCCCTGGTAATTGGTGAGTGATCTCCCTGCCTTTAACTCCACCCACAAGCTTTTTCATCTCATTTTCTCCCCCTGTCCTGTTAGGAGGGTAAGTGAGAGAGTGGTGCCTGGAAGCTGGCCAAGGTCAACCCACCATAACTCGTCAATAGTAATGGACTCTTTTGAGGAAAATTACTTCCTGCAGTTCACTGTATGTGTTTTTTGAAGAACCTGCATACTTGTTATTCAGCTGCCTCTCTTGTTCTATTTGAACCAGTGTCATCCTTTCAGTATTGGAGGATGATGAGATTTACTACCTTTCAGTTTTAACTCGCAACCGAGTGTCATTTTTCACTTTGCTTTCCTTTTTGATTCTGCTGGATTTTTAAAGAATGCAAGATTTCCCGCAACACTGATATTCAAAAATAGTGATAAACAACAGTTGGTAGAAAAGCTTTTATGTAGTTATACAGCTAAGAGCCTTTTCATAGAACATAAGTACACATATATTTACAAATAGAACAGCTTTTTATGCCATGCGGCTTCTGTTTGATTACCAAGAACTCCATCAGAAAAATGTAAAAAGAAAATTTAATTATGCTTCACCTGATAGAGGTTTACAGGACACCAGTGGCCTCAACGCATTTATGCTAATTATGTCTAGTTTATTAAAGTCATGCTTGAGCATTAATGGCATTTCACACACTACCACATACAAATGGTATCATCTTTTTCTCTCTTGTACCTACACAATTCCCAGAGAGCTGTGGTTCAAAATTTTTTGAAAAGGTGAGATCTAGTCCCTCTTTAAGAATTAGTAACCTTTTTTTTTTTTGTTAACATAAATATTTAATGTGCGACATGAATGAGAGGACTGGAGATCACCTTTATTTCTTTATAATGCTGAAAAATGAGAGTTCATTTAGTAACAGGAAACAACACCTGTAGGCATTGGCTGGATATCTTCTCAACTTCCATTGCAGAAAAATATAATGGATATAGCAGGATATAGTCTCATGAGTAAACTAAGTATAACAGAAGAAAAACATTTGGGGTCCTTTTCCACCACTAATAGTGTCTACATACAGTCAAAATTAATACACATCGTATTATAAGCAAACCTAAAAAATGGTATGTGAGTTGAATGTGTGAGTTTCTTTAGAAATCATTGCTGTCCATGTTTTATCCTTTGGTAGGCTTGTGAAAGAATAGTTCATGTCACTGTAAAAATGCCACTAAGTATACAATGATACTATTCTCATTCAGCAGGAATCAATTGTGCATAAACCAGCTGGGTCAACAAATGCACTGAAATCTTGACAGGCAGAGCTTAGATCTTGATGGACTCGCATGTACTGTGGAACACTCAGGAGGTTCAGAGCAGCAGAATAAACTAGTAATACAACATGACGCATAGAGATGGCGCGCACACAGATAAAGTTCACTGTCCTATGGATATTGTAATAAAAATAGTGTGGATTCTAAATGGATCACAGTTGGTGGATGTGGACAGTGACTAGGCACTATGCTCCTCCAGCTCATCACTCTATTTTCTGACCTCAGCTCACTAACTTCAAATGCCTAATTTAGAAGAACAGTCACACCACCTTCCCCTTCAGTCAAATCAGATGCTAAGTGGTATGCATGGCAAGAGGGATTGCCTATGTCTTTTCAGTGCCTCATAAATAGAACTTGAGGAATTTTTGGCTTATGGTTTGCAAATTTTACTGTGTTCTAGGGAATGTACCAGGCTATGACTAATACTGTTGAACAAAAAGGTTAGGCGCGGATGTTCATTCTAAGACTAGGACATGACTAAAGACCTGTTGAAGAAAAATCAAAACGTTTGGCAAAAGCTGAAAACCAAGACATCTATTAAATATGTCCCCCATACACTGGGTTTTTCAACCCAGTGATGTCTTCTTCTAGACCAAATGTAAACACAGCATGTTAACCATCTAAAGCTAACACTCACCTTTGCACATCAGTTTACACAAGTGTATTAAGAGATCTACATTGGCTCTGCAGAGTAATGGCACCAGTTTTTCCACTACTGTAATTAAAACTGTGCAAAATACTGACTTGAAGTGGGAAACCCAGTTCTCAGAGACTACATTACACTGAGGAAGGAGCAGAACTGGCTTGCCACAGGCTACCCAATATGATCTAGAGGGTTAATCTGGTTCATTTGAGTCTGTCTTATCTAGTTCTTCAGAATAAGAGAGAATGTTTTTTTATGGACCACACCAACAATAAGATAGCATGCAGTTCCCTAGAACTGTAATTAGATGTATTTTCAAAAAGCAAATTCTAATAGTTTTCCAGAACCTTTTATCATATATAAGTTGTGGTCTTGAAGAGAATCATCTTACATACTAAAAATAGCTATGTGGGGGAAAAAAAAACCCCTAATAGAATTACATAATTGAGAATGTAAAACAATAAAATGTAAATGTAATAAAAACTGAACACAGTACTCGAGGTGGGGTCTCACCAGTGCCGAGTAGAGGGGGACGATCACTTCCCGAGTCCTGCTCACCACACTGTTCCTGACACAGGCCAGGATGCCATTGGCCTTCTTGGCCACCTGGGCACACTGCCGGCTCACATTCAGCCGGCTGTCCACCAACACCCACAGGTCCTTCTCCACTGGGCAACTTTCCAGCCACTCTTCCCCAAGCTTGTAACGCTGCATGGGGTTGTTATGACCCAAGTACACGACCCGGCACTTGGCCTTGTTGAACCTCATACCGTTGGCCTCGAACCATTGATTTAGCCTGTCCAGATCCCTCTGTAGAGCCCTCCTACCCTCAAGCAGATCAACACGCCTGCCTAACTTAGTGTTATCTGCGAACTTACTGAGGGTGAACTCGATCCCCTCATCCAGGTCATTGATAAAGGTATTAAAGAAAACCAGCCCCAGTACCGAACCCTGGGGAACACCACTTGTGACCAGACACCAACTGGATTTAACTCCATTCACCACCACTCTCTGGACATGGCCATCCAGCCAGTTTTTCACCCAGTGAAGAGTACACCCATCCAAGCCATGAGCAACCAGTTCCTCCAAAAGAACACTGTGGGAAACAGTGTTGAAGGCTTTACTAAAGTCCAAGTAAACAACATCCACAGCTTTTCCCTCATCCACTAAGTGGGTCACCTTGTCATAGAAGGAGAACTGGTTTGTCAAGCAGGACCTGCCTTTCGTGAACCCGTGCTGACTGGGCCTGATCACCTTGTTGTCCTGCATATGCCGCATAATGACACTCCGGATGATCTGCCCCATAACCTTCCCAAGCACTGAGGTCAGACTGACAGGCCTGTAGTTCCCAGGACCCTCCTTCTGGCCCTTCTTGTAGATGGGTGTCACATTTGCTAACCTCCAGTCAACTGGGACCTCCCCGGTTAGCCAGGACTGCTGACAAATGATGGAAAGTGGCTTGGTGAGCACTTCTTCCATCTTCCTCAGTACCCTTGAATGGATCCCATCTGGCCCAATAGACTTCCATATGTCTAGGTGCTGGAGCAGGTCACTCACTATTTCCCCGTGGATTATGGGGGCTTCGTTCTGCTCCCTGCCCCTGTCCACTAGCTCAGGGGGTTGGGTACTCAGGGAACAACTGGTCTTACTGTTAAAGACTGAGGCAAAGGCGCCATTGAGTACCTCAGCCCTTTCTTCATCCTTGGTCACTATGTTTCTGGCCCCATCTACTAAAGGACAGAGATTATCCTCAGTCCTCCTTTTATTGTTAATACCACACCTATGCTATGTTTATAGAAAACTGCTAATATGATAGCAGAATTCTGGAATACCTTAATGATTTGAGCAGTGATAGAATAAAACATGCATATTTATACAGATAGTGGGTAATTTATATGTAGCATATTTGTATTAACAGTGGCAGCTAATCTTCTTCTATGGTTAACTCCAACCACAAACTAATATACAAATGTCTGTACATAGAATTTCTATATTTGCTTTGAGCACTGCAGAATGTGTTGTATTTAATGTCCTTTGAAGCCTCAGAACTGTGCAAAAACAGAGCAAGCCACTTACAACTCCAGATAAGATCTGATCGATGAAAACAGACCCATTCACTTTTATAGCTAATAAAATGTCCCTGACTCCCATACAGTGGAATTATGAGTCATGACAATGCAGCTCTTGATAACAATAGAGACATTCTTAGAACATCCCCATAAAATTATGCTTTGTATATTGCTCTATTAAACCTTAAACACAGAGTGTAAGACCAGAAATGCTTTTGGAGGTCACTGTTCATCTAGTTTTTGGTTTGTTTTTTGTTTTTTTAACCAAAGAATGATGGACAGCCACTCCCACAGTTTCTTACTCACATCTTTGTTTGCAGAACTCAAAAGAGACTATAAATCTTAAAACGATCTAGCAATGGAGCAGATAAAGTATTGGGAATATACAGAAACTAATTCAGAATAGTGAGAGGCTATTTCACCTACAGCTATTTCAGCTATAGGCCTACTACACAGCAAAAATCTTTAAATTTTCACTTCTGATTTTGTGCACAGGCCTTCTGGGAGAAGAACTCAGTCTTCTGTTCAAATGGAATACACAAATATAGATACGAGTAACGTTCATGAATTTGCAAAACTGAAATAGTCAAAAGTCTGTGCTGCAAAAATGCTATGAGTTGTAACATATACAACATAAGAATGGTACAGAATATAACAGAAAAGCCATGAAATGAAACGAATGACATTATCTCATGTCCTCCTATTATGCCATTGCCAGAATGCTTAAAATAGAAACTGTTTTCTCAAGCCCCACAAATAAACTGAAATATACAATTCAGTTTGGATATAAAATTATTCAGTATTTTAGCTTACTATAAACTAAAACTCAACAAGAACAATTAGTTACTTCTTTTTTAATAGACACCATTTAGAATATGACAGACAAATTTGATGTTATTTAATTTAAAATTATGCTAGTACAGGTACAGATCCTTCACTGAAGATTTTGAAGCTGGAAATGTAATGCAAAAATGAATCTTTTTATTTAACAATGCATGAAAAAAAATTTCTTAACAGTAAGACTTTGGGTATATTCTTTTTCCGCCTGCATTATAAACCCATATAGGCATTGCAAAACTCACAAAGTTCCTGATGCCCTATTTTTAACTTATTTAAAATCTCACTTCCTCCCAAGCATGACTGGGATCTTATTTGGATACTAGTCTAGATCAGAACATAAGGAAAGTATTATGCTATTTAAATTACAACTGGTTTCTATTGTTCTACCTTTTCACATTGTAAGCACCATGAAAGAAAATGGTTAAAAAGACAAATTTATGTTTTGAAATTTAAAAACTTAGAATCTTCATAATGTATGATTTTGAAAAAGAAAGGAAAGATCGCTTTATTTCATTTTCTAATCCTACAGCAGCCAGATTGTTTGGAAAAACAAATAAAATGGCAATAATAAAAAATTTTGAGAGAGACCTTCGAGGCACTTTTTCAAGCTCTGAGCTGCATCCTTGAAAAAGACTTTTTGCTAAATTGTCAAATCTTGTTTTGTTTTCAGAGTTCTTGTTTTTCAAAATCTTCTACGTCTCACCTACATTCACTGTTTAATTACATATATCAAAATTTCAACTCTTTTTTCTAAGGGTAGAAGTTTGCTGTTTCTTCTTAGTGTCTGCGTTTAGATAACAGAAGGGATAGGATATACTAAATAAAAATGAAGTTTGATCAAAACTTTCTTTCACAATGGAGAGGAGTCTGAGTCCGGAAACATCAAACAAGCTTTCTTTTCCCCACATTTGTGTATGTGGTTTCATAAGAGACCAAATATAACATTTATTTTTCATTTTGAAATAAAAATAATATTTAATTAATAAAGAACAAGAATTCTAAATGCATACACTACAACCTTGAGTTTTAGTACATGCAGATATAAAGACTGATAAGAAGATGGATAAGCTGGTTCATCAACAATGTTAGTTCCATTTCCAGAAAATGTGAAAAGTCTTGTTTTCCCTAAAGGTGAAGAAAACTATTGAGACACCACTGAAAAAATGGTTCACAGTTTTTCAGGGGATAAATCACACAAATACTATGTGCCTAATTTAATTGTCTCTCTACAGCCTTAGAACTTGGATGTGGGGAAGGTAGAATTCATCTTCACCTGAATTTATCAGTCTAGCTGTTAGGGAATCTAGCCTAAATAGATTGCCGATATCCCCAGTTGTTTGTAACTCAAACGGTAGCTTACACTCATACAAGTAAAATCTCACAATAGTGCAAAAAGCCTATGCACCTGAACTGCTCTGACCTAACGTCCAAGTATACCAAAGTCAATGCAATGTTCGCTCAGTGTCATACCTTTGTGTGTACAGTGAAGTTTATCTGTGTGTGTTTCAAAAATATGTTCAACTCCTACATACATGGCAACCCAGGAAGAGCTCCTGTGAAGGAGCTCCCAGCAATCTTTTGGGCATTTGGACCCTCATGTTACATCTAGACAAAACTACCAATTGGAAAAAAAATGATACATGAAGGAAACCACTGCCTATGGACTCTCTGTAGTCCACAGGACCTGGTTAAATTCTACTTAAGCTGATGGGCTAACCAATATCCATGTTCCACTATAATGTGCTTAGTCTTCTTTTACAAGAGTATTTTAATATTAATTAGAATGTATAACTTAAAGAGTTACCAAAATACTAACTGTCAGCAATAGTTGTGACTTCCTCATTCCGATACAACCAGCTGACAATGGGAGCAGGTGAACTAGTAACACGGCAAACAACTTCTGCATCTTCTCCCTGCCTGAACTCTTGTGGAGATACTATGTCTCGGAAAGTGAGCTTTTCTGAAAAGGAAGAAAGCAGAATATAATAAGCATTTTCCAGATCATTTAGCATTAAAATTATGCATGAAACCAAATCAGATAAAGATGATTATTAAGACTTCTCATTGTGATAATACAGAATTATTTCCATAACATAATTTTCCCAGATAAGACTCAAATGGACCTGGACACATGACTTCCACTTTGTCGGTAGAAATGATTTTACAATAATTTTGCATTATGAAAATCTTTGTTTTATTTATATAAACTAAGCATGTTTTATAAATACATTTTTCATTATTTTCAAAGTTCCAGAGTCCAGTTTTTTCAGAGGTCTATATATTCAGGTTAATAGTCTATTTACTCTCTTGTGCATTTTATTCCTCATTATCTTATTATTGAATTAAAACCTCATGTTTTTATTCCATCAAAACTTCCACCAAACTCAGCAAAATTATTTGGAAAAGTCTTATTAAAAGGGTGGAAATTTAGCCTCACTGACTGTGAAAAGCATCAGCTGAGTACAACATAAAAACTTTAAAGCCAGTGGGAAACTATATGGAGAAATTAAATATTACTAAGTCAAAAGAATTTGTACCTTTTTTTTTAGGAAATAACAAGATTTTTTTAGGCCTGATGAGGCTTTTAATTATTCCAACCCCAAATAACTGAACTTGATATTTAATTTTATTAGTGGGTTGAATAAGTTTAGTATTATTAGAATTTAGTGTTAGAAATCCGAGATGGCATTAATCCATCATCTCATGAAAGATCTAACAGCAGGAACCAATTGCTGGAAGGCTTTCTTGCACACAGAAGAAACAAACTGACCTATGTTCTCTAGGATCAAGGACTGTCAGTTACATTTCAAAGGACACTTTGGAGAACGTAAGTCAGAGATGCAACTCCACCTCCACCTTTTTGCATTGATAGGAGTGCAGGCTCAAATAATCCACACGGTACCCACAGCACACTTTTGTTACATACTTCTCTTGTATAAATTTCCACAGTATTTGTTTGAAATGTTTGAAGTATTTGACCATGTGTAAGTCAAAAGAAGAACTCTCACAGACGTCAGTGAGTACTGAACCAGACCGTAGGAGTACAGTGTATTCCGCTTTTTCCTTACAATACTTCACAAATATGAATAAGGAAAATTTCATATGTCAGTTCCCACAAACCTTCACATTTCCTGTGTAGGTCTTTGGGTTTATCTAACCTCAGAATTGTTAAAATTACCACATACAAACACTTCAAAAGATTTCAACCTTGCTCAGCAGTCTGCTAATGGCGTGACTGGCAGTTTTAAGCATACAAATGAATTCCGCAAAACTTGAAATCTTTTGAAGTGCCAGCTTTCAAGCCATCATGTAATCTCTTGTAACTGCCATCACCACTTTAATGGTTGTTTTGTCAATAGATTTTTTTTAAACTGTATGTCTTTTGTTATCTGACTTCTCTGTACCTTTCAGAAGCAGTGCTTTGATTCTACTCTGTATTTTCTGTCTCATTGTAATTCCTCAGAGCTCAGTCCACCCACAAACAATTTTTAATGAATATTAAAAAAATATTCTCCACTGAAGTTAGACAATAACTCAGCTGAGAGGTTGCTGGCATATCTCCCACCCTTTCACCAACAAAGATCTTGCCTTTTATCTTCACAGTGTATTTGTGCAATATATTGCTTTTAGGCATTTTTGATTGATCAAAAGAATATAGTACAATGTAAAGTTATTTAAGTAAATTGAAAAAAACCAACCAAATGTCTCAGAGAATCTTTTACCACAATAGAATGCATTTACTTTTCAATATACTCCTCAATTAGTTGTTTGTAATTGAAATGCATTTTGGTTGCTTATCACATCAAGCTTCAATGCTTTACGGCAAAATTCCATTATAAGTCCAAGAACAGGAAAGGACTGACATAAAAATAACTAACTCAGTCTAAACTTCACTTTTTTAAATGACATACATTGCAATTCCTGCACTCTTATTTATGCATATATTTGTAATAAGAATTAGGTTGACATGACTTTTTTCTCATATTTCCTCTTTTCCATGAGGGGCATACAGTGCACCCACATAAGATGGCATTCTAAGGTACAAAGGAAAATGGTCTACAATATTACAAAGTGACCATGCATTTCATTTAAGTCTTCTTCACAACATCTATTAACTAAACTGCAGGAGATGCAATTATTTGGACAATAAGGTTCAGAGCCTGGGAAGACATTTTGACAGGATTTACTTTCTCAATAGCAGTGGCCTTTATAACATTGTCTTTCATTTGTTAATTGATAATATTTTACTTACGATAAATTTCCAAAACAACAGTAGCTTCTTGAGTTTGTCCCTTAGCATCTGTTGCTTGACACCGATATATACCAGCATCTTCTATATTTGCATTATAAATGGTTAGACGTGATCGAACACCTTCTTTCTGAACAACCACTCTTTGATTAGAAACAATCTTCTCTCCTTGTGGATTGTACCAGTCTATGCTTTCAGGCTCACCAATGGCTACAAACAAAATCAAAAAACAAGCCAACATTAGTAGTTCAGGTAGACATTATGCAACGCATATGGCTACCCAATGCACAGTGTCTACGCAATGCCAGAGAATTGCTAAATTATGAGATTTGTGAGAAAGTCTATAGAAATATAAGCAAGGCGAAACTGCAGGCAGATGTATGATTATTGAGACAGGATAACGAATAGCTCAAGGATTCAAGAGGAAAAAAAAATGAAACACATAAAGGTATACAGTCTTAAAGGAAAGAAACAGGCTGTTTAGCAGTCACTGGATCAACAGGTCAACAGTCAGTTGGGTTGTCAGTGTAGTCAGGCCATGTGTCATTGTCAATGGAAGATGGCAACTCAGCAACATCAAGGATCCACATCAAGCAGCTGCAAATGCAAACCCTTCTCCTCCTGGCTGATATCTGCCTCACCAGAAAAGAGTCTTTGGGTGTCTCATTAGATTGGAGAGGATACTTAAGCTTAGCCTAGTAGCTTATTTAACTCCTTAGTTTAGACAAGTGAAAATATTTTAACTAAAGAAGCAACCTAACAGATGCAAATTACCTGTACTGATATAGACAATTTAAACAGTGATTCAGAGTATGAAATGAATAGTTTCTAGACTGGAAATGTGAAGCTAGTGATGATCTACTATTTATCACGACTCTCAGAAGTCAATGTGACTATACAAATATATGCTAATATAAGTTAATATTGTGAATCAATTAATTCAGTTTCAAATTACATAGAAGGTTGAAAATCTAACAAAAAATACACAGCTACAAGTAAAATGAATACATACCTGTGCATGTGAAGAATTTGGATTCACCCACACTGAGCTCAACTTTGCTAAGTGAAATTGTAACTTGAAGTAGAGCTGAAAAATATAAAGTAGGTTGTGAATACATTTTGGCATTTATCAGTTTAAATTTTATATCTTCAGGTTTTGTGTTTTCTCATTCTCTACTATAGAACTTGTTCAACACATCTGAAAATTTTCAGCTAAGCATTTTGTCTTTTGAACGGGAGTATACATAGAGATGGAAAAAACAAAATATTACACAAAGGATAACAGCCTCACATCCTAAAACTGAGGACAAAATTAAAGAAAAAAAAAAGGATAGAAATATACACAAATATAAAACCAAAACCTCAACTAGAATAAAGTGACTGGGAACACTCAGCATAGACTGACCAAGAGTAAGTCATGCCTGACCAACCCCACTGCATTCTTGGATAAAATGATTAGTTTTGTGGATGAGGGAAGAACAGTGGGTGGTAATTACCTTGACTTTACCAAGGCTTTTGACACTGCCTCCCACAATATTCTCGTATTCAAGAGCATTGGGCATAAATAGCAAGTAGCAGGGGATAGTTGCAGGGGTGACTTGTGTGGGAGGGAGGTCAGGGGTTGCACTGTGACAGACACAGCCAGTTGCAGCTGGCTCCACAACGGACCCACTGCAGGACATAGCTGAGCCAGCTGGAGGAGTCTGTGGCACCTCTTAGAACACCAAGACAGGGGAACAAAAAAGCCAGAGCAATAGGAAGTGCTCCATGGCACAGTTGGTAACACCCCTGAAGGGATTGTGGCCATGCATAAGTCCTTGCCAGAGCTAGTCCACCCCCCAAAAAGACGGTGGCCTGTGGATAACCCACAAAGGAAAGGGAAATGAATTACGCAGAAGGAGCAATAGAAGAAAAAGAGTGAGAAAGAAGGAATGGGAGAAAGAAACCACTGTCCTCAACCCAACTTCCTGCATCACCCATCATCTCACTGAAGGGACTGAGTGGTAACCTGCACTGATGGTGATAACAAGGGGAGTGGAGACTAGGAATGGAAAAGGAAAGGTATGTGGAGCCTGGGAAAGGGCAATGTGTTTTCCCTAAGTGTTTAAGTATTTGCCTTCTTTGTTTCCCAATACTCAAATCAGTAATTAAATGTTTATGTTAATGCTTGATAAATTCCTCAACTAGAGTCTGTTTTGCCCACAACAGTAATTTGCCAGTGATTTCCCCATCTTTACTTTGACCCATGAGGTCAATGAATTTTCTCATTCCCAGTCTTCCTGTTTTCATCCCTGTCTTTTTAGGGGTGGGGGGAGTGAGCAAGCGGCTGTGTGGGTGCTTGGCTGCCAGCTGAAGCCAACCCACCACATCAAGTTAGGGTGTTACAGTCTGGATGAGTGAACAGCCAGGCTGGTAAAAACCTAGTTGGATGGTTAGGCTTAGAAGGCAGTGGCTAATGGGTCACACTCTACCTGGAGACCAGTAACAAGTGGGGTATTGTTGGGTTCTGTCCTGGGATCTGTCCTATTTAAGACCTTTATTGCTGATGCGAAGGAAGTCATTGACTTAAAGAGACTGGAAGAATGTATCAACAGGAACACCATAATATTCAGTAAGGATAAATGTTAAGTTCTGCACCTGGGAGGGAGTAACCTGTTGGGAGTCACACAACTGGTGAGGAGAGGCTGGGGAAAGCTAGGCTTGTTCAATCTGCAGAAGAGAGTGCGGCAGGGGAACCTAACAGCCACCCGCCCATACCCATGGTGAATTCAAGAAGACACAGCCAGATTCTTCACAGTGGTGTACGGCAGATAGACAAAAGACAAGTTGAAAAAAAGAGAGATTCAGGCTGAGCATAAGGAAAAACTTGTTCATGATGCGGAAAGTCCAAAAGTGGAGCAGACTGCCCCAAAAAGGTCATGCAATCTATGTTCTTTCAGGTTTCAAGAGCTAACTGGATAAAGCCTTGAACAATCTGGTCTATCGCTGTGACCGACCATGCTTTGAGCAAGAGGTTGGACTACAGAACTTCTTAAGACCATTCCACCTTGAACTATCTTATGGTCCCATGACCCTATGAATAACTTACCCAACACAGCCAGTATTGTTGGTGAAGGGCTTATTTATGCAAATTAATTATTTACTCTTCAATAATCATAATTCCAGCATTATCATTACCCTAAGTAGCTGTAGCTTTTTAAAAACCATTACCTTACATAATTGGACAATAAATGTCCTTGAACCAACAACAAGGATTAAGAGAGTCACGTTAATTTCAAACTCTAATCAAGAAAGAAAAAAAAATCAAATGGACAAAAGGACTCATTTTTTAGAGAAGAAAATAATCAAAATTTTCATTCAGCATTATATATAGTATAGAACTGGGGTGTATCTGAAGTTTTAAAAAAATAGTTTCAAGAATCTGGGGGTTTCAGTCTTGAAATATAATAATTATGCTCTACACTGTGTATTTGGAAATATTTTACCTTTTCAAAAACTGCAACACAAACTACAGTGTATACTGAATGTCTCAAGCTCACTAGATTCCTTTTACATAATTGGTATGAAAGTCCAAGAGGACGAACATCTCTAGAGGCTGGGAGTATTACACTCCAAACTAACTTTTCAGTGTGACCAATTTCACCCATGAATTAGAGCTTTAAAACCTGCTAAAAACCACAGTCATTTGGTTCTGTTGACAGTGAAAATTAAACAAAAGATGAGCACAGAAAAAATCATTATCTAAGTAGTATTACATACATAGTAATGTGGCAATTATTACGATTAAGAGAAAAGTGTCATGAAATAGATTTGCTATTAACTGATGTACTTTCATGTAATCAGCCGGGATAAGTAAGAACTAGACTAGATTTGATTTTTTTTGTTCAATAGTGACATCAAAAGCCAAACCAAAAAAAAAGGCAAGGAAAACAGAAGATTACTTCATTATCAGTTTGCCAAACCAAATTTAACAGAATTGGGTATTTTTAGCAAAAATCAAAAACAAACAAACAAAAAAACCCACACCCAAATGTCTGTACATAAAATAATATTTTTATGAGATTATGTCCTGAATTGTGGATATTTTTCCTGAGGAGATCATCACAATTGGACTTACTTTTTTTTTAAAAAAAATATTATTAATATTTTATACCCTGCCCCATAAGAAACCACAAAAAGCCCCCAAGAACACATCCTACTTCAGGCAAAAGTGCGTGTACTCTGTTTGCTGACATCAAAACTTGTCAGTCCATAAAGACGGTCAGGAAGAGTGCATGATTGCCTACAAGTCAAGAAGAAACTGAAATGGACTGTAAAAATGTTGAATCTAGTACCAGAGCAGGTACTAGTACCATTCTTATTGCAATAGCAAGGAACACAGTGAAGGTTCCTTTAGGACACAGGCATAGCGCTGACAGAGAGAGAGAACAATGTGCTCATTCTCATCTATGGTTTTTATGTCCATGGTACCAGAAGCAAAAGACAAGCTTAAGTGTAGGAAAGGAAATGAGACTCTGACAAAGTTTTATTTTTGTTGTAATAAATCATCCAGAAGGCTACTCAAAGCCTCACTTCTTTACTCACCTCTCAGGGTAAGCTTCGCTTTTACCTTAGGACATATAACTGCTGGTTGGAAACCAAGGTACTAATAAATTCAGAGGTTGGGGAATTTGAAGAGATTAGAGTCCGGACGTTTATTTTAAATCACAGACTCATTTTTAAGGTCCTGTGCCACCACTTGTCTAGTACTATGTTTTTTATAGAGTTTGTAGCCTTGTACGGTTGCTTCAGGAATATATTTGTTAGCATTTCAGCAGTATTGCTTCAAGGACAATTTCATTGCTCAGTTCCAAAAAATGTAAAACCTGATGTCAAAATATGTAAATGCAGTAGATTAAGTAATAAATGTTAGGTAGAATGTAAGGAACTGCATGATGAGAGGTGAAAAGCAAAGTTAGAGAATATTTTTCCTTTATCAATGAAATAGATATTTGAGACTGTAACACAGTTTTGGCAAAGGGCCGAACTCCATTTAAAATTCTTAGCATAAGTGCATAAACTCTGTGGAGCAAAACTCTGTGGAGACATGCTAGCTACATCTCTGAAACCAAAAGGAAATAGTATTTTCTACATATGGTACTTTAATATTTACAAAATAGAAAATTATCCAAAAAGAAATCATATTTTCTACATATGGTACTTTAATATTTACAAAACAGAAAAATATAAGACCATCTGTCCAATTTTTCCAGCCTCATCATTTTCCTAGCTCTGCTTCATGTAAATAGAAAAATACCACTTTATGCAAACTAGAATGAAAAATACTGCCCAAGTGATTAATCTACCAATCCGTGCTTAATAGGTAGTCAGGCAAATAGTCCAGTACTCAGCTAGGAGAAGGCTCACTCGTCACTTACTGAAAGTAAAATATTGCAAAAAGACAACCTATACGAAGTTTTACATTACTTCCAAATTTATTTCAAGAAGAACTACACAGATGCATTAGGTTATTATAAGCTCTGATGAAGGTGGAATGCAACATCCACACAATTCAAGTTATTGCTGTACACTAACAGCTAATGGATTACTATAAAAGGGAATTGTTTGTACCAGATTGATCTGAAGGTCTTTGAATACACAGGTGAATGCTCGTTTTATCAGAACAGTGAAGATGTCCAAAAAATCAGTAGAGGCTGTGTCTAGCTATGTTAAACCAAGCCCAGAAATGAATAGTAGTTTCTTGGTAGATCTGACAAAATACTGCCTCTTCCCATGTTTCCGAGGATACTACCTAACTAGCTATAAATAAATAAATAAATGGCAAGACCTAGATGAACCCTTCCGGTAGAACACTGTGGAGTAGGATGCTACTGAGTATAGCTGTTCTGCGAAAAAGTGAAGTCAGTCAGGGCTTCACTCAGTCTTCAGTACATGTGCAATTTTATAGGAAAAAAAAAAAGCACTACTAGCACTAGGTGATATAACCAAACCCTTCCCTTTTGATCATAGTCATTATAGAAGAATTATATTCAGCTGTACTACAGTAAGAGGATTCTGTTGAATTATTCCTTAATGGGTTTAAAAATCACTTTGGAAGATAAGTAACAATAGTAATAAGAGGTCCATTTGTTCTGTTAAATATGGAGACAGACGACTCTATTCATGAGACCCAATATTTAGTGGACTAATTGATTTCAGTCCCATTTGCACTAGTAACCTTCAAATTTCAGAACTCGCATCACAAACCTGCTGTAGCTCCGCCTACAGAGATGGATACCTAATGCAACAGAAGTGAGGTGTCACCAATGAGAGCTTAGAGAAAGTGTAACAGTAACTCTCATATCTACTTCTATTGTCACTTAGCAATATATTAAAACATATTAAATGCATATACTATACAAATGCACATTTAAAAGATATATATAAATTATATAAGATAATAAAAAGGAAAACGAGACAATCTTTGAATAAAATCTGAAAAATATTAGGTAAATCTCTGCTCCAGCCAGTAACTCCATCCAGCAACTTCTTGAAAATTCTATTTCTTAAAAAAACCACCCAAACACTCCCAAAAACTGAAAAGTTTCCTTTCGTTTGTGTTGAAAAGTATGACACCAGGCAGATACCAAAACCCAAAACATACCATATTCTGCCCCAGTTTCCACAATGTAAATTTGGTACAATACAGTTGAACAGTTTTATGCTACATCAATAGATCTCCATGCATTTTAGAATGTACTTTTGAGCAATGAGACAGCACTCTGCTATTGAGAGGTCTTTCTAAATCTGTTGGGCTGCAAACCTACTGAAAGGGAGATGGCAATGTGGAGGCAGTAAAAAGGAAAGGACACAGCTATGAAGACAAAACAAGGCATAGCTTGGGATCAACATGGAACTAAGAAGAGGGGCGACAGCTACAGAAGCTAATTCAGATGGCTTTGGCACTAGCTTCTGAGAAAAAGAAGCAGACTGCAAGATATAGCTGAAAGAAGGACTGTATTCTTTGTGAAGGTCCTAATTCTGCTTAGCATAAGTTCTCTGACCGTAGTTATACCCTGGGCTATTGGTATGCTTTGACTTCATGTAGTAAGTAAACTTACCCGGGTGATGTGGTTTTGCTCTCAGTAAATGATTACACTAGTATTTAATATTTAATATGCTTAGAAAACTTGGCTTCACTATTCTTGAGCATGAAAAAATTAGTAAGTTTTTAATTGGTATCAAATTCAATCTCAGAACAACTATTCACCCAGTTAATCTTTTTTCCCTTTGCTATGCAGGCTTCTGAGAATATTCTGTTTAAATCCACTGATTCCCAGATAAAAGTGAATAGGCTTTGATTGACAATTACACTAACACAATCTGTGCAGAAATAGATTCTGTCTTAAATTTCTAGTATTTTCTATTTTTAATATACTTCAAAACACCAAAAAGGGTGCTTTGTTTTGTTTTTGAATGCTATACTTTACATCCATTGGGACTCCTAAGATGAAATGAGGAAATGGAAATTATTAAATGTACACTGAACTTGTTAAGTATCAGACAGTTCAAGGGCATTTATTTTAGGGAAAATGCTTTTTTAGGTTCTTTTTAAAAATCTCAATCAGTTAACTTTTTTCAACTATGATTCAGCAAAGTCAGAAATACAAAAACATTATACAATCCATATAGTTACAGTTTGGTAAGTGAAAGTCTGATTTGAGCTGTTTCCATGAGTTATCAAACAATCAGGAACCATACACCTCTGCCCTAAATAATTCCATTAAAACAGCAGTACAAAATAAAACTGAATTAAAGTCTGTTAAGCTGTTTGCACTCCAGAGATGGAATCACCAAACAGAATTAATGTTCAGAGATATCGTAAATCACCTAAGGTACTATCTTTTTTCCTACAATGAAGAAGACTCCAAGACTGCAGACCTTTGAAGAAGGAATGGCATGCAGTCAGCTGTTAAACATAAAATGACCATTAAATTATCATCATTAAACAGCAAACCAACAACAAAATGTTACAAAAAATAGGACTTTACCACATACTGTCTCATCTCTTTTATATTTAAGTGAACTGCCTACTGAGAAGAAATCCTATCATCTGCATACACACTGAAAAGAAGATGATATTCTTGTTGAGCTTGTAAAGTTTGTGAGACTTGAACCGTTTAAAAACACCTTATACATTTGTAATCCTTTGGGATTAAAAATGATGCTAAAGAATCATTTTTTTGCTCTGTGTGTGAGAACCTGTAGTGAAAATTTAATCCAAATAGCCTATTCAAACTTAAATCACTCAACATTTTATCATTAAAATGTACTCCTAGATTTTTTCTCAATTTGTTTTAGCAGTTTAATAAACTACAGTGTTCTACTCAGACAGTATTCCAATATCCTGCAAGCATTATAACATTATATTCTTCTTTTTTCTTATGAATATAGATATAACTGGCCTAATGATAGCCTGTCTTCCATTCAATGGCCTTGAAACGCTTGCCTGCAATTTGTTGTGTAGAAATATCTGAAAGACAAACTGCATCTGCAAAGCCATTAAACAAAAAATTTAAAGCTATGGAGGTTAGTTATTTTTCAACTTTGTAGTGGGCAGGCTACTACTAAATCATAAAGCATCTCTTCTCCAGGGTATGACTGTACTGAGAGATGTTAGCTACGTTTTTAACTGTTTGACATCAAGTTTCACGATTAATTAAGTAGCTCAGTCTCACTGAACTTCCCATTTCATCACATTAGTGTTAATTTGGATTTGTCAGTAGGAAATACAGTCCTGACAGAAAGTTCCAAGGTTTTATTTGAATCATTATGGATTCCTTGTTGAATTTCTGTCTTATAGAATAGAGCGGTTTATTTTTAGGTAGACAAAACAGTCTTTGTGTCATCATGAATTCATTTCCTACATCTGTTGAAGTGTCATTTTCCCTGATGAGAAGAGCTAGAAGTAGCACGAAGTTCAAACTGCCTTCTGGGGCATAACAGATGTTATAGGGGTGAAATGCACGATGCAAGAGAATCAGTATGATCCAGTTTTGTGCAACAATGGCACAAATACTGAAGCACAGTCAGAAAATCCTCTGTTAAATATTCTTTTCTATGATGCAGCAGAAACAGTAAAACAGATAAGATATTAATATCCGAACAGAGACAGTATACAACTGTAAAACAGGACATTGCTTAAACAAAGTCTGCTTGTTACAACTTTATTCACAAGACTTACCTCAAACAGAAGTTACTCACTACTGACTCCCCCAACTGAAGCAAACTATAGTTTAGAAATAAACATACAAGTATAAACATTGTGAGTTTTATGGATATTTCCAGGTAGGTTGATATTGGAAGCTCAGCTCTCTCAAAACTTAAAAGATGGGATAATGATTTAAATATTTAAATACAGATTTACAAGCCCAAACTTATTTAGAAATTTTAAAGACGTTTTAATCAATACTTAATCCATATGTATATTTTCTAATCATGGTGTGGAAGCTTATCACAGAAAATCAAGATTAAAAAATAACCAAATTCAAGATTGTTTTTGGCAAGAAAGATTTTCTGTAAGTGAAAGGCACGAACTTCGGAGGACTTTAGCTATAAAATGGGTTCTGTCAGGCATGACGTGATGCAGATACTTAATTCTATTAAAGTATTTCCAGCTAAATTCAGTAGAACTTCTTATAATGAATGAAAAAATCAGTGAAGTTTAAAATTCACTGCTTAATAGAATATTACACTATTTTAACTGTTGAGAAACATACTGGGGGATCTTTATCCTATGTTGACCTCATAGATAAATAGATATGTAGGGAAAAAAATATAGAATAGGATGTTTATACCTATTAAAGCTTAACACCACCTTAACAAAACCTCCTCAGTCTGAAAATGTTTCTTTTTGGCAGCAATAAACAGAAAGAAAAAGTATTTCAAGACCTTATGCATTTTAAGAAAAATGCTTCCCAAACTGAAAATTAGGTAGTCAGTTAATTCTTAATTTCATAAGTTCTCCTACACCCAAGGTAGAATATTCTAAAAAACAGAAGTACCTCAATAAAGATAAACTTGAAAAATTAGGACCCTGATCTTCAAAGTGACAGTTTGTCAGTAACAGCAAGCTAGGATTTATTTTTATCTAATCTAAAATGGATTAAATAAAATTTGCAAAACCTAAAAGCTTGTTGGCAAAGACAGTCATATAAGCTGACTACAAAACCTAAAAAAAATGCATTGTCCTTAATAAACAGAAATCATTGATGGTACAGCTGGTAGTATTTAGTTGAACAGGACTATTTTGAATCTTAATAAATTTAAAATGTCTTTTAATATATAACGTCCTCTCACCTACTGTTATGCAAGGTTGTTACAGGCTTTCATAAGAAGCAGTTCATAAACTGTATCATAGGGCTATAGTATCTGTATCACAGATGCGCTGCCACTTGAAGACACCTCTCACCTATGGGGAGAGGCTGGGAGAGCTGGGACTCTTCAGCCTGGAGCAGAGAAGGCTCAGGGGGTATCTCACCCGTGCGTATAAATACCTGATGGGGAGAGTAAAGAAGAGGGAGACAGGCTCCTCTCAGCGCTGCCCAGTGACAGGACAAGTGGCAACGGGCACAGACGCAAATACAGGAAATTTTGTTTAAACATGAGAAAACATTTTTTTACTGTGAGGGTGATTTAACACAGGAACCGGTTGCCCAGATGAGTTGCTCATCCTTGGAGATGTTAAAAACTTGACTGGACACGGCCCTGAGCGACCTGCTCTGGCTGACCCTGCTCTGAGCAGGGGGTTGGACCAGGCGATCTCCAGAGGTGCCTTCATCCCTCAGGTGGTCTATGTGAGTCTGTGTGATCTTGCTAACATAAAAATCTACCTTGCTGTCCTCCAGCTCCACCGAACAGTGTTTTATTATAGAACAGTAAATCAGACACAATACAGAGGGAAAAAAAAAAACCACCAACATAAGGGTGGCATTTATCCAAAACTGTAAACTTAACCTTAAAGCCATAAACCTTAGAAATGTTGCTGAAAAAAAGCGCTTATGCTATAAGAGTGCCTTATATTTCCTCATTATATTTAATTTTGGTTTTGCTGAGATAGAAACTTTTGAAAACTGCATTTCTTCATTGTTGCTTGGTAGTCAACACAAGTTTGTTACCATACCAAGACGTTAACTGAACACGGATACCCTAATTGAAGAGTACATTCATACTGCCTTCAGAACAGCAGCAGAAACCATGGCACTGGACCAGGAGTGAGGGGGGAAAAAAAAAAAAAAANGCTGAAAAATCACTGCAAAAATTCTTTCCTCAAAATCAGCTAATAGCCCAAGTGGTCCTTCAGATTGCAGAGAGGTACTGGATTGAGCCAGCATTCTTCGTAAGTACTTGGCATTTATAATCTAAATCCAAACAATGCTTCTCAAACTTCAGGCCAAAAATTGCATGCAATGTTTTTGCTGAATGCCAAATACGTTAAACTTTCAAATGATCATATGACCAATTCAACATTGCTAATCTAACAAAAAGAGGGAAAGAAAAAATACTGGAATCATCTTTCTGTATCAACAGGCACAGCATCAGAAAGGTTCTTCTGAGTCTGGCAGACCCTGGAAGATCCCTTCAAAATTATATCCTGGACATTTCAAGATGCCAGTTTATCAATCAGTGTTCCTTATGATTCTAATGAGTAGCAGAAAACGTGAAGAATGGATTCCTCCTGTCTCATAGTAGGAGCCAAGAGTTTGCCTACGCTTAAAAAACACACAGCCCATCCTCACAAAAATGTCTGTTTCAAGCACATTCTACAGAAGACTCATATAATGTTTGTTTCTAATGTGAAGTATGTATCAAAGATTTCTCTAAAAAGAAAATATAGGTGCTAAAAGACAGTATTCTAATAAAGGTAGGGCAAGAAATCAGATCACGTAACTATGGAATCAGTGTATCTTGACCAATTTAAAAACAAGAAATCTTTGCAACGAAAGGCACAATCAATCCCTTCCCCTCAACTCTCAGAAGAAAAATGCCTAAATTAGCCTTTGAGTTCAAAAGTTATTAAGAGAGATTAACAAGCAAGCAGGTGGCCAGATACAGCAACCATTGCAATTGCATACAACTTGTCTTTTGGCAACTGTTGCTAAAAATATAGTAGTCTCTATAAAATGTACCAGAAGGCAGCAAATAAGTTAAAACAGGACAACATCTAAACTAACGTCAGCAACAGTAAGAGTAATATTTAGTTAATTACATCTTGAATAAAACACACCGACTAATCAATGTCTCTGTACTTGAACAGAGAGTGTTTTAACCCTAGTTCCAAGAACCTCTAAACAACTAACTGCATTGGCTTTTCTCATGGATTTGTCTTTTTTTCTTGTGAAAGGTAACATATCCCCAATTAACTGTTTCAGAGAAAAGGACTGATCTAGTAAAAACATTTCGTGCCTCAAAAATCAGTTTCAGTCTCTGTCAGGATGTTTCTTTAATACAAGCATAAGCAGTTCATTCCCATTTCTTGGAACTGCATAATGAAATCAGGATATCAACTTCAACTACACAAAACCCCACATTTTTAATTGTAAGAGTTGACAAAGAGCTTGTGGAAATGTGACCCAAGGATGTCTGTTTGACATCTCAAGAAAATGAATTAATAGCACAAAGAAATATGAATTGCCCCATTCAGTCTATTTCTGAAATCTGCTGTCCTCTTGAGGACAGATGTCATCAGGGCATGGAGAAATGGGGACTTCCTGCTGCCAGACACATAGATCTATAGGCAGTGTCTAAATTCAGATTTAAGGACTTGCAGACTTTCTCTTGACACTAGTCAATTCGCCCGCATGCTCCTTATAAAAGGTATGTGTTTCCTGAGACACTCCAAATTGTGTGGAATTTGAATTTATGGAGTCATCATTTCACTCAGTACAGTTTACTTTGAGCAATGTTTTTTATTTTCTCTTCCTTCCATCAAGTCTTTGAAAAACTTACACCCACATTTTGAAACACAAGAGTCCACAATCCAGTACTTAAGTTTTCCATTATTACTAATGCATCCAAAGCATGAAAATATTATCAACTGGGATTAATCCGAAGAACAGAAATAATATCTGCACCAGCCACTAAGCTTCCTTACTTTAAGAAAATTCTGCTTAGAAGGAAAGGTACTGGAAGCATGGGATTCAGAATTAGCCATTTTGATATGTTTTCTCTATGTATTCTTTACTTTCTGCTTCTGGAATTTACAGGAAAAGTAATGAAAAAATGTTATAGTACATCACTTACAGAGTATTTAGACAATATTATTCAGAAACATCTTGATATATCAATATTTGTATAAATATATTTTATCTCTCATAGAAACCTTTTTAAAATACTACTGTATTTCAATGGCACACGAACCTAGAATTATTGCTGCATGTATTTTTATCTATAGTTTAATGTTATCCTATTTGTAAACTATAAATAATTCAGTGATGAATTTTGATACTATTATACTCACCATTGGAAACCTATTGATATAAAAAAGAAATCATAAATTACCCGAACAACATTAAAGGATGCCAGATGACAGCGTTTAAGATGATTCTTCTACTTAGTAATCAACTCAAAATATTCAACATTCAAGAAAAATTAAAGTATTTTAGAAAAATATTCCTTCACCACAAAGTCTTTCCTTGAATGGTTAAATCCTGAAGAAACATGAAACTGGATCTAATAAATGTCTACCTAAAAAAGGCTTAGAAATCATTGTAACAGAAGTGTGACCGTTGGAGATACCACACGTGTTCTGTGAAGAACGTATTTGTCTCTATGGCTGTTATCATCCCAGTCCTTTGCAAAGACGAAACACTTTATGCATAGAACCTCCACAACACTGCATTCTCCCAATGCATTTTTAACAAACAGATTATTATTGCACAAAGTATATTTAATTTCTTTAAGAACTTGTCTTGCTGCCTCTGTATGTAGATCAATATATTAAAAGGATATGTATATTAAAGTAAATAAAAGAAAGGATAATCTATGCACAGAAATAATCCCATTACCTTACAGGTAACTATTTCTATTCAGCATAAAACCGGTCATCTATATAAACTCCCAGGCTAAATCTGGGATGGTTTAATTGAGCTGTGAAATTTGATTTTTTCCTTTATATCTCTGAAAAACTGAGATAAAATCATAGAATTATTTAGGTTGGAGGTGACCTCTACAGGTTATCTTATCCAACCTCCTGCACACAGCAAGGCTTACTTCCAAACTTAGATTAGTTACTGTGATCAAATAAGAAAATTTCTCTTTCATGTGTGGGTTCATTTAGAATCTTACACTAGAAGCTAAAATGAATAGAGATGAAATTTTAAAGATTTAAAATCTTTCCCTCATTATGTCAATTCATTTTGGACTTGCTGAAAGTATTTGTTCATGAGCTAGACTAAGATTCAATTTATTGTAAATTTATGCCATAAAAAAAGGAAGCATCTTAGAAAAAATCTTAAATGACATAAAAAACCTTGAAGGTTTTTATTTAATGTTGATGTTAGTCTTTTTCCTCTTCCTGCAACAGAAAGTTATCACTCCTATCTGTAAAGCACCATAAATAGAGGTAGTTTTTGTATAAGAAAGATCACCAAAAGGAACCAAGTATCAGGCATTTGTCATGATGTGCAATCCTAATATCATATATTCAAAACTTCAACTGATGAAAGCCTACGTATCAGAGTACCCCCACCCATTTGCTTTAGGCAGCATAGTCCTATCTAAGAAGAATGAGGACAACCAATTGAAGGATATTTTTCCTGTAACACTGTTGTGGAAAAAAGACCACATCTTCAGCTGCTGCAAATAAGTATTTTAACGTCAATGAGAACCCTCCTTGACAATTACATAATGAACATTTAAAATGCAGACATGAAGACTGGATTTCTAATTATACTGTTTCCCTGTTGTCATAAAACTAGGCAGTTCAAGTGAAAACCACATGATAAAACTTTAGATCTTTGGATCTAAAAGATTTCTTACACATGAAGTACTCTATTAAGCAAAGAAAGGTTTTATTTTACAGATGAATTAACAAAGTTTTTCTTCCATGCATGCTATGGTGTTTCAAGACCCTTGGAATCAGAAAGGAAATACCAGATTTAAGTGTATGATCTGGCACTGAATCCTCATGTGAGAAAATACAACTCCTAGTGTTAAGCATCCATTCCTGTATTTCAAAGTCTAAAAATTAAAGTGTTTGGGGGCTAATTTATAATGACTTTCTTCTCATTACAGAAGGTGTTATTCATTATTCCTCACAATCTTCTGGAAAATAAGATTATAGGCATCTAAAAATTACATTCAAGATAACTGCCTTTATTTGGGTATGAAATACATATATGTTTTTATACTCCAAATCACATTTGAATATGTATTCACAGATTCAGTATGCTTAAAAGTCAGGATATAGAGAAGTTTTACAGATTCATTATATCTACTAGAAGACAGGTCTTACTTAACTTTGGGAAGTAATGTGTATGTCTAATAAAGGGCTTCATCAATTTAATTTTTTTAACTCTTCAAGTATTACCACTACCTTCAAAATCAGCAATTAACTATAATACATCACTTAGGAAAACAGAACAGTTATTTGGGAAACAGATGTCATGAGACATAACTACTATTGGTTGCAACAAGTTTTGCTGCTGTTTAACTGAACATTCAACAGATGTCACTGAAAGTACTCAGCAGAAAGTTTGTTAATTTGTTAATATTAAATAAAACTTGGGAGACTTCCTCCCTATATATTAAGCAAGATTTCTACTGATAATATCATTTTTAGCCTTTGATCCATGCAGCTAAGTCACCACTAGGACAACAGGGAACTAAGATATGGTTAAAGAGCCTTTACAATATGTTCTGGAACTATCACTCTGATTACTAGTCCTATGATTAAGTCAGTCCTCCTGGATTTTGATTTTAACAGCATCAATTGTCTTTGGTAGGAATACTAATACCTCTTTAAATATTGAATTGCGCACAGATAAAAGAATGCCTATCAGAGAAAAACTAATCATCTATGTGTTTTAATAAATTACTGACTTGGCCCCACATATACTGCATGGGAGACATTCTTGTAGAAAAAGGTTAGGGAGGATGTTACTTATAATTACTAAAATAAAAATAGTTTTTAAAGTTTCCAGAAGTTGTATGAGAAATTACACAAACTACAGACATGAGGAGCCTTGATGAAGACATAAGAATCAAATTTCAAGTTTCTCAACAATTACACTTTCTGGTTTTTGATACAAATGATAGTATTTATGAGATGTTGCTAGAAACATATCATTTGCACACACAAACGCCCAGTTTTCACTGGCTCTCCTTGAGCAGAGTGCTTAGTCTCTTTAGTAAGGGGGTTAGCTAGAAATGAAAATGTGCAGCCTTGACCTATGAACTGGAAAATGTTGGCAGGGGCAGGTCCCTTGCCCGTGTCTGCATTAGTTAGCAGCACAGCACAATAGAAAACCTTTGGGGCTGACCTCCCGAAACCCACGCTGTATGAGTTTCAGAAATTTTATGTTGGAATAGCACTTGGTTGGTCCTGCGAACTGAAAGGCCTTCAGTGGGTAAGAGTTCCTTAGGTGTATTTCAGGAATATATGTTTTGGTTCAGTTTCAACAGAAAAGAACCCAGTCTGCTTGCTTTGGGATCATTCTGTAACATGGATCAAAACATGGTAGGAATGGATATATGGGAAATATGCCGCTAAAGCACACTGGTGATCCAAACTAAAATGCTAATGTAGAAGCACCCTATAATTTAAGAATTAGAATTATAATTAGGACCCCTAAAGGGGCCCTGCAGGAAAGCTGGGGAGGGACTTTTTACAAGGGCATGTAGTGATGATAGGACAAGGGTAAACTGGAAGAGGGGAGATGTAAAAGAGATATTAGGAAGAATTTTTTCACTACAAGGGTGGTGAGACACTGGAACAGGTTGCCCAGAGAAGCTGTGGCTGCCTCATCCCTGGTGGTGTTCAAGGCCAGGCTGGATGGGGCTTTGAGCAACCTGGTCTAGTGGAAGGTGTCCCTGCCCACGGCAGGGGGGTTGGAACTGGATGATCTTTAAGGTCCCTTCCAATCCAAACCATTCTATGATAATAAGAGAACTACACAGGTCTAGAGTTATAAATTAGGATTTTTAAAAATATTTTTTTACAATCTTAAGTAGCTTTTGTTTCAAGTATCTTCACTGAAGCAATTTACTTGAAAAGAGATGAATGTTTGCAAAGTTTTATGATACTTTTGTGAAAATGACCTGAAACTTCAAAACTTATATATTAAAAATAGTCAAAGAATAGACATTATTATCACCAAGTATTGGAAGTATTATTGACCAGGAAAACCCACTTAACAATTTAGTTAATCTACCTCAAAGGAACGACTGCCTGTTAAGGCATTATACAAAACTTAAATTATTGCTGTTAACACAGTTAAAATATTCTCTTTGACTCGTGGAAATACGTCAGAACAGCCTCATGAGCACTGTCTGGATTATAGAAACAGTCTCTGGCATAAATATTCTTTCTGTTTCAAAAAATTAAAAGTTCAAGAAAATGCTTATAAATAAGTGACACTGCCAGAGAGCATAAGAAATCAGACTGCCTTTTCAAGCTCTTTCTTTTAACCCTTAAGCTCTTTGATCTTTGAATGCTATTGTATGGGTACTAGCAAGTTCCCATCTTTAATTGTCTTGATTTAGGAAACTAATTTTCTCTCAAAGGATTGCTTTGAAAGCTTTCTAATTGAGAACCAACAGGGTTGCAATTAATATGAAATTAGCCAGACAAATTAATAAGCACACAATCTAATGTACCAGACAATCATAAGTTTTAAAAACCTCTTTTCTCATTACATAAAATACATATTTATTAAGGCTTCCATAACTCCTCTGATTAAATCTGTTACTGGTCACGTTATAGCTAGTTTAAAGATTGTAAGTATTTTCTGTATGTAAGCACAAATAAACTCCGAATTTCAGACTAAAACCCATAAAACAGGTCAGGTCAGAGGTCTAACTAGCCAGTACTGCAGTTCTTAGAGCAGTCAAAAAAGAGAATCCAAGGAATCAGCACAAGTTTGCACCTTTTTTTTTTTTTTTTTTTTTTTTTTTTTNCTCCAAGTGCTGGCAATTTGGTGTCCAAAGGTCTATTAGAAGCATTCAATTCAGATTGCAAGATACATCCTGTTACAGCATCTTCACTACCATCTAAGCACTTAAAACTTCTGGCTTCCTCAACAACTGCTTACAATTAATTATATTATTCAATTATAATTTTCCAAAAAGGAATTTCTGTTCTTCAGTTGGCACCAGATTCTTTCACTGAGCATTTCTTCCTTCTCCTATTCTAACACTGTATATAATAATTTCTTGTTCCCTTTCTCCATTCTCTCCTGATTTTATAGAATTCTACAATCAGTCTTTTATCTAACTGAAGCACAATGCTCAGCCAGATCATTATAATTCCTTAGGGCCTCCCAACTGACATACCATCAGACAGAATTTCAGAAGAAGGTTGAATCTCAATTCCCAGGTATGCTTGACAACTATACTTTTTAAAGATGATATTTCATTTAAAAAAATGGGAATTTTTTTCCCATGTTATGTTAGTTTGGAATACACAAGGCATAAAATGAATTTGTATTTGCTACAACAACCAAGAAACATGTTTCATTATAATTAATTACAGAATGAAAGGAATATAAATTAGGATTGTATTTCTACTTCCACTACCGAATCCCCGAACACAATCTGTATTGAATAATGCTGTGCTGATCCCTGAATTGTTTTGTGTACCAATATTAGTATCCGTTCTCACATACTGTGATGTAACATTAAAATAAAAAATCTCCGGTTCTAGACTTTTTTGATTTACAGTTCCCCGAGAAGAAATATCCTGTCTTCCTACTCCCACCCTCAATAGTATTAGTTTCTTAGAATTTTCTGCATGTTTCCATCAAAAATATTCAACTAAAATATTCTAAATAGAAAATCCACTTGGAAATGTGTTACCTATGAAATTCTATTCTTCAAAATGCAAAACAACCAGTGACTCATCTGTTCTTTTTTTCCTAAGAGAAACACCTTATTAAAAACCAAATAAACAAATGAAATCAAAAAATCATGTGATGATGATCACACATATAGAACTGTAATATTTGCATATATATAGATAACATCCTGTGGGCTACATATGTTTTTATCTCTCTACATCTATACATCTAGCTATCTATATATCTTCTTCTTCGAGCACTGATTTCTAAACTGTTTCCTCTATCTGCAATCACTCATGTAAACATTTCCAAACACACCTCTCAACAGTATTGTCCCTTCTCTTTCCCAAAGCAGTCTACCCTACCTTCTTTCAGCAACGGAAAAGGGGCACCACAAAGCACGACCACTGATTTTAATGGCAGCGATAGCCGATGCTGAATTAAACTAATTATGCAACTTGTTTCAGGTTACACATTATAAGTTGCCTCCATAGGAAGAGAAATTGATGTCTTTGATTCAAGCCTTGATAGAACTTAATCTAAATGATCTATTCCTTCACAAACAGTTCCTATGATTCTGCCGATTTATTTTTCTCTACGATAAATAGTTCCCTAAGAAAAACTGGGATAAATCAATATATGAGAATTTCAGAGAGCTTTCTATACTATCCAAAATTATGGATGTAAATGACTCATTGATGGGAAAGATAAAGGAACTAAAAGGTCGTGTTTGTGACAAATCATAGGGTTTAGTTCGTTTTTTCACAGAAAGCAAATCAGTTAACCCATCACCTCCCAATACCATACAGTATATTTACCTGTGAATATACATTTACCTCTTGGAAAAAAAAAGTTAAATAGCAAGCAGGAATTAATATACACACAAAAAGTGTTTTTACAGACAGTGCAAATTACATGACAAAAAGTGTTATAATTCATTAAACTAAATTGCTCCATCAATAGCACACCTATGAAAGTAGTATTCGAAAGACACTTTCCAAACAACTGTTCCTTTCTCCATTTTGTTCTATATGACCTCTCACACAAAAATAATTTTCACTTCCAGCACTAAACCTCTAACATATTACCCCAATGCTCTGTCACTGTCCCTTAACTAAAAGCCCATCCTTAGAAAGACAAATACCCTGCTGCAGACTTCCAAGGAACTCAGGAGCATAATTGTATCTTTAAGGCCTCTATGACTGTGTCAGGTCTGGCTGAAATTGGCCATTGAATTTTATGCTTATTAAGGGAAGTGACAGAAAGAATAATTGCATGAGCCTCATTTTCTAGGTGTGCAATTTTATGCAGTTCAATTATATTTAATCAGTTTGCTCAGCCACATAAAACGTAAATACATAATGGTGGCAAAGAAACTCCCAAAATAACTACTGTGCCACTCCATTCAATAATAAGTATTTATTGTTAAATTACTATACTGCCAGACTTCCTGTGAAATATCAGAAGTGTCTCTTGGTATGTGTTAAATGGGATGTGTGACTGTTTTGAGTCTTGCTCTGCAAATCCCCTGTTTTTTCAAGACTTATTTAAGCTCAGTGGATGCACTCTCCCAGAACGTACAATTTTTAGATTCAGTCTCTAACCACCACTGCGGCCCAATAAATGTATTTGTCACTGCTGGGGACAGGCATCAGGCTGTGGCAGGTCCTGGGGGTGTCTGGGCTGCCCTTGGCCTGAGCGGGGCTGAGCTGGGTTTACCAGTCGCCCCATGGCCCAGTGCCCATTGCCCAGCCTGTCTGAGCTCCGGCTCTGTGAGTGCCACCAGGGAAGGGGCTGACGGCCCCAGGCAGTCCCGACAAGGGACAAATGGCCCCCAGGAATACTGGGGGGCTGTGGGGCAGCTTTCACCCCTTTCTCCCACTGGCACAGTAGATAGGGATAGGAAAACAAAAATAAATCCATGTGTAGTCAAGATTGATGAGGAAGAAAGCATCAACTTCACGCTCCTTTTGAAACAAGTGGATGAACTCACACTCTGCGGGCATTGAACTCCTCCTGGCAAAAACCTCAAGATGTTGATAACTTGACATAAACACCTTCACCTCCCCTTCCTGAGTACTGAAGTTGTCAACCTTAGGACCTAGACAGAAAACTACCAAAAAGTGGTAAAGACCAGGAAGGTTTTTCATATAACAATTTTGAGTTTTTTTTTTTTTTTTTTTTATTAGTTGGGACTACCAAGCAGTTAAAATTTAATGGAACCAATAATAAATTCTTAGTGCCATTTATACGATATGCTCTCTTTTGCACGTAACAAGATTTTGAGTGTCAACACACAGGAGGTTTTGAATTTGGACAGCTCATTTTTAAAGACAGAATCTCTGCCTCAAAGCTACAGGGTAATTTGCGGTAGAGTGCTCTCAATCTCTCTCCGGAGGATGTTTGCTTTGCATAAATAATTAAACATATACTGAACAGGAACTGGAACCCAGGTGTTCTCTCTTTTACATGAGTATCTTAACATACTACAGAGCCATTCTCACCTTCAGGCTGAAATCTGCAAGCAGCATTCGTAGCAATTATCTCTAGATATATGGTTATTTTGGCCAGACGCAATGTGACACCCCTGTACAACTTCACGAAAAATGTACCATTTTATTTTTTCACTCTGAATGTTTTAGTTCAGAAAAGGGAAAAAAATAACAACAAAGGGATTTTACAAAATTCTTCATTAATACCAGTCAATCCTAGCATACCTTTTATATAACTCTTGTTTTGAGAAGAAAATACGGGTGACGCAGAAAGCTCTGTAGGGTAATGAATTACTCCTTTATGAAATGGCAATAGCAATACATTTGTCGTATGCTACTGTAAGTGTTCAACCTTTCCATGCTGCAGGAAATTGAAAGTATTTCTTTCATTGATATAATTGATATTTTGACTTACTTGTTTTATGAGCGTTTATTTTATGAGGTCAGTGGCCAGACATTTTATTGCTCTCTGATTAGCCCTCAGACCCACGCTGTGTATTTCTGCATGACAGCTCTTTCTAAGCACATTCCTCAGAGAGGAGGCGGGGAACAGATCACTGTTGCCTGCTATTAGCAAAATCAGTGAAACCAGCTCTAGGACTTGAGTACTATATGACTCAGCAGAGTTCCCCCAAAATGCAACACAATTAGAGACGTGCTCTGACATAGAACAAAATACTATAAATATTTGGAGACAAAATCTAACTTATTTGGTCCTTTTTAGGTAATCTATGGGCATCAGCTTAGACAATAAAATAGACACATTCTTAAAACTTAGTTTGAATTTTATAAACTATTTGGATCCCTATTAGTTATCCAAAACATAATCTGCATACCACGATGGTCTGCTATCTACAGTATTGCAGTGCACTGGAAACGCTGTCAGTGTCATTCACCTGGCCAAATTTATAAATAAACAAACACTTTTACAGCCAATTCATTGTATCCTAAAACAGGTATCTAAAATGTATCAGTTGACTCACAACCTCCAAGTGCTCTTTTTTTTTTTTTGTAATTAGCTGCAAAAAGAATCTAACATGAATAGGCTACCACCTCCCAAGAACCAATATATCAAGATATTTGATATATATTTGTAATATCTATCTTCATACATACTTCACAGATATTTGACTCTTGATATATATTCATAATTGATATATATTTGATATGTATTTGTGAGATAATTTAAGAGGTTCCAATTTACAGTAGTGCTGAACATCCAATGCTTGAAAATGAGACTATGTTTCTGTATGTTTTGATGGAACATGCAAAATCCTTGGTTGCATTAGAAAACAAAGCTCTATCCATGACTGAATGTATTAGGAATTAAATAATAGTTCTTATATTCACACACATATTTCTATTCATGTTTTTCTGATTTTGGCTTTCTACTTTCTCACATACTGTGTACTGCCTGGCTAGATTCCTTACCATTTCATTAATATAGTCATCTTTACTAAATATTACTTAGCTTTTTATTACATTAGCTTTTTACACATGTTCCTGAGTAGTGACCAGCAATATTCACTTGGTATATTTCTGCTACATACTAAATCATACCTTTATATATAACTCAGCACTGAGTTTCTCACTTCTCCTCTGCCATATGGTTTATAGAAAAGGGTAAGGTCCAGCAGCTTAAGCAACAGAGGCCAATGCTTGTAATATTAAAAACTCACACTCAAAGCACTCCAAGGAAAAATGCAGATTCTTGTTATATATACATCCAGAAACACTGGAGTTCTTTTCTAGTGAGACATAAAAACTAAAACTAGAGATATCATAAAATAAAATAGAAATACTTTCTTAATTATAAAGAATTCCCCCAGAAATTCCCATAGATCTTTCAACACACTTTCAACTTTTATGAGTATTTATGTTGCCTGCTGAACTAACAGATTAATAAATAATCTCTAGTTTTACTTAACTGACCTAATCCATTATGATTAACCACGACATTTTTTCCAGCTCATTGCCTGAGGAAATCCGGGGAGAGCTAAATGACTAACAGTTCCTTTTCACAGTTTGGATATGTTGTGTAATAATTGCTGACATTAATTAATTAAGTACTTGTCCACAGATATAATAATATATACTTTAAAAATTTTATTTTCCAGGAATAATGTGACTAATAGCAATGGCTGGGACTTAAGTTTCAGCTCCACTGCTGACTGATACAGAAAACTGACTCAATGAAGCAATAACGTTGGAAAACAGTTTCAGAAATGGCTTATTCTTGGTTGCAGATCCTAAACCACAAAGAATCTGAATTAAAAAGCTACGAGAGAAGGGACTACAGTGACTAACAAAACCCTGAATATGTTTCCATGTCAAATATAGAAATGGGGTTTATACGTGAAACTGTTCCTGAAAAAGATTTATCAAAAAGAAAGCAAGCTTATGAAAAAGATTTATCAAAAAGAAATAAAGCCTATGAAAAAGAGGTAGAAATAAGTCTTCCTTGTCTAGTGTTGGAGCTCAGAAGACACAGAGTTACCATTTTAACACCCTAAAGGGAAGCTGCTCCTCCTAACCAAGTGGCTACCAACCTTTACAATGAGTTTGAGTTCTGCAATAACCAGTAAGTATTAACACAGCTTGTAGACAACTTAATGCAGGCCAAGTGTTTCTCATCTGAGTATAAAATGTATCTTCTCTAGTCTTCCTTATCCTACAGATGTCATTCAACTGGAAAATCACCTCAGTATATCAAATCAACTTGAAGAACCTAGTCCACACAAATAACCCCACGAAAAATATGTAATTGCTACAGTATATGAATAACACTAATTTTTGTCCCTTTAGGGTTCAATTATAAATCCATCTTGAAAATACTTATTTGTACTACGCATAATGAAAACAAAAAAACTATAAGCTAGTCTAAGCTGGTTTAGTTAGAGGTATCACATGAGGAAAAGATATGGTAAAACATAGCAGTGAATGAATTTCCTTGAAGTCTAAATTTATATTAAAATATCTCACTAAAAAGACTGTATTGTTTTCTTTCACATTTAATCTTCCGAAAAAAAATTAATGTAATAAAATGAAACACTTAATTGCCTATCTTCACAAAATAGCATCACTTGAACTAATGGCAAGTGTACATCTTCTTTAATTATGCAGACCTGCCTTAGTCACGTGGTAAGCATCAACTAGTAAAACCTAAATAAGGACTAAGCAGCAATACTATCTTAACTGAATCCACTGAAAAACAGGTTTGACCAACCTCAGTTATTTGCATAAAAAGGCTGTGAATGAATTGAACAATTATTCATTTTCCATTCCATTTCCATTATATATTTACCACATAAAGAGATAAAGTCCTTCTTTTCCCCATAAACTACATGCTTGGAGAAAATACAATATATACACGTACTTCACTGATTATGACATTTTACTAGAGCACCAGTACTTTATAAAAAAGTAGTATAAGCCAGAAGACTCATCACATTAAGCCAATTCATTTTTTTCAACATAAAACAAGATATTTAATCTGTATTTATGCAGACTGAATTAGGTTTAGAGACTGAAGGTTCAAAGAACTGAAACTGCTAATGCTGTTTAGATTTGCAAGCCAGCAATAATATTAGAAAATGAAAGAGCCTAATCAGATTCTGAAAACTGATTAGCATTTTGGACTTCTGTAGCAGTACATGCAACATAATCTGCTCTAAGTATTTTTTTCCCTGAAAAAAAAACCCTGATAAATACAATACTAAATAAGCCCAATGTGCCAGTTTTTGCATAAAAGCAAGCAGTATACAACAGATAATTTCAAATCTGAAAGATAAACTTCTGCATCCATACTACTATCATTAATTACAGAATGCTTTAGCAACACTGGACATCTAGTATGTTGCCAAAGGAGGCTCAAGACAGTCTTTACAGTGTCTACTTTTAAGAGGAATGCTAAATAAAAAAAAAAGCATACATTTCTTGACAGAAAGCTTCATATGAAACATCAGACAATTTCTCATCTAAAAGTTGGGGGGTTTTTATCCCTCCCCACTGATACCTTCAGTGATATCTCATAAACCCTCTTGTATTTCTGGAGCTTGATTATCTATGGGTAATCTAGATCAGAAACACAAAAACTATAAGGAGAAATAGTCAAATGGCTTGTGCTGGGTTTTCCCTGCCAAAGGATATAAGGGGAGAAGATAAAAAGTTTCCGTACAAATAAGCAACCTGTGCACATTCATTAACATCATGTGATGTTAAGTTTACACGTGCATTCACTGTGTGCATCACTAAACACCAGAGTTGTCCTGTTGTTTAAACTACTTACAGTCAGCTCATGAAAATATGACAGAATGAACTAACCCCCCCGGCCCTGTCCCTCTCATCGGCAGAATTCCAGAGGTAGATGGTTTTGGAAAGGCTTTGAGACAGATGGAGTGCAAATTGAAACTGATGCGTATGCAATGATTGCACATCTCAAAGAATTCAAGTTACTAGAAGAAAAACATCTCTTTAGCATTCCAGTGATAGACCAGATATACATTAGCACTCAGAGTCTTTCATTGAAAGAAAATGAAAAGAGAACGAATATGCTCCAGTTTCATTCCTGAATTGATTGAGGACAGCAAGGGATTTGATAAATTGGTTGTGGAACACCTGGTGGCACCTTGGCAGTTGTCACACGCATTTCTCAGTGGTAACGCCCATTTAGTTTGAACTCTAGAGAAGTGCGCTCACTTCCACTATGAATTTAGAGATCTCACAACTAGCATTATCCAAATAGAGTCTCGGCATAGAGATTACAGCAACTTCTTAGACTTCAAAGGAACAGCCTTGGAAGTATTTTTAAACATTTCAAGAGGACATGAGAGAAACACCTCCAAACCCAATCCCCTAAACGACACTAAGAGGAGAAAGGATAAACTCTGTATGCATCAAGTTTAGGAAAAGGAGACAGGTAAATTAATTTCCTGGCTCAGCTACAATTCTCAAATCACCTTAAGAGAGCTTAAATACCTTCTACAAGACACTTTATCCAGAAAGAACATACTATATAGGAAATTAACCAGAAAGTTTGACTCTCTTTCAACTTTCTGATAGAAGTAACTGTCATCATAAAGGACATTTTCACTGACACAAGTAACCATAACTAGACTATAACTGTAAATAAATAAGTAGAGGTCAGATTGCCAGGGATGTCAGGTTCAGATTTTGTCTTCTGCAGGACTGTGGCTCTTTCACAGGTAGAAGCTCTGTGATTGACCTTTCAAGAATTTGAAGGTGTCAAGGTTTAGGCTGGGCTGGCCACTAAATGAATTACAGATGTTTTCTATTAACCCCTCTCACTTCCCAGAAGGTGAAGGGAGAGAGAATAAGGGAGAGAGACTTATGGGTTGAAAAAAAACCTAAAACAGCTTTAATGAAATATTAACAATAAAAAGAAAATATAGTAGTATTAATATGAAAATAATGAAATATATACAAATGTATACAAAACCAATATCGAGCTCCCAGGATGACGATCACATCACTGGCCAGCAGTGGGACTGGACACAGTGGCAGATGGGAACTGGATTCAAGAACTGGATTCAGGAACGCACAGATTAGGATCAAAGGCAGAAGAACCAACAGAGTCCTCCTCGGACGCCAGCCACTGAAGAAGCACTTGACCCCTTGATTCCTTTAGCTTTATACTGAGCATGAGGCAGATGGGATGGAATACCCTGTTGGTCAGTTTTGGGTCACCTGTCCTGTCCGCTCCTCCCCACAAGTGCGACCCCTCTACGCTTTTCCACTTCCGACCCTCCAACGGGGCAAATAACAAAGTTATCTGGCCTTGGGTGTTATAGCAATGAGTATAAGCAGGAGCCTGTCTGCATACCATTCCTTGGTATTAACTATAAACATCGCATGTTATCACTGCTAGAAGCAGACACTGTCTGAAAAACATACTGTTAATTTCAAAGAATGCAGTCAGCTGGAAGAGACTTAACTGAAAAGTAAAATTACTGAAATGAAAATAGGGTTTGTTCTATCTCAAACCAGGACAGAAGGCAATCTTTTTTTACAAAAATTGAGATATTCCACAAGGGTAAGTGATGGCTCTTTAACTGAACCAATGATAAATTAGACTTCTTTTGCTCCATTAAGTGAACTAGAAAGGTAGAAAATGGTGAGGCAGATTTACGGGAACAGCAGACCCTTTTAAGACAAGAGAAAATTCCATAAATTCCATTTTGTTGGATGAGAGCGTTTCATAAAATTTTTATTCAGGGCCTTTCTCGCAGGGAAGAGATAAAGTGATGAAAGCAATCCAGCACTCAGGCCATGAGCTAGAGCAGCACTAAGGAAATCCAGTTTAGAAATCTACTTCAGAAAATCTTTTTTGGTGTCAGTGGAAGAGGACAGATGGAGGAAACCAGCTCATCAAACTTCTTCTGTTCTTATGACGTGGACAGACTGCTGAGACATCTATTATTTTCCCTGTTGGCCTCCTGTCTGTTTTGATATGGGTGCTCCTGTCTCCTACTGTTTCGATATGGGTGCTTGTGTTTGAAACTTCTCACAGTGCCTATCATCATCAACCTTGAGGGAAAGCTACAGAAGCCTGTCTCAGAGCTGAACTCCCTGGGCAAAGCTTCAAAAGTGCACTTCCAGAAAACTGGCTGCTAATAACTGAAGAGGTCATTTATTTTAATGAAAGGTCCCATTGCCAGATATTAAATGTAACAGAAACAATTCATTACTCTCACAAAAGTAGTTGAGAAAAACTGAAATGATGGCAGATCCATGACTCTAATAGGCTCATGATCCAAATGTGAGGTACAAGGAACAAAAATAAACACGCTTCAAGTGACAAGAGGTATGTATATGCACAGCATGAGTGTACATGTGACTTTAATTTGGTGGGGTTTTTTTAAGTCTAAATCTCTGAAATATGTACAAATACATATTCAGAAGTTTACATTTCAGAAGTATACAGAATTATACTTCTGAACACAGGCAAAGAATGAAATATTGTACGAGCTGACAAAGTTTTTAAAGCCTGTTTTTAGAGAGCTCTTCTTTAAAAGAAGCTTTTGCACAGGAGAGAGGAAGCAAGAGACTGTGCTACCAGGAGGCTGAGATTTGCTGATGACACATTCTATTACCTGGGGAACGACCACACTAAAATCTTCATTGACCTTTCTGATGAAGCATGGATGCTTCCAGAAAACTGAGTTGAATCAGATGATTGTTATCTGTGTTACCTTCATTTCTTTCCCACTGGCTCTCTAATTGTTGCTGCACTTCGCAGTGCAAACACAAAAACCCTAGAGGGAATCTTCCTATATGACATTGATTTAACTTTGGAAGCAGAACTGGAGTCCTAACATGGTTTAAATTCTTAACTGTGCTCTGCAGTACCTGCTTTATAATCACAACAAGGCAATGCTCCAGAAGATTTAGGAAAAGAAAGAGCAGTATAACAAACAGATTAGCCACATCTGTGCATATTATAGGTTATCTTCAGCAGAGTACAGCCTTATGTGACATTTACTTACAAATCTGAAACTGCAAATAAATAACTCTGAAACAAAGAACAGCTAAATCTAAATGCTAAAGATAAGCAAACACATTAAACAAGTTAATCTTTCCGATTTCATATTACTGCTGCTCAGTACAACACCATTTATAATTTATATAGATTGAATTTAGATCATATTCTTGAATTCATGATGAAAAATAGTGCAAAATGTTAGATTTTGTTATTTAAATATTTTTAATTTAATTTCTTAGAATAAAATGAAAACACACTTACATTGTGCAATAATAAAGGTTAAAATTATTGAGGAATGTCCCTATAAATTGTGTCTATAGAAGCTAAAATTATATCGAGGAATACATCTAAGGATTGTTTATTAAGTTCCTCTGATTTAATAGGCAAGTTATATTGACTACTTTGCAATATGTTCACTATATACAAGCAGCTTTGTTAAATTTACTACACTTTGAGCTAGTGAATTAAGTCTGTCTCCCTACAGAAATAAGACAAAGGCTGCTTCTGGCATTTATTCCACTTTCTTCATTTTTTTTTTAAATGAAAATCAATAAATAGACTGTATATTATTAACAATGATTCATTTGCCAGATCATTGCAAAACACATACCATTAATCCTGCCATTGCCCTTACTATCTCAGTAAATAAAGTAGCAATATTAAAAACACTTGAATTCTGAAGACACATATTTGTGCAAATAATTTCCAAAGATTACTGTTACATGAAAAACTCCACTAATAAATAAAAGATAAGAGACTTCACAAACATCACCGGTTAAGTCCTTCAAGCCTGTGAACTACTCACTATCCTTGCTTTAATATCGCATTGTGCTTCACTTTTTTTTTTTTAATCTGAAGGTATCAGTTTCTAACACGAGACAGCATTCTCTCTTGCTTAGAAATGTAAGAAGTGGCAGAAAGAAAACTAGAAGTTATCATGAGCCATTTGATTTACCTGTCAAAAACTCTGTGCAAGTACATGTGGAGTGGTGTATTCTGTTTTCAGCCTGTTCAGGCTTCTCTGAATGAAACCCCTGCCCTCCAACTGCAACACCAAACTGGAAGGTGCACTATCACCTCCTCCAGGTCACTGACAAAGATGTCAAACAAGACAGGCCAGAACCCGAAGGAACTCTACTTGGAAACAGGCCCCCAGGTAGAATCCAAATCACTAACCACTTTCTTTGGAGCCTGATAGTTTTTCATCCATCTAGATGAATGAACTCATCCAGGCATAGCATCCCAACCAGGATATAAGGATTCTGCGGGAAACCACGTCAAAAACCTTGCTGAAGTCAAAGTGGAGAACATCCACTGGTATCCCCACATCCACAGATCTCATAATTTTATCACAGAATGTAATTGGACTGGTCAAGTACAATCCATTCTTGTTAAATAACAGCTGGCTATTCCCAATCATCTTATTTCCTTTAATGTGCCCTGAAACGGCTTCTGAAGAAGCTCATTCCAAGATTTTTCCTCGGACTAAAGTGGGGCTGAATGGCCTGCCATTCCTAAGATTACTCTTCTTGCCCTTTTTAAAAGATGGTTGTAGCATTTACCTTTCTCCAGTAACTGGGACCCTCTCCCAGTGTACATGACTTTTCAAAGGTGATAGAGAGTACTTTTGCAATGATATGAGAGCTCGCTCACAACCTTCAGATGCATCCTGTCTGGTCCTGTGAACTTGTATTGGTCAAGGTTTCTCAAAAGATTCCTTATTTGATCGTTCTCCAGTACTTGCAGATCCTCTCCTTCTTGAACCTTGTCACGAAGTACAAAGGCTAGGTGACCTTGTCAACGAAAATCAAGGCAATGAAGGCATCGATTACCTCACGATTACCTCAGCATTAGCTGTATCTGTTGTTAAATGGCTTATCATCAGACCAGCATTCAGAAGCTCCTGCTGCCATTGATGTCACTCTGAATCCAAGTTGAGCTTTGGCTTTCCTATCAGCATCACTGAAAATTTAGGCAATGTTTTTGTATTTCTCTTTTGTAGCCTGTTCAGTTTCCAGCTGTTATATGCTTTCTTTTTGTGACCAATACTGTTGGAACAATACCTGTAACAAATGACTGTAAAAGCAGCTTATCCTGTCAGTCTCCCAGTTTCTCCTTCAATATCTGAATTGCAACAGCTCACAAAATACTCTGACAGGATATTTTTTGCCTACAAAAGAAATACATGTAAAGAACTCCCCCAGGACTTTCCTCATTTATTCCATGTATTCCAGGGCAATCTTGAAAGTCTCTTAAAATAATTCTCCATATGTTGTTTTCCTCCAGATACAAACTTAAGAGTGCCACTGCACGCTAAGTAAGAAATTAAGACTCACTAAAAACATATACATACACACACACTTCATTGAACCCTCTATGCTATATGTTTCCAAAGGAAATTATCTATTCCAAAATGTTTTTGGCACAAGCACAAAGCAAATGATTTCTCTGTTCCAGCATAGTCAGTATATGCCTAGGACATGGTAAGCAATATCAGTTTCCCTCTATCTTATGCTATCTTCTGCTCATAAAAAGGGGAAATTCACAGCATCTTTCAAAATTTCTTAGACACTGAACAAAAGACAATTTGTTCATAGTGAGGGTTTTATTGCCCTTGGAAGCGGCTCTGACTTGGATCCAGAGACGTTTTATTAAACTAGCCTGACCACTAAGCTAATTTGTTAATTCCGTATAGTGGTATTTTGGTATTAATATTTGGAGTAAGGGAATTTACCCTCTGGGCATGCCACGCAAATACAACACTCATTTCTATTTGCCTAGACAGATTGTACTATTAATTTGTTCTGCAGCACATTTTACTACTTCATAATACCTGATCCTCTACTCAGCAGTCCAATGCTTTCTTTTACTATGCATATAGTAGTACTGAACATTAAGGAGGACATTTTTAAGACCTTTCCACAGCCGTTTAACTTGTCTTAGTGAATTCAGTAATACATAGAAAGCTCCAGGGAAACCTTATAGCAGCCTTCCAGTACCTAAAGAGGGCCTACAAGAAAGATGGGGAGGGACTCTTTATCAGCAAGTGTAGGCATAGGATGAGGGGTAACAGTTTTAAACTAAAAGAGGGGAGATTTAGAACAGATATTAGGAAGAAATTCTTTACTGTGAGGGTGCTGAGACACTGGAACAGGTTGCCCAGAGAAGTTATGGATGCCCCATCCCTGGGAGTGTTCAAGGCCAGACTGGATGGGGCTTTGAGCAACCCGGTCTAGTGGGGGGTGTCCCTGCCCATGGCAGGGGGGTTGGAACTAGATGATCTTTAAGGTCCCTTCCAACTCTAACCATTCTATGATTCTACAGACCTATAAAGTGGCGCAGTTGATGGCAAACAATGCTAAAATAAAGCAGTATTTATATTTTACTTATGATAAATCACTAAAACAGCTTAGAGATCTGTCCCTAAGACAACTGACTGAACCAGCAAATAATTGTAAGCATGATGTTCACTATTTGTAATTGTGATCCCTATCCCACATGGTTTAGGTGAAATTAAGTTCTATGTTGTAAATTACTCATTCAGGTCTGGTAAGGAGACTTCCACAACCACTTTCTTCCTTTTACATTTAGGAATCTTTTTTATGAACTTCTGTACCACACCTACAGAACGGCAGCATATTCCCTCCTTCCTAAACCAAAATATCTTTGTTTAATTTCATAGCTTCAAAAGCTGATACTGTAACCAGAATTCATTAAGAACAAGTGCCTTTCTGACAGACTGCAAGTGTCTGAAGGAGTATTCAAGATTTTAGATTAATTAAGTACAGAAGATTATTTCATCAGCCTGACAGTGTGTACATTACTCCCACATCACCTGCTGGGAAACAAATCAACTTCATGGACAAGTACTTCTCTACTTTTTGCTGCAGTACTTCAAGATATGTAAGCTTATTGTAACCTCCCAAGAGACACAACTGGGCAACAAAAGTGAATAAATTGGAAAATCTTATTTGTTCCTTGCTCCATGTACTTATCAATCTTAACTTTACAGGACTACCACTGGTTTTAGCGGGGTTTTCAGGACAGCAGTATCAGGCCTTTGATATGTGAAGCATATAAGGAGAAACAACTCCAGGAGTAATGGCTGACTCCAACAATGCCACTCTGGTTTTTCTTAATACAACATGTTCAAAAAGAAGTTAGCGTCCTCCCTCTTCTGCTGTTACAACAAAAAAACCTCAGCATCACTATACAGAAAGTAACCTGGAATTAATTACAAATATACAAAAGCTAAATTTAGATTTCTAAAAAAATAAAGTAAAATGTAAGACTTATACACAATCACTTCTCTATTGGTCAGTATTTTCTCATGTAGTCAAATGCTGCATGACCTAATACACAGCAGTTCAGCATTACAGAGGTTACAGATCTATAAACCTTTCAATCAATAGATGTAATACATACCAGGACAAGAACAAGTCCCATTTTCCAAAGAACCAATTTTATCATGAAGCCAGATTTGGTGACAGCTCCTGCCTTCCGGTCTCATTGATAGTCTACAGCACAGAGTCTGTGCAGAGTCTCCACTAAATCTGACCTAAATGAAGCAAAGTTTTAAAACCTGATACCCTTATTGACAGCAGAAGCTCAAAAAACACCGTTTCAGTTTATTGGCTAAACTCTACATAGAGCTTGAGTGTGTGCACAGATTAGTGTGTGTGTGTGTGTGTACATGTATCTTAATATGTGCATACATACACGTAGATACGTAAAATATTTGTCTTCTACTTGAAAACTACATTAGTTCACTTAGCATTTAGCACCATCTAGAATTTTCTCTTTTGCTGGTAAAAGCATTTTGCCTTGTGAAAAAATAAAATCTTGCTTTCAGAATAATGACTTCAGATACCCCTAGGAATTATTTTTTTTCTTCCTCAAGTTAACAGCAATTAAGAACATGTAGTAAATCCATTTGCAAGTAAATTCTGGATTCACTGCAATCCTATTCATTACTCCTATTTTGAAAATGGCCAGAGCCATTACTCTGAAATTTGGGTTAGGTACGCTGTTATGAACAGCCTCAGAGGAACGTCCATGCTGATGAATAATAGTTTGTCAAGGAATGAGTTATAATGTTATGTAACTTCAGATTTTGATCTCTCATTCCCAAGTGACAGTTTATTATTGATGGCACCGTAGATTCCCAAGAAGAAAATATGCTACTGTTTTGGAAGAATGAAAAAATAAGCCCGTTAACTAAACTGAGAAGCATTTATAGTTCCTTTAACAGTTTCATTAGTGAAGTCATAGCCTTTTTTTCCTGAGTTTCTGTACTCTTGTTGGAATAAAATTTGTTCTGTGTGCTTAACAATTGTTTTTTTCGACTTGCATGAATCAGGGAACATACAGGGAACAGTGTGCTAGACATAGTAACAATAACCAGATTTACACAGCTAATTCTCCTACAGAATTTTGTACAAACAGTACCTACAGAGATTCTTTGACCCATAATCGGACAGATATTCTGTGGGCAACATAGATGTAAATGGAAAACCTTCCTGTGACAGCACCATGTGCTTGTTACGCTGAAGAAGCTACTCCTTAGCAAAACTGCAGAAAAGAAGTCAAAACACAGTGCAGGGTTTCAGAGCCCCGGTAAAACACAAATATTTTCTCAAGTTCAGTCCATTTATGTATTTCAGCCTGAAGAGAGCATGTGTAATTCGGTTTTAAAATATGGCAATAGCGACTCAAAAGCAATTAGTTGTGTAAATCAGCATTATTCTTTAGCACTCTCTCTTCTCCATTGTTCTGGAATGATTTGCTTTTGAAACTTTGGCTTTATTTTCTTGATTATATTTGAATATAATTCTAAGTATTATTCTGAGTGTTCTGGCAGTCTGTCCTTCTTGGCCGTTATCTTTTTGAGTGCATTTCCTTCTACAGCTATTTTGTTTACCATTAATTAACTCTGTCACTTCCCCTCCCCCTCCCACGTTGAACACTGCATTACAATGATTCAGTGCTCACCTTTTCACTTTGAAGCAACTTTTCACTCTCACCTGCATGCCTTTAACATACAAAAGTGGAAGAAAGATGATCAGAATAAAAGATCACTGCTGCTGCTGTGGTTGAAGCTGTTGGCTACACTGTACTGATACAGCCCTGATCCTGTGACTAAGATGGCTTCTGTCAGGGCTGTTTCAGACATGTTTTCACATATGTAATTGTGATTCACATAAATTGATAAATGAGTTCTCGTAAGACATCACACAAAACATGAGAAACGCTCCCTCACAAAATGAAGATCACAGAATCATAGAATGGTTAGAGTTGGAAGGGACCTTAAAGACCATCTTGTTCCAACCCCCCTGCCATGGGCAGGGATACCTCCCACTAGATCAGGTTGCTCAAAGCCCCATCCAGCCTGGCCTTGAGCACTTCCAGGGATGGGGCAGCCACAACTTCTCTGGGCAACCTGTTCCAGTGCCTCACCACCCTCAGAGTGATTTTTTTTTTTTCCTAATATCTATTCTAAATCTCCCCTCGTCCAGTTTGAAGCCATTAGCCCTCGTCCTATCACTACATGCCCTTGTATCACTACAGTCCCTCTCCAGCCTTCTTATAGGCGCCCTTCAGATACTGGAAGGCTGCTGTACAATTTCACACACATGCACAATACCAGTTACCTAATAGTAATGGACAACCATTACAGCTAACCTATTTTTTTCCCTGAAACAGGGAACTGAATTGAAGCAGGCATTGTGCCTGTCAAATAGGCAGAGAGTCTTATCCCTGACAATCACCAGAAACTTGATCTCTCTCAACCTGGGTTTTCACCAACTTCAGGCTCTCTGATCACTGCTTCACAGATTCCTCGTGTAGCTCAAGAGCTGTGGTCCCAACTCTACCCACAAGAATGTCCTCGCTTAATCCTTCATATAGGAATCAAACAAGTTATAAAACAAACTCATTTTGTAGGATTGGACTGAGGAAAAATAGGGGAACTGAAGTGGAAGGTGTGTATAGATGTCCTGTGATGTTTAGGAATTCAAAGCAATGTTTCAAGTTTTGGAAAACACTGTTCTATAGTGGTTTTCTCTCAAGTGAGAGAAAGGGCATATACGACACAGACTAGACAATGTCTACAACTCCCAACCCCAGATGGGAAAGCCATTTGGGAGAAGCAGCCAGGGATCAATGAGATAAGATTCATATATATAAGACTTTCCAGACGTTAATCCTCAACATGTCTCAGATTTTAATATTTCTCTAACATGAACATGGTATATTCAGTTGATTATGTTATTTATCACTTGCTATGTAGATGGTGTATTTAATTCCCCTTTTCTTTTTTTTTAATCTTGCATACAGATTCAGTATTTGCTACTTACAGTTGCATTCTTTCGATGAAGTACAAATCAAAGTAGATAAAGCACAAAATGGATAATTTCAAAACATAGCCTTTTCTGCATTCTGAGTAAACATCCACGATAGGATAAGTTTTACTCATTTTTATTAGTTTGCAGAGCACAGAATATATCTATGTTCACGGGTAAATTTTCAGTAATACAATACCTTCAATAGAATATGTTCTGCTTATAAATGTTTTTTTGAAATAAACAGACCCTTGAACCTGTGTCAGACAGCAAATTCTATTTTGTAAATGACTTTTTATTTCCATTTCTGCTGGGTTTTTTTTACTGAAATTATGATGGATGATGACAGCTAACTAACAAGAATAATTACATCTTTTCAGTATTCTGTTTAAATGAAAGTTCTGCTGAACAAAACTGGCTACAAACCACAACAACTGAACTACCAAACTAGCCTCATTACCAGAACTAACAGCACACCCTTTGGTTTCCTGGCTGCCTGGCTCATTATTTAATCTATTCATTATTACTCATTTCTTGTATATGGAGAAGAGAAAAATTCAGAAGCTCAATCCAGTACTGCTCAATTAGCTTACAGATTAACCACATGAAAGACTAAATTGGAAGCAAAAAGATTATGTTGCCATGCCTTATTCTGCTTTGTCTGCAACAGTTCAAACAAAACTAGCTCTACATATCCATCCAGTTTTACATACCCTGTGTTCCAAGCAAATAAAAGATGGTAAAATGCATCATGCATCAACCAATATTAAACAACAAAAAGACCAAGAAGTGTCTTACATCGTTTTGAACAAAGCATTCCAAAATGCTATTAAGCTTAACAACTTTTCAGAGTCAGATTATCAACGTGAGGGAAGACACGCTTTTAGGACAAGAACAGGATTAGTTATGTCATACTATCTTTTTTGTGCATTTCTATGCCTACCAGAAAGCTATGCTATTTTAATTTTATACCCATTCTGGAAGTGATTCATAATTAAGCAATGTACACACAGAAAACACCTCTCTGTTATGTCTAAATAAGCACATAGGATTAAACACCACAGGGTAGGTTTATACACATAAAGCATTCTTGGAATCAAAATGGTAAACTTAATTAAATATGTAATTATCTACATACAATTGGAATCTACAGTAAATAAAGGGATGACGTGTCATTCAATTTCTATAAAAATGAAATGTGGTTACAATACATTATCTTGTCACAATTTAGAACATGCTGAAATAATTTTCATGACCTCATTTTAAAGATATTTTCGATATTTTTTATGTTTAAGTATTGTACTATTATTACAGTATTAATTTTAAACATTACAGATGAGAAATACATATTTTAAGGATTCTCCTAAAGCTGAAAACCACAAAATGGCATTTAGGCAGATGATTTACATTGAAAACTGTAGTGGGTCATACATTACATTTTTATATTAAGCTAGTAAATCACATTTATTGGAATCTTCCCTCTCCGTATCACCATAAATAAACTTTCCCAGAATACAGTATAATAAAAGGTCATTAGAAATTTGCAGATTCCGATTAGAAGTATATAGTATTCACTAGTGTTTTTTTTTCTTTTTGGGACCAACTTTTTAACATTAAAAGGTATGTATTAATGCAAGCCTCTTTTTAAACAGAATATACTACACCTTGGTTTTCCACAGACTCATTAAAACAATCTTTGATATTCAAATAATCACAAGTGGCTCTATTTTTCATTTTTCCCTTGTTTTAATCTGAAGGTTGTCTTGTGTTCTATTCTGAAGCAGCTCAGGAAAAGAAACATTGCAGTTAACAGGAATTTTGATCAAGTAAGGACACTAGGTCTTCACTAAAAGTTCAAACATACTGACTTCCTACAGCTGCAAGTCCTCAAACCACAACTATTTCAAATACTTATGAATATCTACAGTACTAAGATTATGACAGGAAAAGCTTTTTTCACAATAGACTATAAACTTGAAATCTAATTGGTTTCCATATTAACTTCAACGTTTTGTGTAAATCTCAAGAAATGTAGTATTACTTTGATTTTAAATACGGAAATTTAGCCAGATGTGGAATACAGGAAAAAGATTTTGATGCTTCTTTGTACAGAACACACGGATTGTTAAGTAGCAGTATTTTCTTAGGAAAGCATTTTCACAGTAAGTGGCAGTAAGCACACAAAGATTTTAGCAGGTTTTTTTTTTTTTTTACAGCCCCTTCTATTGGGCTGTATTTTTAAATGAAGTTAGCATATTGCCTTTAAAAACATGGAAAGAGTAAGCAATTCACTTGAATAATTTGGTCTACATGAGTTATCCAAAAGCATCATTATAGAAGAAACCCATAAAAGTTGTCTTATTTTTTAAACAGAAATGAAATAAGTCTTCCTGGACTAATTTTGTTCCAAATATCCCTTCTCTACTCCCCTCTTCCTCTCCTCTCCCAAATGGATGATTTCTCCCTCCCACTTAAACAAAATGTATGTCTCATTCTTTCATATCTGGTGTCCTCAAAATATAGAAATTGCATGAAATGCTGTAATACACAGTAGACTCTATATTGCCTGAAATACAATGTGAGTGATGAAAAATAACCACGTATTATGGATAAGGAATTGATATTATTGCACTAGCATGGAGACTATCAAGTGAAACGCTACCAAAGACAGAGCAAATTTGTACTCCTCTCTTCCCTTTGCAAGACATACTTGAGAAAGACTAAATGAAACAGTATAGCTAATGGGAGAATAAAGATTATTTTTAAAAGCTGAAGATGCCTCAAAATAGAAAGGATCATAAACTCTGCAAGGTCAAATGTAACAATAGACTGAGGCAGACAAAAAAAAAAAAGAAAAAAAAAGGCTGAGGAACAGCTTGGAAAAGACATAAAAACTATTATTCAATCCTTTCTAACACACGTCAGAAGCTAAAGCCTGCCAAAGAACATATAGGACCAATACGTGATCACAGGATATATAAAGCATTCTAAGACACTAAGGTGACAGAGGTTTTTTGCTTCTGTGTGTACCGTGGAAGATGTTTACATCAGAAGTGTTCTCTAAGGAGAACACACCAAAGGGCTTGGTCTCAAATCAAAGCACTGATGGAAGTAGTTATGGAACAAATCAACAGAGCAAGCAGGAAGGAATCACTGAAAAGGGAGGACTAGTCAACCAAGTTCAGAAGGACTCAGGGATGAAACAGCTCAACCACTAAGTAGTATACATAACCTCTTTCTCAAAACTGCCTTGAGACCCAAGGACTGAGAGATGGCAAACGTTATACCTAACTTCATACTTGGGTTCCAGGGACACTGGGAAACTAAAATGATAAAAGTCTAACTTTTACTGGGCATATTAACAGATGCTTCAATAAAATACAGAATTAACAGAATTATAGATAAATATTAGTCCTGGGTATGGCTGGGATGGAGCTAACCTACTTCAAGCAGCCTGCATGGTGCTGTGCTTTGCATTTGTGGCTGAAGCAGCGTTGATAACACACTAGTGTTTTGGCTGATGCTGAGCAGTGCTTGCACAGCCTCAAGGCCGCCTCTCCCTCCCACAGTAAGTTGGCCGTGGGCGGGCAAGGGGTTGGGAGAGGACACAGCAGGGACAGTTGACCCCAACTGACCAGAGAGATGTTCCATAGCCCATGATGTGCTCAGCAATAAAAGCTCAGGGAAAGGAAGAGAAGGAGGAATGTTCATGGTTATGGCATCTGTCTTCCCAAGTAACCATACTGCTTGCTGAGGCCCTGCTCTCCTGCAAGTGGCTGGACATCTGCCTGTCGATGAGTAGTGAATGAATGCCTTACTTTGCTTTGCTTCTGCACACAGCTTCTGCTTCACTTAAACTGTTTTTATCTCAGTCCACGAGTTTTCTCACTTTTGCCCTTCCAATTCTTTCCCTCAGCCTGGCGGGGGGAGTGAGCAGCCGTGCAGGTCTTAGCTGCCTACCAGGGTTAACCCAGAACGCCACTCTAAATATGTAATATATATGTAGTAAATAAAATACTCAAAGGGATGTGACATCTTTTGATTTACATAAACAGAAGATACAAGTACTAATATCAAAAAAGCCTTCAGACATAGCTTAGAGCAGGGATTAAAAAAAAATCATTTAAAAGCATGCAAGTTTCTAGTTACATTTACTGTTTCCCAAGTTAGGCACCATCTTTGCATCATTACAATCAATCAAAGCTTTATTACTAGATTCATGCAATGTGAGAGCTAGCAAAAAGCCCTGCAATCAGCAAAATGAAGTCTAATAGAACTTTAAGAAAACTGCTTAATGCAATTCCTTAATTGCCTGCTGTTCTACTGAATTTTAGCTATGGTTTCCAAGAACAGCAATCCTTAACATTTCTCCATTTTTCCTGACAAATGCCAATGAATAACAGGTTTCAGTCTAGCCCAGTTTGAGAGCGAAAATTATGTATACAAAGAAAAAAGGAGGAGAAAGGAGAAGAAGAAAAGTGTTAGCTAAGGAAGTATTTAGACAAGATAGTGACTACACCTAGATTTGATGCTTTTGGAATAGGCTCCAGTGTGCTCCCAGAAAGATTTGGTTATACATAATGATCAGGCATTATTCTACATACAATGACATGATGACATTCTAATGACAAATTCTTCATCATATAACACCATGGACAAATAAGAAAGTAAGCATTCCATTCTTGTTCTAAAAAGGTAAACCAGATTTCAGTCAAAGAGATGTGAGCCAATAAGAAATAACAAAGAACATTTTTTTTTTTAAGTTGAAGTTCCTTCAACTGAACAAATTCTTATATTTTTCATCACTCCCTGAAAATTTGGAAATAGTGACTTGCATAGCTATGATACATATATGTATGTATGTATACATACAATATGCCACACTATTCGTTCCAACTCAGTGTGGCACCTCTTATTTTCATAATAAAAAATTGAAGACTTTGTTTTCCGCTATGAAAACATGTATGTGGTAAAGCCGTTTACTGCCATTGGTTCAATCCTGCCTCAAAACTTTAGGCAGGCATGCATAAATGATTACAAAGGTCCAGAAATCATTCATGTTTCAAAGTTGTGGGTGTTTGAAACTCAGTTGCATAAGTCAATAGAATGGGATTTTGTCTCAAATTCATACACAAGTCACATAAACCAATCCTTGGATCTTTTGCCTTAAAATGACAAGCTCCTTCTACCTGAACTTGAAGAATTAGAAGTTTTCTTCTGATCTTCCACACAGATAACTATGCACATCAGATTGCAGTTCTCTTCCATTTTCTCTTATAAGGCATTCATGAATTATTCAAAGCCACAGACACTGTTGTTATAAAAAAAAATTTAATTTTCCTATGTATTTTCTAACACTTTCTAAACATTCTGGGGTTTAATTTTTTTTTTTTTTTTCCCTTTTTAAGGGAAGGTGTGGAATTGGATCATTGAAGTTAAACAGCAGATCTTTTATGAAAATATTTTCTAAAAAGGAATTTAAATTTCTTAGCTTCTTACTGTAAATCACATTTGTACATATATCAGAATTACTCACATTCCAAGCTTCTAGATCCTTCTTTATCTAGCTAATATCACATCTGTTCCCATATTGATTTTCATCCTAGTGCCAGCTTTCTTCCATGTCCTTCACTCTTCATTTTAAATGGAAACTAATATCAAACTCATCTATTTTTAATTTTTATAATGATATTCTCCTTGAGTTCTAGGTTGTGTACGTTTTTACTTTTACTGTCTTCTATAATCTCTGATAGTGACATGCACAACCATAAACATCCTGTCCAGACTAAGAAATCTGCACAATTTCAAAGTCTCAAAGCGATACGCTGCCCATTTATTTTTCTCTGTCTGAGTGCTGAGGGGTTAGAATTGTTGAGACTGTATCATTGTTGAGACTGTTTCATGTACAATTACGAGTTATGTATGAACTGATTTTTAATTTTCACTGCCAAAACAAACAAGAGCAAACAGCAGTAAAGTGTGCTAAACTGTAAGAATATGAAGAAGAGCAGGAGGAGAAAAACCACTGTGCTGGAAACTCTCTGTAGGTTATTTTTAGTATTACATATTAATATAAGCTAGAATAGCTTCAAATGAAAATCAAAGGAATTGGCTGGAGTGTGGGAACGCCACACACTGGTCCAGTCAGAACATCTTCCCAAAAAGGAGGCCACCGATTGTGACAAGGACAGGGATATAACATATGAGGTATCATTCCCTCGGTTTTGTGATGACTACTCTCCTGGCCAGCAAACCAACAAAAATGGGTTCTTTTGGGGTTTTTGGGGTTTTTTTTGGTTGGTTGGTTGGTTGGTTAGGGTTTGGTGTTTTTTGTTTTTTTGTTTAAGACAAAAGGCCCCCTGTTCTTTTGAACTGTGAAATTACATCTACGTCATCTCTTCGACTATTTGGTCATCTGCCACTTAGAATAGATGAAATTAGAAAGCCAGTATAAAGTTTGATAATCAATCTGGAATACATACTCTCTCAAGTATCCATGCATTATAACCCATGGATTTCATTACTGTTTAATGTTCTTTCTACAAAATGGTTCTCACACTAAAATTCTGACTTCTTTTAGTGTTAGTTATGGTCTACAAAATTTTATGCCAAAGTATTGCCTCTTCACAGGTAGTAAGAGTACATATGACAGTCCATATTTCTAAACGCATGATAGGAAATCTCAAAAGTTCCCACTGCCACAGATGCTGAACACACACGGTTTCATTTTTTCTTCCAATTTTGGATGGTGATTGGCTTACTCACCAGGATAGGTAATTAATTCAATACAGTGCCTTCACTAGGAAAAAAAAAAAAACAAAACAACAAAGCCAAACACATTAAAGTCCTGAACATATGTGAAGCTGTCATTGTATCACTCCCTTAGTTTTGTCAATTTAAAAATTGTTCTACAGTGATTAGTAGCATGTAGAACTTCTCTCACTTTAAAACAGTCCTCAATGAGTTTACAAACTAAAAGATAGCTAGATTTAAAGGTCCGGGGTGAAGTCTATAGTTGGTAGCTTTGCTCCTCTGGGCAATGAAAGCTTTGATAGTAAGATTACTATGAGACTGTACACTAAACAGACTTCACAAGCTTGGAAAAAAAAGAGCCTCCAGAAACCCCATTTCCTTAGTTTTTCAGCTAGAGCTTGCCTCAATTCTCCTAAAAATATATATGCTAGTGTATATGTGTATGTGTGTTTGCATGCATGTGAAGTAGGCATAATTGAAAACAAAGAAACAAAAAATCTTATCATGCTTTTCTAGGGAGAAAACAAGAGAACAAAAATGATAGAGGATAATGATAACACTTACTGTGCAACTGCAAGGTCACCAGATTGTGTAGTACGAGTATATAACGAGAACTAGCATAATATAACAAAGTTAAATGAAAATGTAAGATTATTGATCATACATGTAGTACAGAAAGTCATTCAGTGACAAGAAACATATGGCATTTGAAGACATAAAGGATGCTTTGTCAGAAACTCAGAAAATATCACTGGTTATTTATAGTTATAAACTTTTCCACAAAAGACTCATTCCTGCTTATTGCCAGAGAGAAAATGGGCCTTCCTTTTCCTCAGCACGGCCATTCTTCTGAATGCACTCTCAAATTCTCCCAAAGCTCTTTAAAGGCAAACATTACACAGCCACAAGGTCACAAACATTCCTGATCACACTTTTGCCCAGTTTTGAACATATTCACATTCTCAGTTCACTGTCCTGATTTGTGAATAGTCTGACCCACTCACATAAGTGGTAGACCAGTCTGAGAAGTGTTATCCCCACGCATTTTGTCGTCAGTCCTACGTATTCAATATCATCAATAAAAGAACTTCAGAACTTCTCCCCTTCCCTGTGAAATATACCACTTTTGGAAATGACGTATTTTTACTGAGACTAAAATAAGAAGTACTGTAACAAGTGTTTTTTTGCTTAAAGTCACTGTTTCATAGCCCAAATTTAACACTAAAAATGCTCAATTTTATGATGATTTAAAGTCCCAGTTAAACCGGAGAAGTTTCCAGAAAGTAGTCTTTTCATGCAATAATTTGGAAACAAATTCTTTTGGAGCTTGTCATGGCATATGAACCCATAGTGCATTTTATCCAGTAGGCTTTTATTTAAAGAAAAAACCTAAACCATACAAATATACAGACTAATATTTCCAGGGTTTTGGTATCAGCATCTTGTCTATTGTTTACCTCAGACTATAAAATAATTAAATTAATACGCTAGAGGGACACCTACTGGCTGAAAGACATACCAGATTTTTTAAAATTCATAATGATCTGCAATCTGTTTATAATCTCAGAATTATGGATTTCTACATTCTATCCAAAACCACTTCCTTTTGACCAGTTAAAATCTTTGAACTCAAAACCCAATTTAGCCAATATTGGTTTCTACAAATTGTTTTACACACACACACTAACTACTTTGAGCCTGAGAATAACTCCTCTTTTCCACAGAAAATTGCTGAAAACAGACTTCTTGAATTCCATCATTATACAGTGAAATTTAAACAGTATTGAAAACATTCTAAATAGAAAGTCTAATTTCTTCTACATGTTTTTCCCACACTGTCGATTTACTATTGAAGGTATTAAAAAGAGGAGAGCTTAATACTTTTTTTATATTTTTCTTCATTAACATCTGTAACAAAGTAATTTTTAAACTTTTCTGACATTCTTTTATAATAACCAATCTTCACAGTAAGACACCATAAATAAAAATAATTATCTTTTAAATAAAATGCCTGCATTTCAGCTTGAATGATCTTAAAATTATTGCACCTTCTGTAATTGATTTTATTGCATAATACTCATAATAAAAATAAAGATGATATTGCATCAACTTAATGGAAGCTCAAATTACATTCTGCAATTGGATGAGGAATTTGGATGGGGATGAAGTGAAGGAGAGGGAGGAGGAGTATGTTCTATTACTTTTAAAGACAATTTCACTAAATTTTCAAGTTGATTTGTTTTGAAAACATCTTGACACAACTGCTACACTTCACTTGTGCTATGCTCCTCAGCAGAAGAGCTCTTAAAGCTTTACTGAAATGACTATGCATTATTTTATCCACTTTCTAACTGTGACAATGAACTAGAACTTTACCCATCTGACTCTTGGATGTGTTATCTGGTCACTAATTACTACTACTTCCACTATAAAATTGGGAAAAAAACAGTCTCCCCATTTTTTTTTTTCTCACATTATTTCCATAGCATTCTGCCTTGGTGTCTTAGAATGGTACATTTTCAGCTCAGAAAATTCAATTGTACTCTTAGTTCATGTACATATAAAGGTACACGCAGGCTCACAAAATAAATGTTAAAGCTTTTTTTCTTCTGCCTAAGGCTACAACTCAGTGAAACACAGTTATTTTGTATCTCCCGGCAGTTTGCAAGTATGGGCTTTGTTAAAGGTGGCAAGATGGGCGGGATTAACCTTACAATTTAAAAATAACAACAATGTTTTTAAGAGGTTGTATGAATTTTTGACACAAACATAAAATAATCTCATAGGCCCTACTATCCCTTTCTTCTTATTATGTTAATATGGATTGACTACTACTTTATCACATTCCATCAGTCAACAGTTCTAGTTCTCATACTCAGCTGCAGTGTCTGAATCACAATGAAAAAAACAAACCACCCCCACAAACAGATAAACAGAACTGTGATCCAAATCCCTACATTTCTGGGATTATATAATCATAAACAATGATCTCTCAGACAAAATTTTCATTGATTGCTGTGGATGATAGCTGTGTAATGACAAAAGGAACAAAACACATGGCATTTACAGAGACATTTTAAAAAAATTTTTTAATCAGAAAGACAAAAAGTTTACTTGATGTTGACACTAGCTATCCTAAAAGAAACAACAAATGTTGGAAATATATATGGAGCAGCAGAATGCCACAAATCCTACCCTGCTTACAGCATTTAGGAAAGTTCTTGTTTCAAGGACAGTCTATTTCAAAATTCAGCTTCTCAACAAGTCTCCTCAAAATAGAAGAAAAGAGCCACTTATCAATCATCATTGCAATGACTGCCAATCAGTCATTGCACATCCTTGGAAAGCTGACACTTGTAGCAAAGCTTCAACGTACACAGCTTATAAAGTAGGTGCTGTAGTTAAAAAAAAATCTTTTCCCCTCATTCTGAACGTTACTTTTTTTCTGTGCAGTTTCAGCTCAGCTTCACTTTAGCCATTACAAAATATCAAGTACTGATGATGTGTGTAGGAAAACAATTAATTCATTAACTGACTATCCTTGGTAAATAGTACATGCCAGTATTTTTTTCTGGTCTTGTCACTCAAGTTAGTCATGAATAGCTGTAAGGAAACCTGTCACTGCAAATACCAGTTTGTGGTGAGGAAAGAGAGCTTACCTGGTGATTAAGATCTCAAAGTAAGGGAAAACATGTTTGCATATGGAATGTATTAATATCAGGTATTCTTTTTTATTTAATAATTCATTAAATAATTCCAATTTTAACTATTCTCCATTTTGAGCCACTGCTTTTATCTTCCTACTGCAAAGGGAAAAACAGCAGCAAAGAAAGCCACATGTCCCAAAAGAGATGTTTCAATGCATTTATACTTACAGAAAACAAACGCATTAAGGTATTGCAGATGTCAGTTTAAGAACTTAAACAGATTTTCACGGTGAGGATGAATTTATTAGCAGAAAAAAATCATACGTGAATAATAGTGGAAATTTATGTGGAAAACTGTAGGTATAACAACCCAGAGAAATGGTTTGGAATGAAAACTGCAGTCATAGTGACATTTTCCTGGTAGGAATTGAAAACTGTGAAAGGCGTAATGCTGACAGAACAGCAAGGCTACTGGATATTCTCCAGTAGTGCAGAATCACTGGGGCTAGTTCTAGGTGTACAGGGTGCAATATTTTTGCTATACGGTCACTTGCAGCTGGTGATTATTACAGTATTCCATGTATTTTTGGCACAGCCAGTAGACAGAAGTTTGGATTTACTACACGTACATGTTCATAAACGTGCCCTATTTTTAGGATGCTATTACAGCTGTTATCATTGATGGTAACAGGAGGCACTATGACGATCAAAAAGACTCAAAACAAAACACCACATAAAAAGAAGAAAAAGAATGCTTTTCTATGTATGTAGTAACAAGTTTTGGTTTAAAATGCTCTCACAACTTCAAACTACCTGTCACTCCATCACATATCCAGCGAACTGGAACAATAAGAACAACTCCGAGATTTGGGGGCAATCTTCAACAGCTCTAGTACATTCACTACTGCAAGAATTCACATTAATAGTATGGCTGAGTTGAGAACAGGAAGAAATCTGACTGCCTGTTCTGTTGCCAAAAGCTTATACATAGAGTAGCAGGGACAAAGGCTAGTGAGGTGAGAAGGTATGAGAATTGATTATTTCTCAATTTTGCTGCTATTTAGGAAATCCTTGGGGCAGTTGCTGTCCCGCCAGTCTTTTTATTAAAAGAAAATGCAGTTTAATTACAGTTTCAATTAGGTTACCACAGACCAATATACACAAAATATGTTATTGTTCTGGAATTCTGACCAGCATTAAAAACTTCAGTTTTATTTACCTTTTGCAATTGAACCTAAGCCAGCCTTCTTATTACAAATGAGTAATGCATTTCCCCTCTTAACGTTAGGATAAAAATGAACATTATGACACTGTGCATCACATGAAGATACTATTAACAACCTTAATGATCATGGAACAAATACACCTTCAGACAGACTGAGAATGTCTCAAGAATCATGCTAAAAAATGCCAGCGTGACTTACTGACTGATTTTAAATTAACAGTTGTAAAAGCAGTCATACAGGCATAATAACATGGATGTTGTAGACAGCGGGAAGACATCTACTGAACAGTAAAATAATGTTTTCCAAAACACCTTACTTCTGTCTCAGTAGTACTTAATATTAGGCAAATGTTTCAATTATTGAAGTTGTAACTATTGCTTAAAATATATCCTGATCTCATTTAACTTTTGGATGCCAAAACACCTGTGTTGTTAAGAGAATTCTTTGATCCTCTATTGAAGAAATAGTGCACAATGGCACAGTTGAGCTCTCCTTCTCAAGAGATGTCTGTTACTGTCATGTCCACTTTGAGTAAAGCATACCATGGTTCTGGCTTACTCCTCAGTTCATTTCCCCCACTCATACTTCTGGGAAGAGAAAGGCCGCATCATAATGACTTTTGTCATTACAGGTCGCTGCTTTTTTCTGACACCGGCATTCTCTTAACTGAGCAACTCTACTTTTTGCCCATACACACAAAATCCTCCCTTACTTGGATCCTCTCCTGTTGTAAACCTTGTCACTATGCCAACTACTCTGGGGTTTTTTGTTTGTTTTTGCTTTTTTTAAACTGACCTTTTGTAGTTGATTGGGTGTTTTCCCTTCCTGCTTTTTCACCTTTTGCTAGAACTTTTGTTTTTCTTTCCATCCTTCCATCTTTCTTCTCTACCCTCCTCACTTTCTCAGTGTTTCATTTTCTTACATGCATGCATGGCTTAAAATGCTACCAAGTGAACAATTCAAATCCCCACTGAAGACCTCCCTCTTCCTATACTTCAGTCTATCTTTCTGATCATACTTCTGGGATATACTTATACCAAAAAGTTTCCAAAACTTCTTATATCGTTTCTTCTTATTGACTGCAGCTGTCCTGTAACCATACATATACAGAACCATAAGATACGAAAGAGCTCTAATCCTTAGCCAGCTTTCCTGCACAATACTGAACTAATGAAATTAACAACAAATAGAAGTTTCTGAGACAAATGTGCTTGGGCCATATGCATACACTGACTCCACTGCATTACTTCAGACAACTGGACTTGCACATTTAAATTAATAACACAAAATAAATTTGATGCTAGTCAAATCGTAGGGAAAAGTCATTTTCTATTCAGCTGTATTGCTCTCCCACATTAATGGCAGTAAAAAGAGAGTTCAGAGTTAGGCACACATACAGGGGTTCTTTTCCAGCCTCTCTGTAGAAGGTGACAAGGTCACACATGCAAGTCTGTCAATTTTCAGGTCTCTCTGTACGGATTCATACATCTTTCTTGCTTACCTTTCTAGCCTCACACTTGGACATGTTCAGATTAATTAATTTCAGGTAATACAACCCTCCTTTGACATATTCAGTGGTGGACACCCATTCAATAGCAAACAATTAAAAAAAAAAATCTTGAAATTATACCTGTATGATTGTATCACGCAACTACACTTAATATATTCTTAATCTACAAATCGCATACTCCTTCAAACTTTCAATTTGTCTCTCATAGCAAATGGAGACACTATTTCTGGCTAAAGTTATATAACATAATATATCTACTAATATCTCAGAGGCATAGCCATGTATAATGCAAGAATGTCTCAAGACGATATATCACTGATAAATGGATATTAATGATAAAATGATATTAACTGCACTTCCAAAGCTAGCATAAATTATGTAACTTATTTTTGCAAAAATTAATCAAATTAATACAGAACACTTTGGCCAGTATACTTTGGTGATGCTATGCACAGGAAAATTATTCACTAGTCATTTATAGTTCTTCTAACTGAACTCCTTCAAGGCTAGACAATTCATTTGCCAGTTGGACAACAAGCAAAATGGCTGTGTTCTCTATTTGTCTCTTGACAAGAGTCTTCCAGTTCATAGGAAAATATGGAAGGATATCCAGATATCCAGCACTGCATGTGTCTCAGTACATTTCATAGTACTCTGCTCAGTTTGTTTTGTAATAATCATAGAATCATAGAATGGTTAGAGGTGGGAGGGACCTTAAAGATCATCCAGTTCCAACCCCCCTGCCATGGGCAGGGACACCTCCCACTAGACCAAGTTCCTCAAAGCTCCATCCGACCTGGCCTTGAACACCTCCAGGGATGAGGCATCCACAACATCCCTGGGCAACCTGTTCCAGTGCCTGACCAACCTCACAGTAAAGAATTTCTTCCTAATAGCTAATCTAAATCTACCCTCTCCCAGTTTAAAACTGTCACCCCTCATCTTCTTGCTACACTCCGTGGTAAAGAGCCCCTCCCCATCTTTCCTGTAGGTCCCCTTTAAGTACTGGAAGGCTGCTATAAGGTCTCGCCAGAGCCTTCTCTTCTCCAGGCTGAACAACCCCAACTCTCTCAGTCTGTCTTCACAGAAGAGGTGCTCCAGCCCTCTGGTCATCTGTGTGGTCCTCCTCTGGACTTGCTCCAAAAGATTTTTGCCATAGGTTCTGCTGAAAAGTTATTCCATTCTAATTGATCCAGTGACCTCTACCTTGCTCTTCTGAAATATTTAAGATTAAGATGTTTTTATATACAGCTTAGTTTTGATTATTTCTATTTTTCTTTATTTCCTGTAGAAAAACTACTGAAAATTCAGTCACCCTGCCACTGTATCTGTTCCTTGTAGGCTTGTTCCACATTTTAGAGTTTCTGAGATTTTTCTCAGAGCAACACTGACTTTGTTTATATTCTTTTTTTTATTTTATTTCCTCTTGTTTGTTTTGTTTCAAAATGCCACAGCTTGTACAGCAAGTACTTTTTATTTCCTGTTATTCCCAATTCTTTTTCTGGTCAACGTATTTTTCTACTTTGCACATCACTCATTTCCCTCCAGACTTTATCAAATATCTACATTCCTCCCGAGTTCCACATTGCAATTAATACCTTTCCTCTTTCTTTAATACCTTTTCCCCTTAGCGCTGAATATCTTGGAGACAGTCAATGAGTCACTGCTTCAGTTCTGGTAGGACAAAATGCCAGATAATTATTAAGTAAAACTTTTTGCAATATATGAATGTCTCAAAGGCAGAAAATTTTGCCTCCTTACATCTTTCTTCCTGTAGCTTAGCTATCTTTACAGTCAATGAGTACAACTGTGTTGCATTTCAATTCTGACTGCATTGGAGGTATTTACTAAGACAAATTAAAGGGGAACTTCCTTTAGAATTGTCATGTAATTACAAAGTCAACAACTTCTGCTTACCCACTAATTACAGAAAATTGTATTTGATAGCTGCATAATTTGATCATATTTGCAAATATTTGCTCCTGTCTTTAGTGCTGTTTGAAGGATATCTCAAGACGTCTGCTCAATTCTTCTGAATTTAAACATAGGCATAGTGTAAATAAAACATACTATATGCCCATGGATTGCTTTTACATATCTGCCAATTTAATTTCCATTACATTAATTCTTCTGTTAAGCACAATTTCCTACAGTTTCATTTCTTTCAGCAGATGCACATGATCTCTCTTTACAACAGTGTGAAATGAGGGTCAAAACATTACATCACGCCAAAAAGTTAAATAATCCTACATAATTTAGTCTAATTTGGCCCACACTTAAATAGATTCACTCAGACTTGCACACATATGCACCCACACATGCACAAACACAAGCTGCAGTGCCTGCAAACCACTGTTACATGTCTAGCTAGGAGGAAGAAAAGGTTTTTCTAAAGGAAAAAACCTAAACCACATCTATAGAATTATATTTTGCATAGTTGCCATTATATTAACATGTTATCCAAGAACTTGAGACCAACTAGAGAGCAGTCTAAATATAAGCCTGCTTAAATAACACTTGATGAAGTTGTATATAAGTAGAAAAATCCCACTGTCATTGGCTTTCAAAGATTTTTATTCTCCTTGAGAGTCTCATGGACTCATTCATAAGTATTTAATTCCTAATCCTCACTCCTAATCCTCATTCTACATGACAAGAAGAGTTTGTCTATTATAAATGTAGCTTAGACAGAAGAAATGGGTTTAAAATTAACAGAATTAAATATTCTAAAAAGAAAATGCATCCTATTTGAATTTATTATGGGACTTTGCTACATTACCATCTTAAAGGCTACAAGCACATTTCATGAAAATACTTAGTAGATTTTCAAGCAATACTTATACTGGCTTTCACGCAGTATGAATTGTTGAAAAATATTTTTCTTATCACAGACAGTGCTCTCTCGTAGGACAGACCTTCAACACAGACTTATCTCAATTGACAATTAATCCAGACTATCAGATTATTAGGATTAGCTGGAATGCTGAAAAAGTGAAGTTTACATGGAAGAATACATAGAGCGAATACAAAAGAATAATACAGTGTACAGCAGTGGGAAGGCACATTCTAAGCATTAATTTTCCTAGGGTGGAGAAAACCAGAGCTGCCTTTACTTAAAATTCACCATTTAAAAAGAGGCAACTCAGACACATTAAAGAACTAGCAGGAGCAGCAAAATATTAGTATTCTGAAGCAAAAAAGCACCATTGACTTCAAGTGAAACGTAACACTATAATGTTAAGATCCTCTCTGTGTTGAATCATTCCAGTTAATCTAAAGAAGGAACAGTCATACCAGTACCGATGTTTAATCCTACAATTTTATTTGGTGCCTGCTATCTTTATAGGTAAGTGATCCATAGTTATGGGCTTATCTTGTGTAATAAACATCTCTTTACTTTATTTGTATGAGCAAAGTAAATATCCTAATGGACAAGTTAAGCTGCATGATTATCATTGGTCATATTTTCCAGCTTGAAAGTGAAAGTATAGAGTTTACTCTTTTTTTTTTTTTCTGCCGAGATCCTCCATAAGGAGCAATCTTTGTGCCCGCCTTAATTTAGATTGATGTCTTAATCTGCATAGACTAAGACATTTCTCCAAACTGGGTACAGGAAAACCTTTACAAGTAGTAAATCTGCAAGGTAACTAAGGATGTAGAGAAAGCAAAAAAGATGCTTTGTAAAACGAAACAATGCTGCAGGAAATGTGGGAAGGGTGCCTGGTACCACCAGAATAAGCCCACTGAATAAGCACGACAGATGTTTCATGGAACCGGAATAATCCTAAATAATAAACAAGAAAGATGCCTGGCCAAACCACAGCAAGCCCTGGTCCCAAAAATAAGATCAACAATGTCAAGGACAAATGAGACCGCCTCCTTTTGGGGAAGGAAAAGGAACATAAAACCTCTTTAACAACAGAAGATGGGAAGAAGACAGACCACGTTGTTTCCGGCTTCCCTTGCATCTGGTGAGCTCAAGTCTGAACACCTTGGTTTCATCACGGAACACGGCCATCAGCATTAACTGCATGACAGTACCTTCTGTGGTAGGTTATAAAGGACCTGGCACAGCAGTCAAATGAGAATTACAGATATGCTTCGTACTGTAGGAAGGCAGTCCTGCAACGACAGGCATGAACCCTGGCGGCCAGCCCCTGGGGCTGGGTAGGAATGGTCCCAGGCAGGCAGAGGCCTCCCTGGCAGCTGCTGCAAGCTCTGGCCTTGCCCTGGGTCCCGCTCAGCCAAGGACCACCCTGGACCCCTCCTGTCCTGACCCAGCTGGGCCCAGGCCGGCAGCAGTGCCTGGGGATGGCCGGGCTGTGGATGACCTCGGCCGCCATCCCTGGCCCGGCCCAGCTCAGCTCACCGGCCTGGTTGGGGAGAGGGGGCATCTCACTGCCCTGATGGCTCCGTGGCCACTGCCACCCCCGGCCACCCTCACCTGTGCTGTACCCTGACAAATATGCCCTTACAGCATGGCTGGGAAAGAAGAGCAAAAAGAGAGACATGAAAGAGCTTTTGGAGAAGCATAACATATGCTTTAAGAGAGGGGGAGGGGGAGAACAGAAATGTACAGAAAAAACTAAATGAGGTCTATACTTACCCATATTTAGATTAAGTTTTTGGGAAGTTATGGTAGGCATAAGTGACAAACAGATTACAGTGAAGTTTCTTTTTCTTTTGCTTTGCTCTGTTTCTTTATTAATTTTGTAGATGGCTCCCAAAAATAATTTTTTTCCTCTGGGTAGAGATGCCAGCATTTACAGAAAAACTAGCCTCCTTGATTTGCTCTGCTGTTGGATGTCCAAAAATATTCTCTTCCTACCAGACATGATGGGGTTTTTTTCCTCTTTGAAAGCCACATATTGAATAAAGCTAATTTTGGGAATAGGAAATACAGGCACTGCACATAAATGCATATATATTTCTGTGCATATATGTACGTAAATGTAAATAAACATGCCACTATAAACCCTTGTATTGCTATTATTGACTCACTGTCTCCAGCAGGAGAAAACATGGGAGATAAAGATGAATATTTCTTCCTAAGCTGTCAGCTGCTGAGCTGCTCATGCACATTGACTGTGCTGCACCCTCTTCCCTCCCCCGCCTCAACATTTATCCAAGTTTCATAACCAGTACGCAAGCATGAGGCAATCTAAGAGATTACAAGGACAGGAGACAGCGAGGCTTCAGCTTTAAAAAAAGGTGATCTGGATTTAATGTCACAATGATGGATGAATCTTTTGGGGCTCGATGTGAAATTAAATTTCTGGAAGCAGAGAGCCTCTGGCTTTTCTGTTACACTTACATTATACTGTGTATGACATAAGAAACACTTTGTTACTAATGGGATTATTATGTATGAAAAATAGATACTGCAGAATAGGCTCTAATAGCCTGTTCTAGTTTTGTGTGTATAAATAAATTTGTGTTTTGCAAAACTGCCATCTCACTGCCCCTGTGGCCTTCAGACCTAAACTGTGAAGCATTTAATTTTCTTTCTTACTGTTAAAAATGCCATGGTGAGTTCAAGAACTTAAATCGCTGCAACTATGTAAACTGAACACTGGTCTCTTCTTTTTTTTTTTTTTTTTNTTTTTTTTTAAATAATAATAGTCTTTTAATCATAAAAAAAACCAAGACCCACTTACATGACATATTTGTTACTTTGTTCTGAAAGCAAAACTGAATAATTGTTAAGCAGTTGTCATTGTGCTAGGTTATTTCACTGTCCTAGTGAGCAGGGTAGATGAACCCTTTGCATTTAAAAAGAAAGCCAAACAGTCAAAATACTTAAAACCACATTCATAAAAGCTCACTTGGTATATTCAGAAAAACTAAGTAAACATAAATCCCACTAAATTTTAGACTAATGAATTATGCAGAAATGAAATAAAGAAATGGGAGAAGTTAACTGTATTTTCCATCTCCTGCATCTTTCAAATATCCCAAATATGTACATTTAAGAAAAACCCCACAGCATTTAAAAAGGAAAGAAGACTGGGCTTGGAGTTTTCACTGTCATATCCACACTTAGTAGAGGGAGAACAGTCATACAGAGATGACACTTATGATATGTAGTAACAGGTATCAGCAACTGATTTCTTACTTACAGGCAAATTATTGGCCAAAAAAAAAAAATGTGACAAGTTACTTTTGTCTGCCTCACTAGGTTTCGTAAGTGCTCCAAGAACCTCTGATTGAAAATGGAATACCTGAAAATCTAGCAATGCAGTTACTAAGAATATTTTAGATTTCACCACTGTAGAAACAGATTTTCTAGTAAGCAAGAACACTTAAAAGTGGCCCTGAGATAGAAAAAAATTGATTTCAGCAAGTCCTCTAAAAATCTCAGACTAAAGTTTTTTAAAATATATATTTAGGTAAACATTTCAGTTGATATAATCCTTTTCCAAATGGAAATTATAGGTGGGAGTCAATAATTTGAATAGATTCTGTATTTTATTTTAAATAATTTTAATTGGAACAACTATTCATCCCTAATAGCTTGATTAAGACATACATTTGGTAAATCTTAGCAAGACTGCCTTCATCATGTTAAACACAATTAAAAAGTAATGGCCACAGGCTAAGACATACAGTATTACTGTTGAAAGGGCAATCACTTTAACAGGTACTGTCTCCTGATGTTAAAATTCTTCATTACAAAGAAGGGCCATTAGAAATGTCACAACAAGTACAGATGGCCACTATTTAGCTTCAAAAAAAAAAAACCACCACACTCATTTTGCATCTTTTTGGAAAGAAGTAGGACGTCAATAAACTAAAATCACATTCTTACATTGAACTAGTACAGACACATTTAAATTGCTATATTCTGAGTAACAACTTGAAGGACTAACTTTAAAACAGATGCTTAGAAAAAGGCATTTTATAGTGCACTGCTGACACATCAACACATACAGGTAAGGGCTGCAGAAACTCAGGTGTCTAGAATCTCAAACAGAGATTCTGTTTAGAATACTTAGAATACTAAGGAGTTTCTTAGTATAGTTAGATTAGAGAATAGGTTGATAGTATGAGTTACTGGTACAAAATTCAAGGCACATAATGTAGATTATCTGTGGTTTCTAAATACAAGACTAAAAGAGCATCTTTATCTGGCACTAAGAGTGATAATTTAATGCCTTGTCCTTATAATGACTAAATTGATCTGTACAAATCCCTTCCATTCTAGGGAAGGCATGTGCGTTAGGAAAATAAATCAATCGACTTTCCAAAGTACTTCCCTTTATTGCTGATAAGAGGAGTTGAGATACAGATGTCTAAAACAAAGTGAATTAATCCCACCATATGTGCCTATATTTTTTTAAATTCCTTGTACTCTGCATTAAAAACAAGAAAAAAATATTTTGAACACAAATACCTGTCACTAGAAAAAATAGTCGAGAGATGAGCTTTCATAGCACATTTTCCTTGGATTTAGACTTGACTGATAAATTATCTTTCCTAGCAGACTTTTTTCTTTTTGCCTTTATTATTTGGCGGGTTTGGGGTTTTTTTTTTCTTTTTTTTTTTTTGTTTTTTTGTTACTGTACATGGCAGGCTCTAATAAATTGCTAATGAAAGGCTTTGTTTCAAGCTGTGGAAAAATTGGACCTCAAATACCAAGTCATAGATTTGGGAAGCATGCTAATGCTTCTTTTTGCCACCATAACTCCACAAACACAGCCCCTCAGAAGTAAAAATGATGATTTGACAGGCAGCTACTACATTATAACCTCCATCACAATCTATTTTGCCAGGAAGTAATTCAGTAATTAAGAGGAAAAAAAAAAGAAACAGAAAAGAGAAAGTAATAATCTACTATTAAATAAGCATTTGGCATCATTTCATGTTGCAGTAAAGTGCAGAAAAAATTGTCTAATAAGAAATTACTTGAAGATGACGCACTATTTAGTATTACAGGAATTCTGATGCATTGTTTAGTATTAGAGTTCATCTCACTTATTGGAAACTTTTTTCAATCAATCAACGTAAGTGTGTTGATCAACAGATAAACTGTGATGATAAGGAAAGAAAAATGAACTCTTTCTTTGAGGCTGCAGCAGTGAACAACAACAGTCATTTATAAACTTGTTTGCATTTCTTCTTAAAAGACAGCATTCAGTTTCTAGGGAATATGTCTTTGTGAATTATATGGTGGATGCATTGGTGCCAAAACCCAAAAGCAGTCCATATCTATGCTCCTCTTACTTAAAAACAGGAACAGCAGAAAAGCTGCTCTGAAAATAAATTTGGCCACTGAAGTAGAGGAAATTATTAAATCAATTCTTAAAAAAGTAGCTCTGGGAGATGTTGTACACTAATTCTAAGTTATTATCTAAAGTCAAATCAGCCACATTATGTTGGTATCACATATTAACTTCCTTGGTGAGGAAAAGAATTCCTGCAGTAGAATTTAGAATTTAACCAACAGGGTATTTTTCTTTTCTTTTTCTTTCTTTTTGACAGTGCAGGGAGAGGTGAGGGAAAAAAGAAATCAGAATAATATAATGGATTATGAAAGAAAACAAAAGATAGGTTCCCAACAATAATAATAATAACATAAAACCTGAAGCCAAGCAACTATTTTGTATGACAACGAAAATGAAGGTACCATTCTTCAGTCTCATAACAGCCTATCGAAGGAACAGAAACGATGTGACCATACTATTCTGTCTGTTGTGCAAGGAAAATACATGAACTTGTACTGAACTTCTAATCAGTAAACAAATATGCATTGTTTAGTGAGCAGACTAAAAAAAAATCATATGGAATTGGAAAATTATTAATTCTTCATATCCAACAGAATATCTATACTATAGTAGAGAAAAATAATTTTAACTTACCTATTTGCAGTAACAGTCAGGACATTATCAACCATATTGCATTTCAATGAAAGATGAACAAAGCCAGTTCATTTAAATTAAATAAAAAAAGAAGAGAAAAGGAAAAATTAAAATTATTATTCATAGTCATCTCTGCTCTTGCTGTATATGAATACTTGTTCTCTTAAGGAAATGTCTTCTACTTTAACGTCTCTTGATCTTTAAAATCTTGATTTGTACTAATTTGCAATTAAGGAGTCAAAAATGTGACAAGTAGTGACATATGCATCAAAATGACTCATATGCTTACACTTTACACAATACTAATGACTTTTCTGTACCAAGTATTCCATAAAATAAACTCTAGCTTAAGTTACCAAGCCATTGAGACAGTTTCATGTTTGCAACATTTTTTACAATATTTACATTTTAAAAAATGAAAAATGTAACCATTAAATATTTTAGAAGGTCTAAACCAGAAACTGCACATTGCATGAAGAATGACAGTGAAGCCAACAGAAAACACAGGGCACAAGAATATTTCCACTGGAATTTATGCTATTTTCAATAAGTTTAGTTCCAACGCTCACATTTTCAATTACTGGGTCTTTAGTTCTTGGTCTATACAGAATTACATGGCATAGTCCAGAACTGAGTCTTCAAAACCATTCCAAAGCAATTTGTTGGAATTTGTGAATTCATTAATAATATTTTCAATGATGGGTCAAATTAATTTCTAAAATAATCTTTCCATTTCATCATCCAACTCTAAAGTAACCTCAAAGGTAGACTAACAAAAACATAAGCACTAATAATTCAAAGGTGAAATGCATCTCAAGTTAAAGATAGCCTGGAATCACAAATTCATGGTCTCATATTCCTAAATCTATTTCATTTTGTACAAAACGTACAAAATTCAAATGTCTAGTTTTATTTTCAAATTGTAATGATCTAATCTTCAAAACATTATAGAATTACCTTCCTCAAAGTAATTTTACAGGTATTAGTAGTTTAGCATATCACTAGTTCACCCAAACAATCAGTCTCTCTACTCTTTTCTGTAGGTTATACATTATGAAAGATATCATGCGTATTGCTTCAAGAACATAGTTCTTCATAAAGTACTTATTCACAGAAGTGGACTAGCTGTATGGAGCAGAATTTCTCACAGAAGTTGGTCAGATTTTTGTCTACTACTGCTCTATCCTCCTTATTATCATAGAAAAAACAAGCAGAAAAGTCAAGAACAGTCAAGCAGAAAAAAAAAAAGAATACTCAAGAAGTGTACACGTTGCTGTTTGCACTTGTTTAAAGTTTGTTACCGTATCTAGCAATTAAACAGGTATATGCATTCATACTCATTCTTCACAGTTCCATGGACACTCGTGGAGGAACTGGTCTCTCAAAAATCCAGAGAAAGCATCAGATTCTTGCCTGGAACATAATGGTTCCAAGTCTCCAGAAAGTTAATCTAGTGGCCATGGAAACTGCAACCCCTGATGTTTGTAGGCTAAGTACTGCATTTCTCCCAAACATTTCTTCAAAGGATGTTTGCTGCATGTTAATGTTTTTTTTGGTTTTGGGTTTTTTTGGTACTGCATGAACTTTTGTCCTTCTTACCCAAGCCTTCCATCAGAGTCTCTGTCCAAATTTGTTAATATACTTGCTCATCCTGATTTGCCTTTTCAAAATTTACCTTATTTTCTGACAGGATTTCCTATGAATAATCTTAGTCCACTATACATCCTGCATTTTTCACAGATTACACAGTTTATAAACTTGCATTCACTATTAGATTGAATATGTTGATTAAATATAAGCAATTTTAGAAGTAACAACTTCTAAGAGCAGAAAAACTCAGTAACAGGAACTTACTGGACATTTATATAACTTAAATACTCATCTTGGTATATGTTTGAATATCCATGAGATCAACTAAAGCACATGGAATTCAATCACGGAAAGCAATATATTAATAATTTCTTTTGCCCTCCCCCCCCGGCCCAGCATGCAAACTTCATGCAAATGAGAGTTATATGTAATATATATCTCTGTTAATATACCTTTGATTTCTACTTAAACTACTTTTTGTCCACTTACAGCTTTCTTATCTGGAGCAGAAACATAAAATGTAAAAGCTTATTTATATAGACAACGTACTTAATTTCATAACCATCCTTAGTGTTTGTAACATATAACCTGCACATTCTTATAAGTAACAATATAAATCTTTTGACTCCCCTCTAGACTAGTGTCCAGGTTTCAGCTGCAGTAGAGTTAATTTTCTTTGTAGTAATTGCTGTGTTCTGGATATAGTATGAGAATAATGCTGACAACACATATTGTTTTAGTTGTTGCTAAGTGATGTTTACATTAGTCAAGGACTTTTTCAGCTTCCCATAAAAGCAGAGAGGGAGCATAGACAGAGAAAACTGGCCAAAGGAATATTCCATACCATAGATGTCATGCTCAGTATATAAATAGGGGTTGGCCCGGGGGCAGGGATCTGTGATTGCTGCTGGGGACGAGCTGGGCAACCAACCGATCATTGAGTGGTGAGAGCAACTTGTGTTGTGTAACATTATTTTGTATATTCTTTTACCATTATTATTATTATTACTATTTTCCTCTTCTGTTACTGTCGTATTAAACTGTCTTTATCTCAACCCACGAGGGTTTTTTTTTTTGTTTCTTTTCTCCCTCTTCTCTCTACCCTACTGCAGGAAGAGAGGAGAAGAGAGGGGGAGTAAGCAAGCAGCTGCATGGTCCTACTTGCCAGCTGGGGTTAAAGCACAGCAATGGAAAGATTTCTTTTCCATTTTGCTTGCACTTTCTGATGAATGAATCCCCTCTACTGTTTTTTTAGATATAAATAGAAACACCTTTTTTACTTTATGCATAATTTCACTTAAACTTTATATTTCTTTCACTAAGTATCTTCTCTCTGTAATATCTTGATCTTGAAAGAATTTAATGTAGAAAAGCAATATGGGAGAGAATAATGCCGCACAAGTACAGAGATACCTACACATAAATTGCATTTAGATGTGATCAACATTCTGGCCAGGTAAACCTATAAAAATGCTTGGGAGATACAGAAATTCGTTTAATATCTATGTTGAAATACACAAGAGATTTGCAATTTCTGGATTTATTCGGTTTTGAGGGGTTTTTTCCCTAGATTTGTCATTATTAAAGCACTTGCTTTTATACATACTTGCCCAGATGTTTTTATACCCCAAAGTGCAATAAGGGGACAGCTAATCTTGGTGCCCAAATGATTTTAATTAGAAAAAGTCAGCAATTAATCTAGCATGACAATAGTAATTTCAATCAAAGTACATTGTAGCTATTCAAGCAAAAGACCCAAGACTGACCTCCCAGAAAAGGCCACAATATTTTTATAGTGGTAACTGTCAGGGACAAGCGCTTTTCAAAAGAACACCAAAAACCATGGCTCCTATAGCAATTTAGACCTCGCACACCTTACTCTAGAGAACTGATTGAATGTTCACTCTGAAAGAGCTCACACACAATTCTCAGAAGTGTCTCTTGAGGGTCTATTTGTTTAATCTGCAGTCTTCTAACGTAAATCACTCCTCCTTAGCTTGCAAAATAACAACCAAGAGGGGACGATTAAGTACTTATTACATTAAATGTTGTTCATCACCCTGTCCATTATGTCTTAAAAAAAAAAAAGTCCACTAATGGAGTTAATCTGTGTGATAACATGAATGAAAACACAGCAAAGATACATTTGACATGAAATGTACTGTTTGACATGCTTTTCTATGCGCACTTAAGTAGATTAACAGGTTGCCAAACTGAAGGTAGTTTATTGCATAGAAAACAGATGCCACTCCCCAAATGAATCGTTATTTCAGGAAACTTGAAAAGCATGGTATTAACTAACCAATAAATTACCTCTGACACTAGATGATGTCAACATTTTTGTTTATCTAACAATATTTCAAAAAATCACTAAGGCACAAACGAGTCACTGCAAAATAAATTTCCAGTAATTTGCAGTCCTCCCTGACAGAGAGAACCTCTTTGGTACTTACAGTCATGACACTGCAGCAGTAAACGTGAACCTTTTAACTATTCTTAAAGTGACATTGACAATTGGTATAGTCAATAGAAGAACAGTATCTTAAGAACCATACAAATTCTTATTTTTACTTCAATAAACCATACGATAGGATGTCACAAAATAAATGTCTAGGCTTATGTTGCAGTATTACTGGAACAATCATACTGATAATAAACATGTTAATGAAACATGAATAAAAAAAAGAAATGCCTCTATTTATCAGTCTTTGGTGGTGGTTACCTCAATAGCAAAAGCAGTTGCAGAATACGCTTGGTTTATTCTAGAAACTAAGCATTTTAATACATTTCTCTGTTAATATTTTCTCTCTTACTATCCATAACTGCATAACTTCTCTGCTTCTACTATCAAACAACTGCTGGATCTTCCCCAATTTATAAGTATTTCCCTTTCTCCATACTATCAGTTTTCTTTCTTCCTTTTGTTTTCTTTTATGATGGCTGTATACAGTTCTGCACTTGTAAGCTTCCTCGTAGGCTTCATTTTCTGAACTGTCTGTCATTTAAGCTTTAATTCATCATTTTAAATTGCCATACTGCATAAATATGGTACTCCAAATGAGACCTAGCCAGGACCAACTAGGAGAAAAGGGATTTTTTTTTTTTTTTTTGGTAGACAGCAATAGTTTCATTAATGGCATTAATAGAATACTGTCTTAAAAACACAGTTCTAATTTCATTACCACAATACATAATACACAGATAATTCTCCTGGGACTACTGTTAAAATATTGTTTCCCCATTCTTTAATAACTTCTGCATCTGATTAATATATGAGACTGTGGACAGACACGCAACTTACCATAAAATTAGATTCAGATTCAACAGATGAAGCAACTCAACTGTCCTACACCAATGAAGCACCATCCGCTTCCACATGCACCCCTTTAAGGTCTTGTCTGTGTTCCCAAACTTTTAGTCTGAATGAGTAACTATTCTCTTCAATATAATGCGCAATGAACGTGGCACTTAGGGGCATGGTTTAGTGGTGGACTTGGTAGTGTCAGGTTAACAGTTGGACTCAATGATCTTAAGTGTCTTTTCCAACCTAAATGATTCTACAAAAATACTTCTCTTACTTCGGACAAGGAAGTAAACACCAAAATAAGACAACTGTACCTAGTTTTGTTCAAAGGACCATGTAAGCTTTCTTTCACTTAGTAAAAATGAAAGTGAATGCACAACCACCACTGAAAAAAGAGGCAGCTTCCTTCTCATTTAACTCCATTTGGCCACATATTTCACTCTTGGGTGTAACACAGCCATGCTTGAACTGTCTGTGAAGCATCCCGATGCCAGTATGCATCTGGCTATCTGGCCTCAAGGCAGTAACCAGGAAACAGGAGACATAAAATGAAATTTCTCCAGGTTGAACAAGTACTCATATTATCAACACATTTTTAAATAGGTCTTCTCCCCACTCCCCAATCACTTGGAGTTCTGAAATTAAAGTGGTGAGTCTTGCATTGAATCCAGTGTACTCTGAATGAATTAAAGTCATTTATGTGTTAAACCTTCAACAGAGGCTAGGCAGAGATTAGGCATTTCTTTTCAGTCTCCAAATAACAAAAGAAACAGAACAGGCAATCAGGCTGCTTCTGAGTATAAATGGGAAAGACTCAGTAAAAGTGTCAGTCATTCTTTGTTTCAAAGCATGCATTGCTTTTAGACATCAAGGGTGAGGTTGAGTTTAGGGTTAGTGTTTGAGAACTGGGGTTCAGATAGACTCTGACAACCTGAATACTGCCTACTTAGTACTTTACAACTCCCTCTTATTTAACAAAGCTAATAAAAAATCCAATTAGCCTTCTAATTCCCATCAAACTGTCATAAATTTAAATTTTACTATATCAACAATGTTTAAGTAGGTAATACTTTCTGAAATATACCTAATGTTATGCTACTCTCTGCCCCATTGACTTTTTCTATTCTCATTATTCTATCCTCATAAAATTTTACAAAAGAGAATCATAGGTTTACAACATCAAGCCATTAACATTTTCAAATGGTATTATATTATTATTTGCATCCCCTGAACAGTGAGCGACCCCCTCCTCTCAGAACTTTTTATATAGAGAAGCTGCACAGGCAGCTGTACAGTGAATGCATGTGAAGAACATTATAAATATAAACAGATTTTAAAAAAAGGTAAAATGGAGAATCTCTAATTTTACTTGGTAAACTGAAGCACAAAGAAAAGTATCTTGCCCAAGAGCTCAAAAGAACTTCTTGACAGAGCAAGGATAGAGCTTAAGTACACTTAACACACAATGACCAAAAGCACTTTGTAAGTAATTTATCCTGAGTTCTTTCATCTCTCTTTCTTCCTATTCTAACAGGCTTTGGTTTCAGTTCAGAGCCAATTTAAGACTTCTTAGATAATAAGGCAGAATTAATTTTCTGCAGGAATGTATTGGCTCTTGCAGGCGTTTGCAGAAGCCATAGATTTTACTAAGAATGTGGATGTGTGTGTGTCTCATCCCAGCTTCCCATTTATAGGATGTCTTTTCTGTACGGGACCACTCCTCTTTAGACTGTTCTTAAACTCACAGGCATTCTGTCTCTTCTGCCTAACATAGCTGCAAAAACTTCTCTTCACCCAGTTACATGTCCCTAGGTACTGGAGATGGGGAAAGGAAGGATACACAGAAAGCCTCTAACACTCTTCCTTCTGTAGAGAAGTATCTCTAGAAACCAACGTAAATAGCCCTGATTTTCATGACTAACTGCTTCTCTAATTGAATAAGTAGCTCCCAGCACTAACCATTGCCTCATGCACACCAGGAAAATCAATCTTCATTTCCCTATTCCAGGTGAAATAAAGACTCTAACCCACAATTACCAACTCTTCTTACACTAAAATCCACCAGTTTAATTTACAGGGAACTGCAGCCTTCTACAATACAGTTTGATAGGTACATACGGCTACTCCAAAGAGTTCAGAATAAAAACCCCAGCAAAACAACACCAAAAACCCAAAAACAAACAACACCCCCACACACAAAACAGAAAAAACACCCTCTAAGAGTTTCAGGCACAGTGCCGAAAATTGCATTTTTTCTGACAGAATCTGATCAGAAAAGAAGTGACTGAGACAAAAGGGTTCACAACACTTAACATAACAAAGCTTTTTTTTCCAGACTTTATCCTATGATTCTACTTGTATTTCAAGAATTAAATCAAAAAGCCATTCAGCCAAAAGGTTCTTCTTTGGACTTATGTGTATAAAGTTTAGAAATACATAAAATTCGAGCTGGTGTTTCCTGTGGCTTGCCAGCTATCTAGTCAAACATGTTTAACTTCCATCTCCATTCCTCAAAATCCAACAAGCTCTTAACAGCTTCCAAATGCCTGTGAACTGCAGAAATTACTCCAGCTTCATTCCTTGTGTGCTGGATTATCAGCACCTTTTAAAACATGTATCAAATTGTCTGACTTACTTGTCAAAAGTAACCTTTTTTTTCAATAAGAGTTTTCTCTCAATAGATCAATGTTTCCTGACACATTATTGGATATACTCAATATTTATTCAGCTCTTTGATAATCGTGGGGTGGGAAAAAAAAAAAAAAGGATGCTTAACATACTAAGAGAGAACAGCTGGAATACACGGAGCTCCGCCTGGAAACAGATGATCAGCCAACTGAGAGGTTATGGGTGAAGACTAAAAAGACAGGCAAGGGTGACATCGTAGTTGGTGTCTGCTATAAGCCACTTAACCAGGAAGAACAAGTGGATGAGGTCCTCTACAGGCTGCTATTCACATTCACAGGCCCTGATCCCCCTGGAGGACTTCAACCACCCCATTATCTGCTGGAGGGACAACACAGCAGGGCATAAGCAATCCAGGGGGTTCCTCCATAGCACCGATGACAACTTTCTGACCCAAGTGACAGGCCAATGAGAAGAGGTGCTCTGCTGGGCCTCAACGTGTGAAAAACAATGGTGTGTAAGGTTAGTCATGGCTTAAGTAGGTAGAGAGTGGGTTAGGAGGAAATATGGAACTCTGTTACACCCACATGGCAGAATATGTCTCATTCCTCAGGCAGCAAAAGAGCTTCTCTGTTAAAAGTCACACAGGCCAAGAACCAAATTGTTTTATTTTCATTACAGATTCTTCCTAAAGACATCTGGCATATCAAATATTTATGACAATTTACTAAGTAAGCTAGAAATTCAGTGAGCTAGAACCCTTAATGACCCACTTTGCAAGGGTTCCACTTTGTGCTACGTGCACAAAAAAAAAAAGTGCCAAAAGCTACTACTACAGCTTTACTTTTCTCTGTATAACTCTAATTCTGGTGACAGTATTAATGGAATATTTTGAAGAACCCATCAAGTCAGCATACGGCTGTCCCTATAATCCAACACAAGGTTTCACAGCTCTTGATAAAATAAAATTCAAATACTATTCAATGTATTCCAGGTAATCAGCTCCTGGCCACTCATCCTGGTTAAGCTGACAATCCTATTTTCTGAATTCTGATAAAGTAGTGCCAGCTGTAATGCTCTTCATTTACACAGAACCAAAACCACCTTGGTGTTAGCAATCTGTATTTCCTGATAGTGACCGCTGACACATTCTTCAACGGAGGTCCCAAAAAAGCATAAAACTAAGGCAGTTAATATTTGCTCATCCTAAAGCTGTAAAAAATGCACAAACTTCCACCCCTCCCTTGAGCCTCGAGAAAAGCCAGTTGTCTTCAATAGGACTTCCTATAAAAGGGACTGAAGGGGTAAGCTTGATTAATCTTGACAAACATAACAAAACAAACTTGCAGTGAGCACGTCTGTGTTTCTGTGTGTGTATGTAAGAGTTTAATTTCTAGGGTAATTTTGCAAGAAGTAAAGTATATTAAAAAAGGACCTTTCTTTTCTAAAAAAATCTGTTGTCTTTTATTTACCTGATGCTGAGTACAGTATCTCCCTTTTGTATGCACATAAAGGTTAAAATACATAAAAGAAGTAATAATCATACACAATTGGGCCAGTCTGAAAACATATGGTAATTGGACAATTTTCTGTGAACTACAATTCTGTATTTAGATACTGCTATTCTAAATATTTTCTATATGCTGCTATTCTAAGCATAAACTTAACCTAGCTTTTAAAAATCCTTCAGCTCGTTAATTGTATTAGCAAAAACCAGGAAGCTGGTCTAAAGGTACACCTCCCTGTATGCACGCAGACCAAAAGGCAGTGAGAGAACTATACATAAACAAAACACACTACTTGGTACACTTCAAAAATTGTCTTGAGCTGATTAGCAATTATATTTTATCTTCAGAATAAGGTATTTTTAATATTTAAAAAAACACAAACAAAACCATAAAAACAAACAAAAACCCCAAACAAAACAAAACAACAAAGAAAACAACTACAGCTTTTATTTAACTATCTATGTATACTTGCACATTTATTTTGGCTATCTTAATTATAATAAATAGTGATTACTTTTTATCAGCTATATTGTCTCATGGAAAGAAATCTACTTTTTATACTTTAACAAACATACTAATGTTGCATTTATTCGGCATATTGTTATTTCAGAATTAGTACATTTAGAAATTATGGATGCATTTTTTTCTACTTTATAACTGAAAAGACTGTTTTTGTTTGACCTACCAACACTGAATTAAGATTGTCTGAGAGCAGTAGAACAAAGTCCACACTACGTTGCCAGTCTTACAACGTGCACAAGGTACATATAAATATCTCATCAATGTATACATGGTTATCCTTGATGTTTCTACGGATTCATAGATCCTGACAGATAAGACAGAGTTCTGCTTTGAACTCTGCTGTGTGGGAGAAGATACCAGTTGCATTTCTTGGACTGATTCGAACCCACTGTCTTCACCTTCTTGGAAAGAGTTCTAATCACTAAGATGTCGTACGAAAGTGAGGTACTAAAATCTTCACCTTCACTTGTGCCCTAGAGAAAAATTGTCGCATTTTGGTTGTTGGCCGAGTGCTCCCAAGTGTATGTGCGCTGGCGTACCCAGCCTGCTGGCACACCTAGGGGATTGCCTATCTGGGGGACTTAAGTAAACAACAGTTCGAGAGTGCCTCTGATGGGAAACAATCTGAACTAGTCTGGATGTGCATAAAACACATGATTTAGTAAATTTTAAAGTTACAACATATCTAGTAGGTGCACACACCTTCATGACTGGCTGCAGCAGGTTGACAGGTAAGTACAAACCCATACACAAGATTTTGATCTCCTTCAAGTATACTAATTGCAACCTAAGCAAGCAGTCTACAAACAAGGAAGGACTAAGATGAACCTCCAAAAGAAGAGCAAGTTTCAAAATATACCAGTTAATTTCAGCTCTCTGAGATGGTTAACTAGCTCTGGAAGAAGAAAGGCACAGATTTTTCTTACATTTACTGAGAACAAACTGGTTTATGGACTTAAAGGAATTTTGCTTGGCTTACAAATTCTCAATACCAGCTGCTCAGAAACCACCTAGAAATAACAAACTTTGAATCTTTATTTTCTCTGTTCGTATTTATTACAAACACAAGAAGATAACTATGTACGAACACCCATGTACTGTTCAAAATTCTATGACTGTCAGTTTCCATCATGCTGAGAAAACGTAATTTTTAAAATTCAGATTTTGTGATGATATACACATAGTTTGATTTGCATGAGATGAAGAAACAGCGGTCAGAGGAAATGTAGAGAGGACAACGTGATGTATAATTTATAATTAAACACTTTTCCTTATTTATTTCAGTTCACCAAGGGCATTATGTTCGTATTTGTGCAAAATAACGGTATCTGCCAAAGAAATTTTCTTCTAAGGACTGCAGAAGTTAACCATTACATGTTTTTTAAAATCTCTTCTGTCTCATTCTTTCCTGCATGATGAATAGATGTCGTTCAAGACTAAAAAGTACCTTGGCTACCTCTGCAAATGTAATCAGGGATGCAAGACAGATCTGAGGTGATGAATTTTTGGGCGTAAGAAAAACCCAGTGCAGTGGATAATCAAACCTACAATTAGCCATTAGACCATTCTGTCCTTGAATTCAGCTGTGCACAGCAACTTCAGAAAAAGCACAAGGATGATTAGGATAGCCTAATTGGAAAACAAAAGGTTTAAAAATGTCAGTATAGCTGGTTATGGGTCAGTAGTCTCATCTGCCTGTTTTCATATAGTTGCATTTACCAGCAAATGAAAACAGAATAATTACTTAGGTAAACGGCAAGGTTTGAAAAACATCATCCTAGGGAGAAATAAACTCCACAAAAGCCTACATATATTAACTTAAAAGCAAGCAACAAAACCATTGTTTCACTATCAGCTACATTTCAGTCTATGCTAATTTTATAACAACTGTAAATTTAACATACTGTGGTGATTCAAAACTGATGTTTTGTTTGCTTTTTCACCATCATAAGTCACACAACTATTATGTATAATATTATTCAGTGCCACAGATGAAAGACAGGGAAAGGGCATGTGGTAATTGCTCATATTATCGTAACAGCTAAGAACAGGCTAACCAATCAATTCCTTCTTCATTTTCTCTTTCATCCCCCCAAACCAATACTGCAACGCCTTTTAGGGATGAAACCCATTGTTTTAAGTACGTCACTGAGTAAAAAAAGCCACCAATCCTTTGATTATTAAAAGATCTTCAGTCTCTTAGTTTAGGTTTAGTTCTGCTTCTCCTTTTTTTTCTTTCCTTCCTGGCAGTAGCAAACATTCTTTCAGAAGTGTAGGGGATTTATTCTCCTCTATCAGAAATCCCACCTACAGTTATGTATTAACTTCAACAGAAAGATTAGGACACTAAGTTATCCCTTAAGTCATTCACAGCCCGATGATGATCTCTTGCATGAAGATGAATCTTACTACTCTTGCTAATAAGCCATCACAGCCATAAACAGATTAAATATCCGTCCTAAATTTATTTATTTTTATTCTCAAAGGAACTCAAGGAAGAATAAAACAGAAAAAGAAAATCCAGCCACAACAACTTGTTGTGTTTGTGTGTGTGATTACTCCCAGGATGTCTCTTAAAGAATGCTTTTGCATCTCTGTACTTCACTTGGTTTAATAAAACGCTTGCAATTATAATCAGCCAACAGTACTCCTGATTCCAGTAGTGACTAGTTGAAAAACTGTGCCAGCTAGTTACTCTGTATTCAGATAACAATAATATTTAGCAAAGTCAAGAGAGTAAGCATCTTCCTTTTTCCACCTAAAAAAATAACACTCAATTCCTCTATATTATATTCTCAATTTCTTTTTCCTGGTTTTTAACATTTTAGTTGAATATAGCTTCCTTGTCAGTCTGCCCATCCTCACTAGCCAAAGCACTTTCACACATTTTTCTAATCCATATACGATTTTTTTTTTAAACTGCCTTGTCACTTAGTCTGTGTGTGGTTTCAGTGCTACAAAAACAAATTAAATCTTAACACAAGCACTGCATTGTAAGACTTCTGCATATGATAGAATTGCTGCTATTTTTAATCAAACAAGAGCCATTTCTGTTTTATAACACCTGTTTTAAGTAAAGTAAAACATAAATAACTTTTAGACATAAGACCAACATACTAGATAAAATATTTTTATTTTATTAGGAAAAAAGTATTTTTTCCTAACTGAACTGTTTATTATGTACATATTATTTCTACTAACAGATTAAGCTGATTGCTGAACATACTAAACAATTCCTCTGGCATTGTCCAGTATTATTAGCTCCTTTATAGTACAGACACATTTAAGGAGCTATTTAATTTTAGCATGTGAATTTAAGTAAGTTATCAAAAATTGCTACATTGCATTTCTCTAGCAACACCACCCCCTAAGGAACAGTCAGTTATTTTGTTCCTAATACCATGTTTCTTAAAACAGGTTTCAGTATCATTCTAAAGTACCAATTTCTTCACTGACAGCCTCAAGTAGAAAAGAATACACAACTTTGTGTAAAAAAAAAATACAGTATTAGGATTTTGCTTTATGACTGAAGAAAAAGTGCAGACATGAATTACACTTTATAATGCAACATTTGAGAAGAAAAGGATTTGCAATATTTGTTTTTTCCTCAAGTGGAATCTCTACCTATAATTGTATGGATTAGTGAGGCTATGCAAGCTACTCTGCCCCAGCACGCTCCCCCCACCCTGTGTGCTTAAAGGGAGCTTGAAGCCGGTTTAGGGGGACACTGCTGCCAAGGAGTGCTCCCCGATGGGAAACTCTGCACAGTGGCAAAAGTGAGCCCTAGTCACATTCCAGGCTCGACCCGAGGTCCCTGACTACAGATACGCGCTACTCAGTCCATCCTGTGAGAACCAGAAAAAACTATAACTTTGTAGAAAACTAGAAAAAAAATAGAGATTGAGCACATAGGAATTGAGCAATTCTGTTTCAGGGGTGGGACAAAAGAATAAATTATGATCTATAAAAGAAAGTCAACTAGAAAATTCAAGGATAAGTGGAATAAAATTTTCAAATCTGCAAATATGTCCAGTTGCATACAAACTGTAATTATGAATTTCATTTTATATTTTTAACATATTGTGGAATAATCTTCATAAAACTTATCTTGCATTTTTTATTTTGTTGAAGTGTAAGTCAGAAGCTTTGCACTGCAAAATCTTAACTTTGTTCTGTTTATGACTTTAATGGAGACTGAGAGAAAATAGTTTTTACATTAATTTATTCTTTTGACTTGTTCAGTAGACAAAAAAAGTAATTAAGAAAGCATTATTATACTTCTGATTTGCCTTAGACCTCTGCATACTATTTTATAAACCGAGTCTTTAAAATGACAATAACTATCAGCATGAAATTCAGAAAATTATCCGTTAAGCCAGTTCCTACCCATCTAATTTTGCTTAGGAAACAGACTTGTTCAGTTCATATGACAAACCACGTCACCAAAACAGATCCAGATTAAACTACATTAAGAAAGTGCTACCCTGCTAATTAAACTTCATAAAACTGTCTTAGCACAGAACCACCAGGAAGAGATGAACCAGAAAATCTTCCAAGTCGGCCATAGAATGGGAAGATTTTCTTTACATGGAAGATGATCAAAATCTCACACAAGTACGGAGGCAGCTAACACCAAAAAACAGTTATAAGCAACATAAATGCTTCCTGGCAAAAACTGTTAGCAATGACTAGGAGATTGAGCAGGCGATAGTACCTTCCAGACAGTTCTAGTTTTCAGGAGGATTATTTTCACTTTTTTTTTTTTTTTTTAAGGCTCAGACTACAGCATACATTCCATTTGTTCTTGGAAAGTAACAACAGGTGCAATGTTTCTTACTGCATGTCCTTTCTTTCTTTGATAATTTGAGAATTATTTGCTGATGTGCTTAGATATTTGGAAAAAAAAATATTAAACCCCTATCGTCTTGAACTCCCAAGTTCTTCAGCAGCCTGTGGAACCACCATCATTGGAGGTATTTCTGAATAGGTTAGACATGTATGTGTGTTAGGCAAGAATGCTACGATCTTCTGAGGAAAGAATATTGTTTGGGGTTCACTTGTTTGGGGTCCTTTCTAGGGTTTTTGTTTGTTTGTTTGTTTATTTTAATGGCTTTAGAATTTTTCAAGAGTATTCCAATGAAATAGTACACAAGATCTACTGACTATGAAAACTAAGTAGTCATGAAATAGCTAAAATGGGTCTTAAGATACAAACTTGAACCCACTGAAATATTCAACCAAATACTTCATGTTTAAGCTACAAGACAATAAGGTTCTTTTGCATATTAACTTCTCTGCCCACCACAGTGCAGTCAAGGTACCACTAGCCAGTGTTTGACTTAGATTTAAGTCGTTCTTTGTTTTGCTGTGTCCCCTTTTCACCATCTTTTATCTCAGGACATCTTTTTTTGACATTTTTTATACTTTTATGTATCTTCACCATGGTTTCTGAGGCTCAGTTACGCCAGTAACAACTGCATGAAATAAGAAGACCAGACTGCAAATGGATACCTTTGCTATGAGAATCATGAATTCTTTTAAATTAGAAAAAATTCCATACCTTTGAACAAGTTTCATTCAATAAAAAGCACATTGCTCTGATGATCATGAGTATGACTCAATCAGTATACTGAATCAAATATTTTAAAAATACATTTTGGCCTTAGGTATATTCAGCTGATTAACTATCATACAGGAAACAAAAAGCATCTTCATACTGCTTTAACAAAACATGAAGATCTGAGAAATGAAAGAAATTATGAACTCTAAAAAGTTTCACAAGCTCTTTAAGAGAATTAAAGCAACAGAGATTCAGCAGAGAAAGAGGAGAAACAAAAAAGGAAGCAGGTGCAAGTTATCAGTTACAATCATTATCTTGAACCTCCCTTTTCAATAAACATTGACATTACTTCTCCATTCTTCATCCTGAAGAGCTTCATATCTTTTCTAAAGCATCCTGCATAAAAACCCAGCACCAAATATAAACTGCTTAGTAATTCAGGTGTTGCAAAAAAGGACAATAATAATCTGTCGTGGTTTAGGCCGAACTGTATGCCAATGTATGCCAGAAACAGCAAAAGGTGGTTAAATAATCAACTAATAATAACATTTAAGTCATGGTGATGTGTGCTGGACCACACAGTATGTTTTGCTTATGACACTCCTGCAGCAGCCTAACTTCTCAACAACACTTACAGGATTTCTCCTGAAACTGAAAGACAGACATCAAATTTGCTACAATCTGTGCAAAACAGCTGTTCTTGAGTATAACCTTGGATGCTTGGTACAATCACCAGGGAAAACAATCAAGGGCTACAAGCCAAGGGCATACTGTTTCAGTAGGACCTTCCGTATCATGGCCAAAATTTGTGGAAGCACCATCTGTTCAGACAACAAAGAACACGATTTTTGTTTCTTTGTTTACTGTTTGGTCCCCTCCAATTCTCAGCTCAATGTTTTCTTGACCTGTGACACTACAATATGACACTGGATTTGCAACATATGCACCACATACAATAGGGAATGATGTTATCTTCTTCCAAGAGTTTTACATTACCTAGCTCATAGCAGGGAGCAATACCACAAATTAAATGGCAAACACACAAAAAGTTATTTACAATGTAAAGCATGGGCATTTTTCATTGTGCAAATCCCATTAATGAAATCCACTCAAATAAGTCCCCTAGCTTGTTCCTCAAAAATGAATGCTAAAGAATTTATTTATAACTACATATCCTTTTCCAAAAAACTAGTAATTACCAGACGTTAATGACATCTCTTTGGAGACTACGGACATATAAAACATATAAACCTAAAACAATTGTTTGGCTGGGAGCCTGGTTAAACCACAATTCTGTGAGTGAAAATTAATCTTTCAGATGAAACATACACTTTTTTTCATAGTACAGTTAAATTCATTGTACAAGTCAGTCTGTACTTTGAAGTCAGCAATTTGGAAATGCATTTTCCTTCTTCAAAAGTAAAACAAAAAGCAATAAAATGATTACCATTCAAACTAGCTGACATCTTTCTCAGAGTGTTGAAAGAAAATTACTTTTTTGATGAATGCTTGTAAGAACCTGCATGGGAGCAGGAAAAAATGGCATGCTATGGAACGGATGTTAATTTAAGGTTTATAAAAAGAACGTTTTTATAAGGTTCATATACACAATTACTGAAAATAACAAAGGTGTCCCGTTCTAAGAGCTAAGGTGTCAGGGCCAGGAGGGAAAAAGAAAAAAGAAAAAAAAAAGATAGAAAAGGAAAAAAGAAAATGTGCCACCGTAGGAACAAGTGAAATTCCACCATTTCCAAAGAAAATAACAACTGACTAAGGAATCAATCACCCAGACAGATTATTAGCAGCACATTAAAAAAAAATAAAAGATTAAATGGCTACAGTGTTTGGTCACTAACACTCAACAAAACTCCTACTGAAAACAATGTTTTGGTTTATTTTGTTCTTCTAGGAAAAGTATTCATTTTATTTCCCTATATCCAGTGGTTTCTGACACTCCAAGTTAATTATTTTACCACACTAACAAACTGATCTATGCATCAAAATCAAATTCATGATATGCTATTTGCACTTTTCCATGTTGACACCCTCTCATCCCTACTATAGGAAAACAGCACTTTCACATACACTCTTAGAATAAATTTTAAATAATGTAAATTATTAGTATCATCTCTCATATGATCTGGGCCTGAAACACAAAGTAACTACTTGCTACAATCATACTATTCATATAACTTCCAGATAAATTTCATAAAACCCAAGGCACATATTTCTGGTTCTAATTTTAATTTGAGCAGCCTCTTCTATGATAAGTAGAAAAGTTTGCCTTACTTAACAGAATTAAACCCAAAATTCAGTCCTAACTAGATCTTACATTTTTCTGCATTAGCTACTGAATGTGAGTATCTTCAATACACTCAAGGGAAGGGAGATCCTAAAGATAAAAGGAGTCACTAAAATACACTATTAAACAAAGAAAAGTAAATAAGCACTTTCCTAGCTGAAAAATGTAGAAACACACTGAAAAACGTGTAAAATGTTTACTGTAAAATTGTTCTGCCTAAAACCACAGTTACCCAGTATTTCAGATCACGTGGGGAAACTAAACCTCTGTAAATTGTATGGGAACCTTTTCACACATTTTTCAAAGTTTAATGTAATATACTTTCCATAAACAACAGTACCTGTCTACAGATGCATATGTATTACATATACATTTTACATCTAGATCTACACTCAAACACAGTATTTTTGCAGCTATTTTATGGGCTAAAAGGATATGCACATGGAATAAGGAAGGAGGGAAAAGCTAGAAGCACCACAACCAACATAGAAATTCCATACTATTAAAAAAAAAGGTGAAATTCTGACCATCTTAAAGGAAGTTAAGAATCCTTTCTGGCTCGCAGCTTTTTACCTAACCACCCAGCTGTTATGAGATTGCTACTGTGAAAAAAGAACAGACACTGTGTGTTTAAATCACTATTTAATTCCTTTCACAGTTCATTCATTGGGCAATGACCAGGTAATGGTCAGGATAAATACCAGTAATATTTCTCTTGTCATTCCTAATACTAGCCCTAGTCAGCCAAATTGCTCTACCAGGTTTTTCTCTTGCAGTCAGCTACAACCAAACCTTTTCAATAGCACATTTTTAGAGATTACTAGAAAAACCAAGCAGATTAAAAAAAAAAAAAAGTGTCTTAATCTGTTTTAAGGACTGTATAAAAATTTTTAGGAAACAAAAAATCTTAGTAGACAGAGACAATAATGACATTAGGTACTTTCATCCTTCTTCTTCCAAAACTCATCCTTTTCCTATTTCAAGTAACAGAAACAAGTTTACAAAATAATTTTCATCTTGCTTTTATTCATAAAATGATACAGGAATTACATCATGATATCACTTCAATCACCAGCTGAATCCAAATACACTTGTTTGAATAAATTGTTAGACCTTTTACTAGCCCTAAGCAACAACTGAAAGAGCAAGAAATAAACAGAGTGCCGAAAATACAAATAAATTTCAGATAACTAAGGGTAGTGTTATTTTGAGGTCAGATTTTGTGGAGAAATACTGAAAAATGACTAAAACATGTAAAGGATTTTTGTTTGTTTCCTACATTATTATGATACGATAGTGCAGACTCTTTCTTAAAAGATTTGAAATTGATAGTTCCCAGAAGATAATTAATATGGGAAATATAAACAGGGAAAATACAGTAATGGCAGTACTGCAGCAATTCTAAAAATCCAAGGTTTATATGTTCTCCATTCATAACAGTAACTGCATTTAATGACTCTTGCATTTTTATTCCTGCAATTTCTTTCCACTAGACCTTTGACTTTTGTCAAAGGCACTCAGTATTGAAATATATGCAGCTGAGTCTGGAACAAAAGTGAGGTCTGCATATATGAATCTAGAAAGCACATAAATAAGTTTCCTTTGACATAATGAATATTGTAGTTCAGCTACATCTGCAAATGAGATTATTAAGGAGAACCTCCAAAAAACTGAAAACACACCCAAGACCCTTCAGGTTAAAGACAAGAGAGGGACTCCTTCGTAAGTTCTGGAAGTATCTCATGTAATAATTTTGTCTATCTCTAGATTTTCTTTAATAAAACATATTCATGTTTGGTTAGTTTTTAATATTCTGGATAATAGTTTGTTATACATTCAGAAAAAACATGTAAGAAGTTAGTAACTTCTGTTAAGAAAAAACCCATACAAACATATTCTGCTTTTGTTTGTTTCCATCTGGTCTCCTCTACATTTCCCTGCTTATCCTTCCCCTCCTCCCTGTTCCGTCCTCTAACCTAATTGTGAACTCAAGGTATTCACTCCAGAACCAGACAGGAAACAAATCAAATAACTTCTTTTTAAGCAATGTCACAACACTGTACTATAAAAGGCCTCTTTGTTCGAACATAATATGTATTAGTACTCATACTGCTGAACCAAATAGCTTCTGCTTTCTATGATTAAAGATGCACTCCCTTCCACCTACAATGCAACATCTTCTATTTTAAAATACTCCTCAAAAAATATTAACTTCTGTAGTAAGTGTCACAGGGTAACAAGACACTTTTTTTTACCTATTACATTCTCTAGATTGGAAAAAAAATCTGGTTCTGGTTGGGTATCTATAATATCTTTTTATTCTTTAACTACCATGGCATACTCACTGGAATTTAGATCCTGTCTTTTCCCTTCACAGACACTACAGACTCCTTTACTGGATGAGTGTATACTTTCTTCTCTTTGTCATTGATTAAGCTGGGGCCAGTTCAGAAGAATGATCTGTCTCGTATTTCAAGTATTTCCATGTTTATAGTTAGTTTACAGCCCAGTTATTCATAATTGAAGTTAAATGTCAAGATTAATAGTTTTTCTGATTTCAACTCCTTATAAGAAAAAAAAAAAAAAAAAGTGGATCAACTAAACTGCTAAGGAAACCGGCACTGAACACCACCTGCCAGCCTGGTCAAGAACTCATCACTTTTTGCTCTTGACTTCAAACTAGTAGTCTCCAAGTTAACTCCAGAACTTGAATCAGAAAAGCATTCTTCAGAGGGACTTAATAGTTTGATCTCTGCCTCTTGAAGACATGATCATACTATGTTGGAACTGGAGTTGGTATCTCTTTGGGGCAGTATAATGAACCCTGCAGATGTGCCAACACCCTGGAGCTAGCTCAATAATCGCCAGTACATCAGGACATTGAATCATGTGGACAAGTTGAAAAATTTAATAAGTACAAATAGTAGGTAACCTAATTAGGGGTTTCTATACTAGGAAGAGAAAATAGCATGTATGTATCAGCGAAAGCATGACCAAAAAGCTTACAGTGCTTAAGTGGATATGAAATAATTTGTCATTGGTTGAAGTAATTATGTCTTCAAACTGTAAAAACACAAAATTAAAAACAAAAAATTAAAATTTCAGGATGACTTTATGGAAATGCTTAACAGCTGCTTTTGAAAAAAAAAAAAAATGACACATAGAAGGACTACTAAGTTAAATAAAGAAGTTAGTGCGCAGAGTCAGTTACCATAACTGATTAGATTCACGCAGCAACATTTTAATCTCTATCCATTATCTTCCATTATCACCCCTTCAATATTTTGTAATTATAGTATATTAAGACAAAGAGTGTACCGCTTCACTGGAAGAGAAATGTCTACTAAAATTATGCATGTTTTCCTTACCTCTTTGAAGAATGCAGGTTTATGAATTCATGCTATAGTGAATTGCCTGTAACATAGGTACTTTGATTACCTACTATTGTAGACATAAGAATGTATTCCATGAAACTTGTCCTTGTAACTATTCTTTGTCCTAGTGGTACGTAATAAACCCAAAAGGTTCTTCTGCTTCTCCAATTTATTGTACAAAAAGTAGCAAGAAAATTCATGGTGGACAGAAAAAGACAGCACTTTAACCAACATTGCACAGGAGTCACCTGAATGTATCAAAATATTGGCAGATTGTAAAGTGAAGCAAGGATTGAAGGGACATTTCAACAATGATATATTTGTAATTTTTACATCTTATTTTCAAAACTGTTAAAAGAACTTCAACAATGAATAATTAAAGTTGAAACCATGGGGGGGGGGGGGGGGGGGGGGAAAAAAAAAAAAAAA
>RSEF01000001.1:123356390-123402362 GCA_003993805.1 Himantopus leucocephalus | reverse complement strand
GGGGGTGTGAGAAAAAACATAAAGAAGTTCCTTGTCAGTTCCCCTAATTAACTGCATCACTCATAGAAACTGTCATAACATTACTTCCACTTACCCAGATATCTAGATTTATTTTGTGTTTTTCAGAGAGCAAGCTATGTTGTTACAAATATAGTCAGTCATGTATCAAGCTTTGATGAACTAAAGATTGCTTTGCCTAAGAGCTTGACAAGCAAATCTTCCTACAAAATCTACAAGGACAAAACCACCAATCATTATTTTAATCCCTTCTATTTTTTACAAACAATTGCTCAAAAACTGAATCTGTAATACTTACCTAAATACCTAATATCAGAGACTTTCTCTGATATGACTCATGAAAGTTTTTCTAAAGCTGTTTCTCTAGATCTCAAATGGTTAAGCAATGACATACTTCATCAATATCTGCAACATAACTGTTTGATACAGCTTTTAAATGTTATTTCCATGATCAAAGATCTCTATAATATTTTTTGAGTTCTTACTGCTGAAACTTCAAACAGCTTAAAATTTGCCAGTTTTTGGTTGAAACCAATGACCTCTCAAATACACCATGTAAACTCCTTACTCTGATTTGAATGCCGACTAGAACTTGGAAACAACATACACACATAATTTTGCAATTATTAGACTTTTGTTTAGAAACACATCTAAATCAGTCCAGCATTATGCAGAGATAACTGCATGTCTGATCAGTCATCTCATTTTTGCTTTTCTCCTTCTTCTGAAGATGCACGCCATCTAAGTTATACCAGCTATTTTCTATTCATTCCACTGCTGGCAAACAAATGTACATATTTTATAATCGATTTGATAACAAAGTCAAATGTCTTTCAAACAACCCCAAACATATCTTACTCATACTTTAATAGGTTTAAACATGCTTAAACTTTTAAATTTACTTGCATATATAGCAACTGGAGTCACAAACCTTTCTTAATCACATACAGTACGTCATTTGAGAAAACAAGACTCAAAGGTGTGAAAATGGGGCAAAGGAAGGGCAGGAAATGCAACCTGTTGAGCAGTAAGAACTCCTCTGATCCTAAAGGCTAACCATTTACTTATTCAACAGGTACTTGTCAATGCCAGTTGTCTTCCCTGATAAGGGAAATAGCTTATCTGAAGGACCTGGATAGAAACAAATGTGCTGGCAATGGTACAAAATTATTTGTGAAGAATGAATTAAAAGTGGAGAACATTAGAAGGGTACTTGTTTTAGACCACACCAAAATAAAAGATTCTGAACAATTAATCTGTGTTTTACACATGCATTATTTCAATGTCCTTGTGATAAAGGCAAATGCAAATAACATAATTTACATGCAGACTCCAACATCAGCTTTTCATTCTCAAACAGCAAAAACCCCATCTTTTATATGTACCTTATGATCTTAGCTTTAATGAGGACTTTGACAATTGACAAGAAAAGTATGTGGATTTCTGTTTCAAATATACCTTAAGTTTAATTAGGAATCTGCAATATGAATTGTTAAAGGCTATTTTTGTTATTTCAGATGGCTCCTTTGGTACACTGTAAGTGAGGTTTATTAGCAGTGTTCCTGCGGCCAAACAACACTATTAAAATTTGACACATACATTCTATGCTTATGCAGAAGGTGATCAGTGACTTCTGGACAGAATTTTACCCCTAGATTTTAGCTATCTTTTTTTAGATAGTTTGATGCAATCAGAGATCAGTAGGTCCATGTTTCTTATGTTTAATTTTACTTTTGTTATTATTCTATTGTTTCTTTATTATTTTTATTTCCCTTATTTCTGTATTATTACTTTATTATTTCTGTTAATTCAATTTTTATTCTGTTTTCAATGCAGTAGAAAAATGAATATATTTACAAAACTGGATGGGGCGTGAACTCCATCCTCCTATTAAATATAATTAAGTGACTACATTACCAAAAAAAATCATAGGGAAAGAAGGAGGAAACACATAGCACTTTTTATATAATAATATAGTACCATCATTATCCAGTAATAAAATAAGATGTGACAAATAGTAACATAATCAAAATATTATTTAATCATAAGTACGTTTTCCACATTTAACTGGCTACTTGAACTACATAGAAAACCAAGTATGATTTTTTTTTTAATCGAGCCTCAAGTTATCAAGTATTTAGGAATGAAATAATTTGAAAATAAACAAGATTATCAAGTACATTAAAACAGTAAAGCTGTAATACTATAACTTCTCATCAAAATTTACCAGATTATTAAATCTAAAATTAGACCTTAATGTCTCATCTTTCAGAAACTCTTGAAGAAAACCCAAGGGATAAAAATCATGATATTAATTTTCCATTACACTAGCTGTAGATCTTTTCTTTCTTTCCATGTTATCATCAAATGCTAAAACTAAAATTTAGTAGTAAATTATTTGCATATTTTTGATTAGTAGACTTTTTTCCCATTAATGCATTTCATTCTTTAAATCTTGTACGCCACTAGAGACCAAATCAGGCTCTTCCTTCCATATATATATATTTTATATATATATTTTATTTTTTTTTTTTGGGGGGGGGGTGTGTATGAGAACAAATACATATAATAACAATTTCAAAGCCCCATAAGAAACTTCTCTCTCTTGTTATTTCTTTGATGGGTTTTCAGTTGACCAGTTGTTGCTGTCTTTTTCTACATTGGTTTCTAGAAGTCAAAGTCTACCAATGCTTACACTACAAGTTAGAATAACTGAATGATATTGCTAAATGCAATCACTTTTACTTTCAAGAAAGTCTTACAAGACCCTATCTGCATTTTACCTTACAGTAGGTATATCAAAATGTAGAACTTTAGTTTACACAAGTTCCACTTAAAAGTCACATGCTGTTAAAAGCTCAAGTAACTAGAAATTTAACAGCAGTTAATTAAGATTTTTGATTGAACTGAAAATGTGCCTTTTAAAAACTCAAACTCATGAAGATGAGTAACATTCATGAACTTTATACATTAACTGTAAAAGCCTCAGCTTTTTGTCAGCAGTCTCCAAAGGTGATATAGAGCACTTTGCAACTGTTTGGTGCTATATATAGAAGAATACAGTTGTTTTAGTAAGCCTTGTACAATCGAAACATAGGAAGTGTTTCAAACATTTTTTTCAGGACAGCTCCTTCTTCAGATGTCTTGTATAGCTGAAACCCCCCTGTTTAATCACAAACTGATTAGTGAAATCTTCCCAAAGAATTTCACCACACCCTTTCAAGGGATTTCTTTTTCTTGCTGTTATAAAAAAAAAGAGTGAATCCAAATTGCTTTCAGCTCAGATAATGGCTTATAAGGAAACATTTTAAATTGCCAGAATTTAGCCTGTCTTGGTCTTGTAGCAATTACCATAAGAATAACAGATGAAAAAACCCAAAACTATCAGTGTTTTAAAACCAGACAATACAATTGCTTAGGCATTAATCATTTTTTATGTATTACATGGAAGAGATAGATGTATATGAATACTCTAACACATATTTTTATAACATTTGAAATTTTACCTCCTGCTTTTTGTGACATAATTCTATGTAATATTTCCATTCTTTCATTACTATACCAAACTACGACCTTAAAGTAGTTGCAAAAGTCTGTATTTTATGTCACAGAGATTTTAACAGAATTACTGTATGTGCTTTAGCATTCTTTACAGAAAGGAAATATGCAAGATACTTGGAGCAGAGATTACAGTTCGTAGCAGCAGAGCATTAATTAAGTTCCAAGTTGAAGAATAAGATATACAGAAGCTAAAGACTCAGATGTGAGTGTAATTTCAGGAATCAGCCACAGTATCTTTAACATTTCATGGACTGGTGACTTCTGACAGGTCAGCATCATTTGGCCGCTTACAAATACGAGACTGCAGCAAAGGAGTCATATCTCATCACTCCTAAATAAATGGCAGTGCTGCAGGCACTTTTCCATTAGGTTTATCAAAATTTTTGAAGAAAGTTATGTGCAGAGTAGGACACGGGGTTCAAAGGTTAATTATAGAGCCTGCCATCCCAATCTACAGTGTATGCAAACTCCCCTCTCATTTTAAACTTCACAATTTAGCTACCACAAATTGTTAGAGGTGCTGAATATTTCCTGGCAAAGGCAGCCTTCTGACTTACCTGGGGGCTGCTGGTTAACATAGTTAAGGGACTTTACATGAAACACTAAGAGGAGTTTAGCAGACTAGCAGACACACAGCACATGTCACTGGCTGTTAATAAAGTCGTACGTTTCAAACTAAGAGTAATTAAATTGTGAGAAGATTGGAAAAAGAAAATACTTTTGCTAGTAGCCACTCCACACAAACATCAAACCTGCAACGTTGTACCTACCGACACAGTATTTATGCATAGCTCGGGCACACTGGCAGTTTTCGTCTCTTTGTAGTTGAGGTGTCAAATCGGATCAGCAGCAACAGGGTTATGGTAGAGAATGGACATAGAAAGATGAAATAACAGCATGGAAAGAATTAAAATTTGCAGTGTTACTCAGACTGAATACAGATACCCTTCATCTTGATGGCAGTTTTTTAGTAAGTATAAAGTATACTGTTGCAGGACTTGGTCAGTTGACTTCGATTATTTGTTTATGTTAGTGATGATCAAGTTAGAAGTTTTTCTTTCCAACACTGATGGTGGTTGGGTTGGTCACCATACAATTAATGACAACGTCATGGAAAAAAAAAAAAAACCACCAAACAAAAACAACCAAACAAGATGAACAGAAATGAAGCATTAACCACTCTGCTGATAGCAGGACTGGAGGAAGGGTGGAGGGAATTTTAGAATAACTGACTACCTTTAACTCAACAGCCTCATCTTTGAAGCATACTACCAACTTCCCCTGCACTTTTCCCAGTGTCCAACAATGAAATTAGTTTTAAGTTAATGTTGTGGGGGGAGAACCCAAAAACGCCAGCCAACCAAGAAACCAAACATAGTTACTGATATCCCATTCCCCCAGTCTGAAGGTGATATGAAGGTACGCAGACTTTTGGTCACATATAAACATTTTTATCAGGATACCGGTACTCTGAAAGCGATGGTGCCATCCTCAAAACACACAAATGTTGTTCCTCAACTCTTTATCCCACGTATCATAATGCTTCTTATTCAAAACAGGCTTAGAGTTATAAAAATAATTTTGGTATAGTCCCGAACAATAAGACTTCAATGCATCCATTTGCTTTCACTACAGGGCAATTTCAGAGCATCTGGGTGCTTTTTGGATAAATACTAACATGAATGTCTACTCCAGTACTTGATAAGAATTCTGATGTGTAATAGAATTGGACTTTTTCAGAAATTTCTGTCAGCTAATGGTCTTGAAAAGATAGTGCTGTAATAAACTGAGAAAATGCTGAATGTTTTTCATATCAAGAATACCAGACACTTTCCTAGCATCCACTGTCACCTGTTGCAGAGAGATTCTCAGGAATCCAACTGAGGAAAAGGATAAATCACATCTCTTATATTGCATATACCCTTACTTTATTAGGGCCTCCAAAAGAAACTACATATGTTGGCCAAAGATCACAGGTGAAAATCAACATCAGCCAGGTAAAGCTATGTCAAGCTGATTGCTGCCATTCTTAAAGGTATGTTTGCAAGGCATTTAAGAGCTTTGGATGTCTAGAGATGAAAAGTTTGTCCATACTGTACCAGGATTAAAATTATATTTCCCGTTATGAAAATGAACTGGAGACAAGATTGTAGGTGTTGAAAAGTCAATTGCAGCGAACACTTGGCAAAATATACTCTTTCCAACAGCCCACCAATTATCAGAAGGACTGTTTTGGTTTTTTGAGAAGTCAATAGTACGTACAAGGACATAGAGTAGTAGTTTGTTTCTTGAACAAGGAACATAGAAAAGTTAATACAACTGCCCAGTTTTCACTGTGGTATTCTCAGTGGATCTTCAGTTCAGTTTCTGACTGGAGATAAATATGTCAACTACAGCCATGGAGTGTGATGGCAGAATCACAAGCCTGATGATTCAGCAAGGTTTCATCATTTTATTGTTAAGCACTGCACAAATCTTGGTATTGAATTTTTCTGCCTTAAAAGGTATTGCAAGCTCAGAAGCATCCATCTATGAAAGTCAGAATAAAAATTATGGACTTGATTTGGCAGATGCTCAGATTTATTGACAAATGAAGAGATTGAGACATTCACCACAGCAGAGGTAAACTGTGATATGGCTATCTCTGAACAACCACACAAGATATTCAGAATAACTGGAAATGAGAACAGTAGGTTAAACTTAGATTGTTTCAAGAGAATCACGGCAGAGTTCATGGATGGCTATATCAAAGGCAGAATGCACCTAGGAATGATTCAAGAGGTTGGGACACTTAATCTGAAATCATCATCAGAGAATTTTTAAGGAAAAATTACTGGAGGCTCCTGAATTAACTAATGCACATGTGAATTTAAATCAGTTCAAGTTAAGAAAGTAGAGCAGAGCATGAAAACATATGAGATTTGAATAAGAGAAGTAGTGGTATTGTGCTTGAGGCAGTAAATGAGCATAGTCTAAATTACTGACTGTAAACATTAATGATTATATTAGATTCGTATTTGAACAATATCGCTGTCAGAAAAATTAATGGGAATAACAGCCAAGTTCACTGGATTTCACAACTACTTTCCCAATAGCCAGAGTTCATACATCAATCAGGCTACGAGGTAAAGAAGAAGTAGGCAACTCCCTTCTGAGGGGGACAGAGCGTCCAATATGCCGGGCAGACCCTCCTCTTAGGGAAGTCTGGTGCCTCCCTGAGGCCTGGGTTAAGGACATCACTAGGAAGCTTCCTAGCCTGGTACAGCCCTGGGACTATTACCCACTGCTGCTCTTCCACGTGGGTGGCAATGAAGTCACAACACATAACCCCATGGGAGATTAAGAGACTTCAGGACCTTGGGACAGTTAAGAAGGGAATCTGGGGCGCAGGTTATTTTTCCTTCTCCCCTTCCAGTTGCAGGCCGTGACACTGCAAGAAGCAGACATGCTCAGTCTGTTAGTAAATGGCTCTGTGGCTGGTATCACCACCACAATTTTGAGTTTTTCAACAGTGGGATGGACTACACAGCACCAGGCTTGCTGGTGTCAGATGGGGTTCTTCTTTCTCAAACGGGGAAGAGGGTCTTTGCTCATGAGCTAGCAGGGCTCATTGACAGACCTTTAAACTAGACTTGATGGGGGAGAGGGGTATTATCAGGCTTGCCCGTGACAAGCCAAGGGATGACACACCAATGGATGGGTTGCTAGCGAGAGCCCTCAACCTGGTGCTCCAAGGTGTCCTGGGTACACGGCAGCACACTTAAAGTCTTACAGAGATGCGCCAGGAGCTCCTGAGGTAATAGGAGCCAATGGGAAACACAAGTAAAACACCTCAAAGGAATGACACCTGGAGAGCAACACAAAGGACCTGCAGCCACTCCATCCAGTAAGTCAGCTTCAGCAGGAATCCAACTTAAATGCCTCTATGAAAACGCAAGTAGCATGGGGAACAAACAAGAAGAGTTAGAGACATGTGCATGCCTCCAGGGCTATGATCTCACTGGTATCATGGAGATGTGGTGGGACGGCTCCTATGACTGGAGTGTTGGAATGGAAGGATACAGGCTCTTCAGGAAGGACAGGCAGGGGAGACAAGGAGGAGCTGTTGCCCTCTGTGTCAATGACCACCTGGAGTACATGGAGCTCTGCCTGGGGATGGATGAAGAGCCGACCAAGATCTTATGGGTCAGGATTAAATGGAGGGCAGGGACAGGTGACATTACAGTGGGGGTCTGCTACAGGCCACCTGACCAGGATGACGCAGTGGATGAGGCCCCCTATAGACAGACAGGAGTGGCATCACATTCACAAGCCCTCATCCTCACAGTGGACTTCAACCACCCCAGTATCTGTTTGAGGGACAACACAGCATAGCACAAGCAATCCAGGAAGTTCTTGGAATGCATAGATGACAGCTTCCTTCACCAAGTGATAGAGGACCCAACAAGGAGAGGAGCTATGCTGGACCTTGTCCTTACAAACAAGGAAGGTCTAAGTGGGGAGTGTCAAGCTCAAGGGTAGCCTTGGCTGCAGTGATCATGAAATGGTAGAGTTCAAGATCCTTAGGGCAGCGAGGAAGGTATGCAGCAAGCTCGCTACCCTGGACTTCAGGACAGTAGACTTTGGCCTCTGGAGGGATCTGCTTGGTAGGGTACCATGGGATAAAACACCGGAGAGGACAGGGGCCCAAGGAAGCTCGTTAATATTCAAGGATCACCTCCTCCTAGCTCAGGAGTGATGCATCCCAAAAAAGAGGAAGTCAGGCAAAAAAGCCAGGAGGCCTGCATGGATGAACAAGGACACACTCAAAAGCAAAGAGGAGGCCTACAGAGGGTGGAAACAAGGACAGGTAGCCTGGAAGGAATACAGAGAAATTGTCCAAGCAGCCAGGGATCAGGTTAGGAAAGCTAAAGCCCAGATTGAATTAAATCTAGCCAGGGACATCAAGGGCAACAAGAAAAACTTCTATGTCAGTGATAAAAGGAACACTACGAAAGATGCGGGCCCCCTCTGGAAGGAAACAGGAGACCTGGTCACCCAGGATGTGGACAAGGCTGAGGCACTCTATGACTTTTTTGCCTCACTCTTCACCAGCAAGGACTCTAAACCACACCGCCCAAGTTGCAGAAGGCAAAGGCAGGGACTGGGAGAATGAAGAACCGCCCACTGTAGGTGAAGATCAAGTACGAGACCATCTAAAGAACCTGAAGGTACACGAGTCCATAGGACCTGATGAAATCCATCCACGGGTCCTGACGGAACTGGCGGGTGAAGTTGCTAAGCTGCTTTCAATTATATTTGAAAAGTCATCACAGTCTGGTGACATTCCCACTAACTGGAAAAGGGAAAATGTAACCCCATTTTCAAAAAGGGAAAAAAGGAAGACCTGGGGAACTGCTGGTCAGTCTCACCTCTGTGCCTGGCAAGATCACGGAGCAGATCCTCCTGGAAACTCTGCTAAGGCACGTGGAAAATAAGGAGGTGATCAGTGACAGCCAACATGGCTTCACTGAGGGCAAGTCATGCCTGACAGACTTGGTGGCCTCCTATGATAGGGTTACAGCGTTGGTGGATAAGGGAAGAGCAACTAGCATTATCGACCTGGACTTATGCAAAGCATTTGACACTGTCCCACATTCCATTATCTGAAGGGTGCCTACAGGAAAGCTGGAGAGGGACTCTTTAGACGGGCATGTAGTGAGAGGATAAGGGGTAATGGTTTCAAACCGGAAGAGGGGAGATTTAGAATAGATATTAGGAAGAAATTCTTTACTGTGAGGGTGGTGAGACACTGGAACAGGTTGCCCAGAGAAGTTGTGGATGCCTCATCCCTGGAAGTGTTCAAGGCCAGGCTGGATGGGGCTTTGAGCAACCTGGTCTAGCGGGAGGTGTCCCTGCCCGTGGCAGGGGGGTTGGAACTAGATGATCTTTAAGGTCCCTTCCAACCTAAACCATTTTGTGATCCTAAGATGGGCTTGGAAAGTTTAAATTAGGTTCAAGCTAATCTCTGAGGGGAAAAAAATTAGTTAGCAACTTTTCCCAGCAACAACAGAAAGGCTTTGCTATGCTATTCAAAGTGAAAGAATACAAGGACATACGAATTTAAATCTCAGAAAACAAGACAGTACTAGAATATAGAATTTATGTATAAGGATTAGAAATGTCTTCAGTCAAAGTAAACAAGAACCGTTAGATGATCATCATTAATTTTTTTTGCACCCAGAGTTTTCAGGCTTTGGCACTTCATGGATAAATAGCACACGCTTTCTCAATAAAATCAGTCAGTAATTAAAGAGAGCCAGTATATCTCGTAAGTATTAGAGCATCACTGATTGCTTAATACTAGTTACTATCAGTCAGTTTATGTCATTATTGCAAAATTTTATGTTATCATTTTATGTTAGGTGTTTCTTACACGAGGTAAAATACCAACACATTTCTCAAAACTGAAATAATAGTCCTTTGTGCCAGAAATATCCAAAGAGGAAAATTATGGACCGATTCCTAAAAAAAAAACCTTAAAAGTAATTTTTCACTATGGAAGTATAATGGTGGTATGGCAGCTTTTCTTCTGATTCAGAGCTGGATATGAAAAAGATTTCCACTAATCCATGTAAAAGTTTTTAGTCTGTTAAAATGGAGCAACTCACTTACAAACGCAACTTAGCTGTTAGATGCTAAGATCAGATGTACAAAGTCTTATTGGAGGAAGAGGTGACCAGAAATCTACAGAGCCATGGCTTGCACATCAGGTTCCAGACCCCCCGTTGCCCAGAGGCACAGATTTTACAGGCAAAAAAAGAACTTTGAAACCTCTTGTAAGAAGTCTACCTATTTTTAAACTTAGTTTTTTGGTTTTTTAATTGAAAGGCATTTCATCTCTGATTTATAAGGAAGTTGTTTGAGAACAGAACAATTACCACTCGGAAAACTTGTCAAGTAAGATGAAAGGAAAGAACAAAACTCTTCATCATGAGGAACAGGTACATAGGAGAGGAGGAACAGTGAGGGGAGAGAGAAAAAAACCCCTTCCACTCTTGGAAAATGACTCTACAGTCATTAGAGAACTAAATTAACAGCTCAAAAACTGTTTGAAAGCAAATGAAAATCACAAGGGAAAGCTGGAAAACTTTTCTTCTGGAGGAATTTGAACAACTCTCCCAACTGGTAAGGAAAGGGTGCTGTTTTTCCAAATAGACATGTAAAAAAAATAAATAAATTCCATCTATTAATATATCAGATAAGAACAGAAATCACCATTAAACTTTAGCAAAAATAATCATGTTCATGTTATTTTGAACATACTGATTCTGAAAAAGAGGCTTAAAAACCTTCTGAGCTAGAAAAGAGGTTTAAAGGTTGCTTATGCAAGTGAAAAAATTTGCTGAAAATATAGAAGTTATGCCTAACAATGTCTCTTTCATTCTGTGGAAGACTATTTAAAAATGGCTTTTCTGCTTTAATTCTTCCCTGTAATACTTCCTAAACTTTTCATAAAAAAAAAAAACAGACACAAAAAATAAAAAAGAAGACACTTTTGAGGATTTTGTTCTTTCGAGGCTACTTAACTAATATTTAAGTTTCTTCTCTTATGTGCCACATTCTGAATTTTTTCTGAACTTACACTAATAGCTTTAGCAGCACTAGCCATTATACCAAAACACTTTCAGATTGCTTAGAATCTTTTTTTTTAATTATCTACTGGTTTCTATTTCAGTGTTACTCAGGAATAATTTAGAAAGAATATCTGCCTGTGTAAAAGCCATACTACTTAACAGGAAAAACACACTTTCCCCAGTGTACATGACAGCTGCTGTTAATAACTTGTGTGCCACAGTTCAATGATCTCAGAACACTTACTACTAATTGGTGTACACTCAGGATGAATCTGGAAACATGTAGGAAAATCAGCTTCCGGTGATTCTCAGGCTCGCTCTTACAGGTTCTTTTTCAAAGGGATACGTACACAGTAATGGCTGCTTCCAGAGAAAAACAAAACCAAAACCCAACCATGTCATGGTCAATTGGCAGGAAAGGAAAGCCTGTCTGGTAACAGAATTTCTATCTAGGCAAGTTCTCAAATGCATATAGCCTTGAGAAGTAAGAGAGTGGGTTTTTTTATTTTCTCTCCTCTTGTTCGAAAGTTGAGGAGGTTAAGAAAGACAGCATAGAGCTTTGAAATCCCTTTTCATTTTCCTGTTCTGTGTTCTCCCATAATTTATTTGCTTCTCATGTCAATTTAAGTCAAGGACAAGTTTGCAAAGAAGGAAAGAAAACGTTACACATTTCTCCCCTCCCATCTTGCAATAAACAAACCTAAACCGCTCCTCTACTATGCACATACACGCTCTATACTGCTTATATGGTGACAAGGGCTGTAATTGGGAGTTGGCTGTGAATAGAGGGACTTAGAAAGTTACATTAAATTGTTTTTTCTTCTCCCCAAAATAAATGCAATCATATACTTTTACATGATGTTATTTGCTGCTTATTCTTTTCACGATTAAGATTAAACATAAACATCTGTTACTAATTTTGTCATTTTTCATTCACTCAGGGTATCCCCACACAACATACTTTGACAAGTAACCACTATGTACTTGGCAACAAACAAGATTAAAAGAAAAATATTTGATATTTAAGAGTAGAGAGCTTTCTAACCCATTATAAAGCAATTGTCCAACTTCACATATTGTGTAAGAGCAGTACTGCATACTAGCTATGCTACCAGATACTAGAAATAGCTAGTAACAGTAAATAAAAAAATGTTAGGATGGCATTAAGAGACTACAAATCAGTAATTTTAAAGAGAAGTGGTTTTGTCAGGTTAGGTTAACGGTTGGACTTGATGATCTTAAAGGTCCCTTCCAACCTTAACAATTCTATGATTCTATGAAATGAGTGCAAGTCTTTCTACAAATAACTATCATAGTGTACTTTCTTTCAGACAGATGTTTTTGAGAAGACCTACATAGAAACATTAGAAATGAAAATATTATTTTGATTAATTTTCAGAGTAATCAACTGAAACTTGAAGTCCTACAGTTACTTGATACAGAATTTTCATAATATTTTCAGAATTTGCTTTCCATTATTTATTTAAGTTTCATCATCATTGCTGTTGTCATCACATCCATAAAAGTATTAGACAGAATTTTGTCTTTTAAGTCTTAATACTTAAAGATAAACCAAAAACTCAGTAGGTCTCATAATACCAACATCATTTGAAGATAAGACAGTGGTGAGGTGTCAGACTTAGGGAACAAAACCTTTTTGCCATCCAAAGAGCATTTACAAAGAGGACAATAAAATTTTAACTAAGAAAAAAAAAGCCAAAAAAGCAGTATCCAGGTGAAAGAACATCAAACACATTGAAAATATCATTTAAATTAAGAAAAACAATCTACCACCTTATACAGAGTGCTTAAAGAAAAGACCGATGAGATCAAATGTGCTTTGTGGCAGTGGCATACCTTACTGTAGAGACTCAGAACATACCAATGTAAAAAGACAAATATTTTTTATTAATGTAAAAGCCGTATTTTATTCTTTCACTGTGAAAACCAATTGAGGATGAATTTCAATAAATCAAATTAACAGGATGTCAGATTGCTTCTCCTATAATGAAGTTTTACAAGTTCTCAGCATTATAAGATGATATGCTATTATTACCTAAAAAAATCCTAGTCTGTGTATATATAAATCAGTGAAGGTCCAATCATGTTTTATTTTATGTTTCAATCATGGAAAGGCATGTTTTTGCACAACATTCTAAATCCTTATGAATATATTCATGTATCACATAGAAATTTTTAATCTCGGAAATAGTCAATGAAACTATCCCTAGAACAAGAATGTTTCTTGCCCCAAACCTGTTACTTGAGCAACGTCTTCTATCATCTGGATGCTTGATACTGAAAAAATTACTTATTTTCCTCTTGGATTTTTCAAAACCTTATGTTAAATGATGTTTCATAATGTCAACTAAATACATTATTTCATTTCCATTTCAGCCAAGTCATGAAAGACTTCTACTTTTACAATAACTTTCTATTTAATAAATTTAATTTAAATTAAATTTATCTTTTCAAATGAAATTGCTCACACTTGATTTACACTTCAAACTATGTGGGGTTTTTTTGCCAAGAGCAGTCATTTTCTTTGTTGTTGAAGAGAAAGACTACATGTCTATTCCCAGCTTCTTTTGCTTTCACAATATTAAAAGTTATCACTTATAGTTCAATGTTCAACATAGGGAGTACTCAGGCGAGCACTATATATGTAAATTTACACTGTACTAAAAAGCACAAGAGTTACTTTTTAATAGTAATATCTTTAGGATTCACAGGTGTTAATAAGGGCTTTAAAAGGTCACTCATCTTAAAATTATCCTTGTCCGAGTTTCTAGAGTCTGAAAAAGGTTTGGCAAACTGTCCAACTCTTTGCTGATTTCTGTCATATTAAAGCTGACACCAGGCACCGCTGGTAGGGAACAGCACTCATTAGCAGTAATACTTAAAACTAACTGTCATCCTGTTAAAATACTCTCAGGCCTCTTACTGCCTACACATAATACCAGATTTATACCCGCAATTAAACCTCTGGCAAGCAGAAATCATGTCAGAAATTTAGGGTGCAATTCACTACTTTCTGGGTGCTATGTTCCACATACGCATTAGAATGAGATGCAGCCCCAAATCATCTACATTCAACACTGAAGAAACAACATAAATAACATATTTAGTGAAGTTCCCTGCTGTAAAGATTCTGGAAAAAATCCACTTGAGGAGAAAATAAAGGTCATAACACTGCATATAATTTCTCAAAACTTTTTTTTTTTATTGTTTGGTCGCACATCTTTATTCTTACTATTCCTGTATTAATCAATTAGTTGCTAACAATTATTTTCATTCACTGGTCACATTTTACATCACAGTATGTAAAAATGTGCTTTCCTAAGGGAAGACAGAACAGAAAGGTTCCTGGCAGATTCAGAGACATTTAAGATATTTCTCAAAGTCTATCTCATTTATATAAACGCTCTCATATTCAATGTCTTTTTGAAACCATAGTGGCTATTCAACCTCTTTTTCTATATGGATTTGCTATAGTTGCAAGGCAATACTAAAACTATAGCTTAACTGTAACTGATCCAGCATTGGCTTGCAGAAAGAAATTGAGAGTAGTAGCAAGGAAGACTGAACTCTCTTTTTAACTTATGTTAATCTAAATGTCATGATACTTATAAGTGCCAGTATTGGTAGCCTGCTTATTGCTTTTTGAAGTGTTTAAGACAGAAATTTAACAAAGCAACACTAAAACTTCATATGGAATACACTTACTTTCTGATCACTAACATTAAAAAATGTTAACATTTACACAGAAAGGCTTTTTGAATGCTTAGGGAACGGACATCTACCTCATGAAATGATGAAAAAAAGTAACGGCGCAGTGAATCTGTATAGTCACTGCTTCTCTAAGGAAGAGAAAGAGAAGGAAGCTGAAACATACAACCCATACCAGAGCAAAAGAAGAAGAAAATTTGAAGGCTTCTTATCGTTGGAGGAGTGAATAACTTTGGAATACCTTTCAAAACCATCAGTGTAGCATAAATCGTCTACAGCAAGGACTCTATTTGGATAACCCTGAAATTAAAACTTTGATTCATGTGATAGACGACTGATTTCATGTGACTTGCATCCTTCAAGAGGCAGGTGGCGAAAGTCCTGCCTTCAGTTCTCAATCCTGCCTATTTCAGTGTTTCTTTACCTTCCTATTCTTCACTTCCTGTAGAAGTCAGACGTATATTTCCCTGCTTCTTGTCCCCAGTGTATACATTCTGTTTGGCTGGTTTCATTGACTGCTTTCCCTAAGACATTTAGGACTGCATAAAACAAAAAGTAGTGGTGTCAAGAGTACGTGCTAATATTCACTGCAGTCCTAAAACGCTTCTAACAGAAACACATCTGATATATTTCATTTGTCCTCTTATGTGGCATACAGCAATTTTTAAGGCTTTAAAGTTATAGCATGAAATGCATATCTTTGTCATAACATTTTGGAATATTCCATTCACTGGACATGGAAAGGCAATAGCTAAAGCCACTCACCAGTTACTTATTTCTGGTATTGGTCTTATATGGAAAGGACAAAACCACTTCAAAATACACTTATGTGATAAATTCTATAGAATAGAATAGAATAGGTTCTTTTCCCTAGGATTTTCTGGTAACACACATCCCACATTACCAAAAAAAAAAACAAACCCCAAACAACTTCATTTCTTAAAATCAATGCCTTACTGAGAGATAAATATATACACAAGTTTAAAGGTTTAACAGTCAAAAAGGAAAATGAAGACTGCAACTGTTGTATGCTTAAGCAAATGCTATTTCCTTATTTCTTGAAAGTTATTCCTCTTTACTTTTATAGCATTGCTCCTGAGTTGTATACGAACAACGGTATAGTCTCACTTGAAGCGAGAAATTCAATCCCCCTCCAAAACTGTATCACAGTAATTGCTATTATTATTTTGGAAAACTAAAGTTTTCTGCAATGCATTTGAAAAAATTACTCTCACAAACAAACATGAGGAGGAGATATTTTGGGGTACCTCAGAAGATATTTCTGATGAAGATATTACATTATTTTTTCAGGTCTAGAGACTATATTCCTTGTTTTCTTTTGTATTTATTCATAAAAGGAAGTAATATTGCTGAAATCTAGAAATTCATATGCTACACTACATGTTAAAGTATTTTGTGTTTACAAGTACTCCCTTTAGAAAAGCAACTACAGTACTATAGTTCTATTATAGTTACTGCTCTTCTAGTAGCACAATAGTAACTCTAAAGGCTTATTACGCTTAAGGCATGAATCATGTTAACCATCTTCTGCGTTATTTGTTGGGTGTTGACTAAAGGTGGTCCAGCAGCCAAACATGAAAAATACGAAGTCAAAGAACCCTGTTTAAGAGAGAACCTGATTAAACCATATTCAGTACACTTTTGCTCACTTCACAACACTTGCTTTCAGAACATGTAACTGCCTCTTCAGAACACTCAAATTCTAACAAAGTATGAGAGTACCACCGGAGAATTGTACATAACTAACTACAGATGTTAAGGAAAGATGACTGTGATTCAAGTATGTTTGACTTTAACATAATTAACCTAAAAAGACTGCTAGAAAAAAATAAGCATGGAAGAAAACAAACTGAAAAAATCTGTATGTAAAATGAAATTTCAGAAAGTTGTAGAAATTATGAAATTCTTGCCTTTGAAGCAGTTTGAGCTCCAAATTTATATTGCTGCTTTGATACACAATGATCATGATAACATGTCTTGGAGTAGTCCATTTTCACTGTTGCTTATGTCTGAAAACAGTTGTTTTACTATGGAAATATCTCACCAAGAATTTTACTTTGTGCAAAAGCACTTCTTTGAAGCTTTTAATTCCAAATTAATGTTTAAATCATGGAAGTTTAGCTATAAACTTCCATTACTGTTATGTAGATTCTGGTTAAACAAAATAGAAACAAAGGTTAAACCTCATTTAACTTTCAAAGAAAATCAACACATTCTGTTAAAACCTGGGGTGACATGGAAGTGTTACTGGAAAGCATGTCTGGTAGCTTTTTTTAACTCCTATTTCTGTTCATGACAAAGGAAAGACAAGTATTTTCACTCCCTTTATTTTCTTAATAAGTTTGGGATCAGTTTTTAAATTTACTTAGGATTTCAATCAGATTTTCTCATGCTACAAAACAATCCTATGTCCTTTAGACAGACAAGAATGGTATCAGTGGAATGTAACAGAATTATGTGTTAGTTTTGCTTAAAATTTGCACTGAATGTTAAATTATTTTTTTTTTTGTAAATATATGTAAAACAAGTTCTGTGACGTATGTTTGAAATTTTGTAGGACGTTTGGAAGAGGCCTAACTTCAAAAGGAAAATTTCATGTTTGTGTCCCTGTACATTTTTTCATCCAAGAGTTTCTGAGATAGCTGTTTTCTTTTTTCAACCTTTATGCGAGGGAGGACATTTTGCCCATGTACAGAATGAGTTTAAGCCGTATCTAAAATTCAAGCTTCTGTCTCATAACAAAAGAATTATTCTGAGCTCCAGGACAGAGAATGATTACTGACAGAGACACGACATTGCATAATAGAATAACCTAGGTTGAAAGGGACCTTAGGAGTTCTCTAGTCCAACCCTCCTGCTCCAAGGAGGGTCAACTATGAGCACAAACCAGATTGCTCAGGATTTTATCCAGTCAAACCTTGAAAAACACCTAAGATGGAAACAGCACTTCTCTAAGCACCCAGTTCTACTCTTTGACTGTCCTCAAAGACAAAAGTTTCTTGCATCCAGTCCATCAAGACAGGAGAGGTCTCAGGACAGAACACTACAGCACTGCAGTTATTACTGACCCCTGGTACAGTACGACTCGTTAACCTCTACCCTCTTAACTTGATTTTCCAACCAATTTTTTACCCATCTAGTTTGTGTGCCATCACAAACCATGAAGGCGTAACTTGCATACAACTTCACAGCCTACAGCATCAGCTTTCCACAAGCTTTCTAGTGACATATGAAAGGCAAATTGGGGAAGAGAGGAATAGAAATATGCTTTTTTTTTTTTCTTGCAGGGAGATGCCCTAATCCTTTCTGTGTTCATCTCTTAATTCCCCTCTGCATGATACTAAAGATGCTGTTGGTCTAAGAACTGAAATCAAGTCCCATACTAGTAATGGAGAGATACCTTACCTTTCCCCGTGATGGCAGCTGGCTACATTCTGATTTTAACTCCAGACTGAAGAACGGAGGAGTGGACACAATAATTAAACAACCTCTGTGGAACAGGAAACAGAGCACTGGGGACAGACATCCCCGAATTTGTCATATGGATATTCAAGACCATATGTGGACTGTTAAATTTTAAGTTTCAGATAAAATAGTTCAGAAGTTGAACTGAAATTCAACAGCCTCACTATGTAAAACGGTTTTGTGATTCCTATTTTAACAATTAGCATTAACCAATATCATGAGTTGACTTTAATGATGCTGTAACTGCCTCCTGAAGCATACAGGGATAAAATTACTTCATTAAACTCTGTCAGGGCACTGAAATTTGTAGGGCATTTTCACCCTCTTTTGATTCATGTAACAACCACATGCTACATACGAGTGCAAGTAAATACACAAGCTGAATTCCTACACTAAAACTTCCTTCTGGATTGTTTTGTACTTTCCGAGTAGCCCTGTTCCATAGTGTTCTAAAGATGACAGTTACCAGTATTTATGAAGTGTATTAGCAAAAACATTTTCCTTCACATTAGTCTCTAGCTTTCTAACACCGAACCCAATCAGCGTAAAATAACAATTATTGTCTTTCAGTAGCATTTTCCAATATCAAACTCAGCTATAAGTAATTTTTTTTAAGTTATTAAATGCGCACAGGACAAATGGAGAACACAAAACAGGACAAAACTATGCAAGTGCACAGAAGCACCAGAAAATTAATACCCATATGGGTTCTTCTTATAGCATTCTGTTGGTCCTCGTGGCCAACAGAAGGTCATGAACTGCATAAGGGACACTGTTAGCTGGAAACACTTATTGAGGGGTTCCAAATATTTAGACTTGTAGATAATGTGCTGCATTGCTGCATCAGCAGGACAAGTTACTATAGTAGTCAGCAATTTTAATGAACATGTTTTCTCCAAGTAAAACAGCAGAACCCAGTCTACAAATTAATGGATATGACACACTGTAATCTGCACTGTGACAGACTGAACTTACATCAAATTCTATACAGCTAACCATACTACATACTAGTAAATAGTGGCAATAGTGGCAGGGGTTTGCCCACATTTACCTATAAGAGGAGATATTTACCTGTTTACCTATGAGAGGAGATATTATTAGGCCTTTACACAATTTTTGTTTGAAACAAGCAACACATCCACCAAAAATAAAATAATCCAGAAAACATAGCAGTAGAAAAATTATGTGCTGAGTAATAAGCAACAATCATGCTGATTTTTTTGTAACTAAAGTTGTTAGCATTTATTCACAACAAAGTAATTTTAAGAGAAAAATAATGCTACAGGCACAGGTGAAATCACACGCTTACAGACATGGACTGCTTCTTTCGGAACCATGGTGTTAAAATGTAATTATGCAATAATTGGAGTGAGCATTGTGGTCTGAACCAGAAAATTATGTCCAACCATTCCCCTTCTCTCAAGACCTCACCTGTATGAAATCACAGGCATCCACACAACAATGTTTTTTTCAATATGGGCCTAAAAGCATGTGAGGAGAGTAATCAGATGCTATTGGTTATTTTGTCCAACACTGCCTGTACTTCTGTCCAGATTTCCGATTGCATGCAGGCAATTTGCTCTTAGATAAATCTAGGCATGAGATCAGTATGGGTAATCTGAAAGAAGAAAAGAAGATGAAACTAAGGAGATACTAAAGGGAAAAAAAATGATCGTTCTTTCTTTCTATATTTTTTATTCAATATCATTCAAAAGAGGGCTTGTTTGGTTTTTTTTTTGTTGGGGTTTTTTTGGAGGTGGGAGCTTGTTTGTTTGGGGTTAACTCACTAAGTTTAGCATCACCCTATAGGAGTTATTGTCAAAAAATTATGTCTCATTTTCACCTAAAGAAATTATTTCCCTTTTCATCTAGTCAAGGACCTGCAGAGGTGACGAACATTTACCCTTGGCTGTTTTGCAGCTAAACACAAAGATGACACCCCAGATGGCTTTGAATGTACAAGTTTGCTTAATATTTCAGGCAACTATGAACATGTCATACCTATGCTAAATATAGTAATTTTTCAGACAGCTTCTACGTTAATTTCAAAGGATGGGTTTAATCTTCAGATGAATCTAGGTGATGACTAAAGTCTTTTTCTTCTATCAGTCTAATTTATGAAGACAGAACTCACAGTCCTAGGATGCAGCTTATACAGTTAAATATCCTCCAAAGTTTTATTAAAGACTAGGTCATTATACTGTTACACAGAAAGTATGTATCAAACGGGCTTCCCAGATGAGCTTTATCTTTCTGTCAAAAAAATATGATTCTTTAAAACCTTAGAAAAAATGTTATGAACCTCTAAAAGCAACTGGGACATATTATTTTTTAAATACAGCCAGAAAGACCTGTCCGTTTGATAATAATTAAGTGATTATGACAGTATCAACCATGGGACTACCAGGTTCATTCCTTACTTATGGCCTAAAAAAAAAAAAAAAAAAAAANGTCAAAAAACCCTCTTTGTTTTCCGTCAGTTGGTCAGTTGCCAGCCACAAGCTTGTATTAACCCTAACAAAGTTACACAGCCAGACAAGTTATGATTTTATGGAGAGAAATTTTGAACTAGGCCAGGGTAAAAAAGCCACAAAACTCAATCTTCCTGTTCCACACAAACATCAGCTTTAGCAATCAAAGAGAAACTGTTTAGCAAATCTTTTCTCCATAAACTCAATTTAAATCTAAGAAATATGACATAGTTATCATTACTGATCTGCTAAGTACAAATTTCAGTCCATAGAGTTCTCCAGATTCTTCTATTTCCTTTCTTAATTGGACATTACTATTCTGCCCTTTCAACAACTCTCTTCAAGCTTGAGTAGATCTATTTTTGCATTTTTTTTGTCTACGGTTGCTCCCTGAACAGTAAGCGTTTTGTTCAAGCTCATGAAGTTTATAATTTCAGTGCTGGTAATCAAAGCATGGATAGCATCCTTCCCCTCTCATCCCCTTCCCCCCTTCTGCAAAGGTTTAGAGATAAAAACATTTTAGTGTTATTTTTTGGACTTCAAACAAAATGCAATGCCTCGAGTGGCTTCCCTGGATGAGTGACACCCATTTCAAAACAATTTCTGCAAAACTTTACACATCTTCAAATTCTCAAGATCCCTTTTTGTCATGAAACAATTTTCTAGTTGCAAGAGCCTTCTTTGTCTGCGTCTATCACTAGACTACAAACCTGCGAAAGCTAGTCTAAAAATAATGACAGCATGTCCTAGGCTAACACAAACGTAATAAATCAGATTCACCGAAATGCGCATCTCTTCGAAAATTTCAGGAATCATCAAGGTCTATCCTGATCTTATATAATTCACTGATGTGAACTTTTGATAATTTAAGTTTCAGATTGGAAACAAGAAAAAACAGCTGCATACTGCTCACATTGATTTTAGCACTAAAAACTTTCAAATGTTTACTTCGTAAGAAAACAGTTAAGATTATAGAGTTCTGGACATGCATCTACTGGATGTCCAAACTGATACAACTCAAAAGGCACGCTCAGAAAACTCTTAAGCACAGACTTACGGAAAAATCAAGTCCTTTAAGATCTGCTCACCTTAGATGCCCATAAATGACTGTTCTAATAAGTAAGCCTTTAAGAACTTATAACCAGGCTGTTTCTTATCCTCTGCTGATGCATTACCAGGTTTTAGTAGATTAAATTATATTATTTGTCCATTTATGCTATAAACAACTTCTCCCTTGTCAAATTTTATATATGACTTCTGAAGAAGCTGCAATAATATCCATTCTTTAATAACGAATAAACATCCTTTCAAATGAGTTGAAAAATCTGCAAAGATTGTTTTTCAAAACATTTCGGAACATTCAAAACATTCAGGAAACCTAGTCTACTTAAACAGTCTTTACCTAAAAAGTAAAGAAGGTAAAACTTTGACTTGTTTTTCTATGACAACAATATTAAAAAAAATTCTAATGAGAAATAACTTAATTTTTATTAGGGCATCGCTTTGATATTTTTGCACTAAAGCATTTTTCACTGAATAAAGACAGAGAGGTATAATCACAACTAATCTATAAAGACCTGGAAAAATGTATTCACTCTGAAAACCTATATAGAATGGGCTATACAATAAATCATTGTCTATAAGGTAGATGGAAAAAGATAATGATAATTCCCATTTGTGGTCTAGTTCTCATGAAATACTGCTTTTGCCTGATGCCAAACATTTCTTAATGACAGCAGAGTTTAACAGCACCATACCACTTGGAGGAAAAAAAAAAGTCAGCAGAGTTTAATTTTAATAATTTAATTTTTTTATTTATAAATTATTTGATCTCAATCAACAGCTATGACTACTGACTCGAAAGTCTTCAGTGGGACCACAGTACTATACAAAGCAGCCTTCATAGAAATCCTGTTCTAAAACAACATTAAGACAGAACCATATAATGTAGCTTTATACCTTCTGTAATATTCTTCTCTTATATACTTCCTGTCCAATTTTCGTAAAGAGATGAGAAAGTTTTGTTCGCTTTTTGCTTTACCAAGCTTCCAAAGCAAATGCATCCCAGCATGTAAAAGTGTTCACTTTTGAAAACATGCATTCCTAGAAAACTACTTTCAGTTCTTTTTTGATTCCATTTCAGATACTCATTGTCACAGTCAACACCCTTGCACCCACAGTTTGCTCATTCACATGTCAGGGAAAATGACACAAAAGTCACCCAATGTCACCTATAGTCTTCCTGAAGTTCTGGTGATTATTAGCACAGCTTGAAAAGAGAAGAAGTGAAAATAAGCTGGTTAATCCTCTTAGGCTGCCTGTATGGAAAACAGAGAAAGGCTCACCTAAAGGGGAATTAAAACTATGAGACCACCAAATGTTCCCCTACCTGTCATAACTAAGGATGTTCCCTAGTTTAACCTTGTCAGAGTAAGGTCAAGCCTTTGTGCAACCTGCTGTCTCCTTATGCCTTCTTCCAACTGGACCCAAACAAACTAGTGCAGTTAGGGCTGAACAAAAGAGAGGTAAATTTATTCTCTTGTGGATTCCCTAAGGCTAGAAAGCTAAAACTATTCTTTTACTATAAATTAAAGCTGAGTTGAACAGCAATTTACTCGAAAAAAAAATTAAAGGCACTGCACTTGCAGTAAGTACGTTAACTTTTAACATTAACATCTTAAATGTAATTTCTGAAAGCTTATGCTCATTTGGTAAATTACTAGCACTCAATTTTTCCTAAAACTTTTCTTAAATAAGCTCCACAGATTTCTGCTGAAAAAATGAAAAGGAATATATCCTCATTCTCATGAATGAGGATTTATGTAGTGAGTTACCATCAGCAGAATGGAAATTGTATGCAACAACCCCAGCGGAAACTAATACAGAAGCATTCCTAAGTACACAAAGGAAGTGAAAAAGCCTAAGAAATTCAAACTTAAAACAAATACAGAAGACATTTATTGTACATTCCATGGTGATTTAATGATCCAGAATGAAAATATTTCCTTATTCAGCTGCCACGGTTACTCAGAAGTTGCTCTCATCTTTACGGCAGATAGACATACACCACATCTCTCCAGCCACTGGTTACCAAAGCAAACGAAAAATTAATTTCTGTCCGCCCTTCCCCATCCTCCTCATTCACACAGAGCTGAGATGGCAGGGCCAGAACAAAGAAGCATGTTCACATTCATAAGTTATTCAAGAGGAAGAAGAGATACTTCTGTTCTCACCCCCAAGGTCAATACACAGAAATATGACACGGACTCAAGTTAGAATGAAAATAGTAGGTACTCAGAAAGGACCAGCCTCTCGGCTAAGAATATATTACAGATATATAATTATGAGATTAATATGAAATGTATAATACCAAATACACACTTCTATAAAAAAGGGTAAACAAAATTTAACAAAATACTTCTTTCAGGCTTGTTGGGATAGAACATAATAGCCAATAAGGGACTTTAAGTCCCAAAGGTACACTTTTCAGTGAACATGTGAGCAAGAGTTCTCATTATTTCCTTACAGAAGTGCACACACAGACTGACTCAAAAAATTTAAAATGATAAAAATCTAGACTATGGGATGAAGTCCAGAATAAAATATTTTCTGGAAGATATAATACGTTACAGTTAGGAAAAAAGATCAAAACAGAGAAGAGAGAAAAGACTGTAGGAAAGAAGAGATAGAGGGATGAAATCTGGTGATAGTGGAAGTAGAAGTAACAAAAAAGGTAAAATAAATTTCCATAACAGGGTGGAATAACAGAATTAGAGGTAAAAGCAATCCACAGCAAGTAAGCAAGAAGTACAGAACGCAGAGCAAATAATGCATTTTATTTCTTTCTGTTGATGTATATTCCTTGTTTGTAAACAAACAAGGAATATTTTTTAATATTTTTTTATATCCTACAGCAGTATCTTTTTGAAACTTCATCATGTGATGTTAATGACCATGACTAAATGCCTCACATTGAAGTTTATTCATTTTGAAATCAGCAACTGTTTTATAAAGACACGTAAAAAGCCAACATGTTTTCAGAAGTTATTGGGTTCTAAACAAAAGAAATGGGAGAGCCATCCTGCATTATCACAGAAGACTTCCTCATTCATGTAACTGTAATCATAAACTAGCCAAGATCTATTCCCCCCCCTCCTTCCCCAGTAATATTTTCACTGAAAGCCGATTTTAGATAGACTTGGTTGGCAATTAGCAGCCTCGCTTCCAATTTCCAGCCACATTATTTCTTGGGAACTAGCAACCTTTTTATTAAATTTTGTTTTCCCTTCTGTGATAAGGAAGAATCATAATTAAATACAATATTCATCTAGCTGAGCTAAAAAACCAAAATCATTGTCTACCTGAGTGGGCTACCTCAGTTGGATGTGAACGAAATTGGGGGGTCTAAAAAGGTGAAGGCACATTCGATTCTAGTGTTCTGCCTGAGCTAATAAAATGGCATGGAGTTACTCCACTAAAGCACATTCACAGAGACACCCCTTCTGGCTTTTCTTGTATGGCATGCTCTGTTACTCATTTTTCTAGCGACTTCCCTCTTCTACATCTGTTCTACCTTCTTAAACCCATCAGGTATCTTTAACATGATGGCTGAGTGTGAGCCAAGGGTTCCAAATGAAATCTCATCAGTGCTAGTTTACAGAAGGACAGTAAAAGGTGTGAAATCACCATTAAAAAAAAAAAAACAACAAACCACACACCAAAAAACAATCCTGATCACAGACTGAATCAAAGTCAGACCCTTCAAAGCCTTTCACTGAAGTACTGGGCACACAAAATACTTGAATATTTTTAGCACTAAGACTGTAAAAATTACCTCTAGAGCTTTTGTCTCTCAAAGCATCTCATGTTTTTAACAGAGCTCTTCTATAAAGCACTGGAGACACTAGTACTACGCAAAAAAATAGGTATTTCGTTCTGCAATCCCATAATTTATGGTCTAATTATTCACTATACTAGTTTCCTAACGTCGCAGTATTCCATAAGCAAGTAGAAAATAAAATTATCTAGATGGCTTTGGAGTTTCATCTAATAAACTGAAAATGTTGCTCTGATATCAAAGCATAACTCAAAATCATACCCAGAACATTATGAATTTATGCAATGCTTCTTTCCAAAAATAGTTATTTTTCAATACTAATCAGCAATTATTTGTGTAGTGCTCACACCAGAGGCTTGAACTTTTTTTCTTTTTCCTCTACTGAGCTACAGTTGAATGCTAAATAAACTGGAACATAAAGAAGTATTTTCACCCTTGGATATAAAGCAAAGTGCTCCAGCCTGAGCTATGTTATGAGTTGTCACATGAGCTACATAACAGTGGCTCTTTTTAGAGAGAGTACCTACAGCAGCATCCTTTCTTCAGAAGCGACAAGAAACAAGGGTCTAAGAAAGAGAAGACTATGCGAAGAAACGATGCCCCTCCCTCACCACATCCACAGTGAGCAGCCTGTAGCACAGGGGCTGTCTCAAGTAGCAGCTACAGGCTTCCCCATAAAAAGCACAGTTGTATCAGAAGGAGAAAGCAGCATTTCAGATACTGGTGTTTTTACTAAAATGCATAGGAAACATTGTTAGAGCATGAGAATAAGCAATTATAACACAAACATGCTTTCTACCCAGCTGCTTCTGAAATGTTTGTCCAGAAGCAGTTACAGACACTTTTATCCAACATGTACCTAGCGCTTCTTTCACAAGGAAAAGCATTCCAGTGATGCAGCCAGTAACTAAGAGCAAGTCCTGACATGAGCACAGCCAGCAGATTTAATTTTTTTCAACACACATAAGCATACGACTTTACATGTCAAAGAGATGACTCCTGAGATTTCACCACCAGGAATATATTTAAGAAAGAAAGAAAACCTTAAGACACAAAGATGCAAACCAGTAAAATTATCATGTCACATAGGAATAAATTTAAGAAATGATCTTTAGTGATGTGGTGAAAAAAAACCACAGTGAAGTGTAGTTTGATTAATGACAGCAAATATGGATTCAGACAGGGGAGGTCATGCTTAACTAACCTTCTGAAGTTCTTTGAAAACATAACTGCTATGAAAAATAAAGAAAATTCAGTGCATACTACATAGGTAGATTTTCAAGGAGCACTTGACAATGTTTCTCATTATAGATTCATCGCCAGGCTATGCAACAGAAACTGAAATAGGCTACTAAATATGAAGTTGTTTAAAAAGTGAGAAAAAGGTGCATAGTGACAAATAAATTATTCCAATAGCTTTGAGAGTTTTCAGAACCCGTTTTCTCACAAATACGCATAGCTAATTAAGTCCTGATCTTGATAAAAATGACTTAAAAAACATTTGTAATATTCAGTATTAATAAGTATTTGTATTATACCCAGTAATATTAGTGTGTCTAATAGTCGTCCACATAAATTCTACTGCATTTTTGTGAAAACAGAATTTGGTAATAATGACAAAATTCAGAAGAATGTGTTCCTAATATTAAATCTAGCAGCTGGGGAATACATTTAGTGATGCATACCAGAGAAAACATGGTACCAGCTACCAGCTTTGAGTGACAGACACACACTGTGACACTCCTATTCAAAGAGATACATTTCAGAAATTCTTACAAGGAAGCTGAAGGTGATATGGTTAATTTATTTTATGTACATCACTGCCAACTATGACAGTCCCAACTTCATATCCATTTTCCTCCTCTGGAACGTGCAAAGAATAAGGCAAGTAGATTGATGAGGTCAACAAGCTTGAATATGCAGTTTCTCATCAATACATATCACAGCAAAACAAAGGTCTTAATTCTCTTTTTCCTAATGTTGCAATTGTATCACAATTTTTTTGAAGGTTGCAGACAGTATAAAACCAATCAATTAGAGGATATTTGGGTACTCACACAAGATAAATTATGACAGAAAAAAATGATTAGTCATACAGAATAGAATATTGAGTTAGGACACAAAAAGCTACTTTGAAAGTCTCAGAGAGGTGGTAAATAAGGGAAAGAATTCATAATACAAACAAGGCAGAGGTATGTGGAGCTAAGAGTCAATTTGATTTGCCAAATGAATGTTTTCCAGTTTCTCAAAGTATTTTTTTCTTAATATCCGAATCATTTATAACCATACTATTAAACACAGATTTTCAGTTTTATGCTAACATATCCTTTTCTCTTCATGTGTGATCAAGACTGAACTTGTAAAAAGAATGAAGCTGCTCAGATCAAGAAAATCTCTGTTGCTAAATCTCCAGGTTGAAAGCCAGTTTCAACTAGACTTCGATGTATAAAAGTATTTCAGCGGAAAAAGGATATTTACATCTACCTTAGAAACAGAACTAAATCCTGGAATGAAAAGGGGAAAAAATATATAAGAAATCCAGCAAGGAGGAGGAATAATCATAAGGAAATAGACAGTGCATGGCCTTTTATTAGACTAAATGTCAAAAATCTGTATCTGCTGGTATTACAGAAGCATCTGATCTGTAATACACTCCCTATGGCTAACCCATTTTTTGTTTACAAATGATTGGGTTTTTTAAAGGGATCTCATGTAGCATCTAACAGATTAGAACTTTTTTGCAAGACACTGCAAAAGGTACCAAATGGTATTGACCCCTCACAGATTAAAACCTTATTTAAAATACTTAATGCTTGACCATAATACAAGATTTTACAATAGATACTATCCCAGGAAAACTGACACATTGAAAGATATGAATGAATGCAAGTTCAAGTACTGACAAGACATTTTGGATGAGAAGGTAAAATAACACTCCCATAAAAGAAACTAAAAGGTGGCTAGGCATCTTGCAGACCTGCAAAGGACACATCAGGTTTTCTCTATGGTGAAAAGCAAAGAGTAGGATTCAGCCTTTCTCTGCTTTGTAACTTGAAGTCATGGTCCTTGCATTGACATATATATATTATATATATAAAAATTCTATCTGTAAAATATACATATAGATGAATATATATACATAAATAGACACGTGATAATCCCTTTGACTTGCATATACTGAAATGATTGGTCAAAAGCATGACTAAGAACTATTAACAGAGCACATATTTGATTACAGAAGCAACTGGTAATGAGTGCATAGGAAAAAAGTTCAAAATAGGAAACACAGGAGTATCTCCCACCTCTTCCCCTTGCCAAATGTTCATTTGATGCGATTTCTACATACAAGCAAATGCACAGAAAAGTATTAAAAATAGATAAGAGGAAAGATTAGGGTTTTTTAATACCTAATACAGTAGTGTTGTACCATGTTAAAAGCTAATTGTACTTTAAATCTGTCTCAATGAAGGCAGTAAAAATCCCATTTACAATGAATCAGCTTTGACCATTTTTATGGTCTTACTTCACACTAAACTGAAATAAAACTGCCTGCTATATACAGTAAGGGTCAGCACTACATAGTGGAAAAAAACCAAACACACACCCCCACCCACCTCAACTCCTAAAAGAAACAAACCAAACCCAACCAACCAAAAAACCCCAAACAAAACCAAAAAACCCTGTAAGACACAATTGCAGCAAGAACTAAGCATCACAGAGTTTGTGAGTGGACGCGTGTGTCGTGTCCCCCCACACACATACAGTCTTGGTAACATTCTGCAGTTTTGCTAAGTTAAGAGAAAGGCTTTATGTAACTATTTTTTCATACAGCATTTGGTCTTGGTGAACTACTTGTGTTGCACTAAGTGTATTAAAAAAAACCCAAACTTGTCATGATAGGAAAAACAAAACTGAAACAAAAAGATGAATGCATAACATAACAGCATATATTGATACAAACTTTGTATATGTCAATAAAAAGGAATAGACATTCACCTATTACAAAAGTAATGATGGGGCTGGTTCCCACTGCTGGGCAATGGCAGCACTTCACAGAACCACGGAATCAGGCTGGCTGAGGCAGGAAGGCAGCCCTGGAGAGACCATCGAGTCCAAGTCCCTGCTGAGATCAGGGTTAGACAGAGCAGGTTGCTCAAGGCCATGTCCAGTAAGGCTTTCACTGTCTCCAAAGATAGAGACCACAGTATCTCTGGACCACCTGTTTTGGTGTTAAACCACCCTCACCATAAGAAAAGTGTTTTCTTAAAAGAGTGGTGTCTCTGTGGTGGGTTGATCGCCAGCCACCCAACTCAGCCACTTTGTCAACTCCCCCTCCTCAGCAGGACAGGAGGACAAAACAAGATAAAAAAAGCTTGTGGGTTTAGAAAAAGACAGGGAGATCACTCATTAGTTACTGCCAAGAGCCAAACAGACTGAACTTGGTGAAAATTAATTTGACTTACTAGCCATTTTGCTGCAAATTCTCCTCTTGTTTGAACTGAAACTGTAGAAAAGCTTAAGCATACAGAAAAGTTGTGTACTATTTATCCAAAATGAAAATTATTCTGCTTATTGTCAGTAAAATGTATTTATTTTCCAATTAACATCAATGATCATTCCTAGAGTATAGAAAGAATAATGTTGTTCAGATCTATCATAAGTTTTGATCTGAATAAATATAGATAATAAAAGAAAGGCTGGGGTGGGTGTAATCTGCCTTTCCTTACAGTTTAGTGGAAAAGTTTCATGAGATCATTAAGAATTGTTAGAAGTGTAAATAAAGGGATTTAAAAAAATCTTCATTGGAGGGGAAAAAAAAAAAAATCAGCAAAGGCCTTCTTCACCCTCCTCACTCAGCATATGCTATAATAAGAAGTCACAGGTAAAGGAATTTACAGGATCTGAAATAAATCCTTCAAATTAAAAATAAGTGCCTGCAAGTAATGCAGGAACTTTATTCCTCCCTATTCCAGCATTATGAGGCACAACACTATTTGTTCCACTGCTTATGCATTCTCTATGTCCATCTGCTGCTCTTGTGCAGTGTCAAGATTCAGTAAGATTAGATATATAAAAATATTCTGATACTATATTATTATAAATCCATGAGGGAAACAATAATTTGATTGCATCCTTGTGAGTGGAGATCAAAATGGTTTAGGTGTACAGAATATCCTATGTCTGACTGCAAAAGTCTTTGAAAAAGGTCAAGTCTTCAAATTGCAATCCACTACATGCACAGCAAGCAATACAATCTATTATATGTTCTTGCCAACTGATCTTAATGTAAATTAAGTTACATAAATATTATTTTCACATTTGTTCAGCTTACAAGGACACCACTACATTCAAACTTAAGCACACTTTATGTGCTTCCTGTTTCGTTAAACCATTTTGCATCAAATCTATTTAGATGTAGATAAATTGTACATCAGTTCAGTTTCTCTCTGTTGTTCTGTTACTACTAGAAGACGAGTGTTACATTCCCTTTTTCCCTTTCCACCCCCGTTCTAATAGGTACCATCAGCTTTTGCAACGTGTTACAGAATTCTTTAGGTTCTATATATACAGGCCTATATATGCAGCGTGCTACACACTCAGTGGGGTTCAGTTGCCTAAACGTAGCATTTTAAATGACCTAAGATATCCCCCCCAAGGCTCAAGGAGGTGCTTCAGAAGGCTATGGGTCTCTAACATGTCTCCGATCATATCATGTGGTCTGGTAAAGACGACATATCTTAGAGGGTCCCAAAATGCTACTAGATGTTCTGCATTTTGCCAAGATGATCCTGTTTTTTCTGAAACAGCATCTGAGTATCTATCCCACATACTTTAATAAAGTTTTGTGCTTTCTGGACTCTCACATGATTTAAACAGTTTAGATTATTTTGAGAGGACTTCTCTAAAATCCACTCCCTCTAGAAAACAAGTGGTAGAGTTAATTAATATTTTCAAGTCAGCACAGTCAGCAACACTTCAGGGGATTCAGACAATCCCCAAATACCAGAGCACCATACACACACCAATTATTTTTAGTTAGAAAAAAAGTAATTCTTATTATTTCAAATGAACATAAAACAAACAAAAACCACTATAAAAGCATTACTAAAAATTATTTAAGCTACCCACCCCAACTGTCCTGGTTTGAGGTAAAACAGAACCAATTTTTTTTTCAGTAATTTTACTTTTCAGTTAAGTCTCTTCTAACTGAACTGTACTATCTGAAATTAACAGCGTATTTTTAAGACGGCGTCTGCTTCCAGAGTGATAACATCTGATGTTTACAGTGAATACCAAGGCATGGTATGCAGAAAGGCTCTTGCTTATACTTATTCCCCTAACACCCAAGGCCAGCTAACTTTGTTATTTGCCCTGCTGGAGGGCCAGAAGTGGAAAAGTGTAGAGGGGTCCCACCTGCGGGGAGAAGTGGACAGGACAGGGGACCCAAAAACTGACCAACAGGGTATTCCATCCCATCTGCATCACACTCAGTATAAAAGCTGAGGGATCAAAGGTTCAGCTCTCTTTCTTCAATGGCCGACGTCTGACAAGGACTCTGTCTGTTCGTCCACCTTTGATCCTGATCTGTGCATTCCTGAATCCAGATCCCATCCATTGCTGAGCCCAGTCTGGGACCTTCCCAACGCCTTCCAGTGACATGACCATCATCTTGGGAGCTTGATATGGTTTTGTACCTACTGTATATATTTCATTATTTTCTTATGGATATTATCTTTTCTTTTTATTAATATTTTATTAAAGTAGCTTTGGTTTTCTTTTCAACCCGTAAGTCTCTCCCTTATTCTCTCTCCCTTCTCTTCTGGGGAGGGAAAGAGAGGTTAAAGAGAGCATCTGTCATTTGTCTAGTGGCCATCCTAGCCTAAACCACGACACCAACCATGAAGGCTTTTGATTATGTGAAAACTATTACTGTCATTAGAAATTAAAGGTTATATGTTGTTTTACATAAATACTACTATATTCACCAGCCTTTTGTTATCACTCTCAGCAAGAAGAATCTGACTAACAGTTGTTAGATACAACATTCCCCTACATAAGCTCTATGTAAGGACAATCTTGTACCAACTACAGGAATTTAAGGATATTTATAAGAATAAAAAGGCAACAAAAACTCAGAAAACTCAAAAAGCTTCCAAATAATAACAGAAGTGTTGCTCTTCTCCCCTCAAAAGTTCCTCAAACCTATTAAGTAGGTTTGCAGATGCTGCAATAATACATAAGAGTTCAAGAGCCTAAATCTGACAGATTTCACGTTTTCACAAGTAGCTTTATGTGTGAATAAATATTTCATCACCCAAAGAAGAGGGAAGGGGATAATTTTTTTCAGGCCCTAGATACAATTGAATGTAGGTATCAAACGATTGCCAGTGAACGAACCTTTCCAAAAGCAATGAAGCCTTTCATAAATACTGTTCAAAAAGAACAATGATAAAAACACATCATGAGTGCAAAACGGTACAACTATTAGGTATCAATCTCTGCTCAAACAATACTTCTGTGCCAGCATCCTTGATTTGTATGATAAAAACAGTATCATGTCATCATGGCCAAATATAGACAAGGAACAACTTTGCAACAGAAATACATATCTACAGCTGGAATAACTGACCAGTTGCAGAATGAGAGTTTAGCAAGGTAACCGAAGCCTTACTGTAAGTAACTTTCATTGCAAGAGCTTATTGGCTTAAGGTTGAGCTCCTTGAATTGGCTTGACAGACATACTCGACATGCTGAAAGTTAAGAAACTGCAAACATAGCTGCAGAGCTGGAAATTATAAAGCCAAATTTATAAGGAATTATACTAAGAATTTCAGCAGCTTCAGCAACTTTAACTCCATTTTTACACAAGAAGTAAGTGTTCTTAACTGAAGATTTCACAACAGACTTCAAGAAAACTTTCTCATAGGTGTTATTTTCTTGTGTACTATACCAGTCATACAGGGACTGATGTGTTTATGAAATGCTTTGCTATTAGTACCATAAACCTCTTGCGTGTAAGTAGCACAAGTATCCCATTTTGCTAACAGAAGAAATCATACTGACCTATCTTAGAAGTTAAGTTTAAGTCCTAAAAGCATACTGTAAGTATGTCAGAAGATGATTAATCAGACTTAACATATATGGAATACTGACAACAAAAACAAAATTACCACTACCAAATTTTGAAATAATCTGAATTATTAAAAAAACCAAACCGAATATAGTCCTGATGGAAAAGACAATAATGACTGAGATTCAATAGGACATACAGAAATTTCCTATTTTCCTCTCTTCTGTAACCTCCCAATGTTCATATTTTATAACAGAATTGAACAACCTGGCTTGGATAATACTAGATAACTGCACTTTTAGAACACAAGAGAAAGGATGGGTGGTAGGCGTTAATTCATGGTTCAGCCACATGTTAGTCCTTAGTGCTGAGGACAGACTAAGTAAAAACAGGTATCACAAAATACAGAGATTAAAAATTGAAATTTTTTTTGAGAAATGTAATATTTTCATCATGATCCATCTGACAGAAAAAAAATGTGTAAAGAAGCTGTGTAAAGATAACTTCCCATTCATTAAAAAAACATAATCAGTTATCAATGATTTTGTGTAATAGTGAAGTGGCTTCTGACGCAATCTGAAAATATTAAAAAATATTTTAATCAAACCATATGTCTGAGTTACACATTCAAAAGTGTAATGATTTCCACAATAAAAACAAAAATTAACATAGAATAATGTATTTTGTGTTGTCTTTTGCATCAAAAGTTGGAGCAATGCAATTTGTACACATATAATGTATATGACTATCAAATAAAAATATATAATTTATGGTTAGAAAAGGCTAAGAAACACGTACTTTGGGAAATGGAAGTTAAGAGAAAAAGCAATGTAATTCTATACATTCAGCTGGCTTATGAAATGTTAAGCTGGAGGTTTACAGAATATCCTAGCTGAGCTACATGTATTTAATTTTCATTTTACATGAAAAGTACTAATAAAAACACTAGGAAAATGTTATAAGCATGAGTGTTAACATAATTGCTCAGAAGATATGTATTGTAAGTTCACTATCAGCTCTTATCACATTTATCAGCTGTTTAAGATATTTATACATAAAGCTTTCATCAATGTACTCTGTATTAGACTATTCAAATCACTTTCCAGTGTCATTTTGATTGCTTTCGTTATACCCTAGAAACCACCGCATATACAGGGTAACACTGGAATAAAGAAAAATGCATTAAGTTCACTGCAGAAGTTTCCAGTTGTCTCAAACTTGCATATAATCCAAAAATATATGGTGTTCTTGGCCATTATAAGTGGAAGAGTAGCAAAAAAATCGTTATTGTTTCTTTAATAATAGAGCATTCAGCCTGAATCAGTAAATCAGATAAAGCATGTTTCCTCTTCGTGTTACAAACCTGCCCCACTCCCATCCCCATCTTTAGACATTAGACTAGAACGACTCTAAACAAACGTGAAGTGCAGTGAATGAACATTTGTTTCTCTTCTGATAGAATTTTTCTTTCCACTTTGAATATTACCACTCAGAACAACAGTAATATGCAACATTTCAAATTAATGATGCACAAAGAGGAAACGTACTCAAAATTCACAGTGTTTATGCTAGAATTTGATTCTGTGGAATTAAGTAGAAAAGATGAACAGTCTTGACTTAAATATATTAGACTAAAGGTAAGGCATACTTTAAGAATGTCTTGTGTAGTACTGTACATTAAATATTCATCAACATCTTAGCTGAAATATTAACATATTGTTTGCACTGTAAAAATTTCTACCTGATGATCTCAGTATTTTTCAGGAGTAGAATTGCTGATAGTATCAATTTCAGAGCAGAGATGAGGATGATACAATTCTTAATCCCACATATTCCATAGCCAAATCAACCACTCTCAGCTACGATAACGTACAGATCTTTTCTCTTCTAAAACTTCTGTATATGCTTAATAGCTCACCCTCCAGATCTTCCATTTTCCACTACTCTCTATCTACTTACACAGGTTATCTGCAGGTGTCATTAAGCACAGATCTGGATCAAAGCTCTGCACGCTCATCCATTTCCTCCAGCCATACCTCATATCAAACAGCAAAGAAACTCATCATCTCTTTGCCCCTTCAAAGGATGGATGTGGGCATTTCCATTCTCAGCTGTGTTCTGCAACATGGTTATTTGTGGATAAAGAATTTAATATCAAATAACATCTGGCATGTACAGCAACTAGTGGCAATTCCAGGAAACATGAAGCAGTTTCAGAACTATTTATTAGTCTCATAGCCTATTCAAAGACATTAATGAACTAAGAAGTGCCTTAAATAGCTAAATTCTCAAATTATCTTAACACAGTTATTTTTATACCATCAGACTACTCTTACTTGTTGTAGCTAGAAAACGCAACGCTGTTGCCTTTAATTATAATATAGAGATACACCAGACACAGTTGATCTGAAAATAATGAAGGGGATACGCCTTCCATCTTGGATGGGTAGACTGGGAATAAAGAGCGGGTAACTATGGCAGCTCTGTTCCAAACTGAGTGGAAAAAAGCTAAAAGTCTCACTGGAAAGAAAGAAGAAAGTTCAAAACAAAAAACTCAACAACAAAACAGATACAGAAGCCTCAGAAACATTATTGCTGAAAGTTCTTCTATGAGAAATTTTTCAGTAGTGATTTTTATTGATTTACCATTGACAAAGCAGAGGATAGGCAGCGTTAGAACATAAGCAGGTAAGAAAGAGTTGAAAATGGAAGATCTAGAACAAAGTATAAACAAAACATTTTAAAGGACAGAAAATTCCTAAAGAGCAGGCAGATACAAAAAAGAACAAGTTATGGGTATTTCTCTCTTTCTCCATCAAATTTAATTTCTACAACATTACACTGTTGGCCAGTCATGCAACTTAGAAAGGAGAAATAAGATATAGTGTTAAACAAATGCTGTATAAATTTTTATTCTTGTATGAATGGTCAAAAATCAATATTGGCATTAAAAAGATTCCCAGGTATAATCTGTATTTCATGAAAAAAAGACAGGAAAAGAGGTATCTAGGAACAACATCCTCAGTAAGCTACAAGTCAAATTTCTTGTTCTATGACCATGAGATTTAATCCTAGGGTACCTTCCTAATACATATCACATTAATTATTTCTTCATAAGGTCAAGGAAAACGTTTCCTTGGGTTCTCTTATTTGAGTAACATTATACCAAGGAAGAACTTGGCTTAACTTTTCCCAGATAGCAGAGAAGTTCGTTGCATTTTGCCAGTGCTTTATACGAGAAGGAAGCAATGCAATGGGAAAGAATGTTCATAAAGATTTTCTAGTAAGTTAAAGCTTTACAGTCTGAAGTATTTTGTTACCTCACTCCTGCTTAAAAAAAAAAAAGTTACATTGGCAGAAACATTCTTATGTATTAGTTTTCTTTAAATTTTCATTTTAGTTCGAAAGATTGTTTGCTTTGTTTGTCTTAATGGTCCCTGCTCTCCCCCTTTCCATAATTTCTGGTCAAATATCCAGCTTTGTTAAGGAAGCTACCAATTTGAAAACTGTTTAGTCATTTTACTGTATTACATTTAATAGTTGTGAGCAACTAAGTTCCTAGAGTCTAAATATTAAGGATATAGGAAAAAAAAAGTTGCATTCTAATGAAGAACAGGACACCTCTTTTGAAACAGGCAAAAATGTAATGATCAGTTACAGTCTGCCACAAGAATGTCACCTACTATCTACTAAGAGTGCTGCATTGTAACCACATATGGTAACTGTAAGCGTTGTTTTGTTTACCTTATTTTCTTCTGCTCCCCTGTGGTTTCCACAAATCTCTGGACTAGAATGATTTAACTGCAGGGCAAAGGAGATTTCCTGAAGCCAAGCAGGAATGGTTCAAATAGTTGAGTTGTGTCCACATTAAAAGAAAAGCAAAAGGAAAATAAAAAAAAGGAAAACCTCCAGAAAAGTAAGAATGAAAGCACGAGACAAAAAATAATCTGAAGAACAATTTAAAAAAAAATATATATATATAATTAAATAATACCCCTTTACCTAAGCAGCCAAGAGTACAGGCAGAGTTTGAACACATGACCATGGTAGAGAAGTATCATTCAGAAAAGACAAGGCTAGAGCAGAAAAAAAAAAAAAAAAAATAAGGNATCAGGGTTCTTGGAGATATGTTTAGTCTGGGAAGATCCCTATGTTACAATCCAATTATACAGGCAACATGCTACAGGATGTCTCTGAAATTAAAGTTTTAAAAGAAGCTATTGAGGAAATAAAATATTGATTTGTTCCAAACAAGTTGTCAGGACAAGACAGTATTCACCAGAGGTTCCTTGGGGATTTCACAAATGACACAGTGCAATGAAATGCAAAACAGTGGCCATTACAGGGGAGAATGAATTAACATTATCTGTTGGCCTTTAGGACTCCATGCCACTGTTACTACATAGTTTACAGATATATATATGCAAGTTAAATATCTGGCACTATCCCTATTTACTCCATTAGAAAAATATTTAAAACTGTAATATAGAATAGCACTCTGAAGTTGCACTGAATTTCAAACTGAACATACTACATGAAGTAATTATGTCGTTCCCAGAGTCTAAGAAAAGGTCCTTCGAGTCCAATCAAAAAAGCTGATAGCCATAAAAACCTATGAAAAACCTCCCTATCTTTTAGCCCATATTTCTCAAACTGCTACTGATTACAAGCACATCCTTCTATGCAATTTGATGCGTATCAGTCTGCAATTTAGCTTGTGTTCTCTTTCAAATGGCACTGAGGATTTGTGAATACTAGTACTCCTGAGTTTTGCTTAGTTTGGGCTTACTGATTGTAAACAATTCAAAGTGAGGGGAAAATAAGGGAGAAATGATAGTCTCTTTCCATCACTCTTGTCCCACAACCCTTTTTTTTTTCCATAAGACTTCACCTTTATTTTTCAAATATATGTCATTAGGGCACATCAACACATTATGTATATTTATGTTGAGGCTCCTATTTCATCGTATTATAAAACTGATTCCATTTCTCCTAGTAAGAGAATTAGAAAAAGAAAAATTTAAATGTGAAAATATAATTATATAGGAATTGTCATTGGGTATGTTTAAATCGCCAATAGCTGTATAATTTGAGAAGTATTGTATATGCAGATACATCATGCATGTGCTTGTATCATGTACATGCTTCTACCTATATAAATTGATGTTATGTTAGCTAATAAGGTAAAAAGATAAACAGAGACATAGTGGAAACAGTGTTAAATTCATTTTCTGATTGATCAATTAACTAATCTATTATCTACTATGTGTAAGCCATTAAATTTTAAATTGTCTCGTACCTGACAAAAAAAATATAGCAATGAAGTTCTCCTGAAGCGGGTCGCTCTCTTAAACAAGAAACACCAGTGAATATAAATAAACTAAGATTAATTTTAGAAACCTACTGGACACTTATAGTCAGGCAGACTGCAAACTTCAGGAACAAAACATGTACCTGTTGTGCCAAATTTTCTGGCTACAGAACACCTTGCTGTTTGGACAGAAACAGTATGGTACACCCCTACTTGAGTGTAAGCAAACAGGAATAATCATTAATTGAACAGCAGAATATCAAACACTTGGTATCAGACTCCCCTTCTCCAACCCCCCTATTCTTTCTTTTCTATTTATGACCTATGAAGTCTGCAGTTTCTATGAAAATGGAAAGAAAAAGCCATTAAAAGCATCTTCTGGTATTGTCAGATGCATCAAAATCTGCCCTTCATCTTTCCCTTCTCCCCTTCTCACCTTTTGCAATTTCATCTGTAGAACAGAACAAAAGAAAGAGACCTTTTTCTTAAGACCTTTAAGTCCATCAATAACAAACAGCTTCTGGACTCCACTTTTTGGCATTACATCAGGTTTTTATGCTTTCGGTAGTCTCCCAAAATGCAGTGCAGACCGAAGGCTTTAATACTTTCAAATCTTCATACATCACACAGTCTCGTACGTTACATCCCATACCACCCTTCATTCACGAAGCTGCAACTCGACCTTAGTATTAGTAAGGCCCATAACCGGCCTCTGCAATTCTCTGTTCCAGTTTTAAATCTTTTCACAGTCTGAGAAAACACTATGGCAATCGCATTCAACTCAGGAAGCCCAGAAACAGACAGTGCAAAGCAACTTCCATCTACTCCCTTACTTGCTCAGGTAATTTGACACAAATACTTTCTTCTGGGAAAACTATTTTTTGATTCCTACTGTTATTCTTGGTAAAGGTTAGTGAGCTGAAAGGAAAATACAAAATAACTTTTATGTCTTCCTATGCAGGTGGCTTGTAGTCATTATGTACTTTTAGAATATGACTCAGTGATAAACAAATAAGGAAGAGTAAAAATTAAAACGTAAACAGCCACGGACCATCTGACATCACTGCTATCTCTAACAATGTGCTGTTGTATACAAGACCAATTCCTCAACACAACAGAAATAGCTACTGAGCAGGACTATAATACAGTCACAATACATTAATTTTAACACAGAAAGTTGAAAAATGCATAAAAATATGAGATTCTCTGAAGAGAAAGTAGATTCCTTCGAAATGAAGCTTTTTTTTTTTTCTTTAAAGGGGGGAAATTGTCACTTATTCGAGACATTTTCACTTAAAAATCGCAGAATGGTTGCAATTGGAAGGGACTTCTGGAGGTCATCTGGTCCAAACCCCCTGCTCAAGCAGGGCCACCTACAGTGAGATGCCCACAATCTTCAGGTATTTGCTTCTGTTTCTTTAATACCAGCAGTTTTTATGTAACATATTTTTGTCACAAGGCAAGATGCTGTACTATACCTCAAGAGATAATCAACTGTCCTTCCTTAAAAAAATAAAAAATAAGACAATACTAGTCTCCTAAGGTTGCATGGTAGCCTGCAAATCTGCCAGACCACAAACCCTCACCAATTTCTTTGTTCTAACAACTTTAGTGACTGTTATAATAGTAAAATTGGGAGAAAGTTCTTAGTCAAATCAATACTTAGTTTCTATAGCCTCCTGCTGACCAAAACAAATGAAAGGCCAACTTCTTCCATTAGATTTACCATGCTTCAGTCAAGACATCTCACTTGTGCATATTTCCACTTGCCATAGCCAGTAAAATTACTGCCTAGGTAGGTATTCAAGTCATGAAATTCTGTGTTCGTAATTAAAACCTAAAACCAGGTAATACTCAGCCTTGTCACTAAGCACTCAAGTAGCAGTATTTCTTGTCTTTATCTCCAACCAAGAAAATAATCTCTTCAATTACTCTAATGATCTTATCTGGCATTCGAAGATAAAGTTTAGTTTCCTTTAAAGGAACAGAAAAAAGAAAGGAGTACAACACTGACAAAGAAGCTGAGGTAATCCTATTTTGTACTCAGAATGGGGGGGAGGAAGGGAGAGAACACTTTGTTTAGACGGTACTGCTAATTACAAAGGTATACTGAATCCTCCAGTTCATATATGTTTCAGAATAGACTTCTTGCTATACTTGAGCTCACTCATATACTATTTTCAGTGACAGAATACATACATTTTAGTATGACCACATTTTCAATTAAGTAAATTTATCATTTTCATTACCCAGTGAGGTCTCCCCAAAATTTTCTATCCTTCAGGTAACTCAAGTCACGAAATAACTCGAACTGAAAGAATGACATTCTGCTGCAATTTAATCTAAACACTAAATCTAAAATCCAAACCTGTTACTGCATATATAGAAAAAAAATGTTTCTCTGAAAATCTGTCATATTGTTGAAATACATTCACACTCATTGAACTTTTCTCTGATTTCAGAACAATTGACTGTCTCCATTTTTTTTCCCCCCTCTAAGATTTTTACATGCATTTTTCACTTCCCATTGGGATTGGTTAAGCTTGTTTAGCTTTTTTTCATTTCAGGGATTTGGGGGGGGGGGGGGGGGGGGGGGNTGCTTGGGGTATTTTTAATGGTTGACAGTTTTGCACTACTTCTATAGAGGAAGTCCCATGGTCCCTTCAACATTTTTCTTATATTTGTAAATGTAGCTAGAAGTACATCAAAATTCACTACTGTGAAACACCACTTGAAACAGGTTTTCTGGCATGACACGATTAATATTCTCCAACACACAATGGATGATCCAAAATAAACATGGTAATGTAGCCTCGTAAGTTACAAGTATTGTTTAACAAAAACATACATTTCTACATTTATTTTTTTTTTAATATAAAAAGAGTGGTATCATTTCTATCAGAAACTAACATTTAAATTCAATTAAAAAAGTGGTAATTCCTATCACCAACAAGTAATCCAAAATTTTCAAAAGTCAGGTTGCCATTTTGCCTTATTATAACATGCATACATTACACACTTATAACTTTTGGAAATATTGGAAACAATTTTAATGATAAACTAGGAATGTAACCTCTTTCTGGCAACATCAGAGCAGACATCTCTCTCAGAGCAGACAGATAAATCTTGCAAGTACTGAGGGTCCAATCTTTTCTCTCAATTACAATGATTTCAATGAGTGTGGTATTAACTAATTGCATAGTATTTTATGCAAAAGTACAGTTAATTAAGGACATCATAACAGCTCCAAACACTACCTACATATCAGCAGGCTAATCCAATGTTTCTATGTAGCACAGCAATGCTATCCACCCATATAAAATATGATTCCAGAATTATTAATTAAAAAAATAATCTGTTTTAAAGATTAAATTTACAACTCAGTTAAAAAAAAATGTTGCCCTCAAAAAAGTGGTTTTACTCATTGGTTCAGGTATCTTTCACATTGACAGTGGCAAAGATGGGCTGAAATTTCTCTCAACAAGGCTCCTTTCTGACATGAAATGAAAAAGCTTCATAATGTTTATGTTAAGTTTTTGATGTCACTAATAAGTATTTAATCAATAATATAATCTCTTTGTGAAGAATAACACAGGATACATCACAATATGGACTGAGACAGCCTAAAACACTTTGCCAAAGATGACACTTGCACAGTTTTGGTTGTTGGCCAGGTACAGGAGCAGCCCTGGCAACAGGAAAGTTGGAACAAGCTCTGTTTGGAAGGCACTTGGGCTGGCTATACCAGATCAATGAAGCAAAGAGTGCTACAAAGCAGAAGTGGTGGGTACTAATTATGAGGAACTCCTCCCAAAAGTGACAGCTATCCATCTTCTGTCCTGACCCAAGGGCCTGCTCATCCAGGATTAAGATCTTGGAACATGGCAGAGACTGCTGAGGCTCATCCGTTTCTAAGACCATTTCTCTTTGATGCTTATTCACATGGGTACTGTTGACATTAACAGGGGAGACCCTGAGGGTGACTACAAGCTCTGAACACTTGGGTAGAGAACTTGGGAGACCCAGACAGTGGTCCCCTCATCCTGTGGCCAAGGAGAAAGGCTTAGTAAGGAGCAAGAGTTTCTTACAGATCAACACACCACAAGATCCAACCAAAGAAGTGGGATTCCACTTCCTTTGCAAACAGGTTTCTTCATACTGTCCACCAATAAGAGTTTCAGTGTGCTGATAAATAAATTCATTAGAAAACTGCCTAACTTTATTTAACATGTGGAATTTTCTAATCAACATTCCAGATGAATAAATCATTGTGATGTTGTTATACTAACTAATTACACTAAAGAGACAACGAAATTAAAAGGTTTGGGGTTTTATTACTTTTTAGAATGAGAGTAAACTAGTACTTCTGTATTTAGAGCTCCTTCTCTACTGAGAGATGGAAAGCAAGGTTGTCTCTACAGCAGCACTTAGAACAGGCAGGGAACTCCTCTGGCAGATGCTACTCCATCCCACCAATGCACATAAAAATAAATGTAAAGAAAAAGAAGCAAGACTCCTCTGGACCACCCTATCAGTGAAAAAACTGGCGCAAGTAGAGATTTCCTCATAACTTACTGTGACATAATGCCTTGAGTTTCAGCAGTGTAAAAAACTGAATCTTATATTTTCCATGCTCTTCACACTTAATTTTTATTTTTTTTAACCCTGTAAAAGCATAGCTAGAGGGCACTCTAGAGACCATGATTTAAAGTAAAACAACAAGAAACATTGTTATGCAAATCACTCTTTTCAGTTTTAGGATTTAAGAGTTACTAATACAGTTTGTCACTAGACTGCTGCTCTGCCTAGTGTTCACTACTATAGTATCACCCACCATATAGGCTCCCTCCTTTCCAGATCCTTCTCCAGTCACTGAATAACAAAAAAAAAAAGTCTCCCCATTTAAGCCTCATCTACTTCTTACAGACACTTCAGCCAAAGTGTTCCTAATCCATGTTACTGCTCTCCACTGCACTTCCAGTAAGATTATGATCCATTAACTTCATTTTCAAGTAACATCTTCATTCAGCAGTTCTCTTTTCACACTGGAACTTTAAGATGAGTGTTCCCTTACGCCTCTATTCCCTGTTGACAGTTATTGATCTTGGTTTTCTTTATCAACCAGATAGAATTTTACAATTCACAGCTGGACTTTCTCCATCCAAAAATCATGCAGAACCTAAGATAACCTAAGTTGCAGTGCCCCTGAGACCGGGGGGGGAGAAAGAAGTATCTCTCTCTTTCCCCAAGATGCTATCACTAAAAATACCGACAAATACAAGCTGCTGTTTAGTTGTGGTCAGACTAGGGTGAGAGATTGCAGAGTATTAACATTTAGGGAAGCTGTTCTCCTGCCTTCACAGATGCTTCCTAGAGAAGAAAAACAAGGACTTTTTCAAGCTATCAGAAATCTTGTAGGAAGTGGCTGATTTCTCACAGTTAACATACAGAAGCTTTAACAACTAAGAGGAGCGTTTTCCTGACTGTATGAGGATAAGAAAGAAAAATTCTGTTCCCCTTCCCTGAGAAGAGAAGCTTTCTTATCAAATGGGATGACCTTAAGAAGTACTTATTTGGCTTGTTTCATTTCTTGAATTCAGCCTGAGAAATTGAAAATCTGAACTCATAGAAATGGCTTCTGTTTTGGGTACCATTATGGAGTTCTCCTTGTTAAATAAAAAACATTTAAGAATATTGTGAGGCTGTATATGTACATGTACATAAAACCTGCAAAAATGTTTTACTATACTGGACTTTTGTCATTAGAAAGCAGAAACAGTGACTGTGAGAGAAATGGAAGTGATGTTAGGTGACAGAAGAATTGAAGTCTGTTAATCACTTCAACAAGGCTTAATACTAGAATTAGCATTAACTGAGTTTATTTAGATTTCAAATTAGTATACTAATAGACACTAATACTACAATTTCAGACTGCTTGGTGTGGAATCTTCCTCTTGCCATATTATCAAGGAATAGGAACCACATAAATGCAATGCAGTGATGCATATCTCTTTCTCTGCCCCTCTCCTGACTGTTTCCGTTCAGGCATATGCATACCCAATTAAAAAAATAATAACATGTAAAATGATCTCTGCAAAGTTGAGACCCAGCTGTGTATGATGGAGAAATGTTTCAAGTCCTAACACTTCTATAGCTGCAGCTAGCAACATCCAGATGTTGTACAATGGTGTTGGAGTTCTATTAGCATCAGAGGTACTTCAATCTGAGTTTGCATCTAAATGGGACCCTGAAAGATTACATAGTCTATTTAAGAAACCTACCACCTCTCCAGTGTAGTTTCTCTATGCCTTCCATCCTTTTTTTCAGACAGCACAGATGGAATTTGAACTTATGATGGCTGCCTCTGCTCTACTTCTTACATTTAAGAGAGCTTTTTTGAAGAGTTAAAAGGATAGCACTGTGAAAGGGAAGAATTTTAACAGTTTGGGTAGGTGGGGAATTGAGGCAGTGTCAAGACTGCCAATGACAAGACAAATGACAGTGTGAGTACATGTTTAAATATCACAGGATCTGAAGAGAAAGTTTCTAATGAAAATGAATTGGTTTGGTTTTTTTATTGTTACACAATTCTCATAGTGTTAAATACGTTGTATGATAAGTCTGTTCCATCTTGACTCCTGTAAAGGTTACTGATCACTTATAGGTATACAATTCAGCAGTACCTTTAGGGTTTACACTTACATTTGCCACAAGCGACAGTTGTCAGTGAAGATAAAACACACTGGTTACAGACTGAAATTTTCTTCGTTGTAGAATCAAAAATAGAGCACTGCTATTCAAGAGCAAGAACAAGTAAGTTATCTTTACTACAGCAAAATGAAAGGATTGAATAGTTGCAGACCTGGGGTAAA
>RSEF01000001.1:123344362-123356380 GCA_003993805.1 Himantopus leucocephalus | reverse complement strand
AAAAAAAAAAAACACACAAAGAAAACTTACATACAAAAAAACCACAACCCAAACCAACCCAAAAAACAAACCGCAAGCAAACAAAAAATCCACCCAAAAAAATCCAACCACAGAAGATATGGAGTATTTGTAATAATCAGTGATGTTTTAAGGAATGACATTAAAGCTTACTCAAACTAGTCCAGAAAGGGTAAAGGTGGTTTGAAGGAACTAACAGAGTTTTTGAAGGATGTGCAGAAGAGAACTCAGAGCACAAAAAACTTCTTATTTCGCTTCAAAACAAGTTACAGCAGACTCCACTGTCTTAACTTCAGTAGTTACTTTTTTGATTGAATTAGATTTGCAAGGGATCTAGCTACCTAAAAAACAGCCAGGTGCTACTGCATTTAAAGAATTGCATAAATGGATGTCTATTTAGAGAACTAAACAAATAATGTACTCTGGCACTTTCAAAACTTCTATTTATTCCCCTTGTGTATCTTTAGATAATGTTTCTGCAAACTGTGTTCTCTCACTAAATTTAAGGTGCAAAGCTGTTACTAGATTTAAATGAAAAGGCAAAATGAATTACTGCTTGGCCGAAACAAGAGAATATTGCCAATGGTCTCCTGCAAACCAGAAAACTAAAATTGATCAAAGCAATGACAAAATCTCCAAGGATCACTAAAGTGTGCTTGCATGAGATCATCTTCTATTTCAAGCCATTATGTGAAACTGATAACAAACTTCTGAAGCAGAATTTCAGATGACTTTTATCAAGTTACAAAATTAAGTGGTGAAAATTTCTTTCAAGCATAGACTTGGTCTTTAACCTTTATCCATATTGCTAAGCTTATATATAAAACAAGCAGAAATTTATATTTACAGTTAACTGACTCTTCTCACAGTGTCTCATAAGGGCATTATAGGTTTTCAGTTATTTTCTTTGCATTCTCTTAATGTAATACATGTTCCATTGACTGCAGGTGTATTTCAGAGGAATAAGACTGAATTACTGGAATTCAAGGTCTACGTTATCAAATATTGGAGGCTGACCACAAGCAAAGCTATTTCCATGTTTTGAATGAACTAGCATTTCCTGGGAAGTAAACGGTCAGTGGCACCTATTAGGTAACTTTGGATATCTTTTTGTAGTGAGACCAGTTGAAGTATTTAAGATATGTTAAATATGTATTTAACTTAAATTTGTATCACCAGGGATAAACGTTAAAGTTTTCTCCAAAACCCTAGCTCTTCTGCTCTTTAATGATCACACTCACCACTAAGTTTAAACAAAACGGAGATACTGCAGTAGCATTTCTATGCATTTGAAGAAATACATATTATAAATCAAATAGCAACTTACCGAAGGATGAATTTTCATGGGTATTTAAACATATGATGCAGTAAGAAAAAACACACACATAGAACTTGCTAATTTTTACTGTTGTGAAATTTACACATGGTAGAAGACATGAACTGTAGCTGCCATTCATGGTTGAAAGGTCATCTAATACAACATGATGAATGCATTTGCTGTATGAACCATAATTGACTACTTTAATTTCACAAACAATTCCAATAGTGAAAAATACTTTTTGTCATGCAGATTTGCCTAACATAACTCCTGCTTGGAGAAAGTAGCTTTTAAGAGAGAAATGAGAAAGGCAAATACAGAATTATTTGCTATTTTTCTTTTGCTTTTAGAGGTTCATTCTTTGGGGGAGGTGAATGGTATATCATTCTTTCACTTCTACTTGCACACTTATCTGGAGGAAAAGACAGATGTCCCAGTAAATGTTAACTGAATCTTAAACTTTCACTGACAGAGGTAATTTTTCATGTGGTCTTGGAACCATTCAAGAAATCCATAAAAAGAAAAAGCATTTAAGAAGGTTGGTATAGTTCAAAAGAAAGAAAATGTATAGCAAAAGTTAAGTACAAAGAACTCAATTCACTAATTGTTCCTCTTTACAATAAATAGATGTGTAAAGTAAATAGGATTTTTCCTTTAGCTTCCCCGGTAATGGACTTCTCTGGACTTGTATTGGCCTGAGCTGATTTTAGTTTATTTTATCTGCAACAGCAGTCATCTCGTGGTCAGGTGATGTTTTCCTAAATTAAATTTAGCTTTAGTTGAACTTCTTGCAATCATAATGCCTATTGTTAGTCAACAACTCATAACAAGTAGGGATTCTGCTAATGACCCCAGGGATAATAAAGATAATATAAAAAAAGAAACACACAAAGAAAAAGTAAATAAGCAGCTGTTTTAGAGTAAGCATTAAAAATGACCCAAGACCCAAGACTGAGGAAGACAACACTACCACGGACATCATACTTCTGTTCTGCTGGCAAAGACTTTGGTATGACTCACCCTTTTCTTGCACTAGTATTAAGGACTACCGAAGTTGTCAACCTTAGTGACAACATATGTTTGTTCCATTTTGACTAAACTGGTAAACATAACTGGAGTAATAATAAATTGACTCCACATATAGGGTGTTTCCTTTTTTCCATTAACAAAATGTTGAGTGTAAGAGGATGCAGTTTAAAGCTAGTCCTTCTCTAATTCTTCTAGCAGGTGACAGTTAAAGAAGCGAAGGTCAGAACTGAGGACTGAAGGACAGGATGATCTTCCAGTTTGGCACATCTGTCCCCAAAGCACAGTTCTACATTCAAGTCTATCTTGGAATTGAACATTGTAAAAGTATATTATTACTGCGGTTTTTGATAAAAATCAATGGTATGCTATATAACGTTAAGAAAATACTTGGAATTAAAAAAAAAAAAACAAACAAAAAACCCACAAAACACCAAACCTACAAGAACAAGATATCAAAGGTCTCAGAAATATATTTATTCTCAAAGTTTTTGTCAGTTGTCCCATTTTGAAAGAACGCTTATTTAACCGTGGGTATTTTGGTATATTCCAAGCAGCAACTTAATCATAAACCCCATTGCTTCCTCCTCTTCCCCCCCCTATTCTACACCTGCAAGGATTAAATCTATCTAGTGCTCAGTCAACAGAATCTGCATCACCAAACTGTATTAAGTTGTCACATAACAGAAATCCTTTTCTTTTGAGATAATGGATGTATAATTTTTCACACTGCTATAATGCTTAACAGTTGAGTAAACAGAGCCTACCAGAACAACTGAAATGCACTAGATCATCTGAGAACTGGACCACTTGTTCCCTGGTGACCAGGATAACCATATTACCAACAAAAATGGCAGGGCTGAGCCAGTCTAGTGTATTTGAGAAGAACACCAAAGCAACAGGCATGAGAAGAGAGCCACATGTTCCCCATGTAATTGTTCAATATTGTAATGCATGGGGTTCAGGAGCCAGTGAGAACTAAGGATGAAGGCTTGAGCCTTCATTATGGCACAGAAATGCAACATGAAAGTGTTCAGAGTCGCTCAAATTTCTTTGCCTTCCGTATAGTCGATCCTAGTATTTGTCACATACTTATTTCCCTGTGCTGAAAAGGCTTCTGCTGAACCTCAAAATGTCTTTCAGCTATACTACCCAAAATCTATCCAGAGATATAAAGGCTACCGTACTGCACCCTCAGACCTGTCCTATTTTTCTACTATTGTGACTGACAGAAGGTTACAAGCTTTTGAGTACATTAAGAAAGATCATGTTAGAATATTGAACTGACTACTGCTTATTTCCAAGCTAGAGATGGGCATACAGGTATTTTTAATCCCCAAACCGATCATGCACACAGACTGTAAGTTTAATGACTTCCTGCTATTTGTAAAGATAAGATTCCTTCTTTCTCTTCCTCTGTATGCAGTGAAAACTTACAGGCAGCTGGAACTCAGCAATTTAGCTTTTTCCCCCAACTGGAACAAGAATATAACTATCTTAACATGATCACAGATGTATAGAGTAGCACATATTTTACTTACTGGATGTAGGTGTGCTCATATGATGGTTCACATCAAGCATCACAGAAGAGCTTCCTCTGAGCATTACAATATATGCATACCAGAATCTTCAGATGATCTCAGCACCACGTTTTTACATTAACTTATTTTGTTGGAATCAATTAAAGGATCGAAGGACAAACTATTTTTTTTCCAAAACCTTCAAATCACTTCAATGTAGAAGAACCCTATTTTTGTATGTACCTTGCCACCCACTCTGGAGAGGACAATATGAATTCTGACTTCTGCAGTTATTGACAAGGTAGCNAAAAAAAAAAAAAAAAAACCAAGAAAAACAAACACCACACCACAATAGAAAAAAAAACACAAGACCACACAGAATTTCATTATGGATTACTAACTGATGAAATGATATAGACTGAGCTGTAGCTTTAGTTTTAAACCATTGTTAGCTTTACTACACCACAAATATGGGTAGAATTGGTACACAGAAGCAAAAGGGGCAACAAAGTCATAAATGGCAGCATTACATATGTGAGCAATATAGATATGATTTCAGAATTAATGTGGAACACAAACATGAGTCCTAGGTATTCAGGGTAATCCCCAAAATATCCATTTAATTTGAGAAGCTATGCCTGTCACTGACTTTTTATAAAATAAAGCTTAGTGACAGTTTCTAACTTCCCCAGAAATGCATAGTGGCTTAGGCAGTTGAAATTTCAGTCTTATTAAAAGTATAGACGTACTTTTCTAAAATAGCATAGCTACTTAATTTCAACACACTATATATTCTTAATGAATTCCTGACCAAGATTTTATATACCCTTTTTATACCTAGAAAGTTAGGTAAAAACCCACAATGCTTCACATTACTCCCTGTAATAAAACTGCTATTAAAGAAAAGTTTGTTTCAATCCAAAGCACCAGGCACTATATTAAGACACACCATGAAATACACTTGGATGAACTCCAAGATTGAGAACCACCAGAAAAGCAATTGAGTGTTTAAGAGTTCATCTGTCTTCCTGACATAGTATGGATTCAGTCTCCCCCAGATGAAAACATCCTGGGAACATCAGCAATAAACTAGCAGTCCTCGTTTCACTCCTTTAGTAAATAAGTGGTTAATGTAAACTTTTACCTCACTGTCCAGTCTTGACTTAGAGGCCAGAGAAAGGTATGAAAAATGCAGTATATATTTAAAATGGTGATGCATAACCATGATCATTCTAAAAACATTACATTTATTCACAACAATTTTTCTCTGTAGGAAAATATTAAATACTAGGATACACACAGAGTGCCAGACAAGGATATGCCATGGTAATTTCAGTTCATTCATACCCTTATTGGAAGAATGCTAAAGCTCAAAATAAGGAATTCATATCAGTTTGCTTTCCTTCCTTGGCCTTTGCTGAGGGGACTGCTCTTTTTATAGAAGGATAGAATGGTTTAGGTTAGAAGGGACCTTAAAGATCATCTGGTTCACACCCACCTGCCACGGGCAGGGAAAGGGGAAGCTGTCAAAAATGTTCCAATGCTTTTGCAGAAAAGAAAAAAAAGTTTGTTACTGTACTTACATTTTACAGAAGTTTCTGTTATTAGAACCAGCCTATGAACCAGTCTTAACTACTGTACAATTAGAAATATTTCCTTAAACCTCAATAGGGATGTGGTGACATCCTGTAACTACTAAGCCATATGGTACATCACCCTAAAATATTTTCCACAATATTTGATTCTTTTTGGAGGTAGCAGCAAGTGCATGGGTAAAGGTGTATCACCTTATGAACACTCAGCTGGTTAGATTTGCTGAATTTTTTCAGTATTAACGTGAATAACAATATGAAGAAATCAAATTCCATTCCACAGCACAAGAACTCTTATTAAAGATCATTCTAAATAGACATCTGCAAAGAGTATCCATAAGTTCACAGCCTACTTGAAGCATCAAAGTCAACTATTTTAGGGCTTAGAAGTCAGTTTACAGAATAAGCTCCATTACCAACTCAGTTGAATGCATATACCCTGTACCAGAGAAGCAAGAACATGACTGCAAGCAATACAGTTGTTCAGTTATATTTCTGTTGTTACCCTAAAAACCTGCTTGCTTTCAGAAGCCTCCCCTTTTTCACAGATCAGTTCAGGTGAGAAAGAAGTGGCCAGAAGTATTAAATTTCACACCTATTGAAGTATTACATAATGAGATTCCCAAGTCAATTTTAGAAGTGCTTTTTCTTTCCATGTTTCATAAGAACATCACAAGCTCCAAATACGCACTATTTGAAGGAATTGCTTATCTATGGTAAAGAAATAAATTTAAATACTATGTTTTATTCTATTATTTCAGATATCCTTACAACAGTAAGCGAATGTATTACTAGTCAATTTTTAAGTAGTAGTAAGTACTGAACAATAAGTATTTATTTGCTATCATTTTTGCTCAAGTAGCTCAAGTATTAACCTGATAATTGCTGGGTTTACTTTAAAAACCTTCCAAATATCTCATCAAGTCTATTATTGTCTACATTGACAACTGTCCCTTCAAAGTCTCCTTGTTCTTCTTTTCTCAACGTAGCAAGCAGCAAAACTAAATCAAAAAAGTCTTGGTATCTTCCAGCATTGTGAATACACACACACAAAAAAACCCAAACACCCACACCCCAAAACACCCAAAACAACAAAAAACCCTGCATACCAACCAACACCACACAAGACTGATTCTGCTAAAGTAAAAAGTAACCACCGAGACATGTGTATGACTCAAGACATGGACCCGTGCAGAGGAAGTATGGCACCCAATGGGCTCCTATAAGAGATGTTATACAGAAAGTGAAAGAGAGACAGGAGGCTTCACTGGGATGCTATGTCCCTTCAACCCCACAGAGGTAAAGAGGAATACGCAGGCCAGAGAAGCCTTCTTGTTTTCCCAGGGCAACACAAAGCCTCAGACCTACAATTGGTATAATTTTTTGAGATAAAATGGGCAACTGGGGATCTGGTGGTCTGAAGTTCCAAAGGAGTCTGAAGACATCATAGTACCTTGGGCCCTACATTTCCAGCCAAAGAGTTCTGTAATGCAAATCATACCTTCCTCACCGAATTGTCAATCTTTCTTATTTTATCACTTTTGTAAGATTTAAAAAAAGCTAAAAGTAGTGATAGCTTTTTACAATAAAAATATTTGCAATTGGTAAAGCAGGAAATTCTTCATTGCTTAAATTTCACTTTCATTAATAAGGATCATTTTATCACTTTATTTACCGTGTAGCTGATGCTACTAAATCTAGTCAGTTAGAGCTGGTCAGTTCAATAGCTGCAGGTTGAAATGCCCTACTATATAAACTAAGAAAGAAAGCGGATAATTAGCATCTGTTTTTAATATGAATGTCATTATTATAGTTCTTAAATAATAACTAGCAATTTATTGATAAATTCAGAAATATATTATCAGCATAGAAACTCCTTGATGGATCAAAGAAAAACAGAAGCCTTTTTCCACACAAAAGCTTAATATACAGATAAAGGAGACCCTAACAGAAACTTTCCCTCAGCCAATTCTATTAGATGAATGCAGCGTGACAAATCAACATAGTATTCCCATGTTTATGGCTTGTTAGAGAGACTGGCTGTTCTGCTATGTAAATATTATTTGCTTTTTGGGGATTCTTTGCCTTTCCCCTTTCTTCCTCAAATTCATATTTTATGCACCTCTCACACTACAGAAAAGTAAGCGAGCACAACCAAACATTTTAAGTCTCACCACACATAATTACTCACTGAAAGCATCACTTAACTACCTTGTGCCCTTTCTATTTAGTACTTATAGACCACAGTTTCTGTGGCCTATTAAGCCTAAGATGACTTCAGCAAACGCAAATTCTTTGTTCTGGGTGAGAATTAATGATTTAAGCAGTATTTCATCCACATGCAGAAAAAAAAAATAAAAAACCTACACACACGCATCAAGTAAAGATTTGAGAACAGAGCATGGACTGTGCCACAAAGATTCAAGCTTCCTTTTAGATTGCTGCCAGCCTGTTCTTCTTTGCATTTATTTCCTCTCTTTTAAAAAAAAAAAAACAAACAACTTTTTAGATTTATGTTCTTAAGCTGTAAGTTCTTTGCAATTGTGTTTAAACAAATAAAGAACTCATCACAAGCCAGTACACTTTATAAATAGCTATATCAAAATAATTACACTGCATAAAGACTGTTCAATAATGTAATGTATGATACCACTTAAACTCAACAATAAAAAGACTGTTTTCCTTTTCAAAGGGACATAGGTCTTTTTAAAAAACATAAAAACAACAAAAAAATGGGTTGTATTTGATTCACTGTTTATAAATATAACAAATAATACTAAATAAAAACAAATAAATTTAATAGCTTTTCAATCAGCAAAACAATTTGCTACAAGTTCTCAGATGCTAATTAGCTCTGATCAAAAATGTTTTGACACTATGTTCTATTTTCAGCAGGGGGAGGAAACAACAAAGTAAATATTTTCATGACCATTGCAGTTTCAGGCTATAGTAACTATAACTGTGTTTGGTATTTTTTGACCAAAAAAAAAAAAAAAGTATTTTCCAGAGGAAAAAAACATAACTGTTGCCTAAAAGATCTCTCCTGATGTTAAAGGAATCTTTCATACAAGAATTAAGCTGATCAAAGGACTTTACACCATTCAGGGATGCTGTAGCTTTACTTGGTGAATCTCTCCAGAGTACTCTTGAAATTTTAGATAGAGATGTAAATGTGTAACATTTAAGAGATGACTTTATTTGTAAGACAAAACAACCATTCAGCTGTGGATAACAAAATAATTATGTTTTTTCTGTAAAAACCTTAATTGTACTTTTTTAAATATGGAACTGCTTTTATAACTTCAAATGTAAACATTGTTCTGACAACAGTGATATGAAAAGTCTGGTAGGTAAATTCTTAAAAACATATTTTGATAAGCTGAATCTGTGCTTATTGTTCTGAAAACATTTCCTTTCTTCGCTGAGGAAAACCAGCAATTCAGCACTTCAGCAAAGAGCATTTCTTTGCAACAGACTACAAAAATATGCTGGAAGAAAACACATTATGCAAACTTTGCACAACCTAATCCATATTTCATAACTACAGGAATAAGCAGAATATAAATGTGGAACACTTGAGTGTTGACTTTACCCATCAAAATACCTGCATTGTTCTTTTTAAGCGCAGTAATGCGGGCATTAATACAGTTACGCTAACAGAGCTTTTTGGCAACTGACTTGCATTTTGGAGGCACTTGTGCATGGGATACTCATCAGTTAAAAGATCCATATAGTGCTTACATCAAATTACAGACAAGACACCATAGTTCAGCTTTAAAATATTTCACGCATATCTATAGGGGTTTTTTAAAGCAATAACTCATCTGATTTAACTAGCTATGATGTTATGTTTCTGTAAAGAGAAAAAAAAGTGCTCCAGTTCTGCTTGTTACTCTGTTGCTAGCTATGACATACTGCCACCAGGTGGAGATAATTTAATAAGAAACTACCTATTTATGTATAGAGACAGTTGGGAGGAATTTCATAATCTAAAATTGTTACTGTAAATGAAAAATCAATGAAAAACAGAACCTGAACTAAACTACTTAACTCTGGCATATACTTTGTACCTACTCCCAATATTCACGTATACAGAGATCAAGACTTGATAGAAAGTATTCTGAAAAAATCTTCCCAGATTTGAACTTAAAAATTCAGAACAGAGAGAAATTCATTACAAAGGCTCAACAGTGCTCACCAAACTGGAGAACCAGTTCAAATGAAATCCTGAAGCTCGTATTATTTTGCCTGAAGGAAGGTGCGTGTATGTGAATGACCACTTAACAGAAACAAAAGAGAACGTAATTTGAGGGAATCGGGTCATGAAACAGGCTACACAGAGCTGCTGCTTCTCTAGCATATCCAATAGAAAGCAGACAAGCGTATATTTCAAGTGCTAGTAGTAGAAAAACCGTATTGTCAAAGACAATACACGGCTGCTCTCTTCACAGAGAGAAATTACAGTGTTCCACTGGAACAGTACATTGCTTCCCTCAAGGTCTGCGGTGCCACTTGCACTGCAGAGCTTCACAATGCAATATGTGCTTTGAAGGCAACACAGACATAAGCAAGTACAATATTTAAATGATGTAATGGAGTCACCTCGCCCTTTTCATGATCTACACTAGCAATGCAGTCCACTCATATGCACCTCCCTGCTTCAGGTAACAGGAAGGAAGAGAAATCACTTCTTCCAGCATTAAATCTTATCTGGATGTAGGTAACAGATACAAGGAGGAAAAGGCAAAGAAGGCTGAGAAACAAGGAAGACCCCATATCAGCATTTGGCCCTCTAGAGATTTCCAGCCAAAGACACAGCAGTATCTAGAATGCATCATCTTCTTTGTAAACCTCGCCCTTTTCCAAGGGCAGACACCAGCAGAGAAGATTTGCTATCAGGAGGATTATAAGGAGTTAGGTTGGAGGAGAAGTTCATGATTGGCTCTATACCAAAACAAAATTAAAAGCATCAGACCCTCAATTTAGCTTTACTCCAAACTGCATAGCAAAGCAAAGATGGAGAGTTTCTTATGTAAAATCAACAAACATTTTTCATATGTCTAGCCATGGACTTACATAATTTTTCAAATACTTTGGATTACACAGAAACTAAAATTGGGCATCAGTCTTTTCTTCATATTTAGGATGTCATTCCCTACTCTTCGTTACACTTTTGTTTTGGTTTAGTCCTTCAGGACTTTAAAAAAAATAAAGTCATCTTAGTAATTGCTCTTAAAAGCACCCAATCTGCATTCTTCTTTTAAATTAATCTTGTCATATTATGTATTTGAGAGTGTTCTTTTTGCTTTAATTTGTAATACAGAACTCCCTCTCTGGGCAAAGAACACAACATGAAATATAACAATATCACGAGAGATATGACGTCTTTTTAATTGGTTAACTTTTTTAAAACATAGAATTATGACATTGCAAGCAGAGAATAAACACAAACGAATTAACTTAAAATGTTTGCACTGTATTCCTTAGACACAAGATTTAATATGTCATCAAATGATGAATAAACTATCAAAGTGAAGAGCATGTGTTTCAGAGGTGTTTTTAAAGGCAGCACATTATTTCTAAATTAGAAGTCTCTCTCTGAGTCAAACTTAACCTAGCATGTTTAGAGAATACAGGTGGAAATCCTGTGATTAGTATTTTGCAAAAAGCTAAAGATTCAGATCTAATAAGGAATCATTGACAAGATATATTGACTAAGGACATATTAGAGTTATGATGCCATTTAATGTGAGCCTGGAAAAGCACCTGAACATGAACCAGAACTAGAAACCAGATGTTTCCAGAAATTTGAGAACACTCAGTCTGTACTACATACTAGAATAATAGGTATACAAGGTTTCAATGTGAAGAGAAATTACATTGAAGTAGTAAAGAATTAGCATCTTCTAAACTTGGAAAAGTTCACCTACCTTACAAACTGTCATCTGTGTTTTCTTATGGTATACTGGGATACAAGGTTAATGCTCAAGCAAAAGCAATTATTAGGTGATGAACAGGAATCAGCAGAATTGGGAAAAAGACTGGAAAATGTTGTCTGCCATAAATTGTAACTACAAATAGATTCTGTACTTTTCCATATACATGGATAGTTTGATATACTTCAAAATGATATGAACTTCATATTAGTAATGGCATCAATTTCTTTCCTCCATTGATTACAGTGATGCAAGTCAGACATCTGATCAGAAAAATGTGACCAATATTGTATGATTTACTTTGTGTTAGCTATTAAAGTCTAAATGACAGAGCAACGTGAAAGCCTAAACATTTTTGATTTCAATGAGTATAGCACCTATAAATGAAAGAAGGAAATGTTTGCTAAGTTACAAGGTTCGGACAGTATGTCCAGGCAAGGATACTGCTGTTTCATAAGAGAGGATATAAAACATTCCAGACTAAAATCCCTTTCCATTTGTCCTTTCTTTTTAAGGAGTGTATGGAACTAGACTTTGACATGTTGAATGTAAGTTACTTGCTGGATGTCCTGGTTTGAGGTAGAACAGGACCAATTTTGGTCAGTAAC
>RSEF01000001.1:123324488-123343362 GCA_003993805.1 Himantopus leucocephalus | reverse complement strand
GAGAGATGCTCCAGTCCCTTGATCATCTTTGTAGCCCTCTGCTCCTCTGCTGGACTCTCTCAGGTATTTCGTTGTCTTTCTTGGACTAGGGAGACCAGAACTGAACACAGTACTCCAGATGTGGCCTCACCAGGGTAGAGTAGAAGGGGAGCTGGCCATGCTTTTTTTAATGCACCCCAGGATACCACTGGCCTTCTTGGCCACAAGGACACATTGCTGGCTCATGATCGGCTTCTTGTCTACCAGGAATCCCAAGTCCCTCTCTGCAGAGCTGCTTTCCAGCAGGTCAACCCCTAACCTGTACTGGTGCACAGGGTTATTCCTCCCCAGGTGCAGTACCCTACACTTGCCCTTGTTGAACTTAATTAGGTTCCTCTCCACTCAACTCTCCAGCCTGTCCAGGTCTCACTGTATGGCGGCACAGCCTTCTGGTGTGTCAGCCACTCCTCCCGGTTTTATGTCATCAGCGAACTTGCTGAGGGTACACTCTGTCCTCTCATCCAAGTCACTGATGAATATGTGGAAGAACACTGGACCCAGTACTGACCCCTGGGGAACATCACTAGCTCCAGGCCTCCAACTAGACTCTGCGCCACTGATCACAACCCTAACTTTATGGTCTGGACTGGTGAGCATTTCTTGGCTGCTGAGCATTTCTTTCTCTGGGCGTAATTAAGTATAACTATTCTAGGAAGACTGAAAAAAGCAGTGTCTAATTGAATGAGTCTTGGGAAGAACTGACTTTGTCTATTTACCGTCCTTGTAAGATGAAGAGGACACTAAATCTATTGAGAAATTGTTTGTTGTTTATATTCTCATCCTGTCCAAGCATGTGATCTTGGTCCTGTTATCCTTCCTCCTTACTACTCTCAGGTTTTTCCAATTGTTATGTCATTGCTCAAGCCAGATTGTAAGTTCTCCAGGGCATAGAACATGGCTTCCTATGTATAGGCTCAGTGATGCTCACAACTGGGCACTGAGTTCGACTATTTCTTTTGGCCACCACTGCAATATGAAGAGCACACTGAATACAGAATACTGTATTGAACAGATGCGACTGTTAGAACATGTGAAAGCCCTCATGCAGCTGTGTGTATTATTGAACAAAGTTGACGCTCAGCAATCCTGACTCAAATAAAACACCCATGGTGGTTTTCCCTTTGGGCTAAATTTCATCATAATATTTTGTCTTACATACCAATATTATGAACTCTTTTACTATTCTGCTCTATAGTAGATCCTTTTTGAAATACATTCTTAATCTAATTCATATTTTCATCCACAGGTAATTATCAGATTTCACTTTAGGTCTTCTCATTGCTTAGATGACTGGAGAAATTATTTGAAGTAAAACATTAAGTCATGCAGTTAGACTGAAAGGAATGTTTATAAAAATATGTTGAAGGTATATCAGGGCAATGAATGTAATACTTGCTTTACCAACTAAGAGTAGAAGAAAAGAGATATACTTAGAAAGTGCTTGTTTGGCTGTACTGAGCTGAAATAAACTTTGATGGTAAATACTATTTTCTCCTCACAGTGAACAGACTCAAGCAGCTACTAATTGAAGACCGGTCTTTGAGGTTAAGATCAGAAACTGTCGTGGTATGCCAGGTTGATGCAGTTGGGTTTATTCTGTCGGAGTTGAAGCCTAATGCAGTAATTGGTTTAAACTGCACTGCATATGTGTCATAAAGCATTCAAAATTATCTCAACATTTGTTGTCATATAGCCAAACACAAACTTCCATGAAAATACATACATTATTCAGAAACGTATACACTCAGTTGTGCTCATTTCAGTTGAATACTGTAGTGAGAGAAGTGGCTGCTGCCTTTATCTGAGAAAGTGGAGCCCCTTCCCCATCCCTCCAGCTGACTTGTGTTGTCCCCTGTGATATATGTCTGGGCTGTGTGACTGCATCATGCCAGGCGATGGGGTGATGCTGCCAATAGGGTTTACAAGAGGATAGGCAATGACATGAGAGAGATAACAAATGACATTATTGACTCTGGTGCAACACTGACTTTTCTGTAGCTCTGGAGGAACCAGGGAAAAACTGTGGTTTCACACAGTGGCTGGGTTTGTGTGAGTTATCTGTGTGGTGCCATGGGAGCAGGACATGAAATGGGGAAAACCAGGAACAATTAAACCCCTTACTTATCTTCCCCAGTAAATCTACAGCTGAAGCTACAGTAGTTTTTCTCTTAGTCTAGTTTTACCGTGCTAATTTCTTTCTGTACTTGTTCTTGTTCAGCAAAGCTTCCTCTATGTGCCTATCTATATGATATTGTACCCAGGTACAAGTACCATTTCCCTGCATAGCAGGAACAAAATCGAACTCTTCAATCTATACAAATACACAGACCATCATAAACAAATACATACAGTCCTAAGCTTTATGTGATTTCGTATTTCTGATCACCATCCATGCTTTGTTATGGGGAACTCAATAGGTGGTAGCTGTTCAGCAGAATGGGGTGTCTCACCAGTCATAGTATAACAGATTATACCTTCTAGCACAGCGATCTGAAAGGATGGTAGGCAGGTATGCCTGCTCCTAGGTTTTCTGCTTTTCTTGGTGGAAGGTTACTGTGACTGCTCCATTGAAGTCAAGCTTTGTAGAGGAAGCCAGAAAGTGTTTCTCCAAAAAGCTATGAGAAATCAATAAGGAATAAGAAAGTCTTAACTTAGTGGCATTGTCTTACTCACTGTCAGGGACCTCTTGAGGAATAAAGAGCAGAGCCTATAGGAACTCTGAGGGTGGTGAGGCACTGGAACAGGTTGCCCAGAGAAGCTGTAGATGCCTCATCCCTGGAGGTGTTCAAGGCCAGGCTGGATGGGGCTTTTTGAATTGAGGTTGGAACTAGATGATCTTTAAGGTCCCTTTCAACCTAAACCGTTCTACAATTCTATGATTCTATGGTAACTCCTACAGGGCTTCTCTAGGAATCATATCAGTTGAAGAGAATCTGTGGGAAGAGAGAACCTGAATAAGCATTGGCAAGTTTAAGAGGCAAAGATGCTGCTTCAGGAAGATGAAGCTTACTGAATGTCTGGTTCCAGAAGCAGGTGTTTCCCCCACAGGCATGGAAGGAATACAGTGTGTCTGGATTCCACCTTAATGTTTTGTGGACAATACTCAATTCTAGTGAATAACTCCCATGGAAATCAGCTGAGTTACACCAGGGTGGGACTTTGCAGCTGCAAGTAGAGTATTTAACGTTTGTATATGCCTTGTGGTGTATTTTTTAAAGAATGAAAATTCCTCCAGATACTGTATTTTTTTCACAGTTTTTTACTGTAGCTCTGGCTTTTCATTTCACTTTGCATTAAAATTAGAATGGTTTCCAGCACAACTGTCCTGTTATAGAACTTTGGTTAATTAAAGTTTAAATTTGACTGTGGTAGGAAGCAGGAGCAGAGCACAATTTAAAATGACAGAGTTAATTAAGAAAGGCAAGATACTGTGTTTCTCAAACTTCCATCTGCCTTTCCATCATTACTGTATTGTCCTTATAGGTGAATATTTGCCGAAGACTAAACAATAGCAAGTAGTAACTTTAGATTGCATTACATGATGGAAGATTCAAAAGCACATTATAGAAATCTCTCCCATCACTGTTCTTTGCACACCACTGTGGAAGAGCATGTCATCTCTGTCAAAGTAGTGTTAATGAGCAGTGTTAGACAGGAAGAAAATGAAACACTCTTTTATAGAAATCTCTGGGGAAATCTGTAAGATGACATGTGTTAGAATTTAGATTGGAATTTGGATTTACAAAATTTTAAAGTCAAGAAGGACCCATACAGTCTGAACTTCTGCCTAACACAGGCAATGGAATTTCACCCAGTAATTTCTGTGTAGAAGTCATAATTAGTTGCTGAGCTAAGAAATCTTTTTTAGAAAGACAGTCTTGTATTAAAGAGGTCAAATGATAGAGAGCACACCACATCCCAAAGTGAGCTGATGCAATAGGGTTTTTTTCATTTCAAACCAAACCAATCCAAATCAAAACAAAACAAAGCTATAATTTGAATTGAACACCTCCACCGAAATTGTCATTCAGGACAGCACCTGTAGTGAGAAAGTACCTGCTAACACAAGCATGAACATGTTTTAAGCATGAACACCAGAGACTGGAGAAGTAAGAAAAGTAAAGCAAAGTTTTGTTCACCGTTCTTATTCCCGCACCTTTGTTATGTCCTTCAGTTTTCCCTTCTGGCTGCTTGCTTCATGAGCAAGGGTCAGGGTTGTGTTGAAGAGCTGCAGCAGCTTTCAAGCACTTTTTGAAATGAACCTTACCATTATCTGGTCTTTGGGGTGACTGACCTTCACTGGTTTTCTACCTGTAAGAAAGGAGCACGTTGCTATAAAGGAGCGGTTTTGGATGCGGCATCGGGTGTGCTGAAAATGTATTTATCTAAATTTGCATTCTTCATGCCAAATGATGGGGTGCTACTGGACTGAGAAAACCAGCAGTGAGTGTCAGCGAGAAGGTGGAGACCTGTTTGCTCCTCAGAAGCATTTTGGGAAGTTTTGATATCCAAGCACCTGAAGATGGTCTGGTGCCAATTTCTTAAGGAGTGATCAAACACATTAATTAAGAGAAATTGCTAAGTCTTTTCTTTTGTTACATGGGTTTTGCCTGCTAAACACTGGGATCGGAAAGAATACTGAATATCTTGAAAAGATTGAGTTTCCTTCACTGCTCAAAATTTATGTTCAGAACACATGATCATAGTTGTAGTTTATAAAACTACATTTAAGATCCACATTCTAGTGAAAAGGCATACTGGGTGGAGGGACTGCTCAAAAAAAGCCTGATACCGGGTGACTACACAGCTCCATGTACTCAGTCCTACATCGTGATTTGCCGTTTTTGCCCAGGCTTAAAATATATCAGGTAAACTATATCCTGTACCTGAAGGAACTGGCCAGGTTCCTTTCTTTGGGATTAAAAGATAGCAAATGGAGGCCAGAAACAAAGGACAAATTTTCATCATGGCTGGTGTGACCCAGTCAATCCTGTCTCACCTGTGCAGTCCCAGCGAGTCCTGTGCATTCCAGACTGTCTGGTGCACCTCCATGCTCTATGTGATCAAATCCTTACCAAGGCGTACTTCTCCCAAGAAGCCTGCAAACAAAATGAGACTACTGGAACATTCATTCCCGTTAATTTGAATCACTGATGGCTGTGTAGAATCTAGAGAGCATCTCTTACCTCTTTAGGTTTTGAAATACCGTTGTGATAAATTTGCCTTAATTTTTATTTTGCTCACCATCACAGCACCCTGATTATACAAGTATTACTCTCATAAATAATCACATTTTTTCTGTTTAAGAATATAAAAATTAATTCAGTCATTTTCTGTGACAGAAAATGGTCACGTTGCTATTCATATTACATAAAATTATGTTTTCATGAAATACAGAGATACTTAAAATGTATTATTTCGGAAAGATATTCCAAGCAGTGAACAACATATGTATGTTAAGAGTGATATAGTGATATCCTTGAGAAACACAAACTCAACTCATTTGAACCCATAAAAATCTAAGCACTAAGGTTAAACCATAAAATGTGGTGGGCAGTTTCTCACTATGGTAAACCACTAGACTATTAGGTATGCAGGCAATATGTGTTTGTTTGCTCCCGTGGATACTGAAAGTATTCTGAATTCCTCAGGACTTTAAATATTATGTTATAAAATGTTAAACCAATACCTTTAGGACAAAACCAGAATCCAACACATGCCACCTAAATTACTAAGGTTGAAAAATAAAAAATCAGGACTCAAGCTTCTGAAGAATTTTTTTTTTGATGGAACATATTTCCACTTCAGCTATAAAAACCCTCCAGTTTAAACCCCTGCACTTGTTTACACCTGAGAATAATGATGTACCTTATTCATTTGCTTTTGGAAAAGGTTATTTTTGTTTCAGCCAAAGCAACTCTTTTTTTTTCTCTTCCCCCCCCCTTTTTTTTTTTGTATGACAGCATCTTTGAAGTTAGATGTTACCCTGTCTTTTTAAAGGGAGTTTCCTGTTAAAAAAAAACTAAGAAAATTATATGCCTCAATCCAGCAGGACAATTTATTGTTGTTTATGTCTGCAGCGGACCTAACAGCAACACATATAGCAGCAAGCTTTCTTTCTGGGAAAACCAAACAAATGCTGTCCTCATTTGTTAATGAACAGATAGATTTTTTAGAGTTCACCAGAAGTTAAACATTCTGAAAAAGACCAAAATGCACCAAATAGGCTTCTTAAAAATAATATGCGTTGGGAAAGAAGTGGCTCAGAGAGTGCATTCATTTGAAGACTGTTGTGAAAGCAATTTCTTAGAACAGATCTTTGCAATGGTTTTTCCACTTCTAAATGCTGATTGTTGGTTTTTTTAATGCAAATTTCTGTGGCATTAATTCTGGGAATATGTCCAGTTAAACACATTCTTCCATTTAGCCCAAGAGGAAACTCTCGGCAGCAATTCTTAATTGTTTTTCATTTTAGCAAGATTGATGTGGAAACCTTTGTTTTGTTTTGAGAGACCCTTAGACCTATCGTGTGCAATGTGACGATATTTAACCTCAGAAATGCAGCTTCTTCAGAGCCAGTGATGGGGCAAATAAAAATTTACCCCCTGATTAAAAAGAGGAAAATACCGTACCATTCAGGAACTGGGGCCTTTCTAGCTACCAGCAATACTCTATGTGCTCATTGCCCTCTCCTGGTTTCATCTGGTAATATTTTGGGTTTAAAATATTCAAAACGGGTCTCCTGAGAACATTATGCATTCCTCTGACAGACTTTTTTTCCTTTTGCCGTCCAATATATCACTTGTGAATGTGTTTTTTTAGGTAGTACAAACGACATCTCCCATCAGTGTACTGGAGGCAGGCTACGAGGCAGCACTGGAGTCAGAGCTGGTGAACTCTGTTTGCTCCTTGTGCTGTTGCAGTATGTGTCTGTGACACGTACTTAGGGCAATCCAGGCAAAGCTTGAATTTAAAAAAACACTTTTGATAACATCTGCCTTAAATACTTACAAGAAAAGGAAGCCGTTATGAGATAATAGATCATTACAGGTAGGGATGTCTCAGAGGGCAGAAGTGTATGTTTCTTCATGAAACATATGAGGCACAGTTTTAGCACTTTGTTCAGGGCAATGCCAAGGCAAGTTCTGAGTATCTCCAGGCATGAAGGTCCCACATGCTTTCTGGAACTATTCAAGTGTTTCACCACCCTCACAGTAAATTATTTTTCTTAGTATTAAGTCAGGGTTTGCCATGTTCTAATTTGATGAGCTTGTTCCTTAGAATAGGACCTATAATTTCATAAAGCAGAAAACTGATGATGGCAGAACAGTAGAGGTTAAAAATCATGACCGGTGCAGAGAAGAGGAATAGGGAGAAATTTTTTTAGTACTCAAAAATATGACCATTGCCAAGTTTACATTAAAAAAAAGTTTAAAAAAAAAGGAAAAAAATTTTTTTTTTTTTGCTCTCACTACTGCTGGATAATATAGAGGTCACAATGCAGGAGTTGTGAACCGAATTGAGAAAATAATGGAAGACAGAACCCATAAGCATCTATTAAGCCCAGTGGTCTGAAAGCAGCTGGGCTCAGGAGGGCTGCAGCCTGCTGACTTCCCCAGGTTAGAAGTATGTTCCCAAGGTGGATCACCCCAGACACAGCCTGTTGGTATATGTCCCCCTAGCCATCCTGTGCTGGGTACTAGCAGGGGCAGCATTCATTATACAGGTGGCATATGTGGTACAGGATTTTGAATTAGGATCCCTGTGGCCTGCATTTATTGTCCAGAAGAATGAGAAATTTTAAGTACAGCTTTAATGGCACAGTGCTCAGGAGTAGCACTGAGTCTGACTCCACAGTCTTATGGGGGAACATGGGATCTGGTTTCCCACATTCATTAATTTGAAGGAAATCATCTTGGATCCCCATTAAGACTGAAGCTTCTTACTGGTATGTATATCCTGTTGCATGTATCAGGAGTTTGTTTTCACCTGCACTGCAGACAGATACTATTATATGTCTATTTTATATATGTATATAGTGTGTGTGTATTATGGATGCATGCATGTTTGTATGTATGTATAAAATGCAAACAGAATGACTACATTTCATTTAGAAAGTTATTGTCTGACCCGCTGTCCTCTGTTTCTGTAAAATGAGAATACTGGAGTAGTAAAAGAGACTTTAAAGGTTCACACCTGGGTAAAGACTCTCCAAGCCAAGGAAGTGGGAGGGACAGCCAGCTAGCCAGGTGTCTTGCAAGGACACCTTCATAAGGGTCACGTCAGCAGTAAGCCTGGGGGTGCAACTGAGACACAGCACTGAATCATCCCAGATTTTCCTGCTTTGAATGCAGTGAATGCTGTGTTTTATAACGCAAGATCTAATTCCTCATATATGGCATTTTCAATTTACTGAATCCCCAGGTACTTGATCAGTTAGAACACTTACATGAAGATCTACAATTATTTAAGCAAAGTTTTGGATCTCTCAAATTCATAGACTCCCACAAACATGCTGATACATTGTTGTCCTGAAAGCCAGAATACTGGGATGTTCTTGAAACTTCACTTTTCCTTTAGCTATGTTATTTATTAATCTACTCCATTTGAAGATAATTCTATTCAGATCCCAAATTGTCCAGGAGGAATGTTGGTGGTTCCGGGACCTCCCAGGCATAAGAGAAGTCTTTAACTTGTGATGGGATGAGACTTAAACTGAACGTTTAGACTAAAGAATTTGTCTAAAATAACTTCATAGTGCTCCCAAAATAATCTGTCTGCCAGATTTAGCAGACATTCTGGTAGGTTTTAGTGGAAATGCCCACATCCTGAAATCTGGCTTTTATATAACATGGTAATGCTAAAAGAAGTTAGAACTTTTGGTTGTCTTTACGGCTAAAGAAATAGTGACTGTTAGTATACTAGGTAACATATGCTAGCCACTAGGCATCATATCCTATGTTGTACTAGGTAGATGTGCAACCAGGTTATAAAACGTGTCAGGTAGAGGGAGCGAATATCAAAGGCACATCAGTATTTTTAAGTTCAAGGTAAAAGAGTCCTGTAGTTTAAATTGAAAATAAAGGGATATTCCAGAAGTGTATACACTTAGACTATTCTTTATATATCTACACACTCTATTCAGGTCCAAATCCATGAAAAACTTTTAAGGAGAGACAATACATATAAACTGTTAGAAAGGTAAGCTTCACTTTGTCTTTCCTTTAGTAAATCTTCATGTTTGTACAGCAGTTTTTCTACTGAGGCTCAGGGTATAGTTTTATTTTCTATCAAGGTAATAATGTTCCCTGGTGAAACCAACTCAAATTCATCACCCAAAGACTTTGTGTGGTTTCACATTGTTCTGGTTTGAGGCCTAAACCACGACACACATCTATTTCCCTCTTTGTTTCTACTGTGTATAAAGTTCATAAGCTAAATTGGCTTTTATCATCATCATCATCATCATCATCTGTCCATTTATTCTTTGAGAAGGTAGTCATTTGCTTCTCTCAGTCTCAGGGGTGTGTGTGTGGGAGGGAAGATCAACTAATTTGATTTTTCAAATGGCAACACCAAATTACTATCCAGACAGAGATTTGTAATAATACTTTTAAACTACTATATTTTTCATGGCATTTTGTGCTCCAAGCTCATTTCTAAGTGATATGATTTATTTAACTGAGATCAGAAATCCCACTGGAGATCAAAAAATGGCAATTATTTTTCTTCTAAAAATATTTTTTATGTATTTAGTAAACCATAAATATAAAGCAATTTTAAATGGAGAGCTGGAGATTAGCTAAAGCAATAGAAAAGAATAGGTGAGAAACAATATCTCAAATGCAGTCCAGAAGAAGTTAGACCATATATGGGGATCTCTCTCTGACTCTTTAAAAGTATACTGCTATAAAATACTGCACTATATGGTGATAACAACTCAGTGGGTGACAGCTTTCTTTTGTATCACTGCTAACTAACCCTGTGGTCCAGCACAAAGGTAGGAAGTGCTGTGTTGCTCGAGGTACAGTATGTTACATGAGATGAGGGTAGAATTAAGGCTTAAATAACTCGCAGCCATTATATATGTAGAAGTGTTCATGAAAGAAAGGATGTTAGCTTTGGCATAAAAGCCAAGCCATAATACAAATGGGTAACAACTACACCTGTGTTAATTCCCCTTTATACTTGCATCATACTGATTGACACAAAAACTATTTATAATTTATTTTCTTGTCAAAGCAACATATTTATCATATATAAGCAAACAAACAGAATTTTGCAAGACTGATGTGCAGATAGTATTTATAATTCATGTATTCTTAACCTACATAAATAAATTCCAATTAATATCTTAGCACAGTAGTGTTTTTAATTGCCAAACAATTACTTCCTGAAATGTCCCCAGCCAACATTAAATTCAAGAATTTTTATATAGTCAAAACCAGACATTACTCTATATAGAGCTTTAATTATACCTGTAAATGGTACTCAGATTTTTTCGGAGCTCCTGGCAATCTGATGGTCTGTGATTTCTCACCAAGATGATTCTATGCTTCTGGCTCAACTGTGGTTGTCCAAAATAGAAATTTTCTCTGAACTGTTCATCTGTTTTGGGACATAAGGTATTGTGTATTCTATTTTTTCCCTTCAGTTCTTTTTCTCTAGCTACTCTTTTGAACAACTCACTCCAAGTGTGCATTGCTGTTAAACCATCCTATTAAACCCACTTTGTCCCAACTAAATGGACATGATTCTTCCATTGCTTTGTACTGCCCTGCTGACAATTCCCTTCCCACAATTTGACAAAAGTGCTGCACCTGGTGGCCCTGCCATTCCAGGCTTTTAGTCAGTATGAAGCGTTTCCAATATACAAACTAAAGCACAGTTGCTTTAGTTGACTGCACAATTTTACAGGAAAAGAACATTATTCCCAAATATTATTGCAGTTTACAGTCAAATTAAAAATGAGGTATTATTTGTGAAGCAAAACACACCTGTTCCACAAGGATAAGATGGGGAAACTTTCCAATAAGCAACATGAAGCAAGAAATGACGGAGCACATAGTCCTGTGCTAGCATAGCTGTCATGCTTTAGACTCATTCAAGGACAGGATATGATGCGATACAGGTATGAATAAGTTTTGCTTCTTTCCTTGCATATGGGGAAAAGAGGTATAGAGACAGGAAAACCAGAAAAGGTGAAATGGTCAGTTTTCGTTAAAAGTAGGTGCCACATTACGTCTAAGACAAGTGAATAAATCATACACTTCCCCACAGCCTCCTCCTAGAGAAACTGATGTGTTACGGTCTAGCCAAGTGGTCTGTGTGGTGGGTGGGTGACTACCTGACGTGCTGCACCCAGAGGGTGGTGGCAAATAGCTCCTTTTCAAACTGGCAACCTGTCACAAGTGGGGTCCCCCAGGGATCGATACTGGCCCAACATTGCTTCATATCTTCAAAAGTGATCTGGATGATGGGGTCACGTGTACCCTTATGAAGTTTGCTGATGACACCAAACTGAGTGGGGAGGTGGACACTTCGGAAGGGAGAGCCACTCTGCAGGAAGACCTGCATAGGCTGGAAGAGTGGGCTAGCAGTAACCTTATGAAGTTCAACAAGGACAAGTGTAAGGTCTTGCGCCTGGGAAAACATAATCCAGTAGTGCAGCACAGGCTGGCATTTACCTGGCTGGGAATCTGGGGGTCCAGGTGGACAACAAGCTCAATTTGAGTGAAGAATGTGCTGCTGCAGCAAAGAAAGCCAACATTGGGTTGCATCAACAAGGGCATCACCAGCAGAGATAAAGTCATTATCCCACTCGACTCAGCACTTGCCAGGCCACACCTGGAATACTGTGTTCAGTTTCCATCCTCACTATACAAAAACAATGTGGGCAGGCACGAGAGGGTCCAGAGAAGGGCCACAAAGAGATCAAAGGACTGGGAAGCCTGCTGTATGAGGACAGGTTGAGAGAATTTGGTTTGTTCAGCCTTGAGAAAAGAAGGCTTAGGGGAGACTTTATCACCATGTTCCAGTGTTTAAAGGGTGGCTACAAAGAAGATGGGGACTCCGTTTTTACAGGGAGTCACATAGAAAAGACAAGGGGTAATGGGAACAAGTTACTTCTGGGGAGATTCTGATTGGACACAAAAGGAAAATTTTTCATAATGAGAACAATCAGCCATTGGAATAATCTCCCCAGGGAAGTGGTAGATTCCCCAACATTGGACACTTTTAAGATTCTGCTGGACAGGGTGCTGGGCCATCTTGTCTAGACTGTGCTTTTGCCCAGAAATTTGGACCAGATGATCCTTGAGGTCCCTTCTAACGTGGTATTCTACAATTCTGTGATCCTATGATCATTCTATAAAATAGACAGTAATGCAGTTGCTAAGTAAAAGTACTACATAGCAATTCAATTATTCATATGTATTTAGAAAGTGTTTCTGTTATGGTTTCAGTAAGAGTTGAAGGCACAAAAATCCCTGACCTAAGGAATCTTCACTGTATTTTAATAAAGCAATTCTTTTGGTTGTAAGCATTCTGGCAAAACAGACGAATAGCAACTGTACTGCTATGAAATGTAAAAGGTTGACAGCCATATAAATTGTCTTTTCCTCCAGCAGAATTCATAGTGGTATCCTCTCTATGCTTGGTCAATTTGCCCCTGTCCTGACCTGCAGGACTGAATTAAAACAGTTTGTACTTGATCCACTGCATCTTTCTTTGTATGCCAATAAGTACTAAAAACAGGAGAGGTTTTATTTCATGTATACATTGAGTGACCCAGTACAAGTCATGGCTCAGTAGGAAACTGTCAGACAAGTTCCTCTAGGGCAGCACCACTCTTGAAACACATTGGCTAAAAATATCCTCTTTTTTTCTTTCAAAAATATCTTTTTCTTATTTCCTCTTATCAGTAATTTTTAGTTTAGTCCTGTTTTGAGAAATAATGAAGTTCTGAAAAGGCAAGAAAAAAGGAGACCAGGAAAAATAAATATCCCATAGAATGAAATAGGTGAGGACTGGAAACCTCTTCTTGTGAAAACATTAATGTGTTTCAAAAAAACAATTAAATGTGAAAGCATTTCCTTGTTTACTTCACCATACTTCAGGGTCCAGTGCAGCCACAATGTGTTTGCATTGCATATATAATTTTTAACCTTCAGAAGTTTCCCAATAGCAGATTTTTCTGCTTCCTTGCCCACATGATACACTGCATTTTATTGCTCATAGTTTGTGTAAAGCTCAGGCCATTAAGTATTAAGGGGCTGTTACAGGAAGGATTACTAGTCCCAAGAGTTCAGAACTTGTTTTAAAGTCTGTAGTTTCCGTAGTTGCCTTCAGAATTCCTTTCTTTACAATACTTGTTATAGGTGTAATCTCAAACAGATGCTGATTTTTCTGTGATGTGTTGTAACAGATTGAATCTGATATGCTTTAACCACCACTGTCCACAACAGATTGCTTTTTTCAGCCAAGATCTGACACCATAAATTGCCTTTCACGCCTGAAACACAGTACAACTGCCTTAATCCTTTTTATTTTACCTCTATGTTCCTTCCAGTTTTGGCACTCCAGTAGAGAAATGGAGGGATCTTTTATGGTACAGATTGACTGGGTAAGTTACAGGCAGGTGAACACTGAGTGAGACTAGTTCAGTCTGCACCAATGCATATATTTTCTTTTGCCATAAATAACTGCATCTGTGGCTGTTTGCATTGCCTCATAACGTCAGGAGTGTGCGAGTTCCCAAGTTACCCTTCCTCCTTCTCTTCACGCTCTTGCCCTCTCCCCCTTTTTTCTTTCTTCATCCCTCTCTTCTTCATACACACAAGCACACACATATGCATATCCACACATATCTGGCTGCCATCTTTCTTTAGATGATTAAAATGCTGTAGATACAGTATTTGTTTTATTTTATTTATATTTCCTTTCTGTTTAATCTTCAGACCTGGTTCAATCTATGAGTTTCTGTAATGTTTTCTGGAAGATGAGAGAGGGATGTGGAGAAATTTGCTGGAAAAAAAGAACATGAAGAGTATCTTTACAAATCTTCAACACTAGTAAACTTTAAGTTTTATACCCCATTCCAATCACAAATTGTTGTCATTTTGCATTACACAATGTCACAACACACAGTAAAATAGCAAAATGGGCCTTACGGCAAGCACCTCTTTGTACAGCTAGGAAACATGATAGTGTACGTTTGTACTGGCTGTCCACGGCAAGTTTTTTGCAAGGGTGGCCTCTGTGAGAAGAGACTGGGGGCTGCCCCATGTCAGCCACAGCCGTTCCAGCTGGCTCCAATGGACCCCCCACAGGACACAGCTGAGCCCCTCAGCCACACTGGTGGTGCCTCTGGGAAAGCGTATTTAAGAAAGGGCAGAAAATGTCAGAGAGAAGGAGAGAACCAAAAGGGTGACAAACAGCACAGGGAAACACCTAGGTCAAAGAACAAGGAGGAGGAAGTGCTCCATGGCTGAGTAGGTATTCTGTACAGACCATGAGGAACCCACACTGGGGAAGTTTTATCCTGAAGAACTGGAGCCCATGAAGAGCACCCACGCTGGAGCAGGGGAACAGTCTGAGGAGGAAGGAGTGGCAGAGAGGCAGGGACTGCTACGTACTGACTGCAACTCCCCTGCACCACTTGGGGTGGGATAGAGGAGTCAGGAGTGAAGGAGTGAACGTGGGCCTGGGAAAGGAGGGTAGGAAGGTGGTTTTTTTGATTGTCTTTGTTTCTCACCATCTGAATCTATTTTAATTGGCAATAAAATAAATTAAATTTCCCCAAGTCAAGTCTGTTTTGCCCATGGCAGCAACTGGTAAGCAATCACCCTGTCTTTATCTCAGCCCATGAACTTTCGCAACTTATTTTCTCTGCCAGTCCTGGTGGAGGGGTTGGTGAGCAGCTGGGTGAGAGTCGGCCTGTTAGCCAAGGCCAAGCCACCAAAATGTATTACTGTGTTACGGTGGCATGCAGAGGTCTCAGTTGTCATTGAACAACGAATGACCCTTGACTCTAAAGACTATAGAGGAAGACTACGCGGGAGCAAGACCCAGAATACACAGTTGTGCCACACACTTGTGAATCAGCTGCACAGTCACCAGACTTGCCGATGGTCTAACACATGTTACTGGGGAAAAGTGAAACTTTGACATAAAGAAACATGCAAGCTTAATTGGTACCTCATGTAAGGAGTAAATACTGATTTACATTGCAGCTTCCAAAAAACTGGACTCCATGGAGTTTCTGTGGTGACGCACTGCAGTCAAGATAACTCTGGCAGCAATGAGCATTCATCAGTGTGTTTAAAACTCAGTACAGGAAAGGTTCCTTTCTCTTCAATTTTGTCTAGTGAATAGCAGCACATGACAAGAAAATTTGACTCTACTGAGATCAGGACAATGTAAGTGAAAGCTGGATTTGGTTTGAAGAGGCTTTCAGGGCCAGGCAACAAGTCAAATGAGGTCTTTCCTCTGTATTGTCAACTTATTTTCAGCTGTCTTTATGTCCTTATTAAAAAAAAAAAAAAGCAACCTGAGCTGCTGAGACCAGTCCATAAACAGCGGCACTCTCCCAAGCCCACCCTGCCACTCATCTTGTCCTCAGGAACAGGGTTTCCTTTCCTTAACATCAAATGGAGACCAATGCAGCTTTAAACAAAATCTACTTAAAGCACCAAAGAAAGAAGAATGGCTCATACTGGGTTTGTTTCCTTGGATTTTATGTTTTTAATTAAAAAAACAAAACCCCAAAGTCTATGCTTAAAACTTCATTCTAAGCATATTCAAAGTGCATGCCCTCGGTGGCTGGGGATGAAAACAGTTTTCTCTGAAGGGGCACTGGGTTGGCTGCCCGTGTTGCTACTTGTTTGGGAATAGTTGTGCACTCGGGAAACCTTTTCATCGACTTTGGTACAGATCTGTGTTTAATCTGCTGAAAAAGAGAACAAGCTAAGATACATTATACTGCTTATCTTTCTCTTTATGACAGGTGTATCAACATGAGCAGGTTATCTTTTTGTTCAATCACTATTTATTGTTTCAGAGACATGTTTCCTCAAGGCTGCTATATAGGTCCATTAAACTGTGTTGCATACTAATGCCCTATTTTCATGTGAGGTTGCAAGTTCATTACACCAGGATGTTTTTCATAACTTCTGCTGTGACAGAAAGAGCACCTATACCTCAGTTTAAACATGTAAATAATTATTCAGCTGAGTAGTGATGGGTTTTGGCAAGAGATGTTGCCTTAATATTTCACAAGAAAAAAAGTAAAAAAATGCTCAATGAAATATATGTAAAACCTTTTTGTTTACCCAGCTGGACAAGGCCTTTGTTAGAAATTGTTTGAAGTGGATGGATACTGATGTAATTTTGGAAAATGCATTAAACAGGGAAAAATGTTTTTCTTTTATTATAAGTCAATACCAGGAGGGAAGGAAATACAGTGAAATTTGCCGTAAGCAGTCTCTCAGGGGAACAACAAAAGTTGACTGCTTAATGGACATGTCCTTCTAATAAATTTGGAGAAGAATTTATTGGATTTTTTAAGGATATTCAGAGGCTGTTTGTAGACAGAGATGTCTGATAAAGTTTGTATTTTGTATAGGTTTTATGTGTAATTTTATTAAGGAGAACATTTAGCCATAAAAGAAGTCTCCCTCTTTATAATCAACACTTTGATTTAGTAATTGTTCTGTAGCAAAATATCTTGCATAGAGTAACGTGCTGAAATATGTGGTTTCCCATGTGATTAGTTACTGTTTTCTAAATATGTTTGTTATTAAACCTTCAGTATACTTTTCCCTTGAGCTGTATTTCAGAGTGAGGCTACTTGAAGGGACTGCTGGGGTCTCTGCTTGTACTTTGGATAGCCAAGTGTTTTCCAAAACAGGAAAATGTTTTATTAAGCAATAGTGAGGTCAGGCACAAAATGACAGTGGCTTCTGACTGACTGGTTTTATGTGGTTGAGGGAAACTGGACCCTATTCTTGATGAGAAGAAGATGTGGAAGTGATAACCTACACAAAAGTTTTCCTGTGGACTATAGCCAGGAGTTATCATGCTGCACTCTGTAGGATAAATGACTCAAAGATACTAAGTATAAGCAATCTTACACTGTGGATTTTGATCTGTTAATAATATGGAATATGTTTGTAAATAAAACTCTCTGTAGTTACACAGTATATTTCAGGTTCCCCCATGATGCATGGGAGAATTACACTTCCAGAGGACCTGTGATGTATCAAAGTGACTCCAGATTTCATGGATTTAGTCAGGCATAAAATTGCACAGAAGGTTACTCCTTATAGATAGCCATTTAATATTTTACTAATGGCGGCAAATCACTACCATCAGCAAGTTTCAGTTGAAGAATAGGCCCCTGTATGCTCTGGTCGTAGCAGAGACAAAACTTGCCCTGTCAAGCTTACCATTCAGGTGTGTGATTAGAGACAAAAGGTACGAGCAGAGAATTCTTGCCAGAGATAGTGTTCTTCTTAAAACCCCAGCTATGTGAGTGTGTGAGGATCTCTGCTTTCATTGAAAAATCAGACAACTTCTGATACTAGGCCTCTGCTGAATCTGGCCTGTTGGCTCACTGTAGGCCTGCAAAATGCTGAAGCAATGGGGAGTATGAAAACTGGCCGTTTGGTCCAGTTTGCACCCAGTGAATCTGGGACTACGTTTGTACCTCCCCTTACTGGCCAGCAAAGAATGCTTTTCCACTCAGAAGGCAAATAAGGAGATCTCAACAATGATATTCTGCTAGAGTTAAAGCCCATGATTTTTAAACTATGGAGGGAAGTCATCACATTGAGATAACAAAAATGGCACTAACTAGAGTAAGAAGTTATTTTCAAATGCTTGCCTCCAGCAAGAAGTTGCCCTTTGTAAAAACAATGAATATTATTTTGTGCAGCTTGATCTGTAGGGAGGTTACACCTTACATGGATGCAACATTTTAAAAATGCAATGGTTTATCTTTAGGCTTTAGACAGTTGCTGTATCTCAGGGGCTACACAAAAGGATGGAAAATGCTATCATGTAAGAAGAGCTGATTGGAAACGTGAGGAAGCAGGAGATAGCAAATGGCAGGACTTTATGGCCCAGTGTTGCTTTAGACACTAACACAACATGTTCATTACATTGTTTTTGACTTCAAGCAAGTTTTTGTGTGTATTTTCACTATTCTGTTTGCAACCATGCACCTATAAGATTACATGGAAAATAAGGAGGTGGTTGGTAACTTGGTTGGCTTCACTAAGGGCAAATTGTGCCTGACAGATTTGGTGGCCTTCTACGATGGCGTTACAGCATTGGTGGGCAAGGGAAGAGGAATTGACATCATCTACCTCGACTTGTGCAAAGCATTTGACCCTGTCCTGTGTGACATCCTTGTCTCTAAATTGGAGAGAAATGGATTGGATGGATGGACCACTTGCTGGATAAGGAATTGGCTGGATGATCACACTCAAGGAGTTGTGATCAACAGCTCAATGTCCAAGTATTGACCAGTGACGAGTGGTGTTCGTCAGGGGTCGGTATTGGGACCAGCGCTATTTGACATCTTTGTTGGCAAAGTGGACACTGGGATTGAGTGCACCCTCAGCACATTTGCCGACGACACCAAGCTGTGTGGTACGGTCGGCGCACTGGAGGGAAGGGATGCCATCCACAGGCACCTGGACAGGCTTGAGAGGTTGTACCATGCAAACCTCATGAAGTTCAACAGGGTCAAGTGCAAGGTCTTACACCTGGGTTGGGGCAATCCCCATCACAAATACAGGCTGGGTGGAGAATGGATTGAGAGCAGCCCCGA
>RSEF01000001.1:123301432-123323488 GCA_003993805.1 Himantopus leucocephalus | reverse complement strand
TCCCTGGAGCCTTCTCCAGGCTGAACAACCCCAACTCTCTCAGGCTGAAGAGGCTTGAGGTGAGGTTTTATTTTTAAGGAAAGTTGCAACAATATTACAGCTGGGTACTACCGTGTCCATACATGATTCAAGCAGGTTGCAAGAGTTGAGTTAGACTCTTCCTGAGTGTAACTAGCATAGGGGCTGACTGCAGCATCTGCAACAACTTTGGCTACAACTGTCTGAAGTGACTGCATCTTCTTCTGTGTTCAGGTAACATGCAATGCAAGCAGATATCCTGTGTTATCCATACAGTGCTGTGACAGAAGTGAATGCATCAGTATTTATATATGCACGTGTTGACATTTCTTACTCTTTCTCTTGATGTGTTTCCGATCCCCACCTAAATATTCACAATATATATTTTCTTTCTTAAATTAAATTTGGGCTCACAGATGATTTGAATTAAAATATAAGCAAATAAATATGAAGAATACAAAACTAAGTGAAAAAATCTGATCATTTTGCCAGTCTATTTTTAAGAGGGTGTGCTGATTCCACACAACAAGCAATGCTTGGGCAGATATGATACACAATTAGCTTTTCACAGGAGCAAATAAGGACTAAGTTGCAACCTTTAAGGAGCCACTCTGCTTAAAGGCAATCAGCCATCTATCAGCTTGAAGCACACAGATGTTAGGATCAAAGAACCAAGTAGACATCAATATCTGAACTAATCACTTTAAGGCTGCCCTTATAATCAGCAGAATGAAGGAGTCAGTCTTATAGCGTGATACAGTATCTGTTGTGTCCCAGAAGTGCATTTTTATTCCATGGACATAAATGCACCAAGGGCAACTAGCTTCAGAGACATATGTTTGTAATTTTGTTTAGATCAACTGAGTTGTGTCCCATCTAGAGAGCCACTGCAAAACACAGAAAGACATTTCTTATGCAGTTGTATTTTTTTGATCTCTGTTGCAACTAATGCTGCTGAGTTGTAAGTAGATGGTATGCTAAATATATGCAATGAACTATGCATTTTTAATTATTTATTCCAATAGCTGCTAAGTCTGACCTAAAACAAATCTTCTATGAAAAAACACCGTGCCCAAGTACTGTACTGGTCACTGAAATATGTTACTGAAACTGGTGCAATTATGTTTTTAGTACTATATCTATTTCATGACCCAGGGATTTGATTTTCTTGTTTTCTCATTAAATTTTGTTGGGTTTATTTGTTTATTTGCCACATTCATATCTTCCTTACAGGCCTGGTTATGAAAATATTTGATGAAGAACGCATGGAAATATCCAGATATTGAGGAATTCAAACAAACTAGCCTAGCCATTTAGCTATTTAATTGGTATTTAACACAGTAGATGAACACATGATCAATTCTGTATATTACCACATAAGAGAAAAAGTCTGAAATATCAGTAAGCAGTTACAGTAGGTTCAATGGCTGTCATTGGGGCTTTTGGGTTCTTTTTATTCAGGGACAACTGAAGAGGTCAGGTAGACTATAGCTGCTAAAAGAAGAATGCTCTGATGGAGAAATCCGGAAGGACCAGGACAGTGATAAATAGAATCACAGTCTAACAGGCGATAACTCTTCAAAAGCAGAGTGAACTTTCCTGAACTTGCTACCCATTTGACAGGCAGTAGGCTGGCTTCTTCCAAGCAGTAAGTTGTATGACTTGAACAGAAGGAAGCCTCCTATGGTTCATATAGCTAGCATATATTCTTACTATATATCATACCATACATTGTTCATATACGTAAATAAGGGTGGTTCTGCCATCAGTGCAGATTTGGAAATGTCTGAGAAAGATTTTAGTTTCTGGCTCAACCACATGCCTCCATGATCTTCATAAAAAATTCTATCTGTAAAGTGGAGGGAGCATATCCCATCTTCACAACAGATAGGGACAGTAAAATCAACCAATGACTTAACTGCTCAGGAAGTAACAGACAAATGCACAGACAGGTCTAACAACAGTTAGCTCAATACAGTCAAAGACCACAAGTACACCGATGCACCACTGGACAAAAAAGTAGTAAATAATAATAGCTATTGTCATAGGTGCATGCCTGACAAGGCACACACCCCTCTCCCAATACCCCTTTTATTAAACTTGTGCACGTAATTGACTATATGTACCTAAAAAACTCTAAAGGGGGCTCAGAAAACAGCAAATATGATGCTCAGTAATAAGTTTTACAAGTTAGGCCTCAAGTTTTAAAAATAAGATGATCTTTGATATAGATACAAATAAATTTAAAATGTTCCATAGCAAGCAGTTCCCACCCAGGGGATGTGAACATGCTACTTCTACAATAACAAAGTGTTTGCCTTGCATCTAGAGCTACTTAAGATAAAAAAGAAGAAATCATAGATTTTATGAAATGCCTTATTAGAAGACATTCCCAGGGGGAGAAGGGGTGGGGAAATGCAGAAGCAGTGTCAAATGTAGTAAGTTAATAAAAAGCAAATAAAATCTATATGGTTTAAACAAAGCCTAATGCATTATTCATAAAGCAGATCTTTCTCTCACACAGAAAGTTTAATTTATCACCCAGTTTACTATATTTTATAGCGTCAATTAGAAAAGAGGGATTCTCTTCCTCTCCGAAGTTAACAGTACAGCTTCCCAGTAAAAGAAAATCTATTATGGCATTTAATAGCTTGATGAGAGATGCATAAAAGTAAATCAACAAGAGTGAAAGAAAATCAGCACGTGAGAAAGAAAAAGTAATTTCTTTGTTATGAAAACTCATTCAGTTTCCAATGATTACATGATGGCAGGCCTATTTTTCTAGCTGAGCCCTGTTCACCTAAGCTGTGGCTGTCGGAAGGAGGAATGGGGCAGGAGGATGTTGGTTCCCACCCACCCCCAGTCTTTTCTCTTTCTAGTGAAGGATCAGATAAACCGTGGGCTGTGGGTGAATGGGGGGACAGACAAGGAAAAGCACGAAAAAACAGAATTAAAAAATATATAAAGAAATTATTCTTTAATCTCTTTTCCTATCAACTGCTGCTAAGGATAATATATACCTTGACTCTATACTTGGGATACAGCGATCCACCTCGGCTGTATCTGGATTTTGAGTGTTATGACTATGTACTTTTAATTGGTTTTACCTTAAGAAAAGGAAACAATTCCCAAAGAGAGAGAGAGATATATCTATATATATCTATATCTCCTTTCAGAAATACTTTACTGCATCCACTATGTAAATATTTTATGCTTACAGATTTGTTTTGTGCTTTTAAAATTGTTCTTTGACATCTATTTTTTTTACAGCTGCTGTAGACACCTAACAACACAACTATGTCGTACAAACAAGCAGATGCAAAATGCGCTATAGACCATTATTAACTGGCATTTGAATATTCACATGACATGAGCAACTCTGTAAGGAGAACAGATTGGGTTTGAAAACATGGTATTTATGCTATGGTAGTTTTGAACCTAGCCTGTCCTTAGATGTTCTCATTCAGAAGTCTGCTATTAAGATTAGCTGGATTTGGTTAAATAGGTAACAACTTCAGTTTCTATGCTGTGACCATTTGCAGCTTTAAAAAATGATATTGGAGAGCTTTTCGCAGTGAAAGAGCTTTTGAGACTTTCAAATTTGGGTTGTTGTTTCTCTACATCCTATTGTCGTCTTCTCTGTCCTTACGATATTTATTTGCTAACAAGCTCAGTGATAACTCCAAGTGAACACGGCTCAAAATGATAACTTTTCAGAAGAGTTCATCAAGAAGATGCATTTAGTCCAGTGGAAAACTCGTTACGTGCACCAGCATAATGGCACAAAATCAGACATGGGAATTTTATAAAAAGTAGCAAAACACATTTGGATTTACATTTTAAATATACTCCATAGACTTTCATATTTGAAAGTCTCCATTTCCAGCTTATAATGTCAGCTCTTAAAGGTCCTCAAGAGGCAAGAATCTACTAGAGAGCTTTATAGGAAGCAAGCAAAGAATCCAATTAAATACTGGTAGGTATGCTTTCAGCAGAGAAAGATGCATATATCTCATCAATAACTGCAAAATCAATAGGGCATGAGTATTGGAGCTTCCACAACCTAACCCTTTCAACTACATTAAGAACAAACTTGTCACCTCTGCTCAGGCTTTTCTCTGGCCAATTAAAATCTCGACTACATTTATGGAGTCTCTGCTTCATTCTTCTGTTGTTGGTTCCTCTGGGAAAGCAAGGGAATATCGGGCACATGGAAGAGGCCCAGAAGATGTGAAAGATGTGTGACCCTAGTAGCTCTAAGGTCTGTAAGGAAGGCACTAACGTTTGATGGCAGGTACAGAGAAGCAAAGGTACCACATGCCCCACTCCCCAAAGTCCCATTATAGGTCCATTTCCTTATATTATCCCAAAACATGCAAGTGCCATAAAGGCTATCAAATCATAAGCCCCCCAAAGCACAATTTCAATGTCATCGCCACTGTGCAAAACACACACATCAGTCAACCAAAAGTTCTTTCTACGAGTTAATTAACAAAGCACCAGTTCATTACTCTTTGCAAGTTGTTCTTTTTTCTTTCATCTTCATCCTTGTGTTCACAACGTTTACAAATTGATCAAAACCCCCAACTTGCCCTGCATTCATCTGCCTCTAATTCCATGAGCTGGTTTGTTTTTTTTTAAACACCCATGACCCAGGAGGTTATGAGTGATAACTCCTACTTCAGTTTGGAAAACAGATGTGAGTAGGACTTACATACAGGGTGGGGAGCTGGGAGACAATGTCATCTCACTTCACTTCTACACCTCAAGCTGTGCTCACCCCATTGCTTGGGGTTGTTCAAATTTGCTTTTGATTGTAGGCTCTTCTGTGTAAGGACTGAACCTTTGCTTGGGTCTTGAAAAAAAGGATGTTGTGGGTGCTATTAGATGACGTGCACAACATAATGCTGATGAGAGTAACATTGCATGCGTTTTTAACAAAACATTGATTGTTCTTAGTTGTAACTTATTACAGCAACATGGGTGCCTGCAGTTAATTCATTTTGTTCTCATTAACACAGTAATTCACAGAAAGTTAGAGTGTATAAGCATTTAAAATACTTTAATCTCAGTATAGGAAAACATAAATAAAGTTATAGGAAAAAGCAACCATGGCATAAATAATCTTTCAAACAGCTTAATAAATAGGAAGAAGCTAGAATTTAATTAAACATACATTTAATTCTGTTCCTTTCTAATAATATTTGAATGAAATATTTCATAGTCTTTAGTGTAAAATGTGAATATTAAGTTAATAATTAAATATAAATTTAGTACATATATTGCCAATGATGCAACCAAAGTGTAGCTTATCAGAAAATTCCATGGTAAGGCTAACGTTTATGAGAAGACAAACTGATTCATTTATACTATTATTTCAGTAATACTGAAATGTTTTGTTTCAATTAAGTCAAATTTCATTTAAGCTGTATTTTGTATTTGCTTTCATTTTAATCTTTATATTTAATTATTAAATTAATAAATACAAATTTCTTATAAAATGATAAACTCACTGAGTGAGAGCCTTCTGGCTTGTCTGGGACTCCTGAAATTGGCTTTAGAGGTATTTTTCCAATTGAAGCCATGGGATCTTATCTTAATATTATCTGTGACTTAAGGGGATAACAAGATAATAAGGAGAAAGTATGGAGAGGTATAATAGAAGTATCATTAACGAGAAAGTGCAATTAATGTATCATTAAAATAAAGGACATTATAGCATAGAGTTAGCTATTTCATCAATGAGTATCAAGAAGTTTAAAGGAGTTTTGTTCCAAGAAAAGAAATCCCTTGGGAACCATACCCTAAGCTAATTTACGGAAGTGAGTAATAATGGTTCCAGCAAAAAGGCTAAATGAAATGATGGTCACACATAAATGATTCAACCCAGTTCCCCTGGTTCTCTCTCACTATAAGCATAAGTCAAATGAATGATTCACAGGAGCTGGTTTTCATACACAGTCTCAATAGTCTAAAGATATTTTACTAAAAAGTCAAGAATTATGGAATCTTCAGATTCTTTTATTCACCTGTCTCAACTCAATGATAAATACTGTGATTCAACCAACAATGACCTAACAAGTCTGTTTTAAGTTTGCAATTTAAGATAAAAATTTCAAGGAACAGCAGAAAAATCGCAACAATGACAAATCCAAAGTATTTTGAAGATTCATTGTCATTTGGCAGGACATCCTTAAATTTCAGAATAGAAAAATGAGTATTAAAAAAAAAAAAAAGCATTTTGCCCAGTGTTACTGTAATATTTACCTTGATTGCTTTCACAGATAGAGCATCCAAATATCTTCAATTGCTTTAGATTATGAAATAAGTAAAGAAAGAGAAAACTCTAGCTAGTGATTTAATTCAAGCATTAAGGTAATATTGTGGGTATATTATAAATACCTAGACATATTATTACTACTACATGAAAAAGCGTCTTCTGCCAAGAAAGGCTGAAATCCCCAAAAACCATTTCTGATTAATCAGCAGGTGATAACAGTTAAATTACATGAGACATTCCCTGTTCTTAGGGTATTTAAAATAAATACTTTCTCTGTGATTTCAGCCTCTGCTGGCTCAAGAAGTAACACACTGGAGTCAGTAGTTCTACAATAAAAATTAATTTGGCTCACTATGTCTGGGGCTTAAACTTCAGTCACATAGTTAAGGATGCATGATATCACTAATCATTTCTTCTATGAAATGGCAAACTGTAGTTGAAAAACATATGACATGAGATGACAATTGCTTGTGAGGTTAAGAAGAAAAATGTTTTGAGACCTTGGCAATTTCCCTATGATTCCTCCTTTACTTAAAATTTGGAAGTGTCTGCCTGGGCATCAAAGCTGGCAAGTATTGTACTTAATTAATTTGACAGTACCCATTTTGGCAACATTCTGACTTCAAATTAGCAGAAAGCTCCTTCACATTTCAAAGACATGCACAATGCAGCCTCGTGATAAGAATATTACCTTCTTTTCTCTTCTATTCTGGTTTGTCCCTGTGGGACAAGTGCAGAAGTCTGAAGAAATCTGCTTCTTTCTCCAAGTGCTTTATTTTTTTTTGATTTCTATCACCACGGAGACAGAAGCTATTTTCACCCACATGAGCAGCCATACTAAAGGAGCCATATTTGACCTTTTCTAACTATTACCAGGTTCTTGGAAAAATCAGAATTATTTTCTTTGTAGTCTGTATTTATTTAAGGTAGTATAGTGATACTAAAGTATTGCAGGAAAGTTTAATATATTTTATTACTCAGAAACAACATTCCCCAGAACATCATATAACAACTGTAGGGCTTTATCCTAGCTCTAACTTAAAAAATCAAAACTCAGATGTTTCCTCAAGTGCAGAAGACAAGGATGACTTCAGAGTTCTTGGCTTGGTTCTCAAGCACAATGACTTCATTTTTGTGCCAGTTAGTCTGTTTAAGCCTGGTGTCACAGGGCAAAGCAGTTACCCACCATAGTGGCAGGCATGGATTAAAGTTCCAGAGACAAAGATGTTACTTGCTACTTTCATCATCTGAATCTTGAATATTAGATTCAATAGAATAGAGACAGTAAAAAGAAAATTGTTGTGCGCACAGACAGCGGGTCCAGACCTTAATGTCCTCCTTATAGCCCCTTCCATGGAGCATTTGCCAGAGCAGGACCAAGTGCACATGTTGAAAGGAAGATATCTGGTCATCCTAGCTGCATATCTCTATATCATTACAGCTGAGAAAAATCACTTCTCTGATAAGGCAGAACAATAGATAAGGGAGTTGGTTGCCAATAGGTAGCTTTCCCCTGTTTTCAGACAAAATTGGAGAGGAACCAAATGCGACCTTTGAAAGGCCATCCAATAGCCATAAGAAAGTGGACTGGTGCACAACTGACCTTTACTAAACACAAAGGCATTGTGACAGTTCTAAGCAATACTTATTTTTTAAAAAGGGGAAAAAGATCTATGGAGGCAGACTTAGTGCATGATTTTAATTATACTATTATGTATCTGCTGGAGGCAGAATCCCTTTCTGCCATTTTTATTCATGATGTACTGATAACTACATTATTGAGATTTGCCTTTTCCTTTCATTTTCAGAAAGCTTATTCTCTGCACATACTTTAATGAGAGAAAATCTGACCTGTTTGGAGAACCCAGCTTGATACTTATCATGTTGACAGAGAGTATTAATTTGTGGTGATATTCTACTGTACTGTTACTAGTAATTGACACTAGAACTGAAGCTTTTGGTTAGCAAAATGCATTAGGTGTACCATAGATACCAAGCTTATGACCAGTGAAATAAAGCTCAGTTAGGGAATATAGAATCATAGAATCATAGAATTGTTAAGGTTGGAAGGGACCTTTCAGATCATCTAGTCCAATCATTAACCTAACCTGACAAAACCACATCTAAACCATATCCCCAAGTACCACGTCTACCCTTTTTTTAAACACCTCCAGGGATGGCGAATCCACCACCTCCCTGGGCAGCCTATTCCAATGTTGGATAACCCTTTCAGTGAAAAAATTTTTCCTAATATCCAACCTAAACCTCACCTGGCACAACTTGAACCCATTTCCTCTCGTCCTATCGCTTTTCACTAGGGAGAAGAGGTCAGTCCCCATCTCTCTACAACCTCCTTTCAGGTAATTGTAGAGGGTGATAAGGTTTCCCCTCAGCCTCCTCTTCTCCAGGCTAAACAGCCCCAGTTCCCTCAGCCGCTCCTCGTAAGACTTGTATATTTAAAAAGACTTGTAAAGACTTGTATATTTAAAATCAAATTTACTTTCTGAAAAATCAGGTTAGTAACTAGTCCTGTCAGCAGTCAGAATTACTACATTTTACAGATAAAATTGTAAGAAAGTGAAAAACTTTTCAGATTAAGTATTAATCTCTAACAGTTATTCATCGAATGTATTTATATGGCAAAGCATGGTTTTTGACACTCTCTCCCATAATATCCTCATAGGTAAGCTCAGGAAGTGTGGGTTAGATGAGTGGACAGCGAGGTGGACTGAGAACTGGCTGAATGTCAGAGCTTAGAGGGTTGTGATCAGCAGCACAGAGTCCAGTTGGAGGCCTGTAACTAGTGATGTTCCCCAGGGGTCAGGACTGGGTCCAGACTTATTCAACATATTCATCAACGACCTGGATGAGGGGACAGAGTGTACCCTCAGCAAGTTTGCTGGTGACACATAACTGGGAGGGAGGAGTGGCTGACACACCAGAAGGCTGTGCCACCATTCAGCAAGACCTGGACAGGCTGGAGAGTTGGGCAGAGGGGAATCTCATGAAGTTCGACAAAGGCAAGTGTAGGGTCCTGCGCCCAGGGAGGAATAATCCCATGCACCACTATAGGTTAGGGGTTGACCTGCTGGAAAGCAGCTCTGCAGACAGGGATCTGGGAGTTCTGGTGGACAACAAGTTGACCATGAGTCAGCACTGTGCCCTTGTGGCCAAGGTGGCCAGTGGTATCCTGGGGTGCGTTAAAAAGAGCACGGCCAGCAGGGCAAGGGATATTCTCTCCTACTCCTCTACTGTGGTGAGGCCACATCTGCAGTACTCTGTCCAGTTCTGGGCTCCCCAGTTCAAGAAAGATAAGAAACTACTGGAGAGAGTCCAGCAGATTGCTGCAAAGATGATCAAGGAAATCGAGCATTTCTGTTTTAAGGAAAGGCTGAGAGACCTGGGTCAGTTTAGCCTGGAGAAGAGAAGACTGAGAGGGGATCTCATCAATGCTCATAAATATCTAAAGGGCAGGTGTCAAGAGGATGGGGCCAGACTTTTTGGTGGTGACCAGTGACAGGACAAGGGGCAATGGGCACAAACTGGAACACAGAAAATTCCATCTCAACATGAGGAAAAACTTCTTTACTTTGAGGGTGACAGAGCACTGGAAGAGGCTGCCCAGAGACATTCTGGAGTCTCCTTCTCTAGCGATATTCAAAACCCACCTGGATGCGTTCCTGTGCAACGAGCTCTAGGTGAACCTGCTTTAGCAGGGGGGTTGGACTAGATGATCTCCAAAGGTCCCTTCCAACCCTGACCATTCTGTGATTCTGTAATCAGTCCTAATTTGACTAAAGAAAGTCTCAGATTTTATGCCCCTTTTCTTATAATTCCTGTGTCAAATACAAGGATTCTTAGACAAAAGCAATTTGTTTGTGTTATGGTATTTTCACTGTGTCATTATCTGACCAAAAATTTCACCTCACCTACAAATAGATTTGGTTTTGTCATTTTAATTTTACAGTTTTATTTCTGTATTTTCTGGTAAAACATTATCTATATTTTCCCCTTTTATCTGTTGTCCACTGTCATGCATGTTCCATCAGACTGTGATGACGTCTTCAGGAAAGGCTCTTAAAAGTATCCTGGAACCTCTTTGAGAGCGGGGTCTTTCATTGAGAGCAATGAGGAAAAGAAGTTATTAATGCTTGTAATCTGAGATGTTTTGATTTCTTCCAGTGCAGAACTAGACCTGTACAGAAAAAAAAAAGGTGTATAATAAAAACTCTAAGAAAGAAAAAAACCCAGTTTCAACCACTGCTAATCTATATCTCACAAAAAAATTAGATAGATAGATAGACAGACAGACAGATAGATATTTGAAGACACCAAGATTTTTCATTCATGTTTTGATTATCAGGCTTAGCAATGATAATGAAAAGTAGAAAGGTGGGAATGTAAAAGTCAGATTAAGTTAGAAATACTGAAGGAATAAGGAAACTAAGGTAAGAAAGGAAGGGGTGGTTGCAGCAGTTTAAGATTTGTCATAGGCTTTCCATTACAACAGCAGTATAACTGTAACTGAATATAACCAGGAAACAATTTGGAAGACCCTAGAAAGACTTGAGAAAGTGTGGAAAAATGAAACAAACAAACTAAAAATACAGATGAAACAGACAGGAGGTAGGGAAGAGAAGGAGAGATACTGCATGTCTGAATGATGGTAGCGATAAATAAACCCATGAGTGAGAAACAGGATATGAAAGAAATAAAATTAATGCTTTTATCTAATCTATTTCTTCTTTAGTGGCTGAGCAATAAAGACAAAATAAATGAACTACCGTGAGAACTCCTATTTTCTTAAGTATAGCTTTCTTTTATTGTTTTTTACTGAAAATCCATTTAATTTAAAATGTGTATGAAGAAAAGGGAAAAGCTGTTAGTCTAAAGCCATGCACAGCAAGGTTCGATTTGAAGCACGTTTTTTATGGCCAAGTTCCAAAGAGCAGACAAATGGGATTTACGATGCCAGTGTTGACAGGATCTTAAACATAACAGCATTAGATATCTGCCACCATAACTTTTCAGATAGAGATGGCTACAGTAAGTTGTAGGCTACAATTAAAGCTCATTCATTACTGCTTTCTTCTCAACCTTGAAAAGGTTAAGGACTCAGGGATCTCAAAGCCACTAAATTTTCTTTCTGGTTTAGACCATCCATAAATACCACAGAAAAGTCCAAGGGATATTTTTTTTTCTTGTTTTGAGGGGTGATATTTTTCCAGTAGAAGGAGGTGAAAGGACAGAAAAAAGGGAAACATAATGAAGTGCAACACACTTGGCTTTTATTTAGCCAAAAAGACCTCTAGATCTTGCTGCTTATCTGTTCTACAGACACTTTTTCTATTCTTTTTTTTTCCACAAAACTCCAGTAAAGTGTCCCAGTAAAGCTTCCTCCCACTCCCCCCTCCACAAAGTGTAGAGAAGCCAGAAATACCTGCCTATTTTCCATTCAGAAATCTGAACTGATAAAAGGGCAAGTAAAATGCTGGAGAAGAACTTACCCTGAATATCACCAGATTCTGTCTGAGAAGTATCATTTCAGGTGGCTGATAGTCATACACTCATCAGAATCTGAATTCCCATCAGCTGACTTAGTAAGAGTTTAATAATGCATTATGCAAACTAAGAAAATATTAGCTGGATATTTCAAGGAGATAGAGTTATTCTATGTCATTGGATTCTGACAATGAATCATCACTTCCTTCATATTACATGTTGCTGGATGCATAAGAAGTTGATAGTAATCTGAATCTGGAAAGAAAATGCTTCAGGCCATTCTAACATAAGTCTTACAACATGAAAAATAGGTCAGCTGTAAATTTTCAATTATGATTTTGGTTTGGCAAGAGACACTATGTCAATCTGAATATTGATTTTAGAATTTTATCAGCTTGTTATTGTCAAGTAAAACAATGTTATATTTTTCCGCACCCAGTAGTGAATTTTCGCTTCAGACAGCAGACTCATAGGATAAAGCATTCCTAGCAAAAGCTAGTCAGTGCCACGTTTGTGCCAAAATAACTCATTAGCGCTGAAGCCCAGAACAACCAGCAATCTTGCTGCACTCAGGGTACAATGTAGAAAACACACTTTGACAGAGTTTTCCTGACATGGTTTTCCTGCATATCATTAAATAAATATAAACAAAAATCACTTTCTGTCTGCTCAAGGGTAGGAAATTAAAAAAAAAAAGAAAACTACAACTGTTAGTAGATCTAAAACTTCCTAGTGATAGGCAAGATGCCAATGGCACTCTGAATTCTTAAAGGGAATAAATGGGGAGGGAGTAAAATCAGAGCTCACACTGGCCATCCACTCTGTACTACACTGGGGACATCTTCAGTCCATCCTACTATCCAATCTGTTAAGACTACTCTGATGTTGTATTTTTGTTGCTTTGTTTTTCTTGAAGCCTTTGGAAAAAAGTTTTCTAGAAGCTGCTGTTGCTGTTGTTCTGTTTTTCTAGAGGTAGGCTTGAGCAGAGCTGCTTACCTTATAGGGGGTGAGCAGCCACTGTCGAAGGAAATTCAGAAAAACAGGTTTTCTTAAGTAAAAAATATAAGAGGTTTTGAAGCAGAGATTATTTAGGATTATATTTGGGTTGAAAAATATTATAATAAGGATCTATAAATTTGAAAGTACCAAGTAATGTGAGAGTGCTTTAGAAAGTACCAAGTTATGATAAAAAAAATGCCGTATTAATTCTGCAAGACTTCCCTTTCCCTCATACCACACAGCTTCACTTTACTTATGCATGTTAAAAAAAGGACATTGTTATTGTCAAGAGATAAAGTCCCTACAAAATTGTGATCATCATTTTCCCTGACAGATAAGAATATCTATTGATTCCAGGAGCTGCATAGAAGTCAAGGAAACACTGGGGTTCCTTCTTAGAGGTTACAAGAAAGTACCAGGTACTGTAAATAAAGCAATTATTATGATAATTTAATATTAAGTTCTTTGTGTACATTACTTAATAATTTCATAAGTGTACATATTATCTCTATGAAATTTATTTTGAATAGTGTTATACACTACCAGTCAATTTTTCCAATATTTTGAGATCTGAAGGAAATGAGGAAAGAAAATGAAACAAAACTAAAAAATCGCATAGCTCTAAAAATCAAGCAATAAAATTACAGCAAGTTTCTTCTTCAACTGTAAGAATGTAATCAGAAGTAACAAAGATGGGAAAAACAGAGACAAACACTTCACTTAACCTTCTATGAGGATTCATGGTGCATCAAGTTCTTCTGTGTTCACAAAGCCAGGATGGGGCCAAAGACAGCATGACTGCTGAGAAGAACTCAGCTTATGGCATGTATCTGCTCGCACATCTCTAGATTTGGGCTCTTCCTGATTAGCAAAGTTTTTTTTCCTAAACTTCTCAGTCATTTAGGGTAAGTGTGCAAGATACCAATCTGTAAAAGTAGACAAGATCATGCATAACAAAACCTGGTGATAAAAAATTAATAAGTTGCATTCCCCATTACAAACACCATAGTATCTACTGCAAGGTAAGAGCGGGTAAAATTTCAACTCACCAACAGAGAAGCCACAGAGTTACATATCAAATCCAAAGCGATTTTCTATCTGACAAAATAAAAATGGTTCTATAAATCAAACAAACCTAAATTTTCTCTGAACTGCTGCATGTAAATGTTTTTTACAGACAAATGCCTACATATTCTTCCATACAATAGTTTCAGCAATTCACATGTGTTTCCCACGGTTGTAGCACTATATGTAACAGTGATTTAATGAAACTTCTCCTCTTCAGACAGAACACCTGACTGGAGCTACTACCAGGTCAGTTTAATTGTCCAGGCTTGTAAGTGTTGTACACTTTGTTATGCAAGCCGCGTGTAGCAAGCTACCTGTGAATGATCAGCTTTGCCAACAGGTATAATGTAACAGGGATTTAATTGCTTTTGCCTTTGGCATCCTTCACCCGCAAGGGATGGCAACTGTTACTTCATTTCAATTATAAGACAAGCAGCTACTTAGTGGTCTTTCACCTGGAAAAAGGATCGAGGCTGTAAGCGTTAATTAATCAAACTTCTGAATGTTTCGGTCACTTTTGACTCGTTTTCCAGCCCTGCAAGATTCACATTCTTCTGGAAGAGTCTGCAAGCCTCGGGGTCCGTGGTCGCTTTGTGGTTTTTGAAAATTGTGTCCAGCCCACTAGTAATTAGAAGGTGACTGTTGAACTCCTTAGGGAGGTCAGAGGCAAGGACAGCATTATTACCTTCTGCTCCATGTCTTTTATCCATTTTTGCGTAATGTACCAGGTCTTTGCAATTTCCTAAAAATCAGTCCTCACAACACAGAGTATCCCTAGGATCTGTGCACTGTATTGGCTGTTAGGTGTCATGAGGTTATTCTTGGCTGACCAGTCATTTCTCCTAGTACCACACAAAACACATTACAGCAGACTGTCAGGATAGTACCATCTCAAAACAATTATGGCACCTTATCTTTTTCAGTAAGGATTATAATCCTGCAGCACGGCATTGCCATTGCTAGCAATGGGACATAAGTACTGTACTGAGTTTGCAAGGCCTCAGCACTGAGGTTTGTCAGTCCTGCTCTGTGTGAACTTTTCTTGACCTCCCTGCAGCTTTGTTTTACTTGGTTTAGCTGTGACAGCAGTTTCTCTAATTAACCAGGTATACATGGCTGGTTTGTCCTACTTTGTTTGTCTTTGTGCGATACAACTGCAGGTTTTTATAAATAGCAGCAGCAAGCAGTTACCCTGTGCAGAACAAGGTATTTATGACTAACACAAAGACACAGTGTAAGGGAACACAGTCCTGTTATGACAGTGAAGAAACAGAAAGGTGTAAAAGTGTGTTACCAAACCTATAAAAAATAACCCAAAGTGTATCCTAGACCAACGAAGAAGCAGCGATCAACAACAGCGTCATACCCCTGCCAGTAAAGGACTCCAGATACAGAGGACCCCCATAACACCCACCACGCCTCAGCACCAGCATGAAACCCCCAGCCTCAGGACCCAGAGGAGCAGTGGGAGCATGAATGCAGCTCCGGGACATAGGGTACAAACTAATACACGTGCATTTAACAATTTTAACTGAATTATTTTTCTTTCTCTTTCTGTAACAATTACATCTGGATTAATAATGATTAAAATTAAGATTTCAATTATATTAACAATAAATTATCGGCTTTACTTACATGCAGGTGTGCTTCCTCTTTGTCCATAAAAAAGATTACAAGTATAAGAGCATGAAATCTTGGCTGTATGGAACAATATGTAGAAACTGTTTCCACTGACTTCTTTAGACTCAGATTTCAATATATGTCCTTATGTATAGAAAATGCTACATGTATTTTTTAATACATTTGAAATGGTTTGGAGAATTTCACAGCTTTTAACAATCTAATCACTCCTGGATTTAAAAATAAGAGCTCTGTTCAAAGCATAGCTTTCCAGAAACATTTTTACAATGTTGTCTGTCGTCTTTTTTTTCATTGAAAACATATTAATTTTACTAAAAATTTTGACTTGGAAAATGTCTCTTGACAAGGGTGGAATTTCTGATCAAAAAGAGAGAGGGGGAAAAAAAGGGGGGCCAAAACCACTAGCTAATTTGCTGTTCTCTTGTGGATGTCAATCTCTCTTGGGACTTGTCCTTCAAAAGCAGAGATTGAGTCTATAGTGACATGGAATACTCATGTTTGAATTTCTGTCACAAATTTTTTACACTGTGGGACTGGACAAATGTTTGAAATGCCTAAATTTCACAGGATACATAAACTCTTGAGAAGAAAACTAAAAATTAGTCCCATAATACACTACTTACATCACAAATACACTACTTATAGCACCTTTTATTTTGAGCTGTCAGTACAGTGACATTTAGACTAATCTTTATGAAAAGTTCAGCTCCTCTTCTTCTATGAAAAATTGTCTCCTATGTAATGATAAAAAGGTTCCAGTTACATCAATTAGACCAGTTTTAAAAGCAAAGTAAAAGCAGTGAGAAATGTGTTTTCCTCTTAATGCACACTCGTTCCCCCCTAAAAACCCCACAGCTGAAGATGACTCCACTATGTGGGTTGTATATAGAATGCTAAGAAATAATATATCTCCAAAAAAAACCAAAAAAACATCAGCTTTGTAAAGCCAATTTCTGAGACATTAGGGAATGTCCATATCAAAACTGCCTATGCATGTTTGTTGTTCCACCTTTCTTGCACATTTACTGAAAAAAAGCTCTGGCTTGCATAAAAAGAAGTTTTGAAATAAAGAAATACAGGTGTAATTTAAAGAGAAAGAAAAACTGATACTACCCAGTATCTGCACAGGTCACCATGCATCAGAGCATTTAGATCCACATCACACACCTACACCCCCAGAACCACTGGTGGTAACAAGTTGTCATGAGATGTCTGTTTCTGAGAGCTCTCTTTCCAGAATAGAGATGGCTGCACTCAGTATATTTTTCCTTGTTACGTAAAGTTAGAAGTACTTTACCACCCAAATAATTTACTGTTTACACTACCCTGTTACACAAGATATCTTTTTAGGAAAAATGCTTCAAAGCATAAAACTTCTTTTATTAGCTTATGGTAAAAGAAAACAAAAACACAAAACCCAAACACAGAATCAACCCCCAAAAAAGCCCTAACCCATGAAACTCTCAACAGTCTAACCAAATTCTATTAGAAATCCAATGTTGCTAATGTGCATTTGTAGTCTATGTCAAATACAACATTTACATGTATCTTTGCATATTGCCATCTGTATTATTTTGCCTCTTCCATATTTTAAAATCAAGTTAAAGAATGAAAGACTTGCCAGAAAGCTCCACATTTATGAACAAAACAGATATAATGGAAGCAATAATAATGCAAACTTTCAGAATTAATATAACTTTTAAAATGACACTGGAGAGAATCGGGTAGTAATTCAATCTGCACGCCTGTTCCCAGCTTCCTCGAAGCGACTAGCAGGGTCTGTGCATTACACAGTTTCTACTACTCCCCTGCACAGTCTTCACTTCCCTGAAAGCTCTGCTGGCAAAAAGGCAGAATGAGAATTCTTGGGACCCGCAACCGTAATTTTCTTACGGTAGCAATGCAACCGTAATTTTCTTACGGTAGCAATGCCAAAGGCAGCAAGAACAGCTATGCAATTGCAATCTGTAGCCCCAGGGCTACAGATAAGCAGTCTGTTAGTAAGGACAAAAGGCTGCCTAGACCACACACCTCAGGCACTTCTTTCTTCCTTGGGGTATATGACAGGATTTTATATTTTGCCTAATTACAGATATTGCAGACTGTGCTGGTCCAGAAGATGTATCTGAATGAAAGCAGCTTTAAACAAATCTTTACCATATCTCTTAATGGCAGGAGCGGGGGACTGACTCTTTTCCCATCAGTAGATTTATTTAGCAGAGTCATGTGAAGGCCTTAAACCTTATAAAAGAGCTGTAGAAGGTACTTTTCAGCTGGCTATTTACTAAGAAATCCAGATAAGGCTGAGCTGCATGTACAGAGTGCCACATTCTGCTTCCCTCTGCTTTCTGTGGTTTTGAAAACTTAGGCTATTGAATTAAACATTGGTTACTCGTGGGTATGAGCAGCAGCAGTACAATTCTACTTACTGTGCCCTTTTACACATTCCTCCAGCAAAAAAAAAAAAAATCCAACTAATTGGAAAGTTCATTTTATGAGAGCTTTGGAGCATTGCTGTGGATGTTTTATTTCAAAGGTCATTTATAGTGCAGATTTTTATTGCAACTTAAAAGAACGAAAAAAGTAAAATGAAAGTTCCTTTTGTCACTACCAGGGTGTCAAATATGTTTGCTTCAGAATGTATTTGAGTGGCACGTAAAGCAAACAGATACAGAAAGACATCTCACAGCATTAGGCAAAATAATAAATAATTCCTTTCTCTTCTTTTATTTTACTTCCACTTTCAGAAATTTCCTGCTTAAGAGTTTTGCAGAAAATGCTTTCTTCTGTGTTGTAAGTAATTGCAATTCTGGTGAAGAAACAAGAGGATTGGAAAAAAAATTACACTTGTTTATTTTAGAGTCCAAAGAGATTGCTCCATTATTTCAATTTGTCACTTTATTTTTTCACAAGTATTTTTTATTGAAGTCACAGCTATATAACTTATTGAAATTAGAGTGATGGCATATCTTTCTGTGGTTAATGCTTTTAGCATTTACTCTTACTGTCAAAGCGATGTAAAAACACAGCCTATTGACATTTATGCTAACGTTCTCTTTAGCATGCCATATAGTAAATTTGGTATTATTGATGTCTTTTGGCTTCCCATTTTTATGCGGGATGACCAATGTTTATTATAATCCAGAATTTAATTAGATTTTGCTCTTCCAAAAATCAACAAGGCTAAGATATTCCTGACTAATATATAGATAAAGAGAGAAAAAGACGTATCCTTCCCTTTTGTGATTTCTGAGTTGGGAGAAAAATAATAGGGTAATTCTGAGGACTGTTAGATAGTGCAGTTAAAGTGATATTCTTATCACATAAGAGCTCTCAGCACCTACGTTTTCTCTACAGAAGTATTTACAGCCATGATTTCCAGATAGGCTGGATCTTAACAATTCAGTTGAAGTCAAGAAGAGATGAGGATTTTGGAACAGCAGGCTCAAGCCAAATATGTGGTATCCAGAAGTATATGTCAGTGTAATAAGGGCAGCAGTAAGTTGGTAAGGAATAAAAATAACTCTTTAATCTCAGAACTTCAGGCAATATACTCCCATCTCAAAACCTTGTTTTGGCAATACATTCCGATATACTAGCTAGCACTACTGTTGACAAGAGTAATTTTATACGTTACCACATCCAACCTCAACTGTTTTCCTCCAAACTTCTAAACAAAGGTGATGGAAAGACCTACTTATGTAATTTTTTCAGTCTTTCAGGCTATGTCTTCTCACTGAATAACCTCTACTTTACTTTTAGTTATTGACTTGTTGCCAAACCATGAATCTTTGGAAATAATATTGCCTGGAAAGACAGCTACCACTCCTGGAGAAACACTCTGCAAAGGGCATCAGTTGTTATTTACAAATACCAAGAAAAATTGTGATGATCTGATCTCTTCGTCTTCTATTTAAAATGCACAGACTAATTAGAGGAAACTTTCTTATACAGGCAGTTCACCTTGAAAAGGAAATAAATCCCTTCTTTAAATTTTATATACTGCAGACACCTTTTGTAGGGAGGATACATATTACATAATGTTTATGGAAAAAAGACAGGTTTATAAAGATGAACAATAAAGATGATAGCAATCACAAGACAGACACTTAAAATCATAAATAATTTGCTTTAGAATTGCCATCAAAGTTTTGCATGCAGGTTTTTTTTTGCCTTCTCTCCTGCTACAACAAGGTCTCATATACCGGAATCTACTTTTGCATTGTTTTAAAATGTTCAAATACAGCTGACATTGTAAATCTTACTGGAACAATGAAATAAGCTTCTAAGTGGGTGCTAGAGTAAAAGGATCATAATTCCTATTGATTTATGTCTTGCAGTCCATTGATTTTAAGAACTGTCCAAGGTATGATCACAGCTTATCCTGAATGAAGAGCATTGCTAAGAGCACTTGGGGTGGGTGAATTTCAAACAGCAACAAAGGATGGTGCCATGTCGTGTGACAGGAGAAAACATCCACTTACAAGCCTTTTCTTCTACACTTACTTTTTCTATTTAAATGAATTTTGTGGTAATTCAATATATGCGATACTTCTTTTTCCTTTGAGTTCACAGACATTAAGGGAAGTGACTGACAGACACAGCCATTGTGTTACATGACTTAGTAAACCTAATGAAGTCCTTTCAAGGGCTAAGTAGAAGCTGAAGAGGGTATTTCAGGGCCACATTTTGGAATTTGACAGCTAAATTGCAGTGTATCCCAATTCAAGCCAAGTCCTTTTCCTACAGGCTTTATAAAAAAAATAAATATGTATATATGAAGCTTCTCTTCCTGCCCCCTCTCCCCCAACTTCATTTTATGTACCTTCAGAAATGCAGAACTGCTTAGCACACTTCTCTTGGCATGTCAGAATCTAGTTTTTATATTTGTTTCCCATTTTGATTCCCCAAGTTCATGTCTTCAATAACACTTGTTCACAGCTTGTTTGTTAGGGGACTGCATCTTCTCAAGCTGTCTTATATAATGAGATTCAGGCTGGATGGGCCCTCAGGAGGATCCTGGTCCAAACTCCTGCCCAAAGCTGTGTCAGCTCTGGAATTAGACCAGGCTACTCAGGGTTTTGGCCAGCCAGGTCTTGAAAACCTCCAAGGATTTAGACCGCACAGGCTCCAGATAGAAAATTTAAATCTCAGTACATCACAAAATGCAGGTTTGGCTACCAAGTACAACACAAATGCCAGCAACTACTGGTTCAGAAAGGCCCAAAGAGTGAAAAGGTATATCCAATTAGCTAGAACGGACATTTATATAAGTGTAAGATTTAACAGAAGTAAGTGAATGATTGGAAAATTTAAGTACTGGATAAATTTAGCTATAATAATAACTGATAAATTTAGAAAAAGTATACAAAAAGCACTGTATTTTCTACAAAACTGAGGTGTCTAGGCTTGGGTATGTTTTCCAATGGGATCAAAAACCATGCAGGACAGATAAACAAACAGCCTGGCAGACACCGTATTCTTACATTTACCCTACTTGGATAGGCATTTTTTGTTCAAAACACTGTATTTTGGCTTACAAAGATTCCAGCTCTAGTTTTGTACCAAGTTTAGGATATTCTGAGAAAAACCCTGTGGGAATTTAAGACCTGACAGCAATACAGCTGCGGTGGTGTCCGGTTTTAAATTGTTTTCTCATCATCATCATCACCATGAGACATGTAATAACTTCTGAAACTATGTCAAAGCATGGTATGCTATCTGAGAAGGAGAGCAAGGTAGCCTCCATCATGCTGTGCGCAGCCGTGGCAAGGCTGCATGTGGAAAACTGCACAGGCAGTAAAACACCTGGCGCTGGACAGCCTTAACACAACTTTCCCTTCCTTTCCTCTGGTAAGTTCTACTTCTAAAGCATAATCTAGTTGTGATTTTCTTCCTTTTAACTTTAGCTCCTTATTTTATATATGCAGTCACCTAAACAGGTCACTCTGTGATTCTTGTTGGTAATTGTGTTTACAGTTCTTCAGAAGCCTTTATGATATTCTTATGCAATTTTTAGACACGTTTTCCCTTGTGTGTAACATACAAAAGTAAGACACAAGCATCACAGTTTTGTTTCAACAAAAAGTGAATGCAAGGAACAACTGTTTTCCGTATAAATTTGTAAGAATATTGAAATGTAAGAGATAAGAGTTGTCTCTTACATGAGAGAGACTGTGCACAGGGTCGTGTTGTTTTATTGCAGACTTGATTCTGGTCACAAAAGTCATTCTGCGGGAAACCGATGGAGCTATGAAATGAATAAAACAGGTTTATAGTCAGTAATAGGAAGAAGAATGATTTCCCCTCTCTTTCCACACCCAACGAATTTTGGATCAGTGACAACCTTACCAAGGAAACCAGGACCTCCTCCCATTAGCTGTGTTGGAGCTTCTATTTCTTATCAATATATTCACACATCCACTGCCAAAAAACACCTTCCAAATCCCAGTGCCCACATTTGTGTACACTGTCAGATAAGTAGAAATATATTTACAGTTTTGGCTGGGTGTCGTGGTTTAGGCCAAATCGGCCACTGGGGACGTGGG
>RSEF01000001.1:123260619-123301422 GCA_003993805.1 Himantopus leucocephalus | reverse complement strand
TAAACCACCACTGGTGCAACTTGTGGTCATTTCCTCCTGTCCTATCGCTTGTTACTTGGGAGAAGAGACCGATACCCACCTCTCTACAACCTCCTCCTTTCAGGAGTTGTAGAAAGTGATAAGGTCTTCCCTCAGCCTCCTTTTCTCCAGACTAAACAACATCAGTTCCCTCACCCACTCCTCATAAGATTTCACACACAGTGTTTTTGAACACTGTGTTTGTGCTTTGCATCAGACTTTTGATATAAACAGAAGATGCTCTGAACTATCTTCTCTGCCAATTGCAGCCTGCACACTGTGCTGGTTTTGTTGTCCAGCTTGTGTCAGTCTGTGTAAAAGTTAGCTAATGGGTCAGAAATTGCATCCAGTTATTTTTAGAGCTGATCATCCTAATTCCAGAGTAATATTCAAGTAGAATGTTCCATAAGCAATTAATATTTTTAAATTTATTTTCAGCTTATTTTCTATGCTTAATGTACTTCCTTGGAACATATCTGCTTAGTCCAGAGATCCCTCCTGTGCCTTGCAATCTTGTACTGAGAATGTGCAACCTCTTTTAGAATCACGAACCATGTAGGACAGTTCTTATTTCATGACTAAACTTACAGATGAATGGATTAATGCTGGGCAAGTAGGGCCAAGCATCTCAATACCTTTTGTCAATTGGGACCTCATTACCTTTTTTGAAGATGCAAGACCTGTTTCAAAGTTCTGATTTATTTTTTATTTTTATTCCTGATTGAACATATTATTTACCTATGTTCACCCTTTTGTGTGTGTCTGTGTTCCTACTGACTGAGAATCCCATATTTGGGACAAGTTCTGTCACTTAATGGGCACATGAAATTCTCATAGAAGGGTAAATGGGCTTGATATGTATATATCTGCATACATATACATAGACTTATCTGCTATGTATCCCTTAACTGGGAGGCATAAAGCCTCATGATGATTTCGGTAACAACCAGAACCAAGTAGATATTTTCTAAGACAGCTTTCAGCAGAAAATCTATTTGCTGAGCCCAAAATGTTTTATTTTTATTTCTACATTCTATTACCATACTTACCTCTATGGATTTTATAATACTCTGAAGTCTTTCTTGCTTGCATTCTTGTCTAGCTACCTCAGAGCTAGAGGCTCACCACCTTTTTAGGCTTGGGTGGTGTCTGGCTACCACAAGTCCCTTATTTGTGAACCCAAAAATTTTGGATCTGTGACTTTAAGGCAGACCACCTAGTAAGATAATTTTGGATAAGCATGCCAGATGAACTGCTTATAAGATGCCAGAAGCAAATATGTCTAATACAGCCAGGAATAGCAGAGCATTTTCTGTCATGGAGTTGGAAACTTGAAGTACTTGACATACTTAAGCTTGGCTCTGGGTTCTGCCACAGGGAACTTGGACATCAACAGTTTTTTCTGATTTTCAGCACTTTATGGAAGGTGTTTTGTATGCTCTTCATACGGGTATATATATACAACAATAAGGAAACTGGCCATGAATTATATGGAGAATGCATTAGTCAAGTAATGCTAATGCCCCAATCAATTAGTGTTAGACTTCTGTACAACCATGTAGGTATGATTACGACCAGAAATCACTGAAAAGGTAGAAGGAAAGACCCAAGAACTTTGTTTTGACCTACAAGGTCTGTATATAACGCAATTCTTGCAGCGAAGAAGCAGAATGCCTTCACTAAATTGAGCAAGATTAGAGGATGGACAGCTCTATGTAAAAACAGATTAACAGGGCAGTAGCAAACATCTTCACATTATCAGGATTGCCTCAACAATGGAAAAGAACAAATAGCACTCTGTGAATTTGAAATTGCTTTCCTAATGTTACTTTCCAAACGTACCTGTTTATCTCTTGACTGTAGGAATTAACACCACACTACTTAATGGCAAAGGCTGACCTGTTGATTTATTTGAAGGATTAAGGCCAGTGTTACCATGTATTTTGCCACAAAAGGAGGAGGTGAGGTAGTAGAGGAAAGACTTGCCATCCTCAATGTCATAACAAAGTTGTCTTAAAGGTACCATAGTCCTTGCCATAATACTTGCTGTGGTCCAAGTTTAAAGGAAAGAAATATCTTTCTAGACTTGGCAGCCCATTAAGAGTTCAGGACTTGTTCCCCTCTCTAATTTTGATTACCATGCTATCTAGTTTGTTTGCTCTAGTGTGGTTTATTTAGAAGAATTTTCAGTGTATGAAGAAGTGAAAACTTGGTCTTATATATATCGCCTCAGCAAAAAACTCTAATTCCCAGTATGATCAGGAAAAATACCTTTTGAAGTCATAAGAAAATGAGTCCCTGAGTGTTTATGTATAGCAAAATAGTGTACCCACCCGTAGAATTTAATCATGGATTGTAATCCATGAAACCAGACAAGTTTCTGAAAATTCTTGCTCAGGAAGACTTATAGTAACTAGTTAACTCTGGCACCTAATGACATGTTAGTACAGAGAGGCACAGGTATGACACGTGGTCTCCACTTACGCTTTGAGGAGGCAGGATATAAGACAGATCCAGTCCAAAAATAGGTATATACATTACTTCAAGTCTGTGCCTACATGCAGAACAATCAGACTGAACTTAATAGGTCATTATTGTGGCTGTCACCTGCAAGAGTTACGGTTACAGGCTTCTCAGACTGAAGTTAGCTTGTCTTCTATCAGTTTGGGCAGCTGTCATCTTAACTCAGTTTGACCCATACTGATGTACTTCAGATAATCCCTTCAGATATTGACGGCTGGTTCTCTACATTCATTATATGGCCACAGAGGAGGAGGACCTTGTGTACAAGGCAAACTGGCTCTACTTCTCACCTTCTATATTACCACACTTTCTGAGGGATCAAAAGGTCTGGATCCAATGCCTTCTTTGACCCAAACACATGCGATTCTTACCTCTCCAGCTGCAATGCAGGCTGGGACAGATGCACAGCTCAGGTTGAAGCTGGCCATATTGCACAGCCAAGAATGACAGGAAGGTCTGGACCAGGTAGAAAAGTAGGAAAGCATAAATATAACATTGTAGGCAGGTCTTGGGGATATACCAGGGCAAGAAAAGTTCCTGTGTTGTGACTGGTTCTTTTAATCCATTTATGAATTTTATCTGGTGGTTCTTTCGTGCAAACTATGTAAGTAATTTGACACAGTAGTAATTGAGGCACCTGCAAAAACTCAAACTAAATGTAAGATGAAGGAATCTGGATCACATTTTTAAGTATTAAATTTCACATAAGTTGCACTTCATGGTTATAATGCGTTTTTAATCTAGCCCTAAAATTCTACTGAAGAAAATTGTGCTCAGAAATTATTTTTAAGTTATTTATGACTTTCTGAGTACTATTCCCCTCTTTTTTTCCTCCCTCCACCACATATGCTTCTTAGTTAAGGGTCTTCCTTCTGGAAATTACAAGCTCCATTTAGTTTGGCCTAGGGTTTGGATTTTTAAGGGAAAAAGTCAATGTCCAAAGTTATTATTCAGCAATGTATATGGAAGTGTTTTGTAATTTGGTGCTGCTGCATTTTTTAATAAAAATTCTTGCCATTCCTTGAAAGTTACTATAATACTTTTGGCGCATAGAATTTAAAGGCCTTGAGTCTCCAAAAATGTTTTGTCACGACTAATTTTAAACATCTGCTTTGCTCATTGATTTTTATGAGGTTACTTGTGCTCAAAGTTAAGCATGTGTATATTTCATGTAAGAACAAGGCCATGACTTACTACAGCCTAACAGGGTTAAATAATCAAAAAAGTTTAAAACGCAACAGTTGTAAGAGCTACACTACAAGAGCTGCAGTACATTAGGTTACCAAACTATTTGAAGTAATTGGAAATAATATAACTTTTTTAGAAGTGGAAAAGCTATATTTTCACTATTTAGAAAATTAAATAAGAAATTAAAATGCAAGTATAAATATACAAACTATGAGTGTTAAAATGTTGAATATAATGCATACAAACAAATGGGGTTACCAGATGATCCTAAGAACTCAAGAATTTCTTCAACATCCTTTAGGTCAAAAGAAGTTTTTTTTGTAAAATATGTATATATATGCATATAAATAGACATGTCATAAAAGTAAATATTTTTTTTTACTTTTATTGCCTCATTTTTTTTCATTATACTGGTTGTGGGTTGAATCCCATAGTCAGCTAAGCCCCACAGAGCCTCTCGCTCACTCCCCCACATCAGGATGGGGGAGAGAATCAGAAGAGTAAAAGTGAGAAAACTCGTGGGTTGAGATAAAGATGGTTTAATAGGTAAAGCAAAAGCTGCATGCACCAGCAAAGCAAAACAAGGAATTCATTCTCTACTTCCCACAGTCAGGCAGGTGTTCAGCCATCTCCAGGAAAGCAGGGCTCCATCACGTGTAACAGTTACTTGGGAAGACAAACACCATCAGTCCTAATGTCCCCTCTTCCTCCTTCTTCACCCAGTTTTTATTGCTGAGCATGACGTCATATGGTATAGAATATCCCCCTGGTCAGTTTGGGTCAGCTGGTCCCAGCTGTGTCCCCTCCCAGCTTCTTGCCCACCCCTAGTCTACTCGCTGGCAGGACAGTGTAAGAAGCAGAAAAGGCCTTGATGCTGTGCAAGCACTGTTCAGCAATAACTTAAACATGGATGTGTTATCAACATTATTTTCAGCACAAATCCAAAACACAGCACCATACCAGGTACTATGAAGAAAATTAACTTTACCCCATCTAAAACTTGTGCAATACTAAGTCTAGGAATCTGTCAGTGCATGCTACTTTAAGAAAGCAAACATGTTCNGTCAGTGCATGCTACTTTAAGAGAGCAAACATGTTTATACTCAAAATATGCCATAAAATATAAAGTCTCAATAGGACTATGATGCACAAAGAGGGGTGATTCCATTAACACAAATTTGACTGTCAGACAGCTACCCAGTCTGGGTTCTTTTCTTCCGTAGCATTTCAATTTGAAGCTCATTTGCTCTTTCTGCAGCTTCAGATAGTGAGCATCCAAAGAGATGTCAAACAGCCACCATGAGAGCTGGTGCCTGTCCCACGCACCCCAGTGGCACAGCCCCAGCTGGGGCTGGACATGGCTTTCCACAACATGTGGATAGGTAATCCTGTTGTCCCCAAGCACCATGATAGGGCAGCATGTACCCAGGTGTGTGCCCATCTCCTATAGACCATCTTCGGCAGCCTGCAGCCTGTCTATGAGGCAGCTGGGTGTCGGAGACAGCACCAGTGAGAGGGAGCCCGACCCTTCCCAGCCACTCATGGCATTTCTATTTGAAGAGGGCAAAAAGTCAGGCTAATCTAGGAAATTATTCCAGCTTGAGTTTTGTGGCCAGGAGGACCAGCTATATCCACAAGCAGCGCATGTCCACAGCACCGTGGGGGAACCCAGGCCCTCCCCAGTAAGCATGGTCCTGCAGGGCCTGAGCTCAGCGGGAAAAGTTGGGGCAAAGCTGGGGCCACAGACATCCCCTGACACTGGCCCACCATGGAGGTGGACAGTGCCAGAGGTGAGGCTGGAGAGGAGCTGCGGTGTGGGCCCAAGAGGGATGTGAGTTCCCCACAGCATCAAGCCCAGTCCTGGCTGGAGGCACAACAGAGGGGAGGCTGGGTACGAGCACTCCCATGGGCCAGGACAGGCCTTAGCAGAAACAAAATGGGGCCTGTGGACCCTTGTCAAGGCGTCCTAGGTGAAATCTGTCAGAGACAGTGAGCCTGAATGGTAACCTCAGGGCCCTGAGACTACATGTGTCCTCGGTGTGTTTCCATGGAGCTCCCCAGGCCCCAGATCCAGAGAGGAATGACGGAGAGAGACACCTGTCCCTGGAGGGCGTTCTCCTGTCCTCCTGCCTGCCATCACACGGCTTGGCAGCACACTGAAATAAAATGCAAACATGTGAGAAGAATGTGCCACTGCTATGGGCTTGCAGTTCACAGAAGTGACACAGACAGAGAGCAAGAGAAAGGAACAATAGTGTATGGATAGTGGCAGGTAACTAATGACATGTTGCTTCCATCCCCTCACTCACGTTATTTCTTTGGTTTTTGCTTGGATGAATGTACCTAAGAGTGGGGTTTAATTTCCTTAGGTAGTCTGTTGAATTTTTAGTGGGGTGAAGTAGTCTTGCTGGGGATTATCAAAAGGTGTTTTCATAGTTGCTGTCTGTTGGATTCACATTCATTACTGTATTATTCGGTACGTGTAAATTTTTCTTTCGTCCTAGAAGTACGAGGTCAGCAGAGCTGATTATTTTGTACTGTATCAGGGTATGGATTTGTTTCTAGGTTTGTTTTGCAGACTAAACAAATTTAGTTTCTTCTTTTGGTAGCAAAAGTACGACCTTCCAGACTTTTTGTCAAACTCACAATTTTGGCACAGTTGTGTGACAGCATTTGTTGTCAGCCAAATACTGCCCTTCTCCCTTTTGTAACTGAAGTATTGAAAGGTGTTGCCGAACTACATTCGCCTTCACTTGAGTGGGGGAAGACTTTCAGGGATAAGTCATTGAAAGCACAAGAAAATAAGTAATTTAGACATCAAGCTGAAGCTTTAAGATGAAAGCTTTTATTTTTTTTTAAAAAAAAAACCAGCTGATATTGTCAAAAAGTGACAATGACCTGTATTTCTTTTTTTTTTTTGTCAATGATATATTTAAAAACAACTTAAAATGTGTTCTAGAATATTGCTAAAAGAGGATTATTCTTGTTTTTAGAAATAGCTCACGTGAAAATTCTTTGGAGAAGTAATCTTGTCTTCCTCATTGCCCGTTATATCAGAATATTGGTGGAAGGTTTTAAGTAAACTGTAATAAAAAATTCAATTTTATTCGCAAATTTTAGATTAACAGGTCAGTCGCACATTCATTCATTGACAGAATATTTGCTGAAAGAAAATTAATTTATTTGGATCTTTTACAGAAAGTAATGCTCCTATGGGGATTCTAATCTCCTGAACAAGACATTCAGCTGCTGTCTGGATGTGACCCCTCCATGGCAAGGGTCCCTGTAACCAGATTTTTAGCTTAAACTGAATGAGATTCCCCAAACCTGGCTTTTGCTGAATTCTTATAATCAAGCGGGTCAGAGGTCCTACATGATTGCTCCACACAATCCATTTCTATTTAATATCTTAAACTGCGTAAAAAACATGTCAATTATGTCAGCTATGTACAAAAGACAGACCTAAATGACCATTTCTGTATCTGCAGGAAAAATTTCTACCGTTTAGAAATATCTTAGCCATGTGCAGCTGGACCTGTCTGGGAAAGACACTGTGACCGCCTGACACTGTACCCGGGATGTTTATCTGTACATTTATCCATAAAAACAGTACCTATCAATTGGTCCAGGTCCAGCAGGAGCTACCTAGATGAAAGACATGATGCCAGGACTATCTGAAATCCCCACCTGAAGAGGTCCTGTGATGAGTCAAACGCATTGTTTTGAAACCAGATAGCAGCTCACTCAACCACCTTGTCTCACATCAGTCCCTTGTCTCACCTTTGCTGATGACTAATATGAAGCTCCTGAACCACTCAGAGAATTGATGACTGTGTGCTGGGTTTGTGCATAGGCACAGCCCTGACACCTTGCTAATCCACAAGTGGAACTTGAGTTTCCTCGTTATACAACAATAATAATTTTCATTCCATAAATATTGCTAGAGGGTCAACCTCTTTACAAGTAGCAATTTTTTTTTTCAGAGAGACTGATTTTTTAATGTAAATGAAAGAAATAGGTTATCCCCATGTAAATATATTCATTCTCTTTTGTGAAACTGAATGTCTGGCAGTATTTAAGCATTAACGTCTTTCAAGCCATGCTTAACATTTTTTCCTGTTGCTTTATAGACACGTGCAATCTACTCCCAGGTGAAATAATGAGCTACAGTCAGAGCTACAGCAGTTGGAGGGGTATCCTTACACTTCATGGAGTTAATCTTTATCAACTCTAGGAAGGTCATTCCTGACAGATTTTGTTAAATCTTTTCTTAAGGGCTGCCAATCTTGAGTGTCTACAATTTAGCTCAGCAACCTATTTAGTTCTTAGAAGCCCTTGTGATAGAAAATCTTTCTTGAAGCCTAGCCTAAATTTTTCTTGCTTTATTTTAAGGCTGATACTTTTTGTCTTCTCTGCTATGGATATTGAGAACACAAGCTTTTTACATATATTAAGACTGCTGTCATGTCTTCAGTTTTCTCTTCAGGCTATAACAACTCTGATTACTAAATGTCTCTTACTAAGCCATAGGAACTAGCACTGTCACCCTTATGGCTTTTTTTCTGGATTTTCCCAAATTGTACCACACATTGGATCTGTAAATATCATGAACATGCTATCTTTACAATGAAGTACATGTATTTTGAGAACAGAAAGCAGATTTCTGCTTGCAACAAGGTTAAATTGCTAACATGAAATTCAAGTGAAAAATGTATGGAGTTTCACATGCAGAATTATCATAAAACATACGAATAGAAGTCAATTGTGTGGGTTCTGCCAAATCCAGCTTTGAGTTTGAGTTTCATTCAGTATGACAGAAATTCAGGGAGCATCATCCTGCAGTCACGGATTCAGCAGTGACTGCTGAATGTAATGTAGTGATGTAATCATGTACATCAAAAGTACTATGGGAAAGAAGGGGAAAGCAGCTTATTTTTCATTAAGCAAACGGACTGATGAACTGGTTCAGAAAAAAAATGTTCAATGGCTCCTGGGTTCCATATTCTCATGGATCCCAAGCTTTCTTCTCATGTCTTCACCATCCTTGCCAGAACAAAGCTTGCACATCACCTTTGATCATTCTCCCACAGCCAGTTGCTACTTGCACTTTCTGATTTAGAGTTGTGTTCCTACATGGCAGGTGTAGAAGGAATGAAAGTTAGATCAAAATATTTTTGTTGTCCCCTTTTCCTGATCACTATCTCCCCATTGTTTGGGATCACAAAAGCAGCAGCATCTTACACAACAGTGATGTCAGATATACAGTTTATTGCCTGAATCACTTACACATATTTATTCTTCCACCTAGCAAGTTGTTAAACTACCTTTTGTTAGGTTTTGAGGAACAGTCTAAGGAAAGATCAATTTATACTTGCCCTGACTCTTATATTCTTTACCTACATATCTGCAACTGACCAAAGAAAGATTTTTGTTCTGATCCAGTATCATGGTTCTTGTATTGTTATGTTATACATGTGTTTTAATGATCACTTCATTTTGTGTCATTAATTTCTCCGCAGTAAAAATCAGAACCTTTATCTACTGCATTCCTTAACATGTTCTTGTATCACTAAATTCCTTTTATCTTTTTTTTTTTATTTTTTTGTCTTTTCTCTACCAACAGATCATATTCTGCAGTCTCCCTTTTTCCCATTACCTCTCCCATGTTTTGTTTCACAGATAAAGGAAAATAAAGACAAGGATACAGAAAACCATTTCCACTTTTGTTTGGGCTGCTGTGTTTTTGTTATATTCTTACTGTTCTTATTCTTCATCTGTTTATATTTCTCATGTGTTTTTAGGACAATGGCTGTGCTGGGTTTGTTAATGTTGTTAGTCTGTATAACAGCATGCCTGAAGTTTCACTTTCCCTATTGCAGTTTCTGTATTAGCAAAACCATACTAATAAAACCCCCACACTTGTATTGCCCTTTCCATCTGGTATGTTACTGAGATTCCTCTCAGATGACACTTAGAAAAAGCATTGTCATAATGCATAAAATTCAGCAGGAGGTTAATTAATGAGGTTAATATTGATATTTCTCTGATTACGGTACCTTTATTATTGTGCTGTCAATGTTGGGATTATTTGTTGTTCATGTGTTCAGCCTCTCTGCTAAGATGATTTTGAGTAACTGAAACAATATTTTGTGAACTAATAAAATTAGACGGGAATGTGTGCTCTTTATGGATTTTTATAATTAGCCACTGCCAATATAATGTCCCTCATTTTATCTAGAAGTTTGTCCTTGAACAAATTCCAGGCATCTTCTGTTCTCATTGTGCTTTGCGATGATCTTTGCCTTTTCATTGATTCAGCACTTACCTTTGAGCCTTACTTTTCAAATATGTTGAATTTGCCTTTTATCAGCTTAAAAATGTGGATCTCATGCATATTTACATTGCAAGCTGTGACAGCTCTGGAAGAGGTCATTTGTGTCAACTGCTCTATACATCCACAAGAAACTCCATTGTTTGTTGAACAGACACAGCTTTACAATGTGTACAACTAAGCATATTTTTCTAATAATATTACCTCCTAATTTTGAAACTAATAGTTTGGGGGATCAGTTATACAGTTTTAAATAAGATTGGTCTCAAATTAATACTGAAAAGAAACAAATTAAAGTTTGAATGACAAACCTTTGTTTCATTGTAGTTTTGTGGCTGTCACCAAGAAACTGTTAGTTTAAAATGACAGCTGGGACTTCCTTGTCATTGTTATATCAGTTTTTCTGATTATGGGATGAGAAGGACAAATAATTTTCACCAAAAAAAAGCAGGTGTTACCAGTGTTGGTTGATAAGGCTGTTGAATCAGATATTTCATAGGCTAGAACCTGATTCAAAACTGCCCTTTGCAGTACAAGGAGGACATAAAATATTTGCTTATCTTTACTTTGAATTTTATTTTTCCTTTTATGTATGGACTAAGTCTGTGATCTCATTTAAAAAATATGCATCTGTTGATGATGAAGAACACTGGTTTCAATTATTGGTGAGAATGGGTTTTGGTTTGAACTGGATTTAAATCTCATGGGGAGAGTTGGGTCAAGGAAAAATTACACTAGTACAGTAGGTGAACCCAGCCCTGACCTTTGACATGTCAGAGTACGAGTCGCATGAAAGACGAAGAGATGTCGCTAGGAGAGATGAAAAGCTACAAAGAGGAGAAATAAGGCAAGGTGTTACAAAAATAAATTGTAAAACTAACTCCTGGTGGGAGCTGTTTTCTTTGTTTTAAACGAACCCTAACCTATCCATAGAGATGTTCTTAAAGCCTTTGCAGAGCACTGCCTGCACTGCTTTCCTTTGACTTGACTTAAAGCTTAATTATTGTAATTTATATTTGCATTGTCATTAGTGCTGCTGTTACTTTGTTGGTTTCTGTGATCATTCTGAGTAATATTAGTCCCTTACTCTAATATGTGCATTTCTACCTCTTTTACAGTGGCAGGATCTTTATTATATTACAAAGGAAGTTACACAACAATATTTTTGGAGCTTTGTGGTGCTCTGATGATGACAGGCTGAAATTACCCAGAAAGAGGCTTTAACATCCAATGAAACAGAAGCTCCAGCTCTTCCCAAAGTTGAAAAAAATATATAGAAAGTAAAAGTAACTGTAATTTATCACTTATGCCAGCATCTGGCAAACACTTTAAACCCTATTGTGCAGCTTTAAATTCTATAAAGAACTTAGTGATAAAAAGTAGAAGTTACTGTCGTAAGAGGATAAATGGAGATCTTTTTATGCAAAAACATAAAAAAGGAATTCAAAAGGAAAGACGGCAGGGCTTGACATTTTTTCTTTGAGTTAAAATAGACATGTGACAATTTCATACAATATTTTGATAGAAGTAGAAACACTTTCATCAGAATTTTTTATTAATACATACCTCAGTCTCTAGTTAGACTATGGAATGCGTAGTTACAGGAGAACACAGTAAGATGCAGAAAGGATTTCTACAGATATTAAGACTGTTATGATTAATAACACTTATTTTATAAGGGAGAATATAAATTTCATATTTGGATATTATGCCTGCATTTAACTATTAGGAACAATAATGTTCTCTAATATAGAAAGGAAATTATCATTCTTCTTCAAAATGAGATGTTTGAAAGGACAGCATAGGAATCATCAGATATTATTTCTCGTGTCACAGACCCGATGTTTTTAGGAAATTCTCAGTGTCATGTCTTTCATTCCTCCAGCCAAAAAAANAAAAAAAAAAAAAAGAAAAAAGGAGAGAGAAATAAGAGATTTTACCCATGCTTTAGACTAAAAGAGTGTAAGCTCTTTATCCCGGACTCATCAGAGCACTAGGTCACCTCTTCTTCAGTCATTCATATTCTCACAGTTTTATCAGTGATTCTTAGAGTAAGAGGGAAAGCATTCAAACTGATGCATAAACCAGCAAGAAATACATCAGTTTCTGGTTCCTGTTACATATCTCCCAAGGTTTCTTCCTGTTATGTTCTGACCTTGCTTTAATTAATAAAAGATAACCAGTCTTGTTTTTTGTCTCCTATCATTATGTTAATTCTTACTAAACCATAGGCTGTAGGGTTTAATATGTGTAGGAAAAAACAGCAGTACTTAATACAAAACAAACAATTATTCCAACTATCCCTCATAATTCTTTATATTTTAGAAAAAAATATTTGCACACATTCAGAGACTCATTTGAGACACTTTGAACATTTTTTCATATTGTGAAACATCATCTTTGGTAAAGAGTGTGAGGAACTGAAGTAAAGATGGGTATTCACTATCAGTAAGAGTATAAAAATCTGGTCCTTACACATATTGCGTTTGTTTTTAAACTACTTGGTACACTTAATTAGCATAAAAAAAAGATTAAACTTTAACCTTTTTTGTAGTCTTCTAATTTTTAAAGATGTGATTCCAAATGCTCAGAAAGCATACAGGATGCTGTCATTACCAATGACATATGCACACTGCACCATAAAAATTACATAAACAATGAACCCAGTACAGCTTAAGATGGACAGCTACTTGAAAGTAACTTCTTTAGTTCTTTAATGTTTATAAACACCTCCACTAAACTACCTGCTTTAGAAAAGAAAAAGTAAAAAAGTCATCTTTTTTGTTTCTGTATTAGGAAGAAATTGAAAATTGTATTGAAAATTTTGTAGGTCTCTAGTAAGGGCTCCATTTGACCACTGCATCTTTTCACTGTTTCTATATTTGTCATTTGTGTTTTTTTGTTTTTCTGGGCACTGTGAAATTAATACTTCAATGTGAATTATTTCCCTGTTTGTGTTTCCATATTATGACTGCAATGAATATTGTTGTTTGTAGAAAAGGCTTTATCACAAGGCAAAAGAATTTTATTTCTTTTTGTGTGTGTCAATTGAAACAATTTATTTGAAGATTTTCAGAATGAAAGAAAAAGCTAAAAGCAAAAAGAGGCTAATAAAAGTCAATATCTCCCCTTTGAGCAGCGACAATCAATTTGAGTGAAATAGATTCCCTGTTTGTTCGATAAGAAGAGTACTTTGTGTCACAAATGAGCTGGAAAATTCTTGGGTGTCCTCATTATCAAGAAATACGTGGTGTTTTTTTTCTTGTGTTACCTATTTAATTGGTAATGGTATATTCATATTAAACTATCTGTTTCTGTTAGACAATTTAGAAGAAAATTTTTTTATTAAATTATGTTGTACTGCAAGATAAGTAGATGTTCCCATGATAAAAAGTGGTATGGTAAGTCTGGAATTCATTTGGCATGAAAACAGCATGGTAAATTGAATGTATATAGTGGATGTTTAATCACCTCAGCAGAGACAGGATTGAAATTTTTATAATTCTTTGTCCTATCCTAAAGATAGATTCTATTATATTCTTACTCTCTCTTATGTGGCTCGTATTTTAATGGTAATTGTAGTAGTAAAAAATAAATAGGCAAATGTAAATTTACTTTAAAGATCTCTTTCATTTAAATGGTATCAAACATTCAGCTTATATATTGAATCCAGCTTTCTTGAAAATATTCATCATGTAAGTCACATTCAGCCTTTAAAAAAAAAGTAGAAATATGAGGTTTTAATAAATTATTCTCATACATAATTTATGTTTAGGTAACTAATCTGCATCTAGGTACCTAACAAAACTCTTTTTTTAAACATAACGTACAGTTACTACATAGTTAGCACATCATGCTACAATGGGGAGTGCTAAGGACTACTTTGTCTGAACTTTCATAACAGGCCTGTTTTATCTGGCTTTTGACGTAATATTTTTTCATCATTTTGTGTTTTCAATTTCCAGTATTTAAATTTAGGCTTAGTTTTTCCCTCTTTACCTTGCTGACCAATAAAAACATACAACCTCTGTGCAAAAGAGTGTTAGAAAAGATTCCCTGAGGCATCTAATGAGATTTTTGTTTGATTTTAAGGTTATTTAAATGCTTTTTAGTCCTTATTCACACCAATCTTCTTGAGGGAGTCAGATGTTAAAAACCTGCATGTTCTCTTTCACCCCTACCATAAATATTGCACAATACACACTACAATACACAGCTTGAGTATAATTTGGTCCCTTGTTGATGACAGGCTCCAAACACCTTACTTCTGCCTACAACCCTTTGACAAACTACCCTCTTCCTACATGGCCTACTGCTTTGCTAAATACTGTATTACTAATACTGGGGTAGGGTAGAGAGCAAATAAATGTCCAGTAAAATTTCCTTATTTCAAGTTGAAATAGGATAGCATGCCTGCTTTAAGGAATTAACAACTTTTATCTATGGGCAATTGCAGACAAGAATTGAATTATCAAAAATATCTGTGCTTGTTGGTGAAGCACTAAAAAATGTAATCTTAGATGACTTGATGCTTTATCTTCCCTTCTTGTGGTGCTGCATGAAGGATGTATTGTGGACTAAATTACTGCTGGCCTTCCACCTTATTATTCCTACGCATTAAAGACAGGGAAAGACAACTGACCTACACAAACTTTTTTCTGCAGACCAAAAGTAGATTAAATATCTCCAGTTTTTAAATGTTACTGGAAAGCTTGGCATTCTTAATCCACAAGGCTCCAGCTGCTCTTGTTATGGCCACCCCTATAAACAATAGAAGTAGAGTAGCAGGTCGAGGGAGGTTATCTTCTCCCTCTACTCTGCCCTGGTGAGGCCACACCTGGAATATTGTGTCCAGTCCTGGGCTCCCTGGTTCAAGAAGAACAGAGAACTGCTGGAGTCGGTATAGCAAAGGGCTATGAAGATGATTGGGGGACTGGAGCATCTTTCTTATGAAGAAAGGCTGAGGGACTTGGGTCTTTTTAGTCTGGAGAAGAGAAGACTGAGAGGGGATTTATCAATGCTTATAAATACTTAAAGGGAGGGTGCCAGGAGGACGGGAACAGTCTTTTTTCAGTGGTGCCCAGTGATAGAACAAAAGGTAACGGGCACAAACTTGAACATAGGAAGTTCCTTCTAAATACAAGGAAGAACTTCTTTACTCTGAGGGTGGCAGAGCACTGGAAGAGGCTGCCCAGAGAGTTTGTAGAGTCTCTGACTCTGGAGACATTCAAAACTCACCTGGACGCCATCCTGTGCAACTTGCTGTAGGTGAACCTGCTTTGGCAAGGGGGTTGGACTAGATGATCTCCAGAGGTCCCTTCCAACTGCTATCATTCTGTGATTAATGAGAAATTCCTATTTTCCCAAGCACTCATGATTTAAGGAAAATGCCAAGGTGACATTTCTAATTCATCTTTCTCTTTACCATTGACAATGACTTACAAAATCTCTATTCTGTCATTAACTTCTTCACCGAGAAATATGAATGTAGTCTGCCACATACTTCCTGTAACTTTTAATTTGTATGCTTCTCCATAGGTGATTACTGAAAATGGTATTTGATCCCTCCATAAGTTAGTTGAAGATTTTAGATGTCACCTAGTTTTGATTCAGCTGAAATATCCTACAGTGGGTTCAATATCTGTAGAAAATGATTGTCCAACCACTATTAGTTCATTTAGTACATCTTGAGATAACATTACTTATGATGAGTTCATTTGGTATTACTGTAATTGTTGTAAGTACTTTTGTAGGATTTCCAGAGTATTAATGAAGTAGATCCATGTTTGAGAATCCCCTAATACACTGAGCATTCCAGTATATTGGAAAACACCAAAATCTTCCTCAGAGAGAACAAATCCCTTGTTCAGAAACATAGCTGTGCAGAAAAGGAAATAAAGAAGTCAGTGCAGAGTATCCTTCTCTCTATGCTCTGCTTCAGACTCTCAGGCAGTTATTTGGAGTAGGCATTACGTTCTTAACTTGTGGTGACAATAAGTTGGTCTTCATGGCTGAATTATAGAAAGTGCATCCAGTGCAATGCTGTTGCCATAGGGTGTGCCAACATTGCTATTGGGTCTTACTGGCAGACAAAGGGACTTTCAATGAAAATAGGAATAGCAGGATCAGGTCTCTTACTCAGTAAATTGTACAAGTGACTATTATTATCTCATGTTTGGATGTAAAACACAGGAAATATATTTTTCTATTCAAGTTGTTGAATTATATGATAATGCATCCCCTGCTTTTCACAACCAGAAGGTCAGAAATTTACAGGCAGTCCAGAGGTCAGAATTAAACTTGAAATTATTCAACTGTTGTTTGAAAAATCATAGAATTGTTTGGGTTGGAAAATACCTTTAAGATTATCAAATCCAAGCATCAGTCTAGCACCACCAATTCCATCACTAAACCATGTCCTGAAGCACCACATCTACATGTCTTTTAAATACCTCCAGGGATGGTAACTCAACCACATCCCTGGGCAGCCTGTTCCAATGCTTGATAACCCTTTCGGTGAAGAAATTTTTCCTAATATCCAATCTAAACCTCCACTGGTGCAACTTGTGGCCATTTCCTCTTGTCCTATCACTTCTTACTTGGGAGAAGAGACCAACACTAAATGACCCCAGTCAGAAGCCTCCCCATTTGATTGAGTTTAAAGCCTCCCTTTTGCAACTATTAGACAATATTTCTCTTCTATCTTTCCTTTAGAAAACATTGCATGACCCTGGGTGGTATATAAGAGTGCTACAAATGATGGAGGTGAATAAGGAATATCATCAATATATCATACAACATAAGAACCTGGAAAGATCTAAAGAAATTCTCAGGAAATAGGTTTAAAATAATCATCTGTAATATTTTTTTTCACTCAGTACGAGGTATTACACCTTCCAAAAAAGTCAAAAAAGGATTCAACAAGTTTATGGAGGAATGATCTATCTGTGGCCATCCGACATCTCATCCAAGATACAAGTTCCAGCTATAAAAGTCTCACATTGTTGATTTCTGGAAGTGGAGGAGCAAGGCCAGTCCCTATACACATCCTGTTTTATATTCTTCCATACATATAAGATATGGCCTGCTATTAGAGGTGCTGTACTTTACTGTGCCTGCTCTTACGGCTTTATACTTTTAACTTGGTAAAGCTTAGGTAGTACACAATCTTAGAAATAACTTATTTTGGAAATAACCAGTCTTTGTTTTCAACAAGACATTTTTCTGATACAACTTCTTTTTTCTACTACAGGAAGTTTTTCTCATTAATTTCTGATTTAATTCTGTTCCTGTTTTGACTGAAAATGAGCTCTGTTTCAGCAGTGACTGATCTCATGTTTAAACCCTTTTTATTAAGAGTTGTGTTTGTGTGTCTGGAATGATTCTCAGCACATGGTTTTAGGAAGGAAAAGCCTAATGTCTTTCACAGGTAATATGTGATATCTCTAAAAGGAGAGCCAAATCAGGGCAAGCTATAAAACACAGGGAGAAGCAGGCTTCATAAAGTAATATTTATAGTTCTAGTATTAGAGGAATTTACAGCACAGAGTTCCTATCATTCCTAGGAAGATTTAAATGTACATTTGCAAATATTCCAAGGACTGTGAAATACTTAGCTTCTCAACAGAGGTTATTCCTGTCTTATTAGTTACAATGTAGTGATTTAAATTTATAAAAAAAAGTTTCTGAAGGACTCATGTTAAGGGTAATAATTTTTTTTATCCAGGTCTCTCCTGGAAATATGGATGAATGGCTTTCTTAAAACAACAGCAACAACAAAACAAAACAAAACCCCACCATGTACATTATATTTTCTGGGTTCAGATTGTCTTTATGTAACCAGTAAGTAAACTGAGTTTCCTTTGGTATCAAAGAACAAATTTATGTACTCTGAAAGTGCCGGGACTGTATATCCTACAATGTAAATGAAAAATTAGATAAGGCTCAGCAAAAAGTTTCTCACACTAAACCCATGTACACACAAAGGTACAGACAAGAAAGTGAAAAAGCAGTCTAACTGAGCATTTCATTTTACAGCCATATTGCTAAACTGGTACAGAGAGAGTATTTTCCTTCTAAAAGACTATCTCATTGTTTTAGCTCATCCTTCCGTTGTCTTGGATCAGTTTCAACATAAACCTTAGCAGAAAACTAAGGCAATGTGCATTTTCAAATGACTTTAAAAGAACTACATGTTCCCAAGCAACATCTATTTCCCTAAACGTTTTACATTAAAAAACTCTTCACAAGACCTTTCATTATGCCAAAAAGATGAATAGTTATCTTAATAATAATAACTCAAGGAGCCAAAAAAAAAACCAAAAAAAACCCCACCACCCTGCAGTGGCATTCTATGAAAGGTGAAGCAAAATGATACAGAGTATGATTGGGAATGGTGTCGTAATTTATGCACATACAAACTCATGAATTTTTGGATGATGACTTTTACTTCTGTTACTGCATTGTCCTTGAGAGCTAAAAGCCAGCAGGTTTTTTTTATGATGTTATGTTTGTAAATGTCTAGCAAGATAACAATATATTTTGAGTTATTTTCTGAATTCAGAAGAGCCTTAGATATCTGAACACAAAAAAAAAAAAAAGGTTTTTAGGCAGTGAACAGACGTAAAATTTACATTAACTTTCTCTTCACCATCTCATGATGAGAAATATTACAAGTTTCTGGCTGGATTATATTTGTTCTGCTTTTCCTTCATAACAATAACCAGCAAAATACAAAACCCTTACTAGCAGCATTGTATAGAGAGATCCTCTGGTATCTCAAGTTGTGCCATGGAATTGCACATTGAGTTCCGGAATGGTTCTGGATCCCAGTGTGTTATGTAACTAAGAAATATAGGCTGAAAATCTATCGGTAGATTTCTTTCAGTAATCTAATCCTTGATTTTTAGGAGAAGTCCCATACATGTGCATGACCAGTGTTTAAATAAATAGTGTTTGGAACACCACAAATGTCAGTATTTGCCTTTCTTGGAACTCTGTCTACCCATAGGATCCGGATCACAGGCAGAATCAGGAACCTGTATTATGAGAAACATAGCTCTGAGAAGCCAAAAAACCTTGAAACACTCTGGTATCCTTTCCAAGGGACGGACTTCACAAGGTGACTTCCTCTGAGCTGTAGAGGATGATCTGAAAGAAAATAAAAGTGGTTTAGATAGATCTCTAGAATTAATACTTGGCCAGAAGGCCAGACTGGTTACCCTACTTCATATAGTTTTGTACTGGGTGTGGGTGGCAAGGTTTTGGTAGTGGGTGGGCAGCAGCGTGGTCTGTCTGAGACCAGGAGCTGCCCCATGCCAGACACAGTAGGTTCCAGCTGTCTCCACAACAGACCCACTACAGGACACAGCTGAGCCCATCAACAATGTGTGTGGTGTCTCTGTGAAAACATATTTAAGAAGTGGAAAAAATGCCAGATGAAGAGCAGAGTGAGGAGAGTAAAAAGGAAGAAGCAGCAGTATGAACACCAAGACCAGAGAAGGAGCAGGGGGAGGAGGTGCTCCAGGTCCCAGAGCAAAGATTCCCCTGCAGCCTGTGGAGGAGAACACAGTGAAGCAGATTGTCCCTCTGTGTTGTGGTTCAACCCCAGACAGAAACTAGGACCACGCAGCCAGCCACTCGTTTACTTCTCCCCCCTCCCAGGGGGATGGGGAGAAGAATCAGAAAAATAAGGAGAACTTGTGGGTTGAGATAAAGGCAGTTTAATAAGTAAAGCAACAGCTCTGCACACAAGCAAAGCAAAACAAGGAATTCATTCACTACTTCCCATTGGCAGGCAGGTGTTCAGCCATCTCCAGGAAAGCAGAGCTCCATCATGCATAATGGTTACTTGGGAAGACAAACGCCACAACTCCAAATGTCCCCCCTTCCTTCACCTTCCTCCAGCTTTATATACTGAGCATGACATCATGGGGCATGGAATATTGCTTTGGCCAGTTGGGGTCAGCTGTCCTGGCTGTGTCTCCTCCCAACTTTTTGTGGACTCCCAGCCTACTTGCTGGTAGGGCAATCTGAGGAACAAAAAAGGCCTTGACTGCTTAGCAACAACCAAAAATATCAGTGCGCAATCAACACTACTGCCATCCTAGGTCCAAAACACAGCACTATACCAGAAGCCAGTAAGAAGGTCAATTCCATCCCAGCTGAAACCATGACACCCTGTAACCCATGGAGAACCATGCGGGAGCAGTTATCCACACTGCAGCCAGTGGACAACCCTACACTGGAACACATGGATATTTCCATAAGGACTTCAGCCCCTGGAGAGCCCACTCAGGAGCAGGGAAAAGTGTGAGGAGGCAGGAGCAGCAGAGAAGAGCTGCTATGGAACTGATCGTGACCCCCCCCATGCCCCATCTCCCTGTGTCGCTTGAGGAAGGGGGAGGTAGAGGAGTTGGGAATGAAGAAGTGAAGTTGAATCTGGGAAAAAGGCGTCGGGGGGGGTGTGTTTTAAATTTTGCCTTTACTTCTCACTATCTAAATCTACTTTAATTGCCAATGAATTCCATTAATTTTCATAGAATCATAGAATGGTTTGGGTTAGAAGGGACATTTAAAGATCGTCTAGTCTGACCTCCCTGCCATGGGCAGGGATATCTTTCACTATATCAGGTTACTCAAAGCCCCATCCAACCTGACCTTGAACACTTCCAATGATAGAGCATCCACCTTTTCCAGTGTCCCACCATCCTCATCATAAAAAATGTCTTCCTTATGTCCAATCTAAACCTACCCTTTTTCAATTTAAAACCATTGCCCCTTGTCCTGTCACTACAGGCCTTGGTGAAAAATCTCTCTCCGTCTTTCTTGTATTGAAAGGCCACAATAAGGTCTCCCCAGAGCTTTCTCTTCTCCAGGCTGAACCCCAACTCTCTCAGTCTTTCTTCAAAGGAGAAGCGTTCCAGCCCTCTGATCATTCTTAGGGACCTTTCCTCAAGTGAAGTTTATTTTGCTCATGACAGTAATTGGTAAGTGATCTCCCTTTGTCTATCTCAACCCATAAGCTTCTTCATCCCATTTTCTCCCCCTGTCCTGTTGAGGAAGGGGAGTGAGAGAGCATCTGGGTGAGTGTCTGGCATGCTTCTATGTATCAGGACATTAAAGCTAACAAAATTCCAGTGCCAAGTTCCCCTACTTTTGCATTTATTATGTGTAACATAGCCTTATTATTTATAAGCACAGATGAATCACTATAGTAACTTCAGCTCCAGTCTCAAATACAGCTGGAAATTACCAGGGGGAAAAAGAAAAAAAAAAAAAGAAAAGGAAAGCAAAAAACCCCAACAATAAAAAGGTTAAAGTCCCCATTGAAAAGTAAATTTTAAACATTGTTCCCTCTGGATCAGATCTACACGTTTTCTGACAGTGCTTTTTCCAGGATCTTCCACCACCACCCCTGCAGTTAATACAGACTAGCATTATATTGCTGCCAGCAAAGGATTAGGTTGGTAAATCAACATGTTTTATTTGAAAGCAGAGGCCATCCAGGGACAGAAAGACTGATAACAGAACCTATTTTTTATTAGGGCACTTTTAGATTTAGCCTTCAGTAAGAACCTTATTTAAATAGAAAGATATTTGGTTGCTCCCTATGGGAGTCGTAAGCCGCCTGTAAATGGACAGAGTTTTACAAATGAGAATATGTGGGAACTTCAGAACAACTGCAGCAGTTTTCTACAAAAAGTGCAGAATATTCCTTTTATACTTTCTTTGAAGTTAAAAACTGCAAATTAATCATTAAAAATTAATAAACCTCACACTGTAAGAAAAATTATAGTAAGTGAAACATAAAATCTCATTCTAGTTTAAATAACTTGATTGCTAGTTTAATAAATGTTCTTCCTCCCTCACCAGCTGTGTTTCAACCAACATGAATTAGACAGCTTGGTAAGCTACACAGTAACTTGTATTTCTTCCTGCTTGTAGACATTTTTTTGCTTTACTATGTATATGCCAGGGGCAGGAGGATGTGAAAGGGAAGGAGGTATGGGCAAAGTCTAAAGGCAAAGACATTAGCTAGCCTGCCAAATGATCAGCAGCAAGGCTAACACATGGGACCACGGGCAGGTCAACACACGCCTGAAAGCCTCAAAGAACTCATTCAAGTCCATCCAAAATTTGCTCCCTTCTCTGTCCTGTAAGCACATTCTTTCTGCAGTGTTGACCTCATTCCAGACGTGAAGAAGATGGCAAGCTCCAGGAAGAATTAACCTCGTCCTTTCCTTGCCCACCCCTTTCTCACCTGCTTTGTGCTGTATTATTGAATTACTTTTTGTGTTGTCACAGCAGCTAGCATGTGGCCACATCTTTTCTAGTCCTATCTTCGACATTCTGCCAGCAGTGTTCTACATTAAACATTAAAGCATTCCTACGTGATTTAGAGGAGGGTTTACATGCTATGGATCTTCTCTAATGTTAGAAAGGCTATAGGTGGCTGTTACTATGGTTTCACACTCTCCTTTTACTGCCAGAGTCAATATAATGGTACTGCATTGCACTGATTTTTATCCATCTGTCTCCTCCTGTAACACACTCCAAAATTACTACTTATCTGAAGCTATAATAATTCTGACTACATATCACCAAAAAGGCAAGACTGATTTTCTTGGTTGACACTTTTCATATATAAGGTTACATCTTTTATGTGCAGAAGAATCAAAGGGAAAGCCTAGTGCCAGAACAGACTCAAAAACAGATCCCAACTGCCCATCCCTCTTACCTACAAATAAAGAAACAAAATAAAGTGTCTTCCAAACACTGAGGAAATCAGTTTCTGGATCTGAAACTGAAATGTGATACTTAAGTCCATTTCACCCTGTTCCAAGTGTTAGGGATGGGGACATAGGCCACTTGTTTATTGGAGGGGGTATTTGGGAAATTTCTTCAGTTGTGCCAGGAGAACTCAATTCTATCTGAATTGGCTGCATTTTTGAAAAGAAATCTAAAGAAAATCTATACTGTATCACCCTTTTTATAGTGCNGGAAATTTCTTCAGTTGTGCCAGGAGAACTCAATTCTATCTGAACTGGCTGCATTTTTGAAAAGAAATCTAAAGAAGAAAATCTATACTGTATCACCCTTTTTATAGTGTTTAATTACAGCCTACAGCCATATAATTATTTCAGCTATGCAGGCCTTCAAAAATACCCTCTGTTAGATATTTGTCAGCCAACAATTTTCTATTTCTCCTTGTTTCCATCTCCCTTGTCCATTCCTAGCCTATTAGAACATCAGAAGATGTATTCATTGACATGATGTTTGAACTGCTATTTCTAGGCAACATCTATGATTATGAGGAAAGGCCAGATTAGTAACGTAATTTTCTAGTTACTATGTGAAAAGCAACCACTTAGAATCAGGTGGATATTTTTGGCTGCAGCTCAGTGCTTATTAGTGTATGCTTCCTTTTAAGTATTGCTAAATTACTGACCCTGGAATCTTTAATAATGTGCAAAATGTTGTGAAAAACAGAATTTTTACATCATTAATGTCTCATCTAGCAGCTCTGTAACACATTAATCTCTGAATAACCTTCAATTCATACCATAACATGGATGTTAATGGTAGAAATTAGAGCTGAAAATACCTGTTTGGTCTTATATTTCATGTAGTCACTTGATTGTTCCCTAAAGAATATTTTCCCATCCTTTGTCTCATCTAGATTTAAATGTACTTAGCAATAAAGCTACTACTACTTCCCTTTGGAGACTCTGTCACCGCGTAATAGATTTCACCACTGGGAATCTTTACCCTATTGTGGTAAGATATTTCACCTTCTTAGAAATAGGAAAAAGAAATGTAACAAAAGTAAAAATATTTGTTGGCTAGAAGCTAGCAAGAGAGTTCACTGCAGACCCGGGATGTTACTTCTCTTAAAAGCTCATTCTTTTTATGATGCTATTTTAATTTCCTGTAGTGTGAAATCTGCTGTTGTGTTTTTCATCACATTTTCCTGAGGTAAAGGCAAACCCTACCTGTTCTTTTTGACCGTGTCATTTAGCTTGCATTTTGCATTTCTTCTTTGTAGTTGAAAGATTGTCTTGCCCTTGAAAATGAACTGCTGAAATATCCATATAACCATCAAATTTCTTTGTCAGATTTATTAAAACACAGAAAATGGATTTCAGAGAAATAGAGACTTGTTAAGTGTATCAAGACATCATAACCTTAATGAGACATTATCTCCTTAGCCCCCAAGGAGGGAAGAAACTTCCATAAGCAGCAGAAGAAGTGCTGGCTCTGACTGACCTGTGACTTGCAAAGGACGGTTTGTGAAGATAGGCTATTTTTCAAACTGATAGGTCAGGGACAAGCACGAGGTTAGTGGTTACAGACATTACTAGACCACTGGCGATGAGATACCAAACTGACTGACAGATATACATACAGTCACCCATTCCTAACACATTCCTGGTGTTGTGTGTAGAATATTTTGACTGGTGCTAGGATTCAAGAAAATACATATTCCGATATGTAAAATAGCCTAGTCATTATCAAACTCTATAATATATGACTACATGAAGAGCACAGAGTCAGATAAAGGGCAATGGAAGAAACAATAAAACTGTATTTGTGTTTATGTCTAATAAGGCTTTACTAGCAAGTTAGAGTGGTACAGAAATAAATAGCATTTGCAGGGAAAGACAGACACACACACATGCATGCACATGCACATGCACATGCACATGCACACCTACACAGACCCCTCCATGTGCAGTCCTGGACCATTGCCTCAGCAGGTCAAAAGGTTCTTGAGGAATGAAGGGCTCCTGGAGCCACAGAGAAAGAGTGGGTTGCTGTTCTTGGAGCAGGCAGGAAAAGCAGGCAGCTTCCTCCCTACTCCAGTGATCTCACACCAATTCTGCAGAAACAGTTCCTGTGGTGACTACTTCTTCTTCCTCCCCACCCCCATTGCAAAGCCTTTAGCCTCTGCACCCTAGACTATGCACTGTGCAACAAGGGTGTCACTTTCCCAGGCAGGTGCCTTATTCTGTTGCTCAGCTGTTTTTTCTTGCTTACCTTCTTCTTTTCTTTGGTATGCTGAAAGCAGTCTTTTCCCCACTGTCAAGGTTGTACTGCTACAATGACCAGTAATTAATTGACCATCTGTGGGTTGTTTATAGGTCTAGGTCCTCTGTTTTCAACTATATTTTCAAGGTGCTTGCTATTATCACATGCTTAAACTCTACGTCATAACAGGAGACACCTGGTACCAAGCTCCAGTTCACACAGCAAGTTCTTGTAACAAGTTGATAACACACATAAAAGGTCAGGACAGAGTCTTTGCACAGTTGGCGTAAGATTTTGTTTGCATTTTTACTGGGCCACTGTAGCGTCCCTGTTCTCTGAACTAACACTTCTTTTTTGTTGGCTATGTATATGGTAAGGGGTGGGGGGAGAATGGAGAAGAAAAAAAACTAAGTCACCTTCGCTACCAGTGAGTGCATACCTATCTGCAAAATTTTAGCAGAATCTGCATCAACTTTTCTAATTAGGTCAACAAACTTCTGGTCAAAAGAACTTTACCTCTGCTCCTGAAGAAAGCAGCTTCTTCAGGTTGAATTTTTTCTATTCTATGCAAGTCTTGTACCTTGATTAAGAAATTAAGAAAGAGAAACTAGTGTTTCAGAAACATGAACAGTTTGCATTTTCAGCTTTCAAGGAATTAAGAGACAGCCCTTTGTTCTCCCATTATAAAGAAATTCTGTGTTTAAGTGAAGATCAGACTATGGAACTGAAGCTTTCTGTGGCTTATGCTTTTTCATAAAGCTAATTTATGTCTTTGTTTTGCTTGGTGGTTACATAGAAATAAACTTACAGCATCCCAAATAATTGTGTTGATATTTTGCTAGCTATCAGTCCAAACTCCTTGACATAATGCTTTTCATGTCAGTGAAGTTACAGCTAAGGTAAATGTACATGTTTTCTTTTCCTACTTAACAATTATGTGGTCATGAGTAGATACAAAATATATCCATGGAATATAATTCCCAAAGCATCAATTTCTTTATTTTATAATCAAATTTAGAAAAGTTTCCTCTAGAAATCTGATTATAGCTGGTTCTAGTAACTTCAGCTACTTCATTGCACTGCTAAATGCAGCAGGAAAAAATCTGACGTATTCAAATTACCTTTCCAGTGGATACTCAAATAATTAAATTAATCTTTTAAAATGTCACATCTGTTGTAGAATTTTGTTGTTAGCTTCACAGTTACATCTCCAATGTATCTGGACGTTTGCGACACTTTAATTCACTGAATAATGTTTTTTTTTCAATATAGCCAAACTGCTAATATAGATTCTGAAAATATGATAAACATGATTTGCTTTTTCAAATTTTCTTTATTAGGCTTTAATAAGTGTATTACTATTTTTAAAGAGCTATCTTAATACTTCTATAAATTGATTCCATCTACATGGTTACTTTGAAAATCCACACAAGCCACTTAGAAGCAGCCAGAGCAGACTGTACCAGCTGGTGACTTTTCTTTTTTTCCAGGAGACTGAATTAAATTAGCATGCTGCAGAATTTAATAAATATGGAAGAATGAGGTGATTCTTTGTATGGACATATTTGCTATAACTTTTAGGGGAATTTTATTTAAAAAAAAATTTAGGCTGCTATAAAAGCAAACAAGAATTTGTCATGTGGTAGGATATGGCTTATCTCTGTTATCTAAGGAAGACAGTTATAATCGCTATAGTATAAACCAGTATAGATAGTGACAGTTTAGTTTTGGCCTTCAATGCCTATCATTGTTCTCAAATCAAAACAGAATTACTTAACACATTAACCTAGTAGCTGTTCAGGACTGCTAGAAGGTATCACAGTCTGAGGGCACCAGCCATACCAGATTTTAACAGAGTGTTAGAAATGGATAGGACACGGTTCCATGGGATTGAGATTGTGTGTGCTTTTTAAGCAGAGTGAATTTGCATGCTATGCTTGCAGAGGCACAATCTCTAGGATTTATGATCACGTATAAAATACCATTATAACTGCTCAATTCTAGACTTTACTGGCAAAATTTGATGTGTCAGATAACTAGGTCCCCAGAACAATCTTTGGAGTAGAGCTGCTAATTTTCTCTCTGATTCAAAGCACCAAAACAAATTGAGGATATATTTTGTTCCTGAACAGCTTTTACAGTCAATATGAATGAGACAACACTGACTGATGCCCTCTGGTTTCCAAGAAATACTTCTGGGCCTTCAAAATACGTGGTATGTCTTCATGCCATATCTCCAGTATATCATTCACATCCTCTGTTTCATGCTGTAAAACCCAGCTTGGCAGGCTTCAGCACACTGCTCCCAGAGTAACAGAGCATTTGGAGAAGTACACAAAATAATTACTATATCCTGAAGCCATGAGACACCCAGGAGAAATGCTGGGCAACAGGTAAATACCTAGTCCTGAGCAGGATGATAAGATGCTTTATGCAAGGTTAAGCATGTGTACTGACAGCTAATTCTGGCATAGATGAGGTGTAGAAGCTGCAGCCATCCAGAGGAGTGCTCTAGTGAGCATGTAGTTCTGCATACTGGGGCCCTGCTCAGTCTCTCTTTTTCATCCTCTAAAGCAGGTCATAAGAGCAGAAGCTCTCTAGAAGTTAATGGATGTGTTTCATAATGTAGCAGGGGACCAAAACACCTTGAACTATTACTTATAAAAACTCCCTTCGGATTTTCTTGCTAGTGTAAAAAAAAAAATATGAAAAAAACATAAACCTGATTCTTGTGGTTTAAGAACAAATCACTGTGTGGATACTAAATGGACCTGGATACCAAAATACTTTAATCACAGACATATACAATTTTATGAATTACACTATGTCCCTGTTCCATGGGGGAGACAATGCAGGTGGGAGAGAAGTCAGGCAGGTTAGAGCAGCAGTCCCAGCCATGTGATGTGCATTTCTGGGCCTGGGCCAGAGGGTCTGCTGGGGTGTTGGAAAGATGGTGCCAAATCCTGGTGCAGGGTCATGGGTTCCCATCAGAGTCTCACAGGTTCTCCTTTTCCTGGGTCGCCTCTGGAGTCTCTTCCTCTGACATCTCTGAGTATTCATAAGTGTCCTCATTTATGGGATTGGGTAGAGAATATCTCATTGAAGATTAGTCTGATCAAATTGCACTGTCTTATCCCAATTTGCTGTCACTGTTGTCGGCACTTGCAGTCTGCTTGTCCTGGACACTCCAGGACATGTTTGCACATGATGATCAGCAGGTTGTTTTAGTAGTTTGGCTATCTGTCTCCTTGAGCTCATGAAAACAACATTCTGTTTTTTGAGACGGATGGTTGATCATATTTTATTTACCTCTACTACAACTAAAAGTTGGTACACTACTTTATACTAAGTTATGCTAACTAAGCTAAATTCATGCTGACTGCTACACCATTTCACTCCACTATGATGTCTGAGATGTAACACTGGGTACAAGGGGAAAAGAGATTGTTTCTGTATGAAAAATTTTGTTGACCTTATCTTTTTTCTTTTCTTTTTCTGTAGCAAATATATGTATCTCTTTCCATGAATTGTGTTCCCACTCTGTCTTCTGTCCACAAATCATTGACAGTTCTCTCAATAAATAGAAAGATTTGTTGTAAATAAATCTGCCCATGAAATACTGAATGCGAAGCTTTCTGACATTCAGAGCTCTTTTTGTTGCAGAATGTATTATTGAAGGTACCATTGCATATCACAATGAGACATGTTCCCAGTTCTTTAATACTGCAGGTGTTAATGCACTTTATGATCAAATGCCAATAAAATGTGAATTGAACAGCTTTCCTCCTAATGTTTAAAGAATTAACCTTTATAACCCATGATTTATCACTAATTCCACAGTATTTGAAATGTACTTATCACCAACTTTAATGAGGCAAGACATTGCTTTGGACCCTCTTCCATTTACCCATGTAGCACATCTAGCATGGAAAACTCATATATTGATATAAAAAAGTTTGTATGCACTAACATTTAAAAAAGAGAAAGGTTTATGAAACCGTGTAAGAAAGCATACCTTTCCCATTGACTTCAATTAATTGTCAAAATTAAAAAGAGTATGCTGATTTTCTGTTCTCACAGAACTAGTATTTAGCAATTGTAAGAAGGATATTTATTAGTTTTGAAAAATTATCTAATATGTTTGCTTTTAATAGCGAGGAATTGAACTTGGGTATGCAGGAGGTCTTTACTACGCACCTAAATACCCTTAACATAAATGGCTTTTCCACTACAGTTCAATCTGCTATACCATTTCAAGTGATCAGGTAAATCTCTCACATTTTTTTTCCCATTTGGACTCTCTGATAGCACTTTGTGATCTAAACTGTGATACTTCAGTGGGAAATGTTCTCATTGTGCCATTATACTAAATCCAATATGCTTTTTATCCAAGTATAAACAGACCCTTTGACTGTTAGTCTAGAACTTTGATGGTATCTCTTTTTTTTTTCCCCTCACTTAAACACATGGCGCATGATGTCTTCTTTTTAAAGTTCATGATATGTGAAAACGTATGGAAAAATAATTGAAGCATGGAAAAAAAATTCAGTGTGGCCTGTGTATGGTTTGGGAAAAATGTAGTACCTACCAATCCCAAGCAGAAAACATTTCTGCAAATAGACTCCATGTTCAATTTCATCCCAGTGATATGAGGTATCCTATCTGGACTAATGGGAGTTAATAAAATGTAGCCATTAGCGTGAAATAGCTGGAACTAAAGAACAGTCCAAGCAGAGTTATGATTTAATCTTCCTGAAAGCTAGAAGATTTTCGATTCATCATTTCTATACTTATGTGAAATTTGACAGCATTACTTGCTAAATCAATGGGAATTACAGTAGCAGGGCAAAAGCGGTATAGCTGGACTGAGCAGTAAATATTTTGTTTCCTGCATTTTTTGTGAGATGAAAGTCCAGTTATTGATTCTAGAAACAACACAACAGCAAAACATTTAAAAACCCACACATCCTCAAGCACTAGTTCTAATACATTTCAATGTTATTTCTATTCAAATACTGATTTCCAGAGACAAGTCGCCCAAGTTTAAAGATAAATATTAAATGAACTTTTATATTCAGCATTCTTAAACTTAGATTTCTCCCATTTAGAATAAACTTAAATTTATTTATTTTTTTAAAGAGGAAATCTTCAGAACAGATTTTGAATGCCTGAAGATGAGCAGAAAGGAAAGAGTAAAGATTCTTTCCTCCCTCTGAGAAAAAAAGAACAGTAAAAGTTTTGTTGCAATAATAGACCTCATACTTAATACAAATTCCAGCAGTTATGCATTTTTTTTTTTTTCATTGCATAAGAAAGTGTCTTGATACAAACACACAAATTCTACCATGTGTATTGTATCATACAATGAAAGGCAGTGAGGAGTGGTGTTCCTCAGCTGTCCGTACTGGGACCAGTATTATTTAACATCTTTGTCGGGGACATGGACAGAGGGATTGAGTGCATCCTCAGAATGTTTGCAGATGACACCAACGTTAGTGGTGTGGTTCATACTCTAGAGGGAAGGGATGCCAGCCAGACGGACCTTGACAGGCTAGACGGGTGGGCCCATGCAAACTGTATGGAGCTCAACAAGGCCAAGGACAAGGTCCCGCACGTGGGTCAGGGCAATCCCAAGCACAAATACAGGCTGGATGATGAGTGAATTGAAAGCAGCCCAGTGGAAAAGGACATGGGGCTATTGATGGATGAAGGACTGAATATGAGCCGACAATGTGCACTTGCAGGCCAGGAAGCCAACCGTATCCTGGGCTGCATCAAAAGAAGAGTGGCCAGCAGGTCGAGGGAGGTAATTCTCTCCCTCTACTCTGCTCTTGTGAGACCCTACCTAGAGTACTGTGTTCAGCTCTAGGACCCCCAGAAAAGAAAGACCTGCTTGAGCAGCTCCAGAGGAGGGCCACAAAGATGATAGGGGGCTGGAGCATCTCCCCTATGAGGACAGGCTGAAAGAGTTGGGGTTGTTCAGCCTGGAGACAACTCTAGGGAGACCTCATAGCAGCCTTCCAGTACTTAAAAGGGGCCTACAAAAAAGATGGGGAGGGACTTTTTGTCAGGGAGTATACTGATAGGGCAAAGGCTAGCAGTTTTAAACTGAAGGAGGGTAGGTTTAGATGGAACATAAGGAAGACATTTTTTACGATGAGGACGGTGGGACACTGGAAAAGGTGGATGCCCTATCATTGGAAGTGTTCAAGGTCAGGTTAGATGGGGCTTTGCATAGCCTGATACAGTGAAGATATCCCTGCCCATGGCAGGGAGGTTGGAACTACATGATCTTTAATGTCCCTTCCAACCCCAAAAATTCTATGATCGATGATCTAGGCACACCTCCACCATAAAATGGCCCACCCTCTGGGAGCAGATGGAGCATGACAATTTAGGATGTCATTTTACAGTTCTGAACAGGGGTGCTAAGCAGCTTACCAGACCTGAATTCTCAGCTGTCATTTTTCAGAAGCTCTGGTGCTGATGTCTTTAACTGGTCAGGCTTGGAACCATCTCTGAACTTTAAATGAGGTTGAACCATTTCTAACATAGATACTACCAAGAATGACATTAATTGCAAAGTCTACCATTTGTCAGGGGAAAACAGAGGAACACTATTAGATATCAAGCTCTTGGCGAACTCAGTGAAATACCTTCGTAATTTCAACATTGATCAATACTGATACCGTCTGTGTTCACGAAGATCGTACTGTGATGGCTGAACCCAGCCATTGTGCCTAAAGATAGGATGATCTGTGCCGTGTGATACCTACCTTATCTTTTTTCTTCTGTCATCTCTCCATCTGGACAGACAGTAATATACTTCAATAACAGGGTCAGGAATAGATGACAACCCATTGCATCTGTACAAATTTACCATGAATTTGTTACAATATTCATGGGAAATTTAGACTACTGAGGAAGAATAAAGAAGGTACTGTAACATGGATGAAGATATATATTCTCCACTTAGTGTATTCATTCTAAGCAACAACTGCTCCTCCTTCAAAATTCTGAATGCTTTGTCATTCAGGTGCTCATGGAGAATACATAAGGATATGGGAGCAGTTGATTATTTTAGCATAACCATAAGAAAGTAAGTACTTTTTTCTGTGGTTTTGGTTTTGTAGTTTGTTGTGGGTTTTTTTCCAAAAATATTCAACATTTAATCTCATGAAGTCACATTCCATGGTTTTAATTTAGATGTTCATCTTTCTCTTCAATTAATATTTTTAATTCCATTTTATGTTTATATGGTCTGAAAATTTTGAAACTTTCTTCCATGAAAGGTTATACTGTGAAGACCTCAATAACATTTGTGTGCAAAACATTAACTGAACCTTGACACATATTGGAGTGTTTTCTAAGTATATAACTGAATAGAACTTACTATTACAGTTGCTATTCCAAAGTGATCGTACCCTGCACTGTTGCCACCTAAAACTGTCTTTAAACCCAACAGGCTGGAAAGTTCTTTGAGCTAGTAGTCTTCACCATTTATCTTGACTAAACATTTACATAAAGATTTTAAGCAATTACTGTTCTCTTCCTTGTGTAGTTTAAGACCCCTAGTGAGTTCTTGGCAATTTTTGTGTGTGCTCTCTGAAGTTTTTTTTCTAGAACCTTCATTAGCTTCAGAAATTATAATGTGTGTTTTAGATTAAATTATATGGCATATAATTTATTGCAGATACATAGCAAATATTGTACATAAATGGGTAGCTTTTATAACCTTGACATAAAAGTATATTTCATGCTGAGTTTTTCACTTGTTTTCTCCAACTGTTTCTATCATTTACATGCAGTTTGGGGATTTTAATATAAACATTCAAAACAGCATCCTGATAACCTTTGTGTTGATAATGCCTGTCTGATAGGATCTAAATTTTATTAGTGTAATCTTTCAGCTGAGTTTAAGATTGACTCTGAATTTCGTATCATTTATTTTGTATCCCGTTTAATTCTATAAACAGCATTAGAATCCCTATAGTCATGCAAGATGTGAGTTTCAGTTTTGTTAAAAATGTGACAAAGTTTACTTCAGTCATAGTGTAGGGAAATAACACTAAAGAACAAATGCATTTTCATAATAGTAGATGTGTACATTTGTGTACGCACATTTTCATATTCTGCGNTTGTTAAAAATGTGACAAAGTTTACTTCAGTCATAGTGTAGGGAAATAACACTAAAGAATACATTTGTGTACGCACATTTTCATGTTCTGCGCTAGTAACTGTTTAAAAGAACTTCAGTCGCATTGTGTTGCTGCTCACACACTATTCAGGAGTCATATATTTTAAAAATACTTTTGTGTCTTCTTGGTGATGAAAATAGTTTGTCTGATTCTTGCAAAAAGGAATTACCTACTGGATTGTATTAATTTATCTGCAGACATGTCAGAAGCTGAATATTTATAAAGGATTTCCACATAGTTCCCTGAGGAAAAACTGCCTTGCAAAGCATCAGGTATCAGGGTGAATATGCATGTAAGGTAGATTTTCTATTCCTTAAAAAGTCTGCTCTGATACATAAAATTCCCTGGCTGTGACGAATATGTCACAGGTTTATCAACAAGTGAGTTTGTTCCCTCATCTTCAGTCTTAGGATGCTCATGAAGTAATTCTATTTTAACTCACCAAGCAGCTAACTAAAGTCATCAGCAAATTAGCTGAAATACCTTGGCTTTAGCCTTGTGTATGCACTTTTTGAGGAAAGCTTTGTCTGCAGTACCATGTTTTCCTCCAAATTCTTTATTTGCCAGTGTACTTAGGGGCAGTTTGAGCTACAACAGTGCGGGTATTTCCCAGTAAGTTGTGGAAGTCTTTGTCCAGCTGTTTGAATGAATCACTGGAAGTGCGTAAGAGGACAGTGATCAGATATATATAATACTTGCCTGTGTTTATATTGAACAGGGCATAAACTGCAACACAACTGAGATGTAATCTGAAAGAATTCCCTAAATTTAAAGGACTTCTGACATCACATCAGTAATTTTCTGTGTAGATAGAGGGGAAAGAAAAAAGGCTGGAAGTTCTTGCCATGGTAGGGTCCTTGATTTAGGAAGAGCTTTAGGATGACCAAGAATTACACAATAAGGCAGAAGTCACTGAGGCCTGTAAGACCAATGATTTACCTCCTAGGCTTGGTCCTCACCTGTACCGTGAGCTATACCCCCTCTAAAAGGGCATTTGTTCCTCTGGGAAAAGACTGAGTGGCCTTTAAGCTGCCCACATTACTCTCTTGTTTTCTGGAGGCTACAGAAACAATGTGATTTACAGGCCAATTGGGCTTAGGCAGACCTTTGGCCTTAAAGCCTTTAATCACAATGCTTCAGTATTTTGTGGCCAGGACAGATTTCCACATTTTGCTCCTGTTTTCCTGGCATTAGGGAAGGAGGATGGTAAAGGGGGTTATATGTCATCTTCTGTGCCTCATTCATAAATGGAATACTGTTCCTGAACCTGCCTGTTACAACTCGATAGCCTAAAAGCATCCTGGCCACATGATTCAAAGTAATCATGCCAAAACTTGGTCCTAGGAGCCTCTGGTAGAACAAATACGCCTTTTTGCTAATTAGCAAAATACTTGGCGATTGAATCTGTAGGCGTCTTTAACAATGAAAAAGAAATACAGTTTAGAGACTCATTGTATTCTTGGATATATTAGGGGGTTTTTTTGAGGGGGGGAATTGAAATTATTTTTACTCAAGTGAATCTCAAGACTACATGCATAGAATGAACTAAATTCATATTGAGACTAAGAGCAACAATACATCTCCCGCATGGTTCTCTAAATTATTGAACACAAAGAAGCATGTTTTGCAACTTTGATTAGGGAATTGTTAATCAGGCCCATAATAGTATGTAGGTCAAAAACCAATTAAAAGAGTCTGCCTAGAATTTATGATTAGACAACCATTAAAAAACCTGCTTATTAAAGAAAATAAAAAGATGGAATAAATCTATAAATATGAATTCTTTTATTCTGTGCTCTGGATACAGTACGACAGTTTGAGCAGCAATAAAGCAGTTAAGTTAGCGATCAATTCCTAACTTCAGGAACAGAGAAATAGTTTGGCTGATGAAAAGCTTATTCAGACCTTGACAAATACTTGGCTGTGACAATAGTTTATTTGAAATACCATTGTAGCAACCCCAGCTCTGGCTTTTATTTTTGTATCTTCCAAACAAATAAACTATGTATGGTGCTTTTAGTCAGGCTTTGAAGTTCAATCTGTTCTGGCAAGGCAATGGAATTTCACAAATAGTAAAAATACAATTCCTGCTGTTACTTACCCTGCAGAACCATTTTCTTATCAGAAAGGCTTGCAAAACAAATGAGCAGTTGGATCTCTGCTAACTGTAAAGTTTTGGAAAACTGCACCATTGTGACGATAAAGGAACATAGCAACAACTCCAATACTACAAAGTGCACAAAAATTCCAAAGAAGAAATTATGTATCTCATCTGATTTTTGATCAACAAAGAAAAGTGACTAGCATATCTCTTCATCCCATCTTCACTTTTCTCTTCAAGAAGGATAAACATAATTTCACTCTATTAGGACTTTGTTGCAAATACAGCTTTGCCAGTCAAACATGCCTGTGTGTGAATAAAGCACTTACAATTCTGCCTTTGAAATTTAGTAAACACAATGTATTTCAGATAAAAAAGAAATAATTTGTTCACAGTTATTTTGAAAAAAAAAAATCCAGGAGAAAAGTAATGTTTGATATCAGGTGAAGGCTGTTAAAGATGAAACATTCTCTTAAACTACAAACTGAAAATGAGTTTCAGGTACATCAAGATTAAGAAATCCCAGATGAAAGGGGGACAGTGAAGAGATTGTCATGCATGAAGTATACTCAGTTTAACAGGATTACCAATATGCTCAAGCTGTGAAGAGAAGATTTCAGAGGAAACTAAGGGAATCAAGTAGGTGTTGGAAGAATTACAGGATGCAATGTGTGTCTTATCTCTTTCCAGTGTAGTATGTTTATTCTTTCATAAAAATCCAATAAGGAGGGGTGGCAATGTTGTCTCCTGATAGACCCATTGTGACAGTAAATATATGAAACTTCAAGAAAGGTTCTGTCTTTTACAGAAATAAATATGCTAACAGGAAAAGAGATATTATAAGGGGAGGGGGAACAAATGAATTTCTATTGAGCTTTTAAAAATTGTCTTTATAAGTTGTACTATTTTTTGCTACTGATTTTTAATGGATACCTATCTATTTATTCTCAAAACAGAAACCTGAGATATTATGAATATAAATGGTCATATCTGAAATAGTTTAGGGACCAAATCAAACCTTCAGAAGAAGGTAGCTGAATTATTTAGGAAGAATTGATAGCAGTATTTTTGAACATGGCCCTACAAACACAAGATCTGAAATCACTGCAGCATGAGTGTTTTAGTTTGCATTATAAGCAGGGTGAACACTATCACGATATAAATAGTGCTTCTTTGTCAAGAATAGAGTAGACTGGAAGCTAAAGGAGAGGGTCGACAGCATTTGAGCATACTGCTAATAGACATGACCCATGAGCTTTTTTCTGGCCTTGAAGTCAGATGGAAAACAGACTTGCTGTGTTCTCCCTCTGTAGCACCTAGCCCTGGACCTCCTCTGACCCTGAAGAATGACAATTATCTTTTGTGCGTATTGTCATTCCTCAGGTAGTATGAAGACTTTCTTGTAGCTCATCACAATGAGATTTTTCACAGTGTGAAACTGATGGTAGGCATGTGCAGGATGTCCTGGATATGGCATGAGACATGCTGGAAGAGCTGAAGGTGCAAAGCCTGCTATAATAGTGTTGGAAGACTGGCAAGGGTGATAGGATGCCAGTTTTGACCAAAACTGCCCATAAATAGTAACTTCTTCCAAGTAATTTCCCTTTAACTGTGCCTGAGCATTGCCCAGAAGCATGTTGACCTGAAGGGCCAGGACTAAGCCAGAGACTTTGACAGTCAGTAAGGGCAACCCCTGCTTGAAGTTCCTCCTTCCTCTTTTACATGTAAGTGCAGACATGACTGAAGGGGCTATGGCTAATCTCAAGCTGCTAATTACCCAGGTTCTTCCTTTAATTAAAGAAGAAAGAGTTCAGAACTTTTACAATAGGTTTCTATTCTGAATCTCCAGAAGTGTCTGTCTTTTTCCATTGACTGTAAGGAACAGCATTTGCATATATTTTTTCCACCTCTCTGAATTGGCCTCAAGACAAATGTAAATAATATATGTAAAAAACAACATTATGATATTAACAAACTTAAACTAATTTAACTTTGCAGTAACAATCAGATGAGATAGGTAGGTTTTATAATATTCCCTGTTTTACCAAGAGGGAAGCAGGGCCATATTTAGACTTTTGGCTAATTCAGCCGTCACAATTAGAAGGCTAAAGTTCAAGGAAACAGTTAATTTTTCATACTGTGTTTCAAAAACCCTGTCTACAGCTATGATGCCTAGGACAGTTCTGAATAGGAGAGGCCTGAGGTGCTAGGCATGGTTTTGGATTTGGGCATGATGTTTCCAGCATTTTATAGAAATCCAACTAAGACGTGTAGAAATAGAATATGCTCCACACAATTTAATGATGATAGATGTCTGTGTGTATTTGAGAAGCTCCTGGTATTTGGTTTCTTTTTTTAAACATTCAATAATTCTATATAAACTTGAAAAATAGGCAATTTTCATTTTAATGTTCCCCTGTGGTGACTCTGAACTTTCCTTTTATGTCCTTCCAGAGACACAGCTGAAGGCCATGTGGACACCCCAGGGCATCTAAAATGGCATTCAAAACCTATTCTTAGGCAACTGAACCCACTCTTGGATTCATTTTATTCACAATTAGAGTTTTACAGGAGGGGCCAAACAGACTACAGCAAGCACCAGCTCAGAAAATGAGCTATACGTGTCTATTGATCCTTTTTCATGTACATGCATTTTCCAAGGCATATGCTTTGGTTGCAGTCTCTTGGCCATGTACATAACTTTCCAAACCAGATTTTGGCTGCCTTTGGCCTTATAATAAAATGAGAGCTGTCAAGTCATGCAGAACTCTATTGTTTTTCATTTTATAATATTAACAGCAGAAATATTTTTGCTCCCTGAATTCTTTACCATACCATTCATTTCTGCCTTAACTTAGTTTATTCTTTTTACAATTTTCTCCTCCAGCTTTCTCAACAATTGCATTTTTTTTGTCATTAGCTATGGCTCTTTAGCTGTAAGAATCCACAAATTACCTTTCTGCTTTTACTAACCAGTTTTAAAAGTTAGCTTGAATCTTTGATACAACAGTCCTGGAAAATATGTGTAACTATTTCAGAAATAATTATACTCCCTTTTGTTGGTATTATACTCCCTATTTAGACAGCATGGTCTGAATAGATAAATAGGTAGTGTCACCTCTAACTGTCACAGCATGTATAGGCTAAAGGGAAGGACATGGAGAATAAATCACCTGATTCAGAGGGACAAAATTTTTTAATTCTCCGTAAAGACATATGCATGGCTGTTGATTCAGTGAGTTATTAGTCAGAAAAAATATCAAGCTAAGCTACAAGTTATTCAACTTCACTTGTCTTCAGTGAAGTGAGCGATGAGAAAATTTCAGATTCCTTACTGTACACTTAATCTTAAAAAAGAAACATGATTAAAAATTAATGTTGACAAATCAATAGGTATAATTTGTTTTATATTAAAAATATAGGATACAATACCTGCAGCATTTCTGTTGCAGTAAATTAGATGCAGAAAAATTTGATTTAAGATTTGATTATCTATAGCTATTTATGCTTTAATTTTCTGAGATAGATGTTACTATAGAGACAAAACCACTCTTTTAAAGCAATTTAATTCACAGATCATATTCCTATGTCTTCTGAAGTCTGCCTGTAGCAAGACTGCATGCTCAGTCAGTTCCATCAAATGGTGCACATTGAATCTACCTTATGCTGCTAGGTTCCTCATCTGGAAACAGAGGAGAGGGATGGGCCCTTTCAATTCTTAGGCCAATATGTATGTTGGTATCTAGATTTGTTAATGTAGAAAGGATGGAAGTGAGCCAGAAAATTTCTCTGGTGCCCATGAGTGAGCCCAGAGAAACATTGCCTATTACTCTTGCGTCTGGTACATGCTTAGAAAATTCCTATTTTTGAATGTAGCATATGCACGTGTACAAACCCAAAAGGTCAAGTATGCATCTGGCAAATGGCAATGATGTAAAGTTAACAGCTTGGATTCATCTAAATAATATGTATCTTGGGGATACTCTGTAAAAAAAAATAAAAATATTCCTTTCTGCTCCATGTTATGCAAACTCCCAAGTCACATCATTGTACTATTCTATGAATTCTTAAGCTTTGTATTTTCTGAGTTAGAAAAGCAGATAGGCACCAGTAAGGCTTGAAATAATTGAAGATGTATTATGAAATCAAATCTTGTTTTAATAACGATGAAAGAAGCACAGGTAAGAGCAAGTCACAGTGCTACCTATCCAAAAGCTGCTCTTTGTCATACTATACCTAAAAACGAACATGCTGTTAAAATAATGATTCTAATTCTGGTAGACACGTGGTATGCTTTATGTCTGCTTTAATAATACACACACTGGAGTAAATTATAGTGCTACAAATATACTATGAACAGTTATGATCCTTGTCTGAAGTTGGTAGGCTCTGACACAAATCCCAGCTGCAGGCAGCCCATGTGGAACCATGATTTTAACCATTTTAACAGGAGTAAGAACTACTTTCTATTTGTAGCATTGCAGAGTTAATACTGATGTGCAATTTGCTATTACATGAGTACACTCACATCTTCATCCGTATTGAGTCACTCTCTTTATCTGTTCTTTGTTTCTGGATTTGAGGCACACATCTTGAAGGTGTGGTAATGTTATTCTTGTATTCTGTTTCTTGCTTTTTTTTTTTACAAGAAAGTTGCCACCATTTGCATATAATAACCATAGGGTTTTATTTCTGTATCATGTACCTCTAACAGACCAAAAATAAGAACATCCTGCTCGTTGTAGCCTGCGGTATACACACACAGAATCACAGAATCAAAGGACGGTAGGGGTTGGAAAGGATGTCTGGAGATCATCTAGTCCAACTCCACTGCTAAAACAGGCTCACCTAGAACAGGTTGCACAGGTTTGCATCCAGGTGGGTTTTGAATATCTCCAGAGAAGGAGATTCCACAACCTCTCTGGGCAGCCTGTTCCAGTGCTCTGTCGCTCTCAAAGTAAAGAAGTTTTTCCTCATGTTGAGATGGAATTTCCTGTGTTTGTGCCTGTTTCCCCTTGTCCTGTTGCTGGGCACCACTGAAAAGAGTCTGGCCCCATCCTCTTGACACCCACCCTTTAGATATTTATAAGCATTGATGAGATCCGTTCTCAGCCTTCTCTTCTCCAGACTAAAAAGGCTGGGTCTCAGCCTTTCCTCATAAGAGAGATGCTTCAGCCCCTTAATCATCTTCATAGCCCTCTGCTGGACTCTTTCCAGTAGTTCCTTGTCTTTCTTGGACTGGGGAGCCCAGAACTGGACACAATACTCTAGTACTCCACAGTGGCCTCAGTGGGGTAGAGTAGAAGGGAAGGATAACCTCCCTCGACATGCTGGCCGCACATGTTTTAATGCACCCAGGATACCATCAGTGTTCTTGGCCACAAGGGCACATTGCTGGCTCATGGTCAACTTGT
>RSEF01000001.1:123236893-123260609 GCA_003993805.1 Himantopus leucocephalus | reverse complement strand
ATCTTTAAGGTCCCTTCCAACTCTTACCATTCTATGATTCTATGATGATTCAGTATTGTAACTTAATGGGCTCCCAGAACAGAGAGAATACAGTATCGCTTACATCACGCAGACTCTTCTTAATTATTAGAAGATATCTGTAAATAAAAAAGCTTATTTGATTATATTAAACTAGAGCTAAAGTATGTTTGATTTACTAGAAGAAGACCTCAAAACATAAGACAGTTCAACACTTAGGTTATGATTTTAGGTTTTCCTTTTCCGTTTCAATCTCTCAGCTAAGTTAGTAAGATGATATTTTAGACTGTTTTTATACAGCTAAATAAAAAAGGCTAGAAACTGTTCTCTGGCACTGAGGCAAAATGGCCCTGACTAATTCACAGACATGCTGCATAGGGCTAGCTTGCTCTTTAGAGGTGGTGTTTTTGGGGTTTTTTTGAGAGCTGGGTGGAGAAATTGCCGAAACAACTAGAGTAAGGTAAGAAGGCTAACAAGCAAGCACTGAGATTGACTGCCAATCCACTGGTGTTGCTGACCTTCCTTTATTTAACAGTTCATACATTTCCTGGGATGGCAGGTCTTAGGTATTACTGAGATCTTCATAAAAATAATTTGTAATGGATAAATTCATTGTCTTTTCTCTTACCCAGAAAGCTTGAGAGATCATAAGATAAAAACAATGTCTATCAGCTATCTCAATTTACAGTAAAATCACCAGATTTTTGGGACTCTTTACAGTTAAGATTTTCCTCTCTGTTCATGGTAACTTGGTACTAGGACATCAGATGATAAGCAAAAGGTGTAGTCACTTCCTTCTCTTTTCCCTCGTAAATTTCTGCCACGTTACTTTCCATATTGCTTATTTTAAAGGTTAATCTTTATATAAGCATCTTCTTAGAATTGTAGGACTTAGCAAGCTGCAAAATTTCTTATTAAGCTCAGGCATGATATAACAGATGGTGAAATAAAGACATGGAATGCCTAGAAAAAGTAACACAATTCCTGTATGCACTGTGTATTTTAGGAAGCCCTTTTTGGATATCTTGTTAAAGGTAGTTGTCATGTTATACAGACAGTATCATTTTTTAAAACAGGATAGAATGTCTAATGGTATAATTTGGTTCTTCAACTGTGCAATGGCATTTAATCAGCAGTGCTACCCATAATAATGTCATAGAACTACAGATCTTAAATGCAATTACTAGTTTAAAATGCACGACATCTAAAATATACAGGGTAGTTTAATTAGTTGATGTTCTGTGATCATAGATATCTGCAGCTTCCTAAGGCTAATATTACCTCTGTTTTCTAGTTCATCTCTGCATTAATCAGATTCATGCTTGGATTCTGAAATGATCATAAATGGTTATATAGGAAATGAAATGGTTATAACATTAACCAGATATTTTCTCCTGTCTTACTCTGAATGGCATCTGAATGATTTTCACTTTGAACCATACAGGTACAAGAAGACAGGCAGAGGTTAGTGAATGGATGAGGATGAAAATTCACATAATAATTTGGGGTTTTTTTTAATATCTGAATTTATCTTAATATTCTAGGTTGAACGATTAATTATGGTAGTTGGTAAGAAAATACATGGCCATGGAACTTCTGTGAATAACTATATGGATTTTTTTGTACCTTCAGCTATGAGCTAAAATGTATTAGCTTAAGCCTTTCATGGCAATTTCATTTACCAGTCATACAGCCATCATTTCTTTCTTTATTTCACCCAGGTCAGATATAAAGTTGCGGAAACATAAAATATTATTGAAAATCAGCAAAGATCACAGAATAAAACTGTCTGAGCACTTCACCTGTATCGGGTGGCTGTGGCGAGGGTTTGGTGTCGGGGTGGGGAGTGTGATTTGGGGTGTGTTTAGGGGTGGCTTGTGTGAAAAAAGGCCAGGGGCTGTCCTATGCCAGCTCCTTAATAGACCCACGTCACACAAGAGCTGAGCCCATCAGGACAGCTGGTGGCAGCTCTGTGAAAATATATATGAGAAAGGGCAGAAAACACCACAGAGAGGAAGAGGGAGCAAAAAAGAATGAGAGACAGCAGTGGGAACACCAAGATCAGAAAAGGAGGAGGAAAAGGAGGAGGAGGAGGAGGTGCTCCAGGTGCCAGTGCAGACATTCACTGAAGCCTGTAGATGGTCCCATGCCAGAGCAGATGGATATTTCCAAAAGGACTGCTGCCCATGGGAGAGTCCATGCCAGAGCAGAGGAAAAGTATGAAAGGCAAGGAGTGGCAGAGAGAAACAGTTATGCACTTATTATAACCCCTTCATCTTTCCTGTGCTGCTAGATTAAGGGTAGAGCAGTCTGGAATGGAGTGAAGAGAGCTTGGAAGAAGGGGAAGGAAATCTATTATTTTAATGGTTGACTTTTTTCCTCACTACCTGAAGTTGCTTTAAATGGCAATAAATTAAATTAATTTTCCCCAAATGGAGTCTGTTTTGCCCATGACAGTAAATGGTAACCAATCTCCCTGTCTTTCTCTCGACCCACAAGCTTTCTCAACCTAGTTTCTCCTCCTGTTCTGGTAAGAAGTGGGGGTAAGTGAGCAGCTGGTTGGGAGTTTGACTATTTGCCAAGGCTAACCCCTCGCCCACTATTCACAGGAAGGAAAAAAGTATTTTTCTCTATTGTTTTACTGTCTGAAAATGTGTTCTGTTTCTTGCTATAAATTCTGTTTCAACACTTATAATGTGTAGTTTATCTCTTGGTTTTATGGTCTCAGATGTCTTTAAGAATTACCTTAAAAATGTGGATACAGAGGTAGAATAGGTTCTGCCACTGATACTGAAGACAGGGAATAGCATCATGGAAACAAACAGATAAGCAAAGAAAACTCCAGATATTAAATAACATATTAACAATCGGTTACCCACTGTGCTTTGAATTTGATTAAGCTCCACTCAGCAATGTTAGAGGTTGATGAATCTGTAACCTAGCAGAGGTGAGGCTGCCACAGCTCCATGTCCCCGGATCCGTCCAGTAGCGAGGCTGAGCATATATTCCCAGTAGACACACAGGAGCACATATGTTATAAACACATATTTCCATGGCCAGCCACACAAATTAACTGACAGAAATGCTCACATAAACACAGATGGCACAAATTGCCTAATTCTGTCCCCCTCCCTGGCTGTTTAGGATGAAGGTCCATTAGTGGGAGATATATGAATATATAAAAGGTAGATCACTCCAATAGCTGGTGTTAGACAATCTATCCACTGTCTGACCCTGGATCCATGCCCCATATCCAGGAAAATAGTTTAAAATGGAATTTTACATGTAGACAGGGCAGACTGTGCTGATTAGGTGAAGGGTGTGGCCAGACAAGGAACTGTGTCCCCTTTTTACGTGCAGCTGACCTCTCATATCACCTTATGCTTTTGTTTTCCTGTGTTTGTTCCTCCCCAAACCTCCATGATCCGTCCTTTCCTCCACCTTTGGTTCCTCCGCTAAACATCCCATAACAAGTCTTGTACAGTCCCAAAATGCTCTTTCTTTATGTTCCACAACAGGCCTCATACCCCAATGCAGTGACCTCCTCAGTCTGTAAGGTGGCCTGAAAAACTGCTCCTGCTGGCTCACTGTGATGGGTCTCACACAGCCCGTGGGGCTGACATCCCCCTGGGATGCCCTTGGAAGGGCGGGGTTGAGGCTTGTTCTGCTAATTAGGTTATTGGGAATGATGGAACATGGGTACAGATACATTACTGTACAATTAGGTACATGGGCCCAGATGGCCATCATGCTTCTGCCTGCTTTTGTGTTTGTGGGGGTGAACCCTGAGTCATGTAATGAATAAATGACATACAACTTCAACATAATTAAAATTTTAGTCATTGCTGTAAATAACAAATGCTTCTTATGTTAATAAGATAGTGACAGACAGACAAAAGCTTATGTGAGGATGCTATGTCACTCTGTGCAAAGACTTGCTCAAGAAGAATACTGGAGAAAAATGGTGTTTTCATCAAACTCCTTCAGATGTTTTTAGAAATTCCAATCATATGGATTTCTAGAAACATGTAATTTTTATAGCAATTTGTTATTTACGTAGGCAAGTTTATGCTAACTTTTGATTCAGATAGCCTAAGAGGAACTTCTTTAAAAATGGCCAATACAATGAAAATTGAAATTTCTTGCTTAACTTCTATTTCCTTGCAACTTGCTCTTATTCAATGAAATCCATAAACAGGTTTTAGTAAAAGAAGCAGTGGCTTATGAGGTCACTTATCCATAATAAGTGTACTGATAAGGTACAGTCATGTGTACAGGAATATTACTTCAAAGGCTTCTCAAAATCTGAGGGAAATTTTGTTTAAATGCAAGCCAAGTTCAGGATCTACACTGATTCTTTCTATGTTATTAACAATGCAGATGTGTATCTGCTTGCAGAGTAGGTTGATAAGTGTTGTATGGTTTGGTCTGTTTTTTTTTTTAAATTATTATTTTATATCGATAGAAAGAAGACAATCACTTTTTAATGCCAAGTATCATCTTACAGAGTTAGGCAGGAAAAGAAATCTGATTTCCTATACATGGTAAAATCCATGATTAAACATTCTATGAGGGGGAGGAATACATTACTGTTTTTATTGCTGAATGAGAAAAATAATTCTTGGATGGATGCCTAATAGAAAGAGTGATGGCTTTGGAGGAATTTCCTTTCAGATACATGTGACTGAAGACTTGATTTTAGGATGCTGTTGCTTAACAGAATAGTGCTAGCTCTGTGTTCTGAGGAAAGATTATTATTTTAAATGTCTGCTTGAACCAGTCATGCCAAAATTTGTTTGTCCCCTTAAATTTTGTTTCAGCCTTCAGACATCTTTACAGACCTCAGTACTCTGTAGTGCCTTATTTAAGGGAATAATTCTGAGGCATTTCACACTTCTACATAATTAAAGTATTTAAACTTATGTTTTGATTTTATATGATCAGTTGTCTGTGGTGAAATATTCTGGGTGGTAGAAAATGGAGAGATGTTCCTGTCTGGTTTTAATTGGAAGGTAAATGAAATTCCAATTGTCCATAAAAAGCATTTTGTAACTATTGAATATTTTGATTATTATTGCATTGAATCGGTATTTGTAAACCTGAGGCTTTCAAGGCAATGTACCTTCTATGAAAATTTGCATAAGCTTAATATGCCTTCTATAAATGTCACAGTTCTGATCTACAAAAGAAAAGAAGGCTGTGGCTAAATAATTCAATCTTTGTCACTCCAATTGGTTGATTACTCCATGTCTGGTTTCAAAAAAGAGTCGATAACAAGATATAAACAATTTGTTTATGTGTTGGAAGCAAATATGAATGGAAAAGATTTATATAGCATGGAAAGCCTAGTTAAAGACATTCCTTATGGGAGCAAACCAAGCAGTCCCTAAGGGGTGAAGGAGAATTTTTCAACTTACTGCAGCAAAAAGTGTTTTACTAGATAAGTAAACACAGAAAATGCCTCCTAACTGAGCAGCTATGGTGCCATCCACAGAGGGAAAACAACTTTTATTCTAATTAAGAAGGTGACATGAAAGTCTCGTACTTAAGGAGAAAATAGAGCACATTTCCAAGTGAAAGATTAAAGCAGTTTGGACTGTCCAGATATCTTACAAAGGGCAGTTTGGCCATAAAAGCTGACATATTCTGTCAAGAAAGGAGGTCATCAAAAGGCCTGAAACGCTGACTTCTCTCTTCTGAGGAAAGAAACAGGTAGCTGGATGAGGGAAATTTCAGATATTTCCTTCGTGGAAGTAGGTTAGGCTTAGTTTGCCTTGTTTATTTTGGGTGTCAGAAATAACAGTTGCTTTTCCATTTTACTTAACTGGCCATATATAAAGTTTGATTTATTTATCCACCCAGTAGTGTACTGAACATTTATATATTTTAGATATCTGGGACACTACAGAAGTGCTTCAGTTTCTCAGCACATCTTCCCTTTCATCAAAATATTAGTAGACTGGGTCCACAGCTTAGCTGTATGGCACAAGGGAAGGTTGAACGTACAGGCTCAAGAGAAGAAAAAAAGATGTTTTCCATTGACTATTAGAGATATCGAAGATTCTCTGGTGTAAAATAAGAAACTGAGAATACAAATTTAAACCTTGATGGGTACAGTAGAGACATGTTATTATACATACAGAATTTATTCCTTGAAGATATTCATAATGTAAGAGTGAATCTTGACCAAAAAGATGTGCACTCTGTGTGCAGTCACTGTATTGTTTCAGTTCTACTTCTCTTTAAAACATAAGGTAAAGGTGCAAAAAATGCCTTATAAAAATAAACCTAAATTAAGTAACTTCAAGATTTTTACATGTAGGATTCATTTTTTTTTTTTTCTTAAGATATAGGAATATTACTGTAGTACCCAATTACTCTAATTGTAGTCTAATTTACAGAAATGTGTAAGGAAGATGCTGTAAATGCCAGTACGGCTTTTAGAAGCCTATAACAAATACTTCATATTTGGACTGGATTGCTATATCTCGATCCTTTTTCTATTTCTTTTCTACTCTGAATAGTACTTTCAGCATTTTTTTTAAAGACATACTACCAGAATTTTGTTATAATTAAAAACAGTGGTATGGAAGTAAACCTTTTCTTTCTTTTCAACTCCATGTATTAAGAATATGAATACTACAATCCAAATAACTTTATCCAAAATCCAGTTAATCAGAAGTGCTTTTAATAAATGCAATGGTCTGTTCAATCCAACATTTTACTTTTACTAACTCTTATGCTTGAAAATCACCACATCTGACTGTATTCTTCTGTTCTGTTTTCCCTGTAAAACTCTCAATGGTACAAGACAGCAAGATTCATTTTCTGAATAGAAGATACTTTATTATCAGTACATGCTATATCAGGCTACCATTATAGAACTTACCTAATTTACTGCCAAACTGGCATCTGTGGTTAATTGGAGAATGTGTAAGATTTTAATTAGAAGTCTTTTTTTTCTTTATGTCAAATTCTTTAGTTTGATTCTGTTTTCATGGATATTTTATTTTTGTACATAGTAGATAGATAGAGATATAAGATAGATATTCCATTGGAATAGGCTGTCCAGGGAGGTGGTGGATTTGCCATCCCTGGAGGTGTTTAAAAAAAGGGTAGACGTGGTACTTGGGGATATGGTTTAGAAGTGGTTTTGTCAGGTTATGTTAATGGTTGGACTAGATGATCTTAAAGGTCCCTTCCAACCTTAACAATTCTATGATTCTATGATAGAGATTTTTGTTTGCATATTTCACGTTTGGTATACATTTTGAAACAAGCTTCTTAAGATGGTGTTGTGGCATAAAATAGGGTTGGGTTTTTTTTGCAAAACACATGATTTTTTTTTTTACAGAGACTTGTCAGAGAGGCAGAGAATTGTTATATTTATAAGATATGTCAGATCTTTCCACCTGGTTGTTCCACACTTATGCACAATTCAGTTTTACAAGCAGGGCTATGAAAGGCAACACTGATAAAAGGTTGGGTGTTTTGGGTTTTTTTGTGGTCTTTTTCTTTTTTTTTTACATTTTCTCTCACTAACTGACTGTATACTAACATCTATAGCAACATAAAATGGCATATACAAAATATTAACTTAATGTCTTTGAATTATTGAGGGCAGTGAAACAGTCTTATTTGAGATTTGTTTGTGTTCTTTATCCACTGGCAAGTCAGGTATCTTTAACTTTTTTGGGAGATGCATTTCACGGGCTGTTAGTTATGCAATGCAGTTTGAAGAACTGATGCAATGAGAATGGGTGGAACTCCTTTTCTGCAAAAATCCTAGCACCCTTGGGGTGTTCCGTGGAATTAATTTCAAATTGAATCTTGTAAGTAAATGAGATAAGTTCCCTACTTCTCTAGGTTATCAGAAAACTATTAACAAACTTTAGTTCTGTTAAAAAAAATAGTAATGGAGCTCCATTTCCACAACATTAATTTTTCACGTCAGGTTATATCATGGAATTATAAGAGCATCTAGACTTTCTTCACTTACCACCATTCAGACCCTGTCACATTGTTACACTTTAAAAAAAAAAATAAATAAATGTGGGAATAAGCTTTTATACAGCTGTGATTGGATGAGGAATTAGAAATTCATCTTCCAAGCCTTGTTTTTAAAGTCAGTGAAGTTGATCTATAGCAAATAAGTCTTGGCGTAGATCCAGTGAACACTGGGAATACATGCTGCAACAACAGGTCTAACTCTGCAGACAGATAAAAATAAAATTAAATACAATGACCACAAAACAGTTCAGGAAAACAGGCAACTGGTTTTGTCAACTGCAACTACAACGATAAAGCCAACTACCTGTTTTTCCAACTTGCCTTCTGAGCAAATAATTTTCACTAAATTAGCCACTTTCCTGTTTCCAGCATTCATTTTCTTCATCCGTTCTCATAATTTCTATTTGAGCCTTGTGAGTAGGTAAGTTCCCTACTTTTCTATGCTATAGAATGGGAATACCACCAAGATTTGTAAAGTGACCTGAGTTACATTGGTATGGAAACTAAGTATTAGTATTATTAGTAGTATCCTTAATTTGTTTAGATCTGAAAGCTTTTCTACTGTTGTATGACATTGTGAGCTGTCCTTAGTCACCACTTTTACCAGGTGCACAGAAGTAGCAGAAAAGAGCAGAGCCAGCATCCACCTATGCCTGCTGAAAGCTTGCATATTCTTCAGTGATATTTGGCTCAACAGGTTTGGTCAGGAGCAAGAACAGGGTTTGATGGGAAGGCAAGTCTTACAGCCAGGCAAACATACTGAAGTCATTTTTTAATGTCATTTTTCCCAATACTTTGTTTAGATCTTGATCACAAAGAATAAAGCTAAAACAGGCGTGACTGGTATCAAGAAATTACAGTTTTGCTTAAATAATCTAGTTGAAAAATACAACAATAGAATTAAGGTCCTTAAATTATTACAGTTAGATCTGGTTATATTATTTGCTGTAAATAATTTTGGCCATAAATTCTAATATTTTGGTGAGTGGATTATCACAGAACGGTTTGGAAGGGACCTTAAAGATCATCTAGTTCCAACCCCCCTGCCACGGGCAGGGACACCTATTTTCCTATTCTCTGACTAGCTGTATAGTTGATCATACCTTAGAGAACAATTACATTGCTTATTTTCTTGCAAATTCTGATGTCACAAGTATAAATTACTTGAAAATCATTTTGTCATGACCTGACAATTGATACTGTAGAGACAGATGCGTAGTACCTTTCTACTATTTTTAAAGTATTGTCTACAAAAAGGGAAATACATGACTTATAGCTACTGAATTTGTCTATATCTAAAATCCTTAGAGGACCTGTCTATCCTGTAATATCTAAGCTCAAAGTCTTCTGCGTATATATATATATTTACTAACTTCAGAGGTTAGGAAAAAAAACCTCAACCAAGTTTTAAATTCAGAGGGTTTATGTCTGTGTTTCTTAATATGGCCTTCCTAAGCTCATATAAAAACATTGGAATGATCAGGGAGTGGAAGCAAATCTCTTTAATTATGGGTTACTGGATCATTAGTCCACTCTTGGGAGTACTAAAACTCTGAACAGTCATATCAGAAAGCCTATGGAAGTTTTTGGATGAGTTTGATTACTGTAATATAGATTTAGGCTAGACTGGGTTAATTCCTGCAATGTTAAATAGCATGTTCTTTGAGAATTTAAAATATTTTGTTTTAAAAGTAAACATTTAAATTTTTTCAGGCACCATTAGACACATCTATGTTCAGAAATAAAAGATCTGATAATCCAACATTCACAGCTCCAGTTGCTGCCTCTGGTACACGTAAGCAAGGTTTCAGTAAAATGAACCCTGCCTGCACAGTGGGATGAGATTATTGCAGCTGGGAGAAAAAAAAACATCCAAGCAGGTGTTCATGTCTGTGACTCTTATTAATATTTTATGTATTATTTCCACTTAAGTATTACAGAAGATAGACTCTGGCATTTGTAAAATTTTGTCATGAATTTCCTCTTAGAACAGTTTATCTTTCTGTCCAACATTTTAATATAATGAACCAACAACAGTAGTCTGAGCTGCATACTCTTTGCAGCTTCAACAAAAGTATCCACTAGATTTATATTGTATATTATATAAATATGGATTGTATAAGTAAATTAAACTAAGAATTCATAGCACGGTGAAGTGCTAGAAGAGATTTCCTGCATGAGACAACTTAGCCTTTAGGAATGTAGAATAAACAGCTAAAGTATGTTCAGATTTTTTTTTCCTTGTACCAATGCATTCTGTGTTTATTCTGACAAGTATCGTTGCTGGTGAACTCAATAGAACAGTAACATCCGAGAGAAACGTGGCAGAGTTAATATATGTCAACCTTATTCCCTAAAATCTATGGTTACAAAAATATTGCAGCTTTTCAAAGATATTTTTCATATTAAAACATTAATTTCTCATACTCCCTGTCCTGTATTAATAAAAAATAATAAAATGACTTTAGAATTTTTCAACTTTAAAAAAAATCTCCTAACATATTGATGTGAGGAATCCAGAAATGAGACATTTGAAACAGATGCCACTTATTGAATGCTTCCTCCTGGTAAATTTTGGAATTCACAAAGTTTGGCCTTCTGTGACCTAAAATATGAACTAGGAAAAAAAAAAAGAAAATGTCTGAGATCTGAGGACTTCTAGTTTTACACATATGGAGCTACACCATGCATTTTGAAGCAAGCTGTAAGGTTATATACTATACATTTTATAAGCGTGAGCACATCTTCCATAACAATGACAGAAGAGAGAAAATCAACCTGGCTTTAGTGAAAGACCACCTTGTTCATGAGAATAGTGTGCGCTTTTTCCCTGCTTTTTTTCCCCCAGTTATTACCATGCTGACACAGCACCACTACCACTATCAACAAAGAAATTAGAGAATCAACATTCTCCTTTGCAGGATTCACATTCTTTTGTTTTCATGACATCAAGATAAAGGCAGACAGAAGTTAAAAAATATGTCTAAACCTGTTTGTTAAGCTGGAAACTAATCCCGCCTCTCAGGAGGTGCTGTGCTCCTTGGCCTCTGCAGATTCAGTTGGAGCTGAAAATACTCAGTATCTTCCTGAACACATTCAAAACAGAAACTGAATAAGCTAAATTTAGATGTCTATAATGCAGACATCTGTACTTGTCACCATAGCCTCCTTCTCTACCGTTGATGGAGAAAGACAGAAACTTTTAAAGAGCAATTAATCTTATTTATCATGGATCTCCACTTTACGGTGAAATGAATTATGCCCCAAGGTGCTTATTTCTCTCTGTTGATTACAAAAAGCATGTTGAATGACTAGTTCAAGGAAATTTTATCAGTTTAATCCTGTATCTAGTATTTAAATGAGAAATAGAAAAGTAAGAAAGGCATAGAAGGGCAAGGGCAATAAATTACAGTAAAATTCTGGCACTATTTGACACATAAGTCTCAGTAATGTACTTTGAGTAGGTTCCACATGTTTTGAACACTAGTGTCTTATATCCAAATCTATACATATGTACAATCTTATGCATATCCAAATGAATAAAAAAGAATTTGTGATATATAATTGCACACAGTTCAGTCTGTGTTATTCAGAAGAGTATAATGTGAAATCGGTGGAGTACTGTTCAATGGAATGTATTTATGCCTGACATGGGTCTGTCTCCAATGGCTGGACTTCGGTCAGTTCAGAGAAACTTGAGACACTCAATCTGAACAACATTTGTTTGAGTCAATTATGTTTCTTCGACCAATCAATGACTTGGATTTCGATTACAGCACATTGGGGAGACAGGAAATAAACAAGCTTGATGGACAAGTACCACTTTAAAGTATCGATGATTTCCATGTAAATTAAAATTATATAGCTGAAAGGGAAATGACTACTCTGGAGAAATATTTGGCAGTCTGCCTGCTTATTTCAGCTATTCAGACACCAAACAAGGGTGTCAAGGCTATTTAGAATTACATCTGTAACTTTTCTTTGATGCTGAGTGTTTGGGAATTAGTAAATACTGCTTAAGGGTTGGTCTTGGGACTTTGGGATGATGCTGAAAGCGATGAAGCTTGCTAGCACGGCAGCTAGGAAGGTGGAAAAGCTTGAACTTTCCAATTCAGTTCTATAAAGAATGTGATAGCATTTATTTCACAGCAATTCTTTTAGCTGATTCACTGCACATTTACATGGCCCTCAGGAGTAGTTCTTTTGCTTATCCCACTAGTCAGATTAAGAAAAACATAACCTTAACTATTTTGATGATGGTAGAATCAAGGGACTAAAATGGAAAATTCCAATTATTGTGACTTTTAAATGAGCAAACAAAAATAACTCTTTGTTGTAACTGTAAGAAAAGTGAGAAGAGCAAGTTAATATTAAATTAATTAACTCTTCTGAACAAGGAGATTAGTTCAGGTAAGTAAGAAGTAAATAAGTAAAATAAGTAAAGAAGTTGATTTTAAAAGTAAAACCATATGAAAGGTAGTCAGAATCAGAGAATGATAGAATGGTCAAAGTTGGAAGGGACCTTAAAGATCACCTAGTTCCAAGCACCCCCGCCATGGGCAGGAACACCTCCCACTAGACTCGGTTGCTCAAAACCCCATCCAACCTGGCCTTGAACACTTCCCGGGATGGGGCAGCCACAACTTCCTGGTCAACCTGTTCCAGCGTCTCACCACGCTCACAGTAAAGGATTTTTTCCTAATATCTAATGTAAATCTACCCTCTTCCAGTTTAAAGCCATTGCCCCTTGTCCTATTGCTACACTCCCTTATAAAGACTCCCTCCCCATCTCTCCTGTAGGCCCCCTTCAGATACTGGAAGGCTGCTATAAGGTCCCCCCAGAGCCTTCTCTTCTCCAGGCTGAAAAATCCCAACTCTCTCAGCCTGTCCTCATAGGAGAGGTGTTCCAGCCCTCACATCATCTTCACAGCCCTCCTCTGGACTCGCTCCAACAGGTCTATGTTGGGGGCCCCAGGGCTGGATGCAGTGCTCCAGGTGGGGTCTCACCAGAGCAGAGCAGAGGCACAGAACCACCTCCATCTGACCGCTTCTTTTGATGCAGCCCAGGATACAGTTGGTCTTTTGGGCCGAGAATGCACATTGCTGGCTCATGTTGAGCTTCTCATCAACCAACACCCCCAAGTCCTTCTCCTGAGGGCTGCTGTCAATCCATTCTCCACCCAGCCTGTATTTCTGTTTGCGCTTGCCCTGGCCCACATGCAGGACCTTGCACTTGGTCTTGCTGAACTTCATGAGGTTGGCATGGGCCCAGCCTGTCCAGGTCCCTCTGAATGGCATCCCTTCTCTCCAGTGTGTTGACCACACCACATAGCTTGTTGTTGTTGGCAAACTTGCTGAGGGTGCACTCAATGCCCATGTCCATGTCGCCGACAAAGATGTTATACAGCACCGGTCCCAGTACCAACCCCTGAGGAATGCCACTCATCGCCACTTGGACATCTAGCCCTTGACCACAACTCTTTGAGTGCAACCGTCCAGGCCAGCTCCTTATCCACTGGCTGGTGCATTGGTCCAATCCATGTCTCTCCAATTTAGAGACAAGGATGTCGTCTGGGACAGTGTCAAGTGCTTAGCACAAGTCCAGGCAGATGATGTCAGTTGCTCTTCCCTTATCCACTGCCACTGTAACCCCTTCCTTGAAGGCCACCACATTTGTCAGACATGATGTGCCTTTAGTGAAGCGACGTGGGCTGTCACCAATCACCTATTTATTTCCCATCTGCCTTAGCATGGTTTCCAGGAGNGGGAACTTCACCGGACTGCCACAGTGTCACTTGCGTAGGTTTAAGAATACTAATGAGTCAGAGGGTGATTCTTCCACTAAGCAGCCATGGTCTGGTTATGGCCTGGTATACCAGTGTTGCAGAGAGGAGTAACCCATAGCAAATGTAAACCAGAATTTCTTTGGCAAGAGAAGGAGTAACAGGAGAAGCAAACCCCGAATCTCTCCCTTATGGCAATTCATATTTAATAGATTATCACCATGTTAAAACAACTGCAAATTTGTTCCGTTTGCTTTATCAAGCCAGTAAAAGATACCTGGTTTTCTACTGTCTTTCTTGCCCCAGAGATTTGAAATTCCTATTGTGATCCTAATAGGCTGAAATACACAAGACATTTTTTGTTTCCCCTGAGTGAGTTCTGTTAGAATGAAATTTGTGATGAATACTCTAGGAAGTTCCCCTGTCAGTCTTGAGAAAGCCCCATATTTGAATGTCATAATTCATCTACATTGAACTTTACACCAAGAACAAGAAGGAAGGCAAAATCGTTACTGCTGTGAATCTACAGAAAGCACGTCTGTGGAGAGAGACAATACCAAGAACAGAATGTTGACCCTGTGCTCATCAGGGGGTCCACAGCTAAAAGCAAAATCAGCAGTGAATCCAAACAAGAGACTGCTTATTAAAAAGGGCAGGAGAAAATGCTGGCACCCATATGTCATTACTGAAAAATTCATTCAAGAGCTTAAATGTGTCCTGCAGCTCCCAAAGATTTTCCTGTGAGAAGTCACAACAGCATGCCAGCACACTGAGCAGAAAGGAGTGAGTGCATTACATATGGTCAGAAACAAGACAATTTAAAGTGAAAATTCAAGAGAGCACAGCAGGATGCACATGCCAAATTGCTCAGTGACTAAACAGTTATTTTAAGCAATGCTGAACAGTTCCAGCATTTGGCAGGTGGATTTGTTGTGGCACATCTGCTTTTTGTTAACAAAACTGTGTTTGCAAAAGAATCCGGAGGGACTTTGTGGCTGTATATCATAAAACTATATTGTTTTATAGATCTTGATACAGCTTCATAAGATGATACTTTTAGAGGTAACGTACAGAGTGGTCAGCTTATATGAGAGTTTCGAGTGAAGGCAGAACTTCAATGTAAGTTTTACCATTGACAATACTGACAGCACACAAACCTCAGGAAATTAGGGCTTAATAATGTAATATAATTTAAGTATACTTTGGTTCTGTGCCCAGATGAATTGAATACTCTGTGTCCTTTCACAGAGAGATAAAATTCTCTCTCACTAGAAAATCTTGGCTTGTCTTCAAATAGAAAAAATGAGTGTCATTTAGGAGCATTTTTGATGCAATAGCCAGTCATTTCAAAAATTTCAATGAGAGAAAAATATTGAAAAAATTATATCTTGTTTAAGCGTCTCCACCACCTTTTTCCAAAACTGTGAGTGAGGACATAAGTCATGATGAATAAATCTTGAACTTGGGCATAAGAATCAATGGTTCTTAGCCTAATTTGTCCTTGAGAAAAAAGACTAAAACTTAGGATATCTTTGCCCAGGTAAAAGCTCTGACCACAAACATTATGTTCTGCATAGTTCCACCTTCTTCGAAATGCAATATGGCTGCTATTAGACAAAGTAGAAAAGTTTCAGCAGAAGTGATTTATTATATTCCCTATAAACACTGTAACATGCTGACCATATCATAACTACTAGCTAAGCTTTGCTTAAAAAATAAAAGCAGTTGTAACTTCACGACATTTGAAAAAAAAAAATACTTGAGAAGTGAAAACAGATGATGCCCAGGCTTCTGAGTTCCAAGTGGAGCTAAACATATAAATATACCTAAATCTTGGACAAAGTTGGGACTGAAGACTCACTGGGTAGGATTCAGTTTGTTAGAATATTTACATTTAGGTGTGTACAATCAGAGGTCAATATTTATGCTGTCTAAGCTCTTATTTAGTCAGTGAAGACCAAGTCTTGGACACTGGTAAGATTCAGCTGGACAGGGTACTGGGCCATTTTGTCTAGACTGTGCTTTTGCCAAGAAAGGTTGGACCAGATGGTCTTTGAGGTCCCTTCCAACCTGGTATTCTATGATTCTGTGAAGTCAATAGAGTTGACTGAAACAGACTTAGAAAAGAGGGTATCCAGTCATACTCTCAACACTTCTTATCAGCTAGGTTAGGTAGCTCTCCAAATAGCCCAACACTTGTGAATGTGTGACTGAGGCATTCAGTTCTTCCCATGAATTGAACAGAGACTTATAGTGACCCATTGTAGGATATTGTAACACCTCGTTCCTTTTGTGCAGTTAATCTTAAATGACCTTATTTAAAACATGGAGGTAATAGGGGTAAAGTACAGACTTCACAAAGTAAGAATGTGTCTACTGTCCAAACTATCTTTTCAAAGAAATATATAATATTATACTGTATATCTAAAGTTCTTTCTGAAACTTGAGATAATAAAAATAGAGAAGACAGATCTAGTCTAAGATATGGCATAAGGACCCTTCCTCACATTTAGTTTCCTGTTTGATGATTAAATACAGCAGCAGTTAAAGTGGTTACTTGAGATCCCAGCCATGCCTACTCTGTTCTTCAGCTGTTAGCAACAAATGGCATATGAACTTCCAAATGTGTAATGTCTTTTCCTCCCTTCTCCTTATGTTTCATCTAGGATGGAGGTAAGCTCAAAACTGTGATGTTTAAAGAAGTAAAGTGCGCAAATGCCAGCACTTCTATATTATATTGTCAGGATAGGATTCATGCCCCTACTCAGAGGGAAGTTTGTGATCAGCAGACAAGCAGCACTGAATTCAGAGACTAAGGGATTTTGAGAACAGAGGGGAGTCCAGCTTGAGCTCTTGCATATCACAGGCCATGATGTGATATGCAGTTGATGTCTGTCCTGCTTTGAGGTAAAAAAGAACCAATTTTTCTGTTCAGTAACTTCACTTTTTAGCTAAACCTCTTCTGACTACTGAGACTAACAGCAAATTGTGCAGAAAAGGTTTGCTCTCAGAATGATAAGACCTATGTTTATAGTTGATGCCAAGGAATGGTATGCAGAGAGACTCTTGCTCGTACTTATTGCTATAACAACCAAAGTCAGCTAACTTTGTTGTGTGTCCCATTCAAGGGTCAGAAGCAGAAAAGCATAGAGAGGTCGTACCTGTGGGGAGGAGTGGACAGGACTGGTGACCCAAAACTGACCAACAGGGTATTCCATCTCATCTGCCTCATACTCAGTACAAAAGCTGAGGGATCAAAGGGTCAGCTCTCTTGCTTCAATGGCTGGCATCCAAGCCAAGTCTGTTCATCTGCCTTTAATCCTGATCCTGAATCCAGATCCGGAATCCAGTTCCCATCCATCTCTGAGTCTAGCCTGGGACTTCCCCTGTGCCTGCTGGTGACATGATCGTCATCCTGGGAGCTTGATACAGTTTTGCATGTATTTCATTTTTATTTTATTATTAATATTTCATCAAAGTAGTTTAGTTCCTTCTAAACTCATAAGACTCTCTCTCTCTCTCCTGCTTCTCCTCAGAGAGAGGGATAGGGGAGAGCATCTGTCATTCTGCCTGAGTGACCAATCCAGCCCAAATCACGACAATGTCATATTTCTTGACTTCTCTAAGGCCTTTGACATGGTCCCACACAACATCCTTGGCACTAAATTGGAGAGATATGGATTTGATGGATGGACTATTCGATGAATAATGAATTGGTTGGATGGCCACATCCAAAGAGTTTCAGTCAACAGTTCAGTGTCCAAATGGAGATCGGTGAGAAGTGGTGTCACTTCAAATTTCTAGGGATGCAAAAAACAGCATTCAAACTAACCTAGCATTCTGCTTTTAAAATAGTGAATTTTGAGGAGTAACAGTTATTCAGTTTAAGCTTTTCTTTATTAAATTGATATATACTCCTTTAATACTTATGGGATTCATGTCACAAGGTGGACTGCAATACATAGCAAAAATGTGCTTTGCTCAGGAAAATAGGCAGACATAACTCAAAGTCTTACAACGAGTAGATATGCTTAGTAACCACATGGTATATTTTAATGAATCATTTTTCCTGACTATAAGGAAATTTTAAAATAAGTCAAAAAACCAGTCATCTACTAATTGTCCAGTTAGGCTTAGACTAAACTGAAGACACAGGGCAATGAAGAAATTTAGAGAGGAAGAAGACAAGGATTTCAGTTAAACAACCAACTGCCCCCCTTTTTTGAGGCAACATCTGCTCTCGTGGCCTGCAGGTTTTTTATCAATAGGCATTACCACAGTTCAAGATGATGCTAGACCAATGTTCCTCATGTTTTAGGAGTAACACAAAATTTGATCTTTTGGATAAATTGGATAAAGCCAGTACCCTTCATAAGGAAGATCTCATAATAGTAAGTAGATTTTTAATATTCTGAGATATGTTGTCCCAACTTTTCTATTAAAAACTTATGCTATAAGCCTGAATTGTAGTACTACTGTTTTATCAGATGTCCTTTATCTGATCTGTGACTCGCTTAAGAAAACAATTTATCATGAACCTGTACACTAGTCATCCACAAGCCACATCAGTAGAGCAATAATATAAGAGTATTACTATGTGTCACAGAGAGTTGGGTAGCAACTACACGAACAGATGACTGTAAACTACTATGATAAATGAAAGTCACTTTGGAAAATATATAGAGAGCAGTAGTAGAGTAGTTTAAGAATATCCATCAAAAATTGTTTCCAGTTAGAAATACCTAGCTAAAACAACCCCACATGACAATTTAAATGATTATACTTTCCCTCTGTATTGGCCTGTACCACTCCTTCTATCAGATATATAGAGATTTACTTTCCAATGGAGACACCTCAATGAAGTGTCTAAAATTGAGCAGTAAGCACAATTAATTTTAAATTAATTTAGAATTTATCAAAAGGGATCTTTCCGTTGAATTTATTTGACTTTGCCTAGGTCCAGTCAGTCAATGGACCCTATTATCATTATATATATATAACCATATATCATATTTTTTCTTTATAATATAGGAGCTACAGAAATGTTGACTTAATCACTCCTTAAGCCAAAACCCCAAGTTATTACTTTCTAGATTAAACATCTACTTTTGCATAAGAAGCCACTGAACTCCTATAGCTGCAGAGCTATACTGAAATGAACCGTATGTTAGTCTTATATAATCACTGTAACACTCGGATTCTATTCTTGTGAAAGGAACTGGTTATTACAAGAACACCTATATAAGTAATACCAGCCGTGAGGCCTGCCTCTTTCCATCTTGGCACTCTTTCTGATGGTAATTACTTCGATTCTTTGTGTAGACTTGAGTATGAGGCCATCAGACCAAAGTGGTGCCAGAAGCATCAGCAGCACTTCACTTTTTTTTACCATTTCTTAACTTTTACAATAATTTAGATTTAAAAAATAAAATTTCCAAGTCATACGTATAAAATTTGTGACCTTTTAAATAATGTGACTTCCTTATGTTTAGTTGTTTTTTTCATACATACCCATTATTCAATATGCAATTGTGACTATGTAAGCATGTACACTATGCATGTATGTATAAAGATAACATGCTTATTCATGGTGGTTATCACAGTTATTGAGTTTCATTGAGTTTTGGAAGGTATTGAAAATAGATTAAAATTTGTTGATAAATGGCTTTTGTTCTAGAAGTTTTCTTCTCTCAGGTGCGAAATGTATAATGCTGCATTTTCTTATATTGTTAGCCTTCATTGGCCAGCCTGAGGCATAGAGGAAGCAGAGCATTTTTGTCACTATCCCATAGCCATAAACAAAGTTATCTTCTTTTTCAAATTTATAAAGGCTGACTGATTCCAGCTTCTGTTTCAACAATTTCAGTAATTTTTTCTTGTGATGTCATCTGGTGTTGCATACATCACAAGACTCCACAGCTATGACTATTGCTCTTACAAGCAGTTTGATATGTGACCGTGAGCAAAGATTGCTCATAGATTTAGCTCCGTTTCCCATCCTGATCTCATAGATAGCATGTGTAAAGTTTGACCAAAGGTTCTTAGAATTGTTGTCACATTAAAATAAAATCTTAAGTATGCTTTCTTTCTATATATGTACATATATACATAGGATCAGAGAATCAGAGAATAGTTTGGGTTGGAAGGGACCTTTAAAGGTCATCTAATTCAACCACCCTGATCTCCAACTAGATCAGGCTGCTCAGAGCCACGTCCAACCAGGCCTTGAATATTTCCAGGGATGGGGCATCTCTGGGCAACCTGTTCCACTGTCTCACCACCCTCATTGTAAAAAAATTCTTCCTTATATCTAATCTGAATTTACCCTCTTTAAGTTTAAAACCATTACCCCGAGTCCTAGCACAACAGGCTCTACTAAAAAGTTTGTCCCCATCTTTCTTATAAGCACCCGTTAAGTACTGAAAGGCCTCAATAAGGTGTCCCTGGAGCCTTCTCTTCTCCAGGCTGAACAACCCCACCCTTTTAAAAAATGGGTGAAATATTTCCCTTTTTCCACTCACGGGAGACTTCACCTGACTGCCATGACTTTTCAAATTTCCTGGAGAGTGGGTTAGCAACTACACCAGCCAATTCCCTCAAGACTCTGGGGTGCATCTTGTCAGGTCCAATAGACTTCTGTATGTTCAAGTTCCTCAGGTGGTCATGAACCTGATCTTCTCTTACAGTGGGAGACATTTTGCTCTTCCAGTCCCCATCTTGTGGTCCATCCTCTCCAGAGGTGTGGGAAGAGAGATTGCCAGTGAAGACTGAGGCAAAAAAGTTGTTTACTACCTCAGCTTTCTCCTTGTCTGTTGTTACCAGTTTGCTAGTCTTGCTCATCAACGGTTACTTTTTTTTTGATTTTTCTTTTTTGACTGACATACCTATAGAAGCCCTTCTTATTATTCTTTGTGTCCCTTGACAAGTTCAGCTCCAGCTGCATCTTGGCCTTCTGACCACCTCCCTAGACAACCAGACAACATCCCTATACTCTTCCCAGGATACCTGTCCGTGTTTCCACTGCCTGTGCATTTCCTTCTTGCCCTTTAGTTTGACCAGCAGGTCTCAACTCAGCCATGCCATTCTTTTGCCTTCCTTTCCTGATTTCTTACACCTGGGGATCAAGAGTTCTTGTGCTCTATGGAAAGCATCATTAAAGATCTGCCTTCTCGTTTCTGCTCCCTTGTCCCTGAGGGCAGTTTTGCAGGGGGTCCTATTGACTAACTCCTTGAAAAGCTGGAATTTTGCTCTCCTAAAATTCAGAGTCTGTTTTGCCAATAGACAGGGTCAGCACAAAGGACACAGACACCAAGATAAAAAGATAAACTTATTTTACTTTAGTTAAAAGCAACATAAAGTATAAGCAAGGTAATGCACCTAATCAGTACTACATAGAATTAACTATAGTGATTAAGAAAGATACATCACCAATTGCCCTGATACTTTACCATCATCCAGACCTGTGCTTGAGCTGGGGAGCCCCATCACAGCAAAGGATCGGAGAACTGCTCCTGGCAATTGGGAAATCCTACATAGTGAGTCCACTCGTAGGTGAGGTCTCCGTCTTTGCTGCGAGAGGTTCCTGCTTATACACAGTTTAACAAACAAATCTATATGTCAAAATGCACAGAAACATCTGGCGGATTGGCTTGCCTCACTCAGGCACGGCCAGGATCTGGCCAGGATCCCGGGCACATCTGAGGAGGTCCTGTCTCCTGGCTTAGGTTTAAAGGTTTCTATTTCTATCTTTTAAGGTTTCCAGGGGTTTTTCCCATGGTCGTATTTCATGCTGATACGATGCTGGCCGGGAGGTTCACTCAGAAGTCAACTTTGGTTCGAGGCTTATTGTTTAGGCCTTTTTATGTCAGGGTCCTGACTTTGGTCCCTCGGGACTGCAAACTCCACCAGTGCATTATCATTGCAGCTCAGGTTGCCTCCAATCTTTATTTCACCGATTAGCTCACTTGCGTTGGTGACCAACAGGTTCAGTATCGCATGGTAGGGTTGTCTATTACCTGGCTTAAGAAGCTGTACCTGATGCATTCCAGAAGTATCCTGGATTGCCTACAGCTTGCTGTGCTATTTTTCCAGCAGATGTCAGGGTGGCTGAAGTTCCCCGCCAGGATGAGAGCCTGTGAGCGCAATGCCTCCTGTAGCTGGAGTAAGAAGGTTTCAGCAGTAGGCTCTCGTTGATCAGGCCGCCTGTAGTAGACACCAACCACAAGTTTCCCTTTGTTGCCTCAGTCTCTAATTCTTATCCATAAGCTTTCAATCTGCTTGTGTCTACTGTTCAGAGACAACTCTTCACACTATCCATTTCTTGATGTAGAGGGCAATGCCTCCTCCCCTCCCTCCTTGCCTGTCCCTGCTGAACAGCCTGCAGCATTGATAGCTGCACTCCAGTCATGGCATTTGTCCCATCAACTTTCAGTAATCGCAACTAGGTCGTAGTTTCCTAGCAGCACAGTGCCTTCCAGCTCCTTCTGTTTGTTGCCTATGCTGTGTGCATTGGTGTAGAGGCTCTTCAGCTGGGCTGTTGGCCATGCCACCTTTCTAGAGGAACACCCCTTAATTCATTTGAAATATTTCACTGGTGTTTCCGTCTTGGCTCCTATTACCTCAGGAGTCCGTGGATCATCTCTGGAAGACTTAAAGTGTGCTGCAGTGTAGCCAGCAGGTCTCAGAGCAATAGACTGAGGGCCCTTGCTAGCACCTCGTCCCTCTAACCTTGGTGTGTCATTCCACACCTTGTCATGGGCAAGCTTGATATTATTCCCCTCCTCCCTCAAGCCTAGTTTAAAGCCCTGTCAATAAGCCCCGATAGCTTGTGAGCAAATACCATCTTCCCCCTTTCAGAAGGGTGAGTTCCATCTGACGCTAGCAGGCCTGATGTTGTGTAGGCCATCCCATTATAGAAAACCCCAAAATTGTGTCTGTGACACCAGCCACAGAGCCATGTATTAATAGACTGGGCCCATCTGTTTCTTCCAATGTTACTGCCTGCAACTGGAAAGAGAGAGGAAAAAGTAACCTGTGCTCCAGATTCCCTTACCAACTGTACCAAGGCCCTGACGTCTCGTTTGATTGCCCTTGGACTACGCATTGTGGCTTCGTCACCATCAACATGGAGGAGCAGTAAAGGGTAATGACAGGGAGTCACCTGAGGTATGCTGCCTTCCCAAAGCTAAGGTCCGAGATGTTGCCAAGACGGTGCCACAACTTGGCAAGAGCACAGAATACTATCTATCGTTACTCTTTGATGTGGGCGTAAATGACACCACAAACCAGAACCTGGGCAGAATTAAGGAAGACTCTAAAGTCCTGGGAGTGCAAGTGAAAAAAATTTGTGCCCAAGTTATCTTTTCCTCCATTGCTCCATTTTACCAGTTAGAGGAAAGGGAACAGCCAGAAATGGATGTATAATGCATATCAACTTCTGGCTACGTGGCTGGTACCATCATGAAGGTTTTGGCTTTTATGACAACGCGACAATATTTGCTGACTATAACCTGTTAGGGAGGGATGGAATTCCCCTGTCTAGAAGAGGCAAGGGAACCTTTGGCAGCAGGCCAGCCAACTTAGTGAGGATGGCTTTAAACTGAAGGATGCGTGGGATGGGGTCCAAAATGGCTCATACCATCTCAGCCAGGCCAACCAGAGTAGTGACAAATGTTCCTTAGCTGACTCCCAAGATGAGAACCAGAAGGCCAAACACCTCAAGAGTGTGTATGGCCGTGGTGGATGCTCTTACACCCCTCCAGGGAAATCTACTTGCTCCATTACCTCTCTGAAATGCCTGTACACCAATGCACGCAGCGTGGGAAATAAGCAGGAAGAACTAGAGATCTGGGTGCAGTCACAAGGCCATGATCTCATTGCAATTACAAAGACGTGGTGGGATAGCT
>RSEF01000001.1:123224160-123235153 GCA_003993805.1 Himantopus leucocephalus | reverse complement strand
CACCAAAAAACCCCCACCAAAACCCAAAGAACACCTGGATACACAAATCCTAACAAATAGGAGACAATAGAGACAATAGAAACGACCATAAATATCAGGCCACTAACTGTTGGACTGTTAAAGGAATGCCCCAAGCACAACCTTGAAGAGGTTCACCCAGAACTTTGTAAATGGGAAGAAGGGGAAAACTGACTGTTATGGATCTTATGGAAAACAGCATATATGAAGACACATTCTGCTGTTCTGAAGTTCTTGTACCTACTTTCTCTCTGCTATTGTTAGCTCAACTAGAATAAAGTTCTAATGCTATTAGACATGCCAGTAACATAGTATCACATGCTACCATCACACTTTTTATTCTAAATAATACAAGCAGGAGAGCAAGTGAACCTTTGTAGGTGAGAAAATACAGTAGTTTAGTCAGGACTTCAATCTTTATTCTAGAAAGAATAAATTTTTGCCATCCTGCTTCATTTCTGCATAATATTAAATATAGTTAGCATAATTGTCAGGGTCTAACTTATTCTGCCTTTTCTATGTTTTCCAAAACCTGCCTTCTCAGCTTCATATCTTCAACCACAATCCAGAAATATTTTTCTTTGGGTTTTTTTTTTTTTTTTCAGTTGTCTTTCTTCTATCTCTTTTATGGGCAAAAGGGAAGAGGGAGAGGGAAGAGCCGCTGTCCCTTTGATATTTTAGTCAAAAATAACTCTAGCATAAATAAACCAAGGGTTAACTTTGAAATAAATACATCCTTTCTTAAATTATACAATTATAGAACAAAATATTTTGTAAAAACTTTAACTGTTTAAAGATTCCAATGTATTTACATTCAACATTCACCAAAACACAGAAAAACACAGCTCCTTGCAGGGACCTTAGGATCCTTCCCTAATAGCCATCATTCTTTCCCCAATAACAGAGAATGGAAAAACAGAAGGAAGGTTTTACTTCGGCTTCTGCCCCCTCTCAGCACCCAGTTGGCAGAACTCTTCATTGTGCTTGAGAAACTTCTGGACTAAATCCAAGTTGCTATATATATGAGGAGACTAAGTTCTACAATTAGTGGTACAATTACTGAATGAAATCAGAGGTTTGCTGGATAGCTTACTAAAAGGTGGCAGAGAAGGAACAGATATTGTCCTTTTCCCTGGCACTTTTGCAGTAGCTTTTGTAATAGAATGAAGATCTCAGGAACAGATTTCTGTCTTCTTTCTTCCTTGAATACCCTCTATCCTCAACAAGAGAGAATGTGGTAAGACAGGAGAACAAGTTTATATGTATACTGCTTCAAGTTCAAGGAATAAATCCTTGGCCAAGAGATCAAGTAGCAATGACCACAGGAATTCATAGAATCATAGAATTGTCTAGGTTGGAAGGGACGTTTAAGATCATCAAGTCCAACCATCAACCTAACACTGCCAAAACCACCACTAAACCATGTCCCTAATCACCACATCTACCCTTCTTTTAAATACCTCCGTGTAGAGAACTGATACCAAATGTGGTCTTGTCTCGACATTGCCGCTGTGCCGCCATTTCTCGGACCCGAGCATCATGCTTCAAGAAAACCACCTCCTCCACAGTTTTGAGATAAACAACCTCGTCCACCTGCACAGGAACCAAAGGCATGAAAAGAGCTGGGGAAGGCTTCTAGAGGGACAGCACGTCTGGCACAAACCACATGTACACCTTTGCGATCTGCATATGAGCGAAAAGACCGTATATAAGTAGCACGTGCTCTTTGATGGGGGGCTTCTTTTTCCTCCACCTCCACTCCGCCTTGTGCTTTCTCAGACTCCAGCCTCGGAGAAGCGTGTGACGATTGAGGACCTTGAGGACCTTGAGCCAGAACAGGATCATCAGACTCAGAGCAGTGGTAGTGAACTTCTTTTCTCCCAACTATCTCTCTCTCTATCTCTTTCTCTTATCCCTCTTCCCTTCCCTCCTTGCCTCCCCTTCACCTTCCTCCCACCTTTTTCTAACAAAATAAAGTCAAAGGTTGTACGATATCTGACCGATTTCAATGTCTTAATCTCGTCTCTTGGGATCATAACAGAACCTCCCCGATATCGGATCAGGACACTCCAGGGATGGTGACTCCACCACTTCCCTGGCCAGCCTGTTCCAATGTTTAACAACCCTTTTCATGAAGAAAATTTTCCTAATAGACAATCTAAACCTCTCCTGGCACAACTTGAGGCTGTTTCCTGTTGTCTTATCACTTGCTACCAGCGAGAAGAGGTTGACCCCCACCTCTCTACAACCTCCTTTCAGGGAGTTGTAGAGAGTCATAAGGTCTCCCTTGAGCTTCCTTTTGTCCAGGCTAAACACCCCCAGTTCCCTCAGCTGCTCCTCATAAGACTTGTTCTCCAAACCCCTCACCAGCTTCATTTCCCTTTTCTGGACATGCTCCCACACCTCAATGCCTTTCTGGTAGTGAGGGCCCCAAAACAGAACACAGTACTCGAGGTGGAGTCTCACCAGTGCCGAGTACAGGGGGATGATCACTTCCTGAGTCCTGCTCACCACACTATTCCCAATACAGGCCAGGATGCTCTTGGCCTTCTTGGCCACCTGGGCACACTGCTGGCTCATATTCAGCCAGCTGTCAACCAACACCCCCAGTTCCTTCACTGCTGGGCAGCTTTCCAGCCACTCTTCCCCTAGCCTGTAGCACTGCACGGGATTCTTATGACCTAAGTGCAGGACCCGGCACTGGCCTTGTTGAACTTCATACCATTGGCCTCGGCCCATTGGTCCAGCCTGTCCAGATCTCTCTGTAGAGCCATCCTACCCTCAAGCAGGTCATCTGCAAACTTACTGAGGGTGTACTCTATCCCATCATCCAGGTCATTGATAAAGATATTAATTCAATCACAAACCTTTCAGCTCTTCTTTAAAAGAATGAACTGCATCTGTATGACACAGCACCTAGCTTTGGATCTCTACGAGACTCTGTGTAGTGCCCCTATAGCTGTATAATATGATATAATTTTGTGTACTTTCCTCACTTCAGTGTTAGGCATAATGGTGTCATGGTGTGGCAACCCACCAGAGTGTGCATTGCTATATTATTTTTTTTTTAACATGAACTTGAAGGTATGCACTGCTTGCATACAAGAGATGTGGAGATGATGGAGAAAAGTAAACATTCGAGAAAGCTTGAAGTAATGCTGTCTTATCGATACCACTTTTTGGAGGTGGTCCCTGGAGCAAAGTACTGACTGAATGAAGCCTATGCGTTGCTTTGAGAAAGGTAGTTGAAGCATTGATGTAGGAAGCAAGTTAAAAATTAAGTAACAAGACTAATGAGAATGCAGTATACTTTTTCCTTTTACTCTCTTTTGTTTATTAAGATAGATATAACTTGAGAAACTCATTATGGTCTGTATTTTTCTGCTTCTCCATACTAGTCATACCAGTACTGGTACAAAATTTTCAGAACATTAAAACATTTGTTCTTAATGCGATACTTTTTGAGGTATTATAATTGCAATATCAATACTGTTGCTGGCTGTGCAAAATACCGATATAAACAGTTCAGACCTAATGCTGGTTGATACAAATTAGTACAGATGCAAAGATTGGCAAGAACTTAGCTGCCAAACAGACCAGACGATCATGTTCTCTGTTCTGCCTTTTTGTCAGTGAGAACATATTCAGGTTTTCCCAGTCCAGCTGGGAATTACACTAAATGTAATTTAGTGGAATACTGAGATTTCTACTTATCCCTTAAATATTTGGAATTGGCCAATGCATTGAAAAGATTTTAGATGGATGCTGAGAGAAAGAAAAAGGGATGTCATGAGATCTTATGAGATAGTCATAGGCTCAAAAATTATTTTTTTCAATTCACAATGAAGGGAGCCAAAGATATTTAGTTTCTCTAGTTTAGAATGAGATTATTTTTATCTGCCTCTTACTAAGGTATATAATGTATATAGATAGCTTCAGTTCAGCCTTCTCTCTAAATTTTTATACCTGAACCACGTCTAATTCCTGCTGATTCTTTCTGCCCAACAGACCCACTCTGTAGACATGTATAATTTGATATATTGCATCATATTCTTATGTTTGCTACATGTTTTAAAATGTTCTTTTCCATCCATTATATTTGGACTGATTTAATGTAAGCTGGGTTCCTGAATACATCTTCAGATCCGTTCTGGCTCTAGGGTGTTGCTTACATAGGAAGGAATACTTCTAATAATTTCAGCTATAAATTTGTCTGAATTTGAAAAAGTATTTGCTTGGAGGAAAAAAAGTAGCAATAAAGGAAATTAATTCTTTATATTCCTTATGGAAATTTACTTTTGTATTCACTCATCTTTTCTTTTCCCCGCATATTCGGACTTAACTTGCTGTTACTGCACTATCACTCTATTTTTTCTGTAATCTTTGTCTTAATTTAAATGCTTTGTGATACAGAATATGTCCTCGCATATGCATTTATACATGTGCTTGTTTACACAGAGCATCATTAATTTATGGGACCACATTGATTTATGTTCATCTAAAGAAGCATGTTTTTTTTAGTTTTACTGTTTACTACAAGGAAAGATGGTAGGAAGGAATGGAAGAGAGGAAGAAAGAGAGGAAGGGGGAAGAGGAGAAGAGGGAAAAGGGGAAGAGAGGGAGGGAGGGAAGGGAGGAAGGAAGGAAGGAAGGAAGGAGCCTTTCATTTTGTCTTCCAGGACTTTATTTTATGGCATTAAAGTACACTTAGAGTTATATTTTGGCATGCTGAAGTGCTTTATTATACAAAAAACTTTTAAAAGAGCTCATGATTCCTTTTTTACCTTTCAGTCTAATAATATTTACAAAGTATTTTCTAGATATTGTAGAAGGATTGAGAAGTCAATGCTGAGAATATGCAATAATTTCATTCCCTAGATCCAGTTTTGAGAGGCCAAGAATTTTCATGAACAGACATATGGAATGAAGGCCATTAATTAAAGATTTGAGACTGATTGGATTCTGGAATGGTGGTATTATTCTTGATCTGCAAACACTGACAGTTGTAATGATCATTATGTCAGCACTTCTTTTCTCCCTCAGATCACAAGAGTAAAACCAAACTTTTACAGTTTTGTTTTGGTCATTTTTCTTGTTGGCTTGTTTCCTGTCTCCTCTTCCTCTTCTTTCCCTCTCTTTTTCAATTTTCTGTTCACCTCTTCTTTTCATATTACCAACTTTTCTCTCACTTCATTTTTATTTCATGACTTATTCCTACTCTCCTTCTTCCCCCAACCTTAAGTCCTTGTAATGCAATGTGTGCAATGTGTGCAATGTGCGTACTTTCACCTAATATCCCCACAAGGAACAGGAACGCTGAGGAACGAAAGACTAATCAAAGGGGGGAAAAAAAACCAACAAAAAAAGATGCACTAATATTAATGAAAACAGTAACCAGGCAGGCAGAACTGGCATGGCTTTCTTTGCTATTGATCTCTATTCCTTTTTCATTTGCTGAGTATTTAACATAGCTTTCCATAGGCAATTGTTTCCCCAGACACATTTGGAATCACCTCTGCAACATCTTTTCATTGTTTTTTCACTGAAGCGGCTACCATCTTCGGTCTCTAAAGAGGCCCTTCACTTCCAGCACCCTGAACTCCTTGTGGTAATTTACCCAGTTTACTTTTCTTTCTTTTGATGTCAAGTTATCTGTATTGAACTACAGTTGGCACAACTCTGGTGTGAGAATGTATAACAGGGCAAGCAATGGAACAGCATTTCAGCTGGGGAGATGCGTGTTCTTCAGCTGCTACATGGCAGCACAGCTTCTTCTTTTTCTTACCACTGCTCGTGAACCTAATTTCTGCAGTTAAGGAGCTGGAAAGAGGCTGTGGCATTTGCAGTGGACTTGCTAGTCCTGTGAGCAGAGGATGGACGGGGTGTGGTTGTAGGCACCCTGAGTTCCCCTGGTAAATCCATATATGTCTGCTTATATTGTTATTCTCTTCTTAACTCAGTCTTTTACCTGTGCATATAACATGAGTGCTAGCCACGTTATCCAATGTGCTTTTCTGTAGCATACATAAACTAGATCTATATGAGCTAGGCAGAGCATCAGAAGCAGACTAAAGAAAAGGGCATGGAGTTCTGTATGGGTAGATGCCTCTCATCTGGGATATGTAGTCATATTCAAGTCTATCAAAGTAGCAGAACCATGGGTCACCAGACATGGGTCATATTGCAGGAACATCAAAAAGCATATCTTCTTCTAATGCCAAGATGTGAAACCTGTAATACTAACATCACACATCACTGGTTTCCACTCACAAGTCAATCCATGGACCCAAAGAACAGAAAACAGCAAAGATGTGGGTAATTTGTTGGGAGGTAAGAGGTGTCAAGAAAATCAATATACTTGTTCTGTGGTGGCTAGCAAAACCAACCCGACTCATTTCACACAAAAATCCTCCAATTGCCCTACTCCAGAATAACTTATGCTTGGCAGGCTGAATTTTTATGTCTCAATTTGTAGCCCTTATCCTGCCACTATAGTATGAAGAGTGCCATCTGCACCTGGTACAGAGTGGCCAGCACAATGTAAATTAGTGTGATAGTGCAGAATTTTTTAGTCATTGATATATATTGATAATATATTATATTTATTTAAATATGATTCATATATTTTTTAAATTTCTATCTGTCTCTATATTGGTGAATTAATTCCGCTTTTTTTCTGGTTCCTGAAATTTCTTTCTGTATTTCTTTCCCTGTAGTTCTCATTTAATCCCAAGTTCTCTTCTCTCAGCTTTCTCCATTTTTATTCTTTTCTTTTTTTAAATTATCTGCCTTTCTTCCACTCTCTTATCTTAATCAGGTATAGCACAGGAAGTTATAGATATGAAGCTATGAAATAGACATCTGGTATAATTGCTTCTCTCTGATTTGATTCCTCATAGGATGGTAGTGTTCTATGATAGAAGGAGAATTTTAAAATAAAAGTGGGAAGTACCAGAGAAGAAACGTGAGTACCCAAAGAGGGGTGGAAAGAGAACAAGACTACTGCAAAGACAGGGGTTTCCTATTTTCTTTGTCTGATTTGTCATTACCCCATCTGTGCATGGAATGCTTATTAAATGAATATATCAGATGTTCTATTTTATAACCATTGGCCATCTTGCAAATGCCAGGACTTTGCAGAATCTCCATATTTGATTCAGTGTTTGCTGCCACACAGTTATTTGGCATGTCTGTAAGTGCATACCATTTTGAGACAGAGAAAAATTATGACAACAGTTTTAGATTTAAGATTTAAATTTATTATTTTAGTTTTGATGTCACTTTTTATTTAATCTCACTTTTTGAGAAGCAGTTAAAATTTGCTTAAATTTGCTCAAGCAGTAGCAGGCATTCTGTGACTCACATAAAAAAGAGTCCTTGTTCTCTGTACATTTTTAAGGATAGGATATACTTACAAAGCACAACTTATTGTCTGACTCTACACTATGGGACAGATTTGTGATATAATCCACATTCTCAATTCCTTGAGACCATATCTTGATTCCATGAGAGACGAAGACTTCCACTGACACCATTTCTAATGACGACTTACCTTTCCAAAGGAAACCAAAGTGTATCAGCAGAGAGGAGGTGGTAGTGAAGTTTGATACTTCTAGGATGATGAAAGGATGAGAAGTGAGGGGACGTCCAGGGACCACACTACCTCTGAGTGCAGGACATGCCCAGAATGCTACTCTTGGAACTCAGTTCTCATGTCACCCTATCCAGAGATCCCTCCCACTGTGTAAATTCAATCATTATTGAAAAGGGGGACAGAATTTGTTTTCTGGTTGTTTGGGGTTTTTTAAACATTTTATACTCTTAAAATTATCTATACACTGCACATTTTGTTACAAAGATTCAAGAGAAAATAAACTTTTCAGTGAATCACTAAGGAAATATTTTAGAGAGTTGTGTCTCTTGGTTGATTGATTTTTCAACTGAGTTAAACTAAGGGGATTTGTGGGTTTGGGTTTTTTTTGTCTCTGCATATACATATGAGCATGTCTTCAGATGTTTACAAGGTGGGTGTCTAGATGTGAGTCAGTGAAGAGCCAGGAGAACAACTCAGTTACCTAAATGAATAGGTGTCAAATACCATTTCAGATACCCTAGGGCATCTGAATTGCACATAAGGAAACAGAATCAAGTTGTTCTGTTCATAGGACAGCAGGATAAAAAAAAGAAACAGATTCTCATTTGCATTGACATCTATAGTGTCTCTTCACTACAAGCTGAATTAAATTGGAAGAGAAGTGAACCAAATACAATATTGAAGATAAAAATATCACTGCAAAAATGAGTTTTCATGGAAAGTCAGAGTGAAGGCTAAGGTACTCATTGGGGAGATAGTCTACAAATTAATTCAAATGTAGTCAAATTGAAAAGAGCAGCATACACATTTTGAAATGTTATATTACTATCAAAGTACACTTTCCTATTCCTTCTGGACTGACCAAGATATCTCTGCTACTGCCTTCCAAATATGATGGTAAGTGGAAAGAAGGAATAAAGAAGTCATTTCCATTGATGTTTACAGTTTGCTGCCTAATACAGTCCTCCCAACCAGCTGATCTATTGGTAATAAATCTGGTTAGAAATACAAAAAAATGCAAAACCCCACAAAATTCCTTAGTACAGGAGTGCTAAAAGAGTGTACATTTATAACAGTACAAACATTTGGATAAGCTCAAACATTTTGTCTTACTAAAATAGAAAGATGAAAGTGGTGCTATTTGATATTGCTCCTTCTTTTCATGTAGACTTGTATTTAACCTGTGGAATAGTAAATAGATCAATAGTATGTAAAAATAATACTGTGTGTAAATGAAATTTTCAATTACACAATAAAGCATGTGAAGTGAAAATTTTCCGTGATTTTAGGACTTACATTAAATTAGTGCAGATGATGGATGATGCTGAAGCGATAGCTTCAGTGAAGTTATAGCTTGCCAATCAAAATTAAAAAAAAAAATCAAAATGAGAATATAATGTGTTGGAAAATAAGTCCATTTAACGTAGTAGATTTTTTCTTCCAGTCCATGTTGAATATTCTTTGGAAAAGAATACAAGAAGCAGGTAGTCTTCAAGTAATATTTCTCTTGATATTGCATTCTAGCCTCTAGCAATCTGAGCATTTGGGATTTCCTCAGCTTGAGGATGCTTTCTTTGCTTGAAAAATGTTGCAATGAACTTGGCCCTACAGTAATGACTAATGCACTAAAGATTTGAGAAATATAAAGAAATAAAAATTCCTTTGAATTTGGGTTGTGAGAATTAGGAGTAACTGATACAGAAGAATAATGTGAAAAAAATATAGTAGTGTAAGGTTATATATGTCCTTACAGGTTTGGGGTTTTTTTTTTGTCCTTAGACTGTCACACTGTTACTCTCAAATAGTCACTTTTATTTGAGAGTCTTTTAAAGATCTTGGAGACCTGAAATCAGGACCATGCTCGTTATGAGCACACAAGAATTACCTAACATACGCTTTACTAAGTTAAGCTTTAATATGATTGCCATCCCTGGTGCAATTATCAGCAAATCTCAGCTGACTGGACTGAAACATTACTGTTCAGTATGAATTCAGTGATCTCACTTCTGAATTCTTTTCTCCTAATTCCTTGTCTTGTTTTGTTTAGTAACTTTATGATGCCTTGATTACAGAATAAAATAATAGGAGTGGCTAGGGCTCATTAACTTCTTGCAGTGAAATAGGGCCTTATGTCACAATGGCTATTATAATATTACTACTGTGTTATGGATAGCAATTATTTCCCTGTTGGAAAAAGTTTACAGAAGCACAAGATTTTACAGTATTACCTAAAGAGAGATGGAAACAAAATTTTTAGAAGTTGAGTAATAAAGGTTTCTTGCATAACCTCTACCCAACAGATAAGGTTGTCGAAACAGACAAGATTCTTTCGCAATACAATGAGAAAAGAGGTACCAGAGTCACTGCAGATTTGGTTAACCGTTTTTTGTGAATGGTTTAGAACTGTTTTCCCAGGTTATGAAACGGATGAGGCATAGGTAGAACATGTTACAGGTGGTCAAGAAGTGTGCCAGAGTAACGTGCCGAGTACAACTNGAACTGACAGAGCTTCAGACAACTGAACTAGCTCATTGGGTAACTCTAGATTACTAGTGCGTTGTACTAGGTAGGCCATAATAAGTATATTATCCCTACAGAAGATTTAAAACTAGGGAGGGCTGACTGTCAGAAATAAGCCAGTCAACCACAGCTTTTAGCATTAAAAATCAGATATTTGCACTTTAACACCCAAAAGCATTACACTTTATAGAAAAAATAGCTAATACTTCTAGAAAAGCCAGTAGGTGTTCCACAGTACAGTCCATGTGGATTCTTGCATTTCAGGGAGGGTTTTCTGACTGGACACAGCTGACCTCTGACCCTGAAGCCTAGCAGTTCAGAGTACAGCTTACCAGAAGGCAAGTTTCAATAAAGCAGAAATTACGTATTTTAATCATATTTTAGTGTCAGAAATGTCCAGTTAACCAGGAGCTCTGCATGGTCTACCCTAATTCAGTGTGACATGGAAATGTTAATACCCATTTTAAGGGCAAACACCCAAGCAGATCTGTCCCAGTGTTGCAAACACTGTAAACACTGACAGGCTAACCTTAAGGAATGCAAATTATTCTCACAAGAGATTTATGAAAGTAATAAGAAATCTGTGTATTCCCATGGAAATTTATCTCAGATACAGTAAAATCTCATCATAGCAAACAATTTCCAGGTGAAAACATTGCAGGTTGACAAGCCAGTATGTTCAAGCAAAACAAAGTTTTGATGTGAATTTTCCAATCAGCTCAGTTTAGGAGAAATTATAGGTAGGAATACTGTGCCTTTCTCTGGTAGAAAGTAAGCTCTTTATGTCTAACCATCTGTAAGAGATGACTTGTAAATTGCCTGAAACAAATGGTAGGGCCCTCTGAGCCTCACTGAGGAATG
>RSEF01000001.1:123184318-123224150 GCA_003993805.1 Himantopus leucocephalus | reverse complement strand
TGCAGGTCTCCTGGTGTTTTTACCTGACTTCTCTTTATTGGGATGCATCACTCCTGAGCTTGGAGGAGGTGCTCCTTGAGTATTAACCAGATTTCTTGGGCCCCTCTTCCCTCCTGGTCTTTATCCCACATNATTAACCAGATTTCTTGGGCCCCTCTTCCCTCCTGGTCTTTATCCCACACTGCTCTGCAAAGCAGATCTGAAGAGGCCAAAGTCTGCTGTCCTGAAGTCCAGGCTAGCAAGCTTACTGTGCGCCCTCCTCACTGCCCGAAGGATCTTGAACTCCTCCATTTCATGGTCACTGCAGCCAAGGCTGCTTCATTATCCGTTTCTTCTTTCTTTTTTTACAAGCAGTTCTATGAGCAGTGTGGGTTAATAAAGCCAGATTTCATTGTTTTGTGCACTTTGGGCATGTGTCCTCTGCTGTCAATGCTCTCAACTTACCCATGTTGTTTGTAACCTTCCTCCAGTGGTCACACACAACAGAAATCCATGTATCCCTCTGCGCTCAGAGGACTTGGTTCAGTACTTCATTCTCCCACTGACTTGCACATAAACTGTGTCCATCATCTTTGAGTACTAGTGCTTTTTACCCCAGCTTCTGTGCTTCTAACATGCTCCCCCAGTCACGATAGATAGACAGAGCTTTGAATCTGCCATAAACCTCCCCTAAAGGCCACTACTGCTGTGCAACAAGCAGCAGCAGTGCAGATACTAACTGTGCAGTTGGTGCTGACAGGCTGCTGGCCACCTGCTTTGGAGGCAACAAGAATTGGGCTGTCTCTGTCTTTTCTTCTTTGGGACCTCTCATTTGGGATGCTTTTTTTTCTTTATACAGTCTCTGATTTTGTGGTTTGGTATTTATTACTTGTCTTCAGCATTCTTATGTCTATGTGAAATTTGGAGATAGATTAGCTAACTAGTAATTTAAAACGTTACTGGAGGACTGGCAAATGAAAAATGCACAACACAGACAAACCTTATTCGCTTACAAAACTAGTTAAAACCCAGTGTCTTGCATATCACAATCACAGAATCACAGAATTTTCAGAGTTGGAAGGGACCTCTAGCGATCATCTAGTCCAGCTCCCCTGCCAAAGCAGGATTGCCTAGACCACATTATTCAGCACTGCATCCAGGCGGGTCTTGAAAATCTCCAGAGAAGGGGACTCCACAACCTCCCTGGGCAGCCTGTTCCAGTGCTCTGTCACCCTAACTGTAAAGAAGTTTTTCCGTGTATTTGAACGGAACTTCTTATGCTCCAACTTGTGCCCATTGCCCCTCGTCCTGTCACTGGGAACCATTGGAAAGAGTCTGGCTCCATCCTCCTTAAACCCACCCTTTAGATACTTGTAAACATTAATAAGGTCTCCCCTCAAATGTCTCCCCCTCAATGTTTATCTGATTTGAATTGTCCACAGCTTTGGCAAATTTGGATTCACATGGATCCTTGATCTACAAAAATCTGCATACCACCTGACACATAGAATCTGTAATATTCCTGGTCCTGTTTCCATTACTGAGTGCAATGGATTGGTGGACTCACTGCGAGAAATCTTGGAAGCCTAGTTTGTTTCTTGCTCTTTTTTTCCTCCCGCTGTAATGATACTCACATTGGTTTCTTTACTATTTTATTGTGTCACCCTTATGTCAACAGTGGGGAGTACATAATCCTGGTGCAAAAACTTTAATTCTAAAAAATGAAACCCTGAACTTAATTTAACTTCATTCATAATCCCAGAGAGATTACTATAGATCTTAATCCTGTTTCAAGGAAGGAGGATGAGGACATACACTGTGCATTCAGAAGTTCCAGTTCAGGAAGGCAATTACTTGTTCAAATAAATGCTTAACTCAGTTCAGTTCAATAAACACAGTTAAACAGGTGCTTGGCTTGGAATCACTGGAAATTAAGAACATGCTTAGAGTCCTGGACAGTTTTGGAAGTGTTTTGTGGAGTCAAGGTGAGATGATGTAAATTGTGGTTGTTACTCTGTTAAAGCAATTTCGGAAAATGCTTCAACAGTGATTGTATTTTTTTTTTTACATATGGGTGATCCAGTTAGGCCTATAAAAGAGAGAAAAACTACCAGCCAGTGCTCCAAGAGATCTGCGCATTCAACCAAAGCCTTTTAAAGTCAGTGGAGACATACCTGGTTGGCATCACTGCTTATAAAAAAAGTTACAAAATTAAAAAAAAGTCTCACTGGTCTGAATGTCTGTTATTGGGAAGGGGAGGGCATTCATGATTTACTGCGCTTAGCTGTCCCTTTTAAATTAAAATTGTGTTTATGTGAAAATGCAGCCAAACTGTGATGGCTTTCCTATAAGGCTTGTCCTAATCTATATGTAAATTAACTATTTGTGTTTGACTTGTTTCAATTCTTGGAGAATATGGTAATTAAAAATATGTTGTATGGATAAAGTAATAAGCAGAGAGGGAGAGAAATTCACTACTGACACAAAATGGTTGATTATTGAATTGCTTTTTTTTAAAAGCTGGAGCAAACTCTGGCTTTCAGAGTTGACATGGGAGCTTTAGAATTTGATCATGTAGGTTAGCTGGCCTTGGAAAAAGTGACAAAATTCTGCATGAGAAAGCATGGAGGTCCTCTCTTTCTACCCCCTCACACACATGCACACACAGAAGATCTGGGACCATAGTAAGGAAAAAAACTCTATAGAAAATATGCAGACAGAACACGTGTGCCTTGAGTGTCTGTTAAGTATCTGCTCCGGCAGCTGAATTTCACTTTTCTAGCCAAAAGGATTTTTTATGGTTTATGCAATGCTACTAAATCTTCAGTTTTTACTCACATAAAATCAATAGCAAATTTCTTTTTTTAAAGAGTCAGAACTGTAGCTGGAATAGCAGTATATTCTCCCCAGTCCTGATCTTCTGTCATTCATCTGTTTATGCTAATAAAGAATGAGAATCAGAAAAAGACATCAGGTATGATTAAGAAAAAAAAAAAGAGGGTGTGCCCTTGCAGATAGTAAAGTTTTCATTATGTATTAAGTAAGAAAAATGACTCTCAAAGTATCTGAAACTGCATCCTTCCTCTGGATAGTGAAGATCTCCTACAGGAAAAAGTGTATTAGAAAGGGCATTAGAAAATAAACATACCTACAGGTTGCTGCATTTCTTGCTTTCACTGTTCCCCTGCGATTTCTCTCCCATGTATGTGTATGCTCAGGATTGAACTACCCAATTCCTGGTCATCCCTCAGCTGTCTGTTTTCGGCTCCTTGCAGTTCCCTTTTGTTACTTCCCATCTCCCTCATGGGCTGCGGTAGGTGTATGCAAACAGAACAGCTGTGGTGAAAAGCTGCTGTCCTGTGAAAAATTTTCACATTCAGATGCTTAATAACTTCCACACTGGCAAGTCAGCTTTGCTGTACAAAGTGAGAATGATTGAGCAAAAGCTGGTGACAGACCGCAAATCCATGCATAGAAGCACTGTTGTATGGATGCCTTATAGCTGCCCCACACTTCCCTTTCTCTGAAGGGAAGAACCGTGCACAAGGATCTCGGATTTAAATTGGCCTCAAGGAATTTTAAAGGTTTTTTTCCCAGAAGAAGCGGTTCATGCAAAAAAGTCCTCTATTGAAGCCTAAAGACCAAGTCAGAGAAAAGAATAGAGGGATGAAGAGCAGAGGATGTAATCTTATTCTATCATATATTTGTAGGTCTGAAAAAGAAAGAACTGTGATCTTGAAATAGAGCCAAGTCACAACATCTGTCTTACCAGTATCTTCTTCTAGCTGAAGCTATGTAGGAGAAAATAAAGTAGACATAAAATGGCATTACAGATTAACCTTATATACTGCTATATAACAGTGGTCAGCAATGCCTTGATATAAGGGCACCTGTGTCTCTGTAAAAAGGAAAATGGATTCCCATCTACAGAAGCGCTGTACATAAGGAGGTACTGGTGACTGCCAGCATAGTTCAATTCAGGACTTATTCCCATGACAACAAAGAGCATTATACATATGAAAAAGTATGTTGTAATCCACAAACACAGCTCATAGTCATTCACTCTACATCACATTATCTTTTTCAGTTGTTTTTCACCTGTGTCCTCTGCCCTTGTCCTCGTCTTCCCTGTAACACTTCTCTGACAACCTCCCCTGGAATGTTTCTTACTTAAAATTAATACCCATACCGTATCATTACTGTAGGTTAAATAGGGCAGTTTGCCTGGGGCAGTTGGAATGCTTCCGGGAGTATCCAGCTGATAGTCCTCCTAACTGCTCTCCTCAATTAGTGGCTTTTTGACTTCAGGCCATATAATCTTGTATTCTCTTACTGCTGTTATGCGGACACCTCACTGCCCTTCCCTGCGCTCCAGTACCTTCATCCCAGTCAGTGGCACAGTAATGCTCAGAGCCCCCAGATAAGGTGGTTATAAAAGGGTGAGGTACAGAAAAAGAGAGGAAGAGATGTGTGACTCATTAGCTTCTATTTCTTCATTCACTGCAGTTTTGTTTTCCTCATTCATTAAAAAGTCCTTGATCAGTATTTAGTCTTTCATGCTCCCATAAAATACTTAAATAATGCAGCTAGCATTGCCGATTTGTCAGCTGCACAAGGAAAAATGGTGAGGATTCTGTAAGTCTTCACTAGGTGTGATTGAACAGGAAATGGACAATTCCTTCTATTAATAAGAAGTAATTTGTGCCTCTTCAGGCACAAAATAATGGGGTAAGATTTGCAGTATGCAGCTCAACAGTAATAGCATTCATTTCTGTAGATAATCTGATAATTAATTTACAAGTACTGCACAATGATAGGGTTGCACGTTGACAGCTTACTTTTTTCCCAACAGTGCCTTTAAATAAAGAGAATTATATCATAGGGCAGAAAATTAACATATCTTACCTGTTATGCATTGTGCACTCAGACTTCTGCTAGGAAATTCTACTTTGTACTATTTATAGTCATTATTTTCTTGTATTTCATTTATATTGTATTTGGCAAGGGAGATGAAGCTTTTTTTTGCCTTAAAAAGGAAACAGAAATCTGGAAGAGAGCGTTCTCAGAGTTACAGTATCACAGAATTTGAAAAATGGTACAGAAAAGCTCTCTCAGGTTAGCCACTCTTACCCATGCACTGAAGACGATTTCCTTCTACTTTTCCTGCAACTATCTTATTTATCTTTGACTCTTCCTGTTGGTATCTAAAGAACCAGACTGACTTAAACAGTGACGTAAGTCCACTTTTGTGCCAGACATAGGTGCTTTAATACTTCTAACTCCATGCTTCAAGGCTGGATTTAAATGTCTGTTTCACTTATGGAGTTACCACTGCGTTCCCATGCCAGTTAAATCAAAAGTTGCCTGCACGATATTGCTATGATCATGTTTCAGCTTTGAAGGCCATACCACAGGTAAAAACGCCTGGAGTCAAAGCTATAAGCTAGCACGTAGGAAAATACAAGGTAGGGAGGGGAGCTGTAGCTGCCACCAGGCCTTTGGCTGACACAGTCCCAATCCTTGGATAACCCTACCCCGGGAAAACGATGTCTCAGCCAACATGAGAGGACTGTGGCAGCTGGCAAGCTGCTCAACGCCTTCGTTACAGTAGAGGGTTTTCAGTTACTGCCCAAGAGGAGCCACACAGCAAGAGCTGGCATTCTGCTGAACTCTTTAAGAGCTGCTCCTTTGGCGGGGGTGAGGTTGGGGAGGAGTGCATTTCAGTTCCTTTTAGGGTTTCTGTTTGGGTTTGCTTTTTCTTCCTAAACAAGAAGTCAAGATGGGCAGAACAGCTTTCTAGCTGCAGCGCCTGTACAACTGAAGAATAGGAACAGAGGGCTAAGGAGCAGGCTGGCAATCATAGTGGCTACTGTAACAGCCCACTTGATATATTATTATAGGTAGACAGTTTGTTCCACTGACTTCAGTACAGCTGTCCTGCTTTTCCTGCTGTGCAACCTTCAGTGAAAAAAATTTCTCTTTCCCCTTGTTTTAAGTCCATAGCTGCTGTTGTGACAAAGCTGATGCCTGCATGTGCCAGAGGCACGGGTACTGCTCCTAGTTTAGCCGGTTTGTTTCTCCTTGCTGTTATTTCTCTGCGTCATTGGGAACGTGTAGTTCAGTTTGTTTGAACTAATGATGGTAGAAGGTTACTTGTAGAGCCTTACACTATCCATAAAATTAATTCTTATATCAGTATTTGATTCTGAAAATACTAAAACACTAATTTTCTAAAAGTTGTCATGAACCCCTAAGAGTTGATACGTTGTTTGGTTTGGGGTTTTTTACGAAGAGTTGACAGAAACGTTTCACTGTGTGGGGGTTTTTTTTATGAAATAACCCTGCATCTTTCACTGCTTTTGCCTAATGTATGCCAGCAGTAGGTGTGTGTATAGAAAACTCCTGGCCTTTGGAAGCAAAGCAAGGGATATGGTTTTTTTCCTGTTAATTACTTACAGACAGCTCCATTGCTATTGTGTTCTAAACTGCATCTACCAAGAAAAACTAATTTAAAGCAGCAAGACGTATCATTGGTAACGTGCACTACAAGACAGTCAACTTCTCCTAATAATAATTACTTTGCTAACCAGCAAAATCAGGATGTATTTTATAGTTCTTAGCCTCAGTACATGTAAAAGATTATTGCAACAAGCACTCAGTTTCTTCACAAACTAAAGCAACGTCAGGAGACAGCAAGGAAAGGATTTATATTAAACCATTATACCAAAAAGAGAGTAATTTATCTTTTTCTCAAGGACCTGTGTTTTAAAAAATAGTTTCCTTTTTTTAAAACTTTCCTGCAAGTGGAAGCAGCAGTACTTGGGAAGGACTGCGCTAACCACCTGTCTAAGCATATGTTCCATTATGGTGTTTCAGGGAAACAGTTTCACAAGACTTACGTAAGTTGTTTATCATTTAACTTGGACACAGGGCCTGGTCTAATTATAGGACTCAATTTCAGTTCTTTGAATCTTACATAGCCTGAAGCAGGTTCTGGTAATGGTTAGTTATTTAGTTCATTAGATTCAATTTCCCCACCTGAAAAATGGGTAAAACGCAGAACAAACCCCAGATACCCTTGAGGTATATAATGTAATTACTAGATAGACAGACAGACATAGATAACCAACACAATAGCCACATTTTTAGGAAAACTCAGCTCATTGAAAATAAACACCACCCAGTGAGGCAGATTTCCTGCGGCAAGTTCCACAAAGTGAGATGAAATCTCTCCGATCCCAAAGGGAGAGCATGGCAAAGCTGAGGGAGACAAAAGGCAGAGGGAACAGTTTCCAGTAATGGGAAAAAAAGGCAATTGGCTTTGGCTTATTTTATATATAAGCAGTACTGGGATTGAATCCATGCTAGGTTTTATGTATCATCTGGCAGTCATATGAAGAAACATGGCAGTTAAATGAAGCGCTTCCAACTCTTGAGCTTTTTCCTCTGCTTTCTTGAATACCCATCTTCTACCCATTTTATATAGCAACCTTAGTGAAAGAACCATAAAATAATTCACAACAGCAAATTGTTACACAAAGTAAAAAAGCAGGAAGAAAATGCAAAGCACAATGTAGTAAGTACCCCTTACCTTAAATGCAGCATTACTCAGAAGCTCACTGCTCTTCATAAAAATGTAGAATTTATGTTATTTTCAGAAGTAGTTGTCAAAAAAACAGAAATTCAGTCTCTCAGTATAGTGTAACAAGGAAAATGAATTTGCTTCTAGGAATGTATTTAAACATAGCGGTTCAATTAAGGTAAATTTTTAATAACTGACCTTGTTTGCAGAAGAATTTCAAGTTCAGACTTCAAACATTGATTAAAAAGAACTGTGTATTTGATATTCAGTTCTTAGTTTTCACCTGTATGAAAAATGAAAGTCTGGTTATACTGTAAATAGGACTTGGGAGATTGTAGACAGCCAACTGATAAATCTGTGCTCAAATGGGAAAATTTCAGTTCCCCGCAAAAAAAATGAATGCTCACAGCAGACCAATCCAGAGTATCACAACTTTGGTTCTAGCAGACTTGCATGTTACATATCAAATAATGTTTTGCAAGTATTGCTTTGCGTAACCTCTTACGGCTTTATTCCAGAAGGCAATTGTCTGCCACTTCTTTATGTCAAAGAGAGAGTGTCTGCAAAGCTACGCAAAGAATGTGAGTGGGAGACTGACTGACTTACATGCTTTGAGAATAAGGAAATTCTGTATTTGTTTAACTGCTACAGAAACAATGCCTACTGACACATGACAAGACAAGCATTGCTTAGTATGCTGAACAGAAGATACTTTGACCAAAAATGAGTTTAAATTCTAAGTAATGATTCTCTTAATCATTCTGAATATTAAATAAAAATAACTGACCACATCAGTTATTAAACTTCTTATAGTAATGGATTGCTACTACTGCCAAGACATTAAATTATTTTGCAAAAATTTGAAAAGTATAATGCATGTAAGAAATTGAAAACAAAGTTTCAAAATTCAGGTTTTTTTCTGGACTCCCTTTCCTTCAGCTTTGTTATTCCATGGAGTTTGCTTACTTGCACACAGGACTCATTAGAGAAGAGGAATGCCAGTGCTGGGGATGAGGGAGAGTTGATTTCAGCTCGAGTGCTGCCAGAGTGGTTTTTGTTGGTGGCAGGGTTTGGGTGATCAGGTTCTTGGTTTCTTGGGTTTTTTTTCAATTGCTATCTTCAGGTCTGTATCTATCGTCTATGTTTCACCACAACATGATGTTACAGTGGTTATAGAATCCTTCTGTATCCCTTTTGCAATGGAATCAAAGTACTAACGCTCACAGGACAGATGACATATTTAAATGAGGAAAGCATTAAGTAAGGGATGCTTTTCCTTTAATGAATTACTGTCTTGACTGACACAGTCAGACCTGTGAAATGGGGAGACTGGAACGTTGTATTTCCATGGAAAGTGCCAAAAGAGCAGAAGTGGGAGTCACACAAAAATAAATCAGCTTTTAGTTTGGGGTTGGTTGGTTTGTTTTGCTAGTGAATCTTTATGTACCACTTGCTACACATTGAAGAGTTTGCACCTACATCTCTCTAAATGAAATGAACTTAAATGCTCAATGAATATTTTATCAATCTTTCATTTATGCCAAGTTTAATTTCATCCGTTTTCCTAGATATGTTATGAGACCTTCAAGAGCCTGCTGAATATCTGAAATAAAAGCATCCAAGTGAAGACAGTCCTTGAGTATGTTAGATTTATAGAAGAACAATAGATTTACACCAAACTTTATAATGGTACTGGCATTGAAGTATAAAACCAGCTGCTCTCTATAGACAAAAAAACAATAAAATGTATGGCCTGATTCTTACCATCTGTAGTACTTGTTCAAGAACATCTTTGCATTCTCCAGACTTTTAAATGCAGTTAAGAAATACCTTCGCCCCCTGAAATATCCACGTTTTCTGTATAGAAGTAAGACTAATGTGAGATGCATACAGAAAACTGAGAACTAAGGCACTGCAAATAACATGGATAGCCTGAAGGGCAGCATTAAATAAGTCTCCCTTTATTTCATTGCCTATGCAGAGATGCCAAGAGCAAAGTCAAATTAATGGTGATTGCTGCCTGTCCCGACATACACCACCTACCTCCCCCCCGCCACTACAGTAACTGCAGCAAAACCCCTAATTTAAACAGCCTTGGTGGTAGATAGGTTGTCTGCTTTTCACCAAGGAGGCACACTGTGGCTCTTATATATTTGTTTTAGTTGTCTGTTTGTGCAAGCCTGTCTCTATCTTGGGGCATCTTTCGTAGAGCTTAAATAATATGGCAGAGGTTTAGTTCCTCTGGCATGGCAAGGGGGCAGTGGAATTCAGCCACTCCAGTTTGGTACAGCTGTACAATAGGGTTTGTAATTCGGTCTTCAGATTTTTAGCATTTAAAATGCCGGAGTTGATAGGTGTCCACTACCCAGAGCTCACATCAGACTACAAGGCTAACATGCCACTTACTGGTTTCTAATTTAGACCCTCATCAAAATTAGAGACCCATGAAGTTTACATATATTATTCGTTCAAGTAGATATATATGATTACAGTTTAGGAAAAATAAGTTTTCTTGCTCACAATGGTGTGGTGAAGGAGCTGTGGACTGTTCCATGCAAACAGGTTTATTTTCTCCCCATTCCCGGAGCAGCAGTCACCAGACACACCAGCCCAGCCTGCTGCCCAGGCTGCCGTCCTCCTAACATGGCTCTAACTCCAGGCAGCTTTAAAAAAAATGGAAGAATTACAGACACTGAGAAACTTCAGGAAAAAAAACTGCCCCTTAAGCCCATATACCTTCTGCCATAGAAAGAAAACCATCTTCTTTCGTTCCCTCTGGTGCACAGCAGCTTCATGGTAGTGTTACTACACAGCCAGTGCTAGAAAAGTGGGTGTGTATGATGCCACCAGTATTGGCCATTGGGGGGAAAAAAAAGATTATTCAATAGCTCTTAAGAAGCCATCAGGCTCGTGGCATTTTCAGCTGTTGTAGAAAACAACAGATAATAAAATTTGGGGGTGTGTGTGTGCAGACACACACGTGTCTCTGTATAATTAATCCTCTGGTTAAAAATAAAAAAAAAAAAGAGAAAATCAAAGATTATCATTATGAAACTTTGTCTCTCATTCATTCTAACCAAATAATCTATATTGTGACTGTGAGTATTCGGCAGTTTGAAATTTAGACAGGCCGTCAGTTGATCCGCCAATGAGCTAATGCTACACCACTAGTCCGCCCCCCTCCCCCAGGAAAAGGGATATGCTGGGGACTGAAGACGTATCAGAAGTTTAATGACAGGGCCTCTGAGCAGAACACCTTACTGACAGCCTGGAATTTTATAAAATGTTTGGATTAAAAGCAGCATTTGAAGTAAGCTTTAGGCGTGGAGGTCACCATGTGCTTTCAGCCTCACTGCAAATTGGATCACAAACACTATGTTGCACTGCTCAACCTGGCAGAGTGGGTCGGCGGCCGCTTCCCTGAAGTTGAGTTTATAAAGCACAGGCCCCACATATACCTACCATCTTACGTTAAAATACTGCCACGCAAAGATTACATGACTACTATAAACTGGAAAGCCTTTCTAAAAAAGCTCACATGCTGCAGCAAGGAAGGAACTTTAGAAGCCATCTGGTAAATTTTTAAACCTTTTCTTGATGTATAGAGATAATTTCAGTTTGCTGTCACACAGAGGTGTGTGTTCNGCCTGCAGGCTTGCCGCGCCGCCGCCGGTGGGGGGGGGGGGGGGGGGGGGGGGGCACGTGCAGAATTAGTGACATTTGTTTGTGCACTTCCAGAGGGAAGCAATAAATGTGCTATTAACTGGAGGGGTTTTTCTGCCAGTTCAGAGGTGTTTCCAAAAAAATGCAACTAAATACAACCCTTGGCTGCATTTTTATTATTGCCTTATTTGCAATAATATAATATTAATATATTATATTATAATATAAATTATATATAATAATATATAGAATATATTATTATATATTACATATAACAATATAAAGCATTACACACTCAACACGAATACAGACAATAACACACTCCTCTTACCTAATCAAGTCATTTGACCTGGCAAAGGGGAGACCTTGACCCTTTCCAACAGCTCACTTTGCAAAGCTGCATATTGCAAAAGACTGTGGTTAGGCTGGATGACAAAGCCGAACATCGTTCTCCCGCTTAAACTGATGACCCTTTTAGAGAACAGACTTCATTGCTTCTACAGAAGACAAACCTTTCAACAAAGACAATGTTACAGAAGGTGAAATATAGGCTTTCCATAGCATAATCCTACTATTTTTACACCAAAACCATAGTGGGGTGGGTTCCTCAGCATTAGCATATATGCAAGTGACAAATATTCCTGAATTATGTGCTGTCATAGAATCATATCAGGGTTTGGGCTGGAGTGGACCTTACAGATCATCTAGTTCCATCCCCCTGCCACTAGACCAGGTTGCTCAGCCCCATTCAGCTTGGCCTTAAATACCTCCAGGTATGGGGCAGCCACAGCCTCTCTGGGCTTCGAGTACGTAAGCGTGCACACGTATGTGTGTGTCTGTGCACACACACTATTACAGTCTCTGTGTGTGTACACACATACTGTGTAGAAAGTAGACCATCTCACATCTGAAGTTTATCTATGGTCCTAACACCAATACTGTTCTGATCCTGACACACTGATGTAAATCCAACTTTTAGTACTCCTCTTCCCTGTCTTGGGGAGAGCGTCATAAAATGGCAGGCAGCTCAGGTAGAATGTATTTATTTAAATAGCACTTATAACAACTATTTCTAAATAATAATTAAGTATGAAATACTAAATACTAGTAAATAATAAATATGTAAAACAGGGCTTTCTTAAAGGTATTCAGACTGGAGAGTCCTTTCCAAATTGAAATTGTCAGCCTTGTAATTAAGTAGAAGTGTGGTGTCGTCTTTGAAGATAAAAAGCCACTCATTTAGGTCACAGAGATGATTTATGCCCTATAGTTGTCCCTAGTGGTTCTTTGGTGCACTGTGACAACAGCAAAGGTACCTTAAGTTGAAGGGGGGAGACAGCCCTTATTTCAAGCAAATAAATCCAAATGAAATGTAATGGTACAAAAAGCACTGTGCTCAAAATGAAATACGGCATCATTCAGCTGTTAGTCGACCCTGTCAAAAAAAAGTTTTCCATATGACCAGAAATAAAATCCTAAACCTTTCACCTAAAATGGTATAATTTGTTCCTGTTTGAGTGTCCTGGATGTGTGGCGATACCTTCTGAAGTGCCCAGGGTGGCAAACAATGCCTGACAGTAGACACAGCTGTCACAAACATGCAGCAATTCTCTGCTCTTGGATTTTAAGACCACAGGACATGGAAGGACGCCCCCATATGCGCGGCGCACACGCACGACACCCCTATATGCGCAGCACACACACACGCTGTTGAAGATGGTAGTAGGTGATGGGGTTAGTTAAGCATTCTGCCTCTGAGGTCAGCACTCCTTGAACAGTTTGAGAGGGCACACAGTCACTGCAGTTTCTCGGTGCTATCCCACTATTAATTACCCTTAAAAATACTGGCTGCTGAGACCAAGTTCAGCAGCTCTGACATACCCAGCCACTTGACAGTATCCTGACATTGCTCAGGAGCGTGTGTGGGAGCCTGGAATGTGACGAGCAGCTGGAGACTTTGCCTGGTGCTGATACGAAGGAAGTAATGGGTCACATTTTCATAGCTGTTCTTTGAGGTGGTTTCATTACCCATCAGTAGTAATTGCAATGTGACCCTGCAGACAAACATCATGAATTCACAGTTAAAAAAAGAAAAAAGCTTATCTATGTAAGCTTTATATTCCAGCAGCACAAATTTCTGTATATCACTTTAAGTCTGAGCAGTGGAAGATAAATACAATGATCAAACACACCAAGGGAAAACAAAGAAATTAGGATTTGGTATGTTAGTCTTATTTTTTAACCATTGTTTATTCCTCAGCATACTGTGATTAAAAGCAGACTGGCTTGCTAGGCTAATGTTTCTGTTTCTTATTACAGTTGGATAGCGTCACTTCACTAATTCAGGCTGCCAAAAATTTAATGAATGCTGTGGTACAGACAGTGAAGATGTCCTATATTGCATCCACAAAGATTATCAAGATTCAGAGTCCTACTGGCCCACGACATCCTGTTGTGATGTGGAGAATGAAGGCTCCAGAGAAGAAGCCCCTAATTAAAAGAGAGAAGCCAGAAGAAATCTATGCAGCTGTCAGAAAAGGTTCTGCAAAGAAGAGAATCCATCCTGTTCAAGTCATGAGTGAATTTAGAGGCAGAGAAATAGTCTAATCTTCTGCCACTTCTTGTGTTCCTGTCTTGAATTTCTGATAATTTTTCATCTTTTCCCCCACTTACTTAACAATTATATATGTTAATGTTTTGCTTTTCTCTAAATTTGTAAGATAACATTTGCTTAATTTATTTGAAAAACACTGTTGGATTACTTAGCAGCACACAGTTGAAAAGAAAAATCCATTCTCTTCAAGTGACAAACTGTCATATCTTTATACTGGCATGTTTTCAGCAGAGCACTTGGAGTGATACGTTATGGGGCTGTGCTGTAGTTGGGAAGGCGGCTGCAATGAGCCAGCCTGCCCCAAGTCACACTGCGTTCACTAGGCTTAGGCGCTCCTTCACCAGCCGATACTAAACTGCCTGTGTTCTATGACATACAGCTTTTTAAACATTGCACTGCTGGGCCAGATCCTTTATCAGCATCATTACACCGTGATCAAATCAGCTGGACTGCTTGATGCTAGCTGCCAGTCTGGGCCCTCGACATGTATCTAGATTGTAAGATCTAAAAATCTCCCCTCGTCCAAGGTCCAGCCTTGGAAACGTAAGTTTGAAAACATTTGATGAAACATAAAAAGTGTTAAAACAACACGGATGTAATAATGTAATAAAAAAAGCATTGACTGCAACATAGCAGTAATAATAGCTCTTTAAAAGGCCTTTTGAAACAGTAACATCAATCTTTGTTCTGCTTCCTACTCTATTCTCTGAGCCCTAATAAATCTGCTGTTACATTTGGAAGTTCAGATAACTCAGATATTAACGATAAAAAACTTTTCTCACCACTGCACAAAAGAACAAATATGAAATAAATAATTATTCTGAAATCAGTGTGTGAAATACACATACACGTATCTTGACTCTTAGGAATAATGAGATTTTTGCAAGGTAACTAGTCATTTGAATTACTTCTTGCGTGACATCAGAGTCCTATATGTAGGACTGTGCTGGTAAGTGACTTGCTAAATGGCTGCACTATATCTCAGAGTATGTAATGAAGAGAAGTGTTGAGATCACTGCTAGGCTTCTGTAAGATAGTGAAAGAAAGTTTTTCTAGATCTGTTTGAATCTGAAATCCACTTTTTTAAAACCTAACTTGTCTTCCCTGCCATGCACTAAGTTTTCCCAGACTCCGCTTGTCACTCAAGATGTCTTTGGCAATTAAGCTGATCCTTGGTATGTATTTTGTATTTGCTGAGGTGAAAGGGCTCCCTCAAATGCCAGAACTTCATGATGTGTCATCGACTGCCATTATGAGGCGGCTCCAGACTGTGGACTGCTGCTCCATGTCTTTTATTAACATGTTTTGCACAGCAGTGCACCAGCCTAGCACAACGCGGGCAGCAAAAATAACCATAAAGTGTGTTTTTCCTCTTGAGAGGGCCACTTTGTTTCTAAGCTCAGGACAGTGGAGCACTATAATTGGCTGTTAGTTAAGAAACCCTATAAGAAACCTATAGCAATCATGAATTAAAAATTTTAACAGATCACTATTCCACCTTCCAGAACTTTACTATCTGTTAAATTAAACAAAAGGAGACGTTTGGAAGAAAAATTACTTCTTTCCAGCTCGGATTCCCTCCAACATGTTTGCATCACGATCTTGGTAACAGGTATAGGTCTTTGCTAGTCCTCTTCGGGCTACAGAGTGGGAAGCAGCTAACAGTCAAGTGGAGCGCGCAGAGGTAATACAGAGCAGGCCATATAACTTACTTCCAGTAGGTCTGCTGGCAGACTGAGCAGATCTGAGATAAAGATTTTGTGTGGTATAGATCAGGAGAGTGTACATCATTATCACACCTTAAAGCCAAAATCTCCATGTAGTATTTCAGGTTCTGGCCCACCCCCTTACACTACTGACTCCCCCAGCAAGGTTCAGGTTCAGAAACTGGCAGGTGAGTTGCCATAACCTTGTTTTAGGGGGGGTGTTACTCTCCTAATGGCTCCAGGTCACACCTTTGATACAGGTCACCTTAACATCAAGTGTTTGTAACTGATGTCTTGTTATCACATCATTAATAAAAAGCACATACACCACTGAGATGATGTCCTTTAGTGTTGTGGGATTTTTTTTTTTAATGTGTCTCCTTATTGGTCTCCAACACCAGTGAACACCCCATTCAAAAGCCTGCCAGGTTTGCTTACAGGTGTGCCAGCCTTCTGGCACACTAAGCTTATCCTATTAGTCTGGTTTAAGTGAGAGTTTTTCTACCATTAGTATCACTAAAGCACAGTTCATTGCTTAATTTAGTGCTCCTTCCTGCCACACTAGTCACTACTCTCTTACCCTGGCCATACTCGATGGCCAGTTTGATCTCAACTTCCAATACTATCCTATTACATAGGAATTATTAGGCAAAAACAACCTTCTAAATGAACAAGAAAATCAAAACCCACTGCTGATTTTTGAGAACAGCCAAAAGAATGATGAGTTAATTATATCTAGGCTTCTTTTTCTTGGCTAAAGTTCAAACCCAAGTGAAAACACAAGGTAAAGTTTATTCCTGGCTAAGGAGGCAGAGGGATAAGAAATCCTGGAGCTGTAAAAAGCACAGTGTATTAGCTCCTTACCCCCCTCAGCAGGTCTGTGAAGCAGGGAACCACCGCTTTTTTGCCACTAATAGTACTGCTGAATGTGCTGCTCAGTAGGTTTTATTCCAAAGCAGCTACTCAATTCATCCTGCAATCTACTCATTCCTTCCTAGCCCCAGTTTTCAGAGCATAATTTTTCACCCCGTTGTTCTTTGCCTCTGTGTTTGCATGATGTCCATGGCGTATTGGTACGTCCCTTGAAAACTCTGCTCTTAGCTGCAGCTTTGCAAGGCTTTCTCACCTCTGCAGCCCAAATTTCATTAGCTTGCTGTGTCTTCTCTGCCACATTACAGAGCAAAGTATGATGGGCAATTGAAGGCAATTTTATTTAAAAAATTCAGCGGAGCACTAAAAAATGAAATAGGTTGTATTTTTCATTGTTGAAGCACATTAGTACAAGAGGACACATTCAAGCCATTTCCATGAATCCCAAAGCTGTTCATTTTTAATTTTTTTTAATAAACTTGGCTGTGTCACTCTGCTCTCACTGCTGGTGTTGTTTCCTTTAGTATTTAGTGATTCTAATTCGTAAACAGCAGTTTCTGTCACTGCAGATTGTGCTGAGCATAGTTTACAGTTTGTCGCAATTACTTCATTATTACCTTGACTTAGTGAGCCATTCCTGGGCAGTAACAAAAGTCCTCTCATCTCTTGGGCCCTCAGAAAAATGTAAACCCACATGTCCCTCTGCCCACGCCTGGAGCCCTGCTCTTGTGCAAGGTAAAAACCACTCTGACAGCTAATTGGCTTTTTGTTGAAGGGGAGTGGGAGAGGGGAAGACGGGGAACAGATGCGGTAACCCTCTCTGCACTTACACCAATGTCCTTTTTCCCCCAACTTAACGTGGTATCATTTGGGATGCTCTAGAGCTGCATCTCTACTGAAGATGACTAAGCAGCCTGACATCATGCAGGTCTGATGTTCCAGTTGGTTTTAAAAGGTCTTCAGCTCTTTTGAAAAGGCATTTTGTGTTGTTTATTTTCTGTGGATCCACAATTGAAGCATTTAAGAAAAACGTGTTTATATAGCAAGTTTTTTAATGAGCTTTTAGAAGTTTTATTTTTGAAGAAATTATTTGGAAGTCTTTACCAGTAGTAGACAGTAAAATTCTGTGTGGTCATACCTGCTGGTTTTGCTTCCAGGTACTACTTACCCCTTGTGTGCTGCTCTTGGTCAAACTTTGGAGACTTGCCAATTTGTATATTGTATATTTGGCTCAGGAAAATAAGGAGATAAATAAAACCCCATTCCCTCAGGCTGGATTTAAAAACAAAACAAAGCCCTGAATTTGAAGAGACAGAGAGGGACTGGTATGTGTGTATGTGCAGGAGAGGAAAGAAGTCTTAGGCCCTGGAATGAGGGGAGAAGTGAGGGTGGTAAGCAGAGGCGGTACTTTTCGAAGAGGATGTGGAAGTTGTTGAAGCTCTAGAGACAGAAGGGCTTGATGAAATGGTGCTGGACACCTTCATATTGTACCTGAGACCAGCACTTTGGATTCAGCAAGTGAACGGTGCCTGTTCTCTGCCTCACAGCCTTCCAAACCCCCTGAATCCCAACAGCCTTGAAAAGCCCTATTCGCCTCCCTCATCTTCCTAGTCCTTGCCAGCAGCACTTAGTGGTCACTTGAGGCACAAGTGACTCTCCCCAGCCCTCTTCCGGGGTCCCGCCTCCATTCTTATTCTACAGAGGCTCCTCTGCATCCCACTGAATTTTGCCCGTAACACTGGGGTAGCTCTGGTTAAGAACCCATTTTCTCTGTAATAACCCCCTGAAACCAGTGGGGTGCTGGGAAGAAAAAGTTCACATAATAAGAGCAGTCATCTGAAATTGTCCAATAAGCTGCAATTTAAAAGCATATTACTAGAGCAATTAAATAATAATTAAAGATCAAGCAGATGACACTATACACTTCATTTTTGTTTTCCCTGGGAGATCATTAGAACTGGCTTACTCTTTCTCCTAGATGGTTAGTGGGCTTGGTTTTTTTCAGAACTGCTTCTTAAAGTGAAGAAAATGCATTAGCACTCTTGATGAAAAAATATTACGGATTTTGTGTTATACACTGAAAGTGGTATTGCTGCAATGAAAATTGACACCTTTCAATTAATAAACCGCAACTCTGTGGCAACTTTTTTTGGATAAATAGAAATAAAATGTATTCAAAGCAGAAATGGCTTAGAAGTTATGTAAAAATGAACCAGGAAAATGCTTCTACCGTCAACAGAAGAAACTTGCTGCTATGGTCAAAGGAACTGAAAGCTGAGGGGCTAATTTTTGATTCCAGCATACAAAAAGTAGTTAAGATGAAAGCTTGCAATGCAAGAGAGAGATCCAGCAATTCTATTGTTAAGGAGCTTTTTACAGGATAGGAAATAATCATTTTCTACTTCCTGATGGTGAAAATGACTGCATTTAAGCAGGCTGGAGACTACAGAGATGCCTTGTCATGCAGGATGACGTTTCCTCTGGACTCAGTTTTCTATCAGCCTGGCCATTTTAGACCCACTGACTTTTCTGCTGTAATTCTCAATTATTTTTACAGAAGACAGCAAATGATTTAACAGCAGCTGAAAACAGTCATGTACCTCATTAGCTGGGGGGAGACTGTGCCTTTTTGGCCCTGCTCTTTCATGGAGGCAGGATGTTAAGGGAGCTGGTGCTAACTGCTCCAGCAAGCCTGCTGGTAGGTATTTTCTCTGCTTAGTTCCCAGAACTCCCTTATTAGATGGAAACACGATAGGAAATTGCTCCCATACTTTCAAAATACAGAACAGAGCACCATGCTCTATTTGCCCAACTAGTCAGCAAGGCTGAGGGGATGGGAGAAAGGAAGAAAAGTAACTTTTTTGTGTTTTTTCAGCTTCTCTGGTGAAGAAAGACCATCATTCAAAGGAATGATTTCTCCAGGAAAGCAGAATTTCCCTGGAGTCAAGGCTTTATAAGGATCAAGGAAAAAACAGCAAGAGGCTCTTTTATGCCTTCCAGTCCTTCTATGAACCCAGTCTAGTCCTCTGTTTTCTCTGTCCTAAATTTGCTCCTAATTGCAGATTATCTAAGTATAAATTTAGCATTGTTCACCCAGCTGTTATTTTACAGCAACCGATGCACAGACTGGAAGCCTTCCTAACAGTAAGTTGCACTAATTAATTGTTCCATATTACTTGTTATTTTTATTGGAGGCACTGAGGACTTCACCCAGCAAGCCGCAAAGCCCAAACCCTGATGTCTCTCAGAGCTTGGATAGGCAGCAAACCATTCCTACTGCTACCCATGTAGATATTTTGTGTGCAAAAATGTTCCTCTTCTAGAGGAAAGGGAATAGGCACTATAGATGTACCATTGTGCGTAGGTGGTATCTCGTCACACATTAAGAGTCAAGCTGTCATGACAGGCTGTTGATTTAAGCACCGGCAGCTGAGGTCCTCCACGTTTGGGATGTGGCTGCTTTCACAGCTTTCTGTATTTTGCCCTTGAGGTGTGGGAATGGGCTTGCTTGGGCTAACATCTTTTATTATAGTCCATCACACACCGTAACCACACTGTGCAGCCACAGCTCATAGAATGTTCAGGAATTTAATTGGGAGTGGCTCCACAGAGGTGGTTGGCTTCCTTGTCAGCAAGGTTAGCCAAGAAAGGAGGAGAGGAACCACTGAATCCGTTCCCTCACAGCTTCCTAGCATTATTTGTATGCAGTGACCAAGTAACCCACCTGTCCTATTGCCTTCTGATCCATGTTTTAATTTCCATCTATCCTATTTTCATATCATTTTGATATGAATGCTAATCTCCCATGAGATGAATTCTCTCCCCCAGCATTAACTTCCTGTCTTCTGTCCTGAACACTATTTTTCTTTAAACAAAACAGCAACATACAGGTTTTCAGCATCTCCACCCCCATTTCCCAAGATCCTGTTTCACTTCAACTTCTTCTCAAAACAGTACAACAAAAGAACAAGGAGAAATGGTGTGTGGCTCGCTCAGCAGCCAGGCTAAATCAGCACAGCTATTTTGAGTTCAGTGGTAAAATATCCCCTTGACAGTAGTTACTGTAGTCCGTCCTCTGTAGCAGCTCTGTAAAAACGTTATCCCTCGTTCAGGCTGGCTAAAACTGATCAGTCACCTTGAAGTTTGCTTTTGAACAGGTAGAAAGCATGCCACCAGTAAAGAGATATGCTCCCCAAAAGAAAATACGTCTTCCTTGCCCTTTCCTCTTGCTGCATTTCAACCAACTTGTCTTTATTTAGGCATGTTGGGGCCAACTTTAAAATACCAAAATACAAAAAATGAAGGTTATTAATACAGCAATCCAAAGGGCAAAGAGCTTATTGGTAGTATGAGCTATTGAGTCATGTGGGTGGTGATGGCACATCCTCAAGCACTCTATTACCATAATGCCTGGGCTGAAGACTCCATTAATTTTCTGCATCACCAGCAGCTGAGGACCAAAGCTGACAGCGAATAATACATGAGTCCAGTGTAAGGAAAATACATGCACAAACAAACCTTCCCATCACCTCCTAAAATATTAACAGCAAAATATGTGGGGTTTTTTTTTCAGAAAACATGTGGCAAAAGAAGGAATACAAAGAAAATTGTTCCTAAGAGCCCTTACAATATTGTTTTTCAGAAACGTTATATTTCAGCTTCCAAGCAGCCATACATTTATCTTTTTCACTACTAAGTGAATTCTGACGGTCTGAATGTGCTAAAATAAATTCATGTACTTTGATTTTTTCAAGTTATCACAGGAGAGAAAGTAAGCAGCTCTTCCTGTGGTTTTTATTTCCATAATTCCATATTACCATGGAATCCATCCCCCACCAGTGACTTATGCATTAAGAGATATGTGTCATTACATACATTACGTGTCATTACGTAGAGATACGAAGAGATTTCTGTGAATTAATTTTGGTTAGCTACGCATCAGGTAGAACAGTATGTCTTTTTTTTTGTTAACAAAAGCACGTTCAGCCATATTTGAAATGCAACAATTTGCAAGAGATTTTTTAAAAAGCCCCTTTTCTGGCCAGTCTTAATTCCCCATCCAGAAACACTGTCCCCTGACACTTTTCCTTAAATGTGGCATCATCTAAAGAAGAATGGTTATGCAACTACATCTAGCTATGAGACCCACACTTTGGAACAGAATTTGCCACCAAGTATTTGAAGGTTCCAAAGTTTATTTCCAATGCAGAAGGATTGGAAAAGCTACGAGAAACTTCAAGACTACAATTTAGTATTTCTTTTGAAAACTAATTAAATCTTATTATCATTGACTTTTATATAAACAGACTTAACAAAAACTTGAAAGGAAAATACAATATGCTGCCTAGACAATGGATAGAGACTTATTTAAACCAGGCATCATGCCAAGTTATTCGATAGCATATGGTAGACTTCTCACTTCTTTGTTGGTTTGATATTTTTTGACAGATTAATGTAGTTTGTTGCAATGAAAAATGGAATTACTCATTTCAGATGTAGTATTCCCTGTAAGATGCAAATGTGGGGTAAAATACCGAGTGTATGTGAGGAAACCTTGGCTTTAACAGGAATGTAGCCTTTGGTATGGCTACTGAATTGACAGCTACTAGTATTTCGTCAGACTAACAGTGCCATGCTTTACCTTCCAACACATACTGATATAACATACCTCGTCACATTTTATCACAGTGAGCATAAGCAATGATTCCCACTGAAAAGAAATCTCACGGATTTGCTAGTATTGCAAACAATATAATTAGGATTGTATGTAAGTGCTTTGCTGAATCAAAGCCGCGCTGCTGGCACATTTAGGTAACAACCTATCTCAGGAATCAGCAAGGTATCGTTACTAAGAGAAATATTTATTACTCAAAAGTTATACGGATTATTACAGAAAGTGTAAATGCGAAAAAAACAGTGGTAGCTTACGACTGAGATTTCACTCCTGGCAAACAGATCCAATGGCCACATTTCACCTTACAGGGAAGCTCTGCTACTTTACGTATGCACTATATACATGCCACAAATTTCATACAGAAATACAGTAAACACAAAAGAGGAAGATCACATGTACACACTGCAAACCATTTGCCCCTAATCTGGTTGCCTTAATGCTTAGCTGATCTTTGCCCTGGCCTGACAGAAAAATAACTCACTCCCTCTATTATTTAACCTATTTATATAATTATGTAATTTACTTAGGTATTATATATAGCAAAACACATATTAGTAATGATTACTAGAACAAATTAATAAAATATTATTAATGTACAATAAATGTAATTATTTTACATATCACTGAAGCCTTAAGGTGACAGTCTTATCTCCCCCTCATTCAAGTACCTCTTGAATTCCAGCTGGTGGGCCACCTGGTCTCACCTTCACCCTCCTGTTACTGTGCTCACAACTGTCTTCCTGAGTTTCCACTGCCGGCCACGCTCCCTCTCCCGACTCACTTAGCTCTTCAGCAGCTGTAACTCTAACTGTGGGGCCTATGGTCTAGGGCAATACTTAGGGAAGTTGATACATCCCCCAGCAGCCGTGTGGGGGTGCCAATAGCAATCCCTAGTCTTCTCTGTACTGCTCCTGGGTACTGCTGAGAATATTTTTGCATGAGAGAAAGCATTACCTATTTCTGAGCTGAGGGGAAAAAAAGGAGAGAAGAAGAGAGTGACATTCACAAAACATGGAAAACTTCCAGTTTATAATTCCATTGTAAAGTCAGCATATTCCAAGATGGCACAAAAAAGTGCTATTTTTCTCCAGAAAGGCCTGTGGAGTTTCTTTGTATGGAGTTCCTAACCCACCTTGTACTCAGCATGTTGCAGCTACCAATTATCAGTACACCGTAAGGATTTTGAAAGTATGGTTATGCCATTCCTAAGTAAACGCCTTCCTAAGTAAGCTCACTTTTTCTTTTCATTGAATTGCTCTAGATAGGATTCAGGGGACACGCTGCTTGCTCACTGACGAAAAAGGCAGTATGAGGACTCTGACGCATCCGTAAGTACTGGGTAACAAATGCACTAATGGGCCAACCTGCCAGACGCAGATGAGCTAGGACAGCACTTTGCAGTGGTTTTAATACTCATACTATTTATACAAGTCCAATATTTACCTGAACCCTGTCCCTGCCTCTGGAGTGAAAGGTCTTTCTCCATCCTGTCAAATCAATATGAACCTGCCCTGCTCATGCCCTCCTGCTTTTCCAACCTGGCAGAAGCACATAGATATAAACTCCCCATATTTTTTCACATCTTTTTTCCCTTACAGATATATCTCCATAAATAAATAAAAGATCCATTGACCGGCTTCTACCACAGCCTCAGCCTACTTGCAATCGTTCACAACACTTCCTCCCTGGCAATAAGACTCCAACTTTCTTTTTTTACTGAAGTGGCAAGCTGTTTTAGCAAGCTGTGTTAATTGCCCACTGTAATGCCCAAAGATGCCGATTTCTAAAGGGAGAATAAAAGAGGGACTAGTAGCAAAATACTAAAGAATAATGCAGCGCACACAGAAGAGCTTACAAAAAAACTTAAAACCTCAGACTGCAAACAGAGAAGGCTATACTTGCAAAGTCAACAAACTAATTGTAGTGGCCAAAGGTTTCTCTCTCTCATTTTGCAAAACACGATGTAGTTTGTCGTGTTTCCTCGTTTAGAAAAAGGTTACCTTATTTTTTTAAAATACCCATCCCTAAACTCATGTGCTGTGGGAACAGATGGCAAACCACATGTCATGAAGCAAAACAAGAACTGTAGACAGAAGAGCGATGAAAAACAAGTTTTCTCCTTTAAAAAAAGGAATTATTCACTGGACTTCTGAAGCCACTGCATTGCAATCCCTTGTTACATAAGCTATTCTGACAGGGTCTCAAATAAATGAGCTATCTCCTGAGAATTACATTAAAAAAGGGGATAATAGGAAGTATCAAAAAGACCTCCGCCACCTCTGTCACTGCTTGCTGATGTAGCTGTCTCTTGAGTTTTAGAGACACTGGTTTCAGTACTCTGTGATCACTGAAGTCTGGCTCTTCCCAGAAGCACAGTGACCTTCCTGCATCTCAGAGGGAGCCATTTTATTTCTCTCTCAGCCACGTGGCTAAGGAATGTAATGGACATGTAACACTGCAGGGCAATTCCAAGAAACATCTGGCATGGAAAAAAGGGCCGTTGCCTGTTGCTCTCCATCAAAATGGTGATAGGTTGTAGGCAATCTTCCCAAGATCTCGTGCCAAGCATCCTACTGTGAGCAGCCCCAGTTTATTTTATAAGAGGAAAGCCGTTCCTCTAGCAGACTCATATATTGTAATCTTACCATGTTTCCCTAACACGTGTTTAGGAATATTATCTCAACTGAAAGGAGCTTTCAAAATGTCACTGACTGCCTGAACCAAGCAAAGGAAGGAAAAGAGATGACTGAATGCATGTCAGAGATGCAGAACTCGTGTAGGGGAGCTTCCCTCCAGCCTCCCACATCTGCACACTTGACCCCAGGCCGGTCTGACTTCCAGGAGGAGGAAGGCGCTGAATGGACCAGCACGGGGCAGCCACCCGAGAGAGCTGCATCCCCAGCTTTCTGGGCAACATGCACTCCAAAATAGATTTGGATCATCTCCCAGGAATAGAACAATTGAACGTGAATGGGACCACTGCGGACATTTCATTGCAGGAGAGTAAAATATAGACCATAACAAGGATTAATATGAAATGTATGGCAAAAAAAACAAAGCCAGCATTTATGTACTCTATTTCAAAATCAAGACAATTTTACTTCATATTTTGCTGGGCTACCAAAGCAGCAGGCCATGTCTTGCTTCCTGAGTAGTGATGACTTTCTGTAACATAGCGTGCATTATTCAAACAGAGGAACTGATTAGGAACAGCTAGACTGTAAGTATATTATAACTGTATGAAGTCCTGCAAACATTTAAATTGCTGTGTTTCAGTGAATTTTTTAGTATAACTTTATACAAAGTACAGACAAGAATGAATGATTTGGATAAATCTTTTGCGCACAAGACTTTATCTGGACTGATAATATCTTCTTCCATAATTTTGTTTTATTTTATTGAAGAAAACTGAAACATTTGAAGACTCAGAGAAATGAATTATTAAAACCACTTGAACTTTCTTCTTCCAATGATTTACCAGACTGAGAGTGGATTTTTATAATAGAATTGGATGTAATGAAATTCATAAAATGAGAAATTGAAATTAATTTAAAACATTGATTTTTCTTCTAAAGATGCATTTTCTCTTTATGTCTCTTTCACTTTTTTCACTGTCTTTAGTGGGATCACTAAGTACCATATTCAGAAGACACCTGGCATCTCCAAAGCAAAAGAAATTGATTTTTGTACAAGCATAGCAGTACAGTAGCAAAACTGCAATTTTTATTCACCCTATTCTGTTTAATACTGTCGGAGAAGGGAGACGTTTGAATGAACATGTCTTTGTGTATATGTGTGTGTCTGTCCACACCCACATATTTTCAAGTTAATAAGGCTGTACAAAGAATAACTGCACCTATGGTAGATTTTATGGATAATTTTTAATATGCACATATTTTACATATATTTTATTCTTTAACAAGGTTTTGCATTGAAGGTCCTTATTTTTTGTCCAGATTACAATATATAATTTGAGACTCTTGTCTCATAGGACCTTAGGAAAGTCACTTGGCCTTTCTGAGAATTATTATAAAGTAACACAAGTGATGCAATTATAAAATGTATGTAATTAACTTCTGTAAAGCAATTCCAATCAAATGTAAAGGGTAAAGCAGAATAGTAATAGATTTTGACACTGCAACCAGTTTTTACCCCATATGTCAGCACCTTAAAAAGCAAATTTAATTTTTTCTGCCTGTATATAGGAATATATATATTCTGCCTGTATATACAACTGTTTTGTTCTCCATAGCTCTCCATGAAAGTTAATATTCACCCCACCATTGCTGGGATGCCTTAACTGTTGACTACTGTAACTAAGCACTATGAAATGATATTATCACCAAGCTCATTTGTCCAGCTCTCCCCATAATTAAATGAACTTTATTCAACACACAGTGCTTCACACACACACAAACAACAGAAGAGAAGAAAGCCACATAGAACTTATTTCAGCTTAAGAACAGCAACATGTAAGTCCCTCATAAGATGACAGAAAGTAAGACGCAAACAATGACTGACAAGCTCAGTGTGATGTGGAAGGCCTGCATACTCTAATGATTCACTGATGACTGCAAAACAAGTGAAATGCTCTTAAAAGTGAAGAGTAAATTCTGAGCAATACAGAAGAATAGACTGCAACAGTAAAATGAAATGCTGGCCTGTTTTGAGGAAGGAGAAGAAGCAGAGGGAGATGGCAAGAATTCAAAGCAATTAGTGTTTAGAAAGATATTTGAATTTGCTTGTTAAATATACTGAGGAAATCCCTTTTCCTGAAGATTCAGTACCTTCACCACTATAGCTATCTAACAAAGTATTCAGCAACACCAAAGCTAGAATTGAAAAGGTACGGCAACATAGAAAATAAGTGAACTAAGATTAGAAAAAGCACATTTCTTCACATCATAAAGAAATTAATAATTAAAAAAAAAGAGACTTGGCGAGTCACACAGAGGCAAATGCATGTAAGAAACTTCCCTAGGAAGCTGGAAACTTACATGTCTTTGAGCCCCTGGTGATTTGCTTCATTCCAGCTAAGTTCCTAGTGAAAACACCTGGAGTTTTGTTGCAGTGTGAAATGCAAGAATAGCACATGATTGATCTATGGTAATTAAAAAATGTGCAAGATGATTTATAATGGAACAGTCAGGTTCTCTACAGTGAGAAGAAAGGTAAAAATACACGACACAGTATGCAAAGGCTATTAAGTGAAGCCAGTAAAATAAGAAGAAAAGTTATCTTAGACGCTAGGGACATCTAAGATCTTGTTTACATGCCAGCAGCGTAACGTTCGGTATCTTTGTGAATGAAGTAGATACACTGCATGACAATCAGAAAACAAACCAGAAAAATTCAAAGTTGTCTTGAAAAAAATAATTGTGCCAATGCCTTCAATGCTATTGTGCCCCATGAAAGACATCGCTGATTGTGAGCTTGTCCAAGTACTTGGAAGGACTTATTAAGGAAGTCCTGTGTCTTTGGTCTTGAGACCAAACAATGAGTGACACTGGGAATATACTTATGGAAGACGTCTTCTAGTTAAAGCCTGGATCCTCCTTCTGGATCCTTCATATTCTCATTCATAAAACTTGGTAAAAAATTATAGAAAAAGTAAAAAAGTAACAAGGACTTTGAGTTAATTCTAACGCAACTCTGTTTTACTTTGACTTCATATCTTTATGGCAGCTGTACAGAATAACATCAACAAACGAATTTTTTGCTTCATATTTATCTATATGATAAAACAGTAGAAAGCCTGTCTGGAACCTCCTGGGAGACCACGAACTGGAGCAGCAGGTAGAATGCCTGAACAGGAAGAAACTGGGCAAATAGCAGAGGTGGAACAGACAATTAACACTGATCTGCTTTTGAAGAACAAAGGAGAATTTCTGAGAAGTTTGGATGAACTGTATTTGTGGTCAAAGCGTTCCGGGATTAATAAAAGTTTTCAAATAATATAAAATTAATTAGTCAATAAAACCTTTAAGATAAAGTTTCATGCCCATGTAGCCCCTTTGCTGTAGGATACATGACACACTGCTGTAGGAGGACAATGTGTAGCCTGGAAGACTTCCATTTTGGGCAAAGTGCTAAGCACAACACACTGCCCTGTCACCATAAGCGCTGTAGGCCAACGGAAGCAACAGCTTACACAACCCAGCAGTCACCAACATTACATCTGCAAATGATCCCTCAAGATTCAGTAAGTCTTGGAGAGCACATGGAAACTTTGGAAGTATTCACATTGTTCCAACTTTAGGCACCTAAATTAGCTAACTACACGAACTACTGAAATCTCCACTTGTGATTTAAACTCCTGTGGGCCATTCAGAGCACCTGCAAAACAGCACCTTGCTTTGAATTACGCTGTAGCAGCACTCTCATCTCTTTCCACTGCCCGTAGAGCGGGCTGAGGGAAATTAACCATGTAGCCAGTCTAACTAGCTGAGGTCCCAAACTTGGGAGGGACTTGTCTCCCTTCGTTCAGTGCACACACATTGCTGGAAAGGGAGCTGCTGGTGACTGCAACCGAGCTTGACTCTCCCTGTTCATCTTGCCACGGTGGTGCCCTTGGCTGCATCTGGGAACCTGTCTGCAATGGGGTATGGTTGCGGAAACAGCGCAGGAGGGGACTGTGCCATGCTCACTAGCGCTATGTATGCAACAATGATGCCAGTACAAGGGAATTTATCTGCTGGGAATCACTAGCTGGCCCGAAGCCACTTCATGCTGAGCGTGAACGAAAAACTGATCACAGCACACTGAAAATCCATTAATATAATCACTGCACCTTAGATACCTGAAAGAATGTCCCTGACACCTCAAACCTATTAATTTACTTGAACTCTAAAGAGGAGAAAATCACTGCTGAATATGATTAAAGCTTACTGCCAAGAAGGAGAAATTATTTTCTGGAAGCTAGGGAAGAAAAAATAGAAATCCCTTGTTTTTCCTAGCAGCTATAAGATTCCAAAAATGCTGCTTGCACTGAAAATAAGCAAAAATTTGCTGAAAGGACTCAGGAGGGTGCTCTGCTATTCAGTTATGCACAGAAATAAAGAAATCATCTTTCATTTAAACACTGAAACAGCAATTCAGGAGGTGAGAGCAGCAGTCAGACCCATATTTATCCAAGAAGAAAGGAAGTGAAGGGAATCGTCCAGTTTCAGGGTCTTTTTCCTTTGACTGATCTTTGCTTGCTTAAAGACCTGTTTTCTCTTTATGGCTGTCAGATTAGTAAAAAGTCATATCACCTATACAGTCAGTAAGCTAAGGAGATGAAAGGTACTGTATGGACTGTGCAAGGTACCTAATGCTTGATCTGCAGGGACAATACTTGTCACTGGGCTTTGTCTCTGTATCGTACTGCTACTTTTCTAATTAAGTGTGACAGTCATTTTCTTCTCTCAGTCATTCCCCAAACTGCAATGAGTTACTGCCTGAACTGTCTCCATTTGTACAGCTATGATGCCATGCTGTCTGTAATGCTCTCTTGTCCATTTTAATACATTAAGCCATCTGCCAACAACGGAGAATGAATAACAAGATTCAATCCATCTCTAATATGACTGTAGTGCTCTTCTGTGCCGTTTACACTCATTTGATTAGCTTTCCTTCCATTTCTGTTCAGGATGGGAAAAAGATAGTATTTTTACTTTCCTAAAATATCTGTGCATATAATATCCAGGATCAGCATCCAATTTAACTTTAATTTTCTTACCTGAAGTATCTTAGGCATTTCTTTGTTCTCACTTTAAAATTCAGATGCCTTGCCGAAATCTGGATACCATATTGTTTTGGGAGAATAGATATGGAGTGTGATTCTTCACTATGATCTGTTGGCCGTGCAAAGAGTATAAATTACACCTTCATCCATGGGAAAGCTCTTTGCTTTCTTTGCTTGCTCTGAGCAATTTAAAGGTACCTTAGTATGAATAAGAATCAGAACCTGTAAGACATTTCGATACAGATTCTGCTGGAAAACTGCGTTCTGCTATCCTAGCTGCTTGGACACGCTATTTTCACATTTTCTGCTGCTTGTATGTCAGGACAGTCTAGCGTGAATATGAGACACACATTGGCTTCTTCACAGTAAAGAAGAGAAAACTTAATTTTCTGCTTCAGAAAACAGAATTGCTGGTTCAGAAGGTCATCAAATACCAGTCTCTTCTACGCAGAGAAAACACTGAAAGGGAGTCTTGTAAAGGAAAAATCTCATATGCCATTAGATCCTAACAAGCTGACTTTTGGTGGTGCATATAAGAGAAGACGGAGAAAGTACAGAAGCCAGATTTATGACTCTGCAAAAAGACTAGTGTTACTTTTTTGCAGAAACATTTATGTACTTATTTATTCCGTCCTGCACCGATATAGTAGTTGCAGTTGAGAACCCTTCTTCAAAACCTTAAGACTGACTATAAGAAAGGCAATTTGTATGTTGAAGCTGTGATTAAAGAAAACAGACTATTAGCAACTTTATATGCATGTTTTGAAATACTATGAAACAGAAAAGAGAATTTTTTCTTACACTATTTCAAACGTTGAAGAGTGCAAGACAATTAAGTCCAAACTGTCTTTATAAGCATAGAATTTTAATGAGAAATCGAATGTAAACCAGTAATCTAAACAAGTATAGAAATCAGACTACAAATTCTGTTCATGTTGGTCTTCAAAAAAGAATAATCTCAATGTGAATTATAAGAGATGGGTATGAATCACACCAGGCTGATCTTTTCTGGAATTTATCTCATTCCCTATTTCCAGCAAAGAATTGCCCATGGGTAACACTGCAATACTAGGACTCTTCACAGCACCAAACTGAAATAACTCGTCTCAGGGGCTAGAAACCATCCTTCAGAAGTGCTTATCTCTCCTTGACTATGCAAAAAACTTAAGCTCTTTTTAACCTAGCATAACCTACATAAATGGTGAGAACATCTCTCCTATTATTAAAGCAACAGAACAATTTCTGCTAAAGCCTGTGTTATTTATTAGTCATATTAGTGAAAAGTACTAAATAGTTAAAAGCTGGACATATAAAAGGTTTGACACATCTAACAATCTCATACTACAGATATTCTGAACTTGCACGTTGCTGTTGCCTCCACTCTACAGACATACAAATTTCCTAAAAACCCATTTTCCACCAGTATGCATTCCCTAGATGACTAAATAAGTGCTCTGAGGAACATGTTGTTTGTAGTAGTAGTGGGGCTTGTTTGTTCTCCTTCAGCTTCAAGACTTGTTTTGGTGGGCAAAGGAAAAAGACAATGTCACACAGTGAGCTAAGCAGCTCAACCAATTCAAACACTGCTCCAAAATACTGGACTCCGCTCTCTCTTCTGCTTGGTTTGGACTGATGGCCACACTACTCTGTTTTCTCAAAGCTGTTCCATATTGTGTTAAAATAAACAAGCAAAACTGAACACCATAACAAGGGCATGACTTTGATTCTTTAGATCTCTGGGGTGTGCTCTTATTTAAATTCTTTTCCTCTGTGAGCCACTGAATATATACATTTTACTCTGCAAAGTGGAAGAGCTTCAACAGATCAGTGTAAGAAATGGAAAGCTCAGACAATGAAAGCGTAAGTTCCATGGAGTATAAAATAGTGATTTTTGCAATACTTATAGATGGACTACACTTCGGAGATTTTCAAAGGAGAAAGGTATTACTATCTATAACTACCCTTCTGCTAAAAAGCATGCCTCACTCAAAACTTTTTTATTCTATTTATTGAATTGAAATAAAGACTGAACGTAGAAAATAGCAGCACAAGTGGAGTTTGCCAAAATCGAAGGTAACTTCAGATTTGGGGACAAAAAAAAAAAAAAAAAGGCCTAACTCTCAAGCATACTGACACCCACTGGAAAACATAACCCTAATCTAGCCCTGCACGTTCTCTGTGGATGAGTATTTAAGAAGGCTTTCTGAGTTGACTCCTAACTCATCAGCATTTCTTCAGAAATAGCCCAAATAAAACCAGAGTTTTGATATTTTCCTGATCAATTACCCTTTAAATTTAATCAAAAGACATTCAGCAGGTCAAATGCCAAATTTCACCCTCACCTCTTTGACTGAGTTACTGTTAAAGAACAGAAATTTAAGTAATTTGCTTCTGGTAATATACTGCCATGAATATAGATCCTTATACAGACTACTTAATAAAGCAAGTCTTAGCAGAGCAACTTCTTCACCAGTACTCACAGCACTGTTGATATTCCACCATGACGCTATGTAATTATAAATTGGAATGGCCAGCTAATCAATGACATCAAAATGAGAAAGATTTCTAGGTTCTTTACAATATATAAAAGCAGATACCCAAGATTTTGCTGAATTTTTAGTACTATCCATAGTAAAGAATAAAATTTCGTAACCATTGCTGTAAATTAAATTTCTCTTAAGGCAGTAAAGCCGTACATAAATCAGAGACTCTTATTGTATATTCAGATCAGCTCAACTGGGAAAACTTCCTTTTTTAAATGTTTAAACTCAAAGAAATCTAAAAGCCAAATTACCTCTGAAAGCTTGTAGTGCTTGTAGAAGAACAGATTAATATATCTCAGAATGAATACATTAGCAATGAAGTCACAGAATGCTTGCATCAGGTTTTCCTGCAACATTTCATGGTATATTAAATAATTGGTTCCACAGAGCAAAGCAGAAATGTAGAAATATATTTCCAGAAAGCTAGAAATAATGCACATAAGTCTGTATTACATGTGCACTGCTGTGCATTTTAAAAGTTCAACAAAGTTCAACGGATTCTGGAAGCACCACCCACTAAACATAGTATACTCACTGTACCTCAAATACTTCAACTGGAAATAAAATGGAAATCAAAGGTATGAGGTGAAAAACACAACTCACAAAACCCCAGGAGCAACCTATGTGTTAAGAGTCTTCACAAAACTAACAACATTTGAGCACGGAATCCAGTATGGGTTTCTGTTTCACAGGACATTGGCTGAAGCATCTGTGAAGCACAGTGGGGATGAAAATGGCAGTGGAAGATGTACAAAGGGAATTCTGCCCCAGAACAACTTATGCACACAGAAGGGCTGCATGTGTTTCATTCATTTCTAATAACCTGAATAACTATGGGTTAATAACTTCACTGGTTAGTTATTGCACCACTGGTTTTACTGAATCCAAATGAAGTCTGCCAGTACAGAACTCTGAAAGTTTGTCTCCCTACTGTCAAGAGAAGGAAATAGACCTCAAATGGCAATCTTTTCTCTTACCATGAAAAGAGGGACAAGGAAGGACCTGTATTGTTCCTAAGTGTAGGTGGTAGCTAGCACTACCTCAAAACAGGCAACATCATATCTGAACAAATGTACTGGATGTTTGGTCATTTCTAGACATAAACTATGTATTGAAACTTATATTGATTAACTTGATTAACATAGTGTTGAGACTTGGTTATGAAGGGGAAACATGAGGGAATCAAACAAACAAACACCCATCACCTCCCAAAAAAAGCCAACATAAAAAAAAACCTCAAAAACCAAACAACAAACTCAAGACCTAAAACAAACTCAAGAGCTAAACTACACATAATGATGTAAGGAAGCTCTGGAAGGAATAGCTGGGCAGCTGCCAAGGAAGACATGCAGAAGTACATTAAGTCATGAAGCTGCAGTGAGAAGACAGTGGAAAGGAACTGGAGGAAAAAGATCAGGCATTCACTTAAGAAAGAAAGCAGACAGACAGACTTCTGGGCCATTGATTAAAGACCTAAGTAGGAAGTGAGTAACTGATGAGGAACATTAGGGAGACAATTCAGGAAAAGAATTCCATTTCTTCTCATTCCATTTAGGGAAAGCAGCACTTTAAAAGAAGAATAATATAAGGAATTGAAAAGCTAAAATACAATACTAGTATCTGGAACAAGATGTCAAGTGTTTACCCTGATCAGATTGCTGATTTAAATTTTCAAGCTTGTAGGCTCTTGATATACATGACAAATACCTCTGTAATAGAACTACATCTCTCTCTAGTGCCTAACTACTTCTTTCTCCTCCACCTCCTCCAACTAATAAAATCCAATGTCTATTTAAAGCCACAGTAGTACATTGGATCCAAGACTGAGTATCTGTAAATGGCTGATACTGATCTTTGCATACTGTTCCTTCCTTTACCTCCACTGATGGAAGCTTTCTCTTCTCTTTCTGCAGACCGACAGAAAAAATGTCGGTCCTTTCTGTGTCTCAGGACACAGAGTTGTATTAGCAGCAGTACAATGGAGCAGGGGATTTCAGCTGAAAAGCAGCATCCCAAAGAACATTTGCAATATGAGATAGTGGCAGATGTCATTTTTGAGACATGTTCTTTGTACCATGCTCATCTTTCAGCTGATAATACAGAACTCACCCATAGCCACCTTTGCTTTAAATGCCTGCGTTTTGCCATTTCCCCCTTCTTTTCTTTTCCCCTGCTTTACTTTCCTTTTCTAACCACCCCACCAATTAGGAACATGATGTTTCCTGTATTTCTTTCTTTTTCTCAGATGTAACTAATTTTCCCTTCTCAGATGTAACTAATTTTCCCTTCTCAGATGAATTTTCCCAGACTGTTCTGATTCTCTCTTGGTCCTCAGCCAGTGAGACAACCCTGGAAGCTAAAGTTTTCAAATGTTACAACTACACAACCCAACAACTACTCTACAAGCTTAAAATCCTGTGCTGGCAAGCTTCAAATCCAGCATATTTTAATAAGTTCCAGGGTCAATAGCTGGTCAATTTCTTTCTTTTCCTTTAAGCTTAGGACAGTGACAATCATTCACCGTAGATAAAACAAGGCCTTGACAAACAGTTTCTGAGCATACTTGACTTGATTTTCTAACCACATTTAGATCAGATGGACTACTGCCTTCAAAGGAGGCTAATTATGTCTGTCAACATTATTTAACACAAAAAAGGCTACAGATTTGGAGCAACAGAGTTTCAAGGGAACAATAACTTTTGTTCTGTAACAATAACAATTCAACTTCAGGGTGAATTCAATGTTCCTTAAAAAAGGATGTAGTCTGTTTGATTACAAACAATAGGAACAAAAGCATCCATGTTGCTCCTCTCCAGTGTGCTGCTGCTCTGCCTGCAACCATCGCTGCTGCGTGAGGGAACTACTCATTCACCTTCCACATCCAGTAACATTCTGGGGCTCTCTCCCTAGTGATCACCTAGTGATCACCATGGCTATTGCTTTTAGCACTGACTACAACAACTTTCACCCAAAGGTGAAAGGCACTATATTTCATTATCAATTGCCTGAGTTATTTAGTGTCCAGCCTGAGAATTTAATAAAACTACAGTATTTAATTTGAATTTTACACACACACACACAGTGTCAGCCATTATTTTGGCTTCCCAACAGAAGATCCCAATTAATCATTTTGCCAGTATGAAATGTGTTGCTTAATTGCTCAGAAATCAAGTTACATTAACACTAGCATTAGCTATTGAAAATTGGCAGAAATACCATTAACAGATGAAGCATCATTTAAATTAAATGCTTCATTTGGTTTTTTTCCTATCAAAATTAATGCCTAGGAAATGGGCATAGCCAGCTTCAAAAATAATATTTCTTTTTGGTGAGGAAGAAAGTGAAAATGAATTTTCCACTGAATAAAACTCAATTACGTTTGTTTTGTTACATGTAATTTTAGAAACGAAAATGAACACTTGACCTACCACTTTTCAAAATAAATGTAGGCACTTCTGAAAGAAATGATAAGGCGATATGCAAGTGGTTTCAAAGATGAATTTAGATATCTAACTTTGGACATTATTTGAAAATCTCTACTTGCATTTTCTATTATAGCATATATTAAAATGATTGCCAAGTTGCCAAGTAACAGGTTCAAAACAAACAAAAGGAAGGGGGGTTTATTCAGCATAAATGATCTCCTCAGAGAAAAGTCTTAAGTTTAGTCTTAAAACTCATTGCTAACAGGACTTTTTCCTGCATGGAGAAAGTTAGTAACACTTTTTCTTCCTCAGCTCTCTCTTCCTAGATTATAAAATGTTGAGTTGTCCTGACCCAAAGACTAATCATCAGGAAGCAGGTAGGTGTCTAACCAGGTTTTCAAAGGGTCTGGGCCCAATGAGCTTTATAAAAGAAAGCAGGAAGTTGGTGGGTTTGGCTTTTGGTTTTTTAAATTTAAACCAAAAATTGGACAAATGAAAATGTATCACCCAAACAGAATAACTTGAGTAATACTAACACACTGTAATGAAGAATAACACAATTTAACACTTAAATCAAAATTAAATGAAGGTCAAATTAATACATCAATAGGTTAGCCTCAATGTTGGTTGAATTAAATTAAATACGTTAGATCAAAAGATTAATACTATGACTACTCAATCTTTTTAAACACTAAAGGTGACAATACACTAACCTAGTTGGTTGGTGATAAACTCAGCTAAAGAATTTCATTTATTTTGGTCATAACTCAGCTTAGGAGCTTACTAAGTATCTTAAAACTGAAACCAAACTCTAAGTCACAATGTCAAAAGCAGCTCCTCTCATGTAACCAAGCCTTCTCTCCCTGGCCCCATGTTCTTCCTCCCCGAGCAGGAGCAAAAAAAGATATTAAAAGGAGTCCCTAAAAAGCAAAAATGTTATAACCTTTGTGACTTTTATTGGTAGGACATACCCTAATGAGAACTTTTATGATGCATGCTAAATGGGAACTTTTTCTTATCTTCCCTGTACTCAAGTACTAGGGCTCGTACGCACATGGCTATGGATCCATACAGAACAGCTGAAGACTAGAAAAAGGCTGGACTCTCTTACTGCTTATATTTTTAAAGGAGTTAAATAAAATAGCTATGAAATGGAAACAGTATGAAACTTCTTCCTGAACCGCTGACCTCTCCTATGCTTCTTGCCTGGGAGCACAAACTACAGCTACAAAACATATTCTCCTGGCACAGAGCTTTCTGATCAAAGTTTTTTTCCAGAAGCAGGGACACAGGTCAAACACTCATGCAGAAAATTTCTTAATGTCACAACTACTTCCACCTAAGGCAGCTGTGTTTTGAGAGATTATGAAGTTTACCAGTTTCCCTTAAGATTTTTCACTACTCCAGAAGGCAACAAGGGAATTTTTCTACTGTCAAAGTTTAACTTGCTCTCAATGATGCCAAGGGCTTTAGGGAAATCTGGTAAAGTGCTACTCTGGAGCCACGGAACTTGGTACAATCAAATCTTCTATAGAAAATATTCCGTAGTGTACGGATTAGCTGCTGTACGGAGCTGTCTTCAGACAAAGTAGATTGATTAGTGTCTCTATCTTTCTTACAGTTATATCTTTGGCAGAGTCACACATATGAGGGTGGATAGTTCATGTTCTTCTTCAACTACTTGTTGAAAAATGTATCAGAATGAAAATAATATGGAAAATATGGACCAAACAACTTCATTTTTTCTTTCACTGTTAAGTCCTGACAGTAGATTTCTATTTCTCTAAAGCTGTATACGTGTTTGATAGCCAAAAAAAAAAAACCCAAGAAAAAAAAAGTAACACAATATTTTAATAGGTCAAATTATGGAAACTCAGGTGCAAGTTCCATCTTAGAACCTCTACCCACTAGAGACATCCATAAGAATTACTTATTTCAGTCACTGCCATTTTAAAGAAAATTTTAAAAATTATCATTTTCAATTAGCTACTAAAAGCTCTGCTCAGTTTAAACTATAAGGATTAGACTTTGTGTCATAGTATTTCAAAGCCAAATATTTAACATTAATCCTACTACATTATACTTGAGGTATTAATAAGAATAATCTTGTGGCAGCGGTCTATGTCATAATAGCACTGCTACAGTTTGGAGTCATGTTTCCAATGCTTTACACTCTGGTAGAAAAATTCACAGCAGTAAGAAAATCCACATACTAAGACAAGTCCACCTAGGCCATAAATACTTTCATTGGGGGGCATCATTGTCAGAAAAAAGTAATTTTGTTTTATAGTCTATTGGTCATCTGCAGACTATGTATTCAAGACTTTTTGGATTAAAGAGTGGTCAAAGATATTATGAAAGGATTGACTTACTGCTTTGAAGGCATGACTACATGCATTGTAGCAAAATATGCATATGTGTGGTGCATAATAAGCCTTTAAAAAATGCCTAACTATGTATTTATGTAATTTGAGCTATTTTGCTTTATGTCACATCAAGTGAAGAAGAAAATACCAAATAATTAAAGCAGTATTCACCAGCGATATGAAGTTGGCAGCTGTGTGAATAGAAAAAAACACCAGTTTCTTTTCTGTAGCACTAAAATACTGTTTGCAGTGTGTCTCGCTTATCTGCAGGTTTTATGTAAACAAAACCACCAACAACTGACTAATATTTGAATAATTATCTACCTTCCCACCTACCCAGAGAGGAAGTAGGAGCTTCAGCATTAACGTTATAGAAGTGCAAACTGATCACTGAGGCTCAGCCAAGCCAGAAGTACAATCTCGTGGCTTTGTCTATCTTTATAAAAATACACCAGAGGTACCAGTGAGGAGGCAATAGATGGGTGACTGTTGTTACCATACATACATATAGATCAATGATTGGTAGGTTGCAAGACACAAACATGGTTTGAAAAACTTTTACAGGAAGAAAAATAAAAACATGTTTCCGTGATCTTAATACACAACAGATGCCAAAACTGAAAAACAAAGTCTAGTGTACAACCACATGTGGAAGAGATAATAGTAATCATAGAATCACCTAGGTTGGAAGGGACCTTTAAGATCATCAAGTCCAAACATTAACCTAACACTGCCAAAACCACCACTAAACCATGTCCCTAATCACCACATCTACCTGCAAGTAAAATTGTGGATGGATACAGGACAGTGAAGAGTGAAATATGGGTGACTGGTCAAGTAGTTCAAGCAGCCTAGATTTTGGGGGGGGTTAGGTCAGTTGAAAAATACAAGAAATAAAAATAATGCAATTATAAACACTGAACCCCTTCTTTCTAGCAGTTCTATAGAGAAAGGACCCCGGGAGCTATCCATATTTCACTGACTGCTCTATCAAAGCAACATTATGTATTTATAAAATAGGAAAGTATTTATTTGAAATCTATGTTTTATTAGCTTGATGATGTGATCTGGATTTGAACTTTCTACAAAACATGCCAAAGGACATTCGGACCATATGGTAACCTTCCAACAAGCTAGTTTCATACATCTGCCAGCTTCTGCAGGTCAAGTGCTCCAAATAATTTTACCTGGGTCTCTTCATCACACACAAAATTAATGTAAGCAAAGAATTCAATGGGTATGTGTAACAACACCTGTTATATATTCAAAGTTGCCAAATAGCGAGCTAGTACATTTCTTTTATTTTTCATTAAGTACATCTTCACTGCAAGGATTGGTTTATGTATATTTTCTAAATAAATATGCAGTGCCTAATTCCATATAATCATCTTGCAGTCAGTTTCAAATTTTCTAGGTATGATACTTTAAGGGGTTATGGCCAAAAATGTCCTTAAGTAAGTTAACACAGATTTTAGGATAGTATGTAAGAACATGTTGGTATTTCTAAAAAAGTGTGTATTGCAACTCCTGAGTCCCTAGGGAAGCGATGGTGTAAGACTCAGTGGAAGGGAGACTAGAGTGAGGGAAAAGAAACGATACCAAAGATGTTCTTTTATAGAATCACAAAACTGTCTAGGTTGAAAGGGACCTTTAAGATCATCGAGCTCAACCATCAACCTAACAC
>RSEF01000001.1:123171901-123183318 GCA_003993805.1 Himantopus leucocephalus | reverse complement strand
CTTAAAGGTCCCTTCCAACCTTAACAATTCTATGATTCTACTGTGAGGAAGTGCCTGTCTTGATATAGCAGTACTGTTTTGCTGGACACTGAAGGCATGTGAACATTCAGGAACCATTGTAGCTAGCAGATGATCATTTCAGGTATGACCTTCAGAAAATCGAAAAGTATGTAAATGGTAAACAAATATATCAGTCATGATAAAGTTTGCTGGGTTTTATGACCCTTTTAGGGACTGACATGGGTGGTCATGACAGAATTGAGACAAACAGTATTTATATATTCGTGAAGTAGTAGATGTGCTGTTGCATATTTCTAAACACATAAAGTCCTCTGTTTTGCTCTTGACTTTTAATAAGTGTCATATTTTATACCCCAATCAGCATGACTAAAAAGTAGTTACTGTTTATGAACTTGCCTGTATACTGTGACGATTATAATTCACAATTAAGTAAATAAACACTGGTATGGGGTGTGATCCTCAGAGCTTTAATGTAATAAACATGATAAAGCAAATTATACCTCTCTTTTATAGGTGGGATACCAAAAATGTGAAAAGTATGACCTCATAAACTTGCGTTTGAAGCTTGATACCAGAAAGAGGGCAGAGGTAGGAATGTAAACCAAACCTTCAGGTAGGAAAAAAATTTTCTTCAGCACATAATCACCCTATCTTTCTCAAGGCAGAACATAAGATTCATAATCTTTGTCTACATTTGCCTAAATAATATAGAAGACTTATTAAGGGAAAGTCTTTTACTTGCTGGAACAAATAAGGACATTCAGTTTATTCAGGAACACTCACATCACAGTGGTGCTTGACAGGAATACAGGTATATATTAAAGTGAGCTATTTGAAACATCCAGAATTTTGGAATAGGGAAGAAAAGGATGAGATCATGATCCTTCATGCTGTAGGCCCAGACCCTTCTCTAATTTACAGCAAAGACTCTTGCAATTCAGTACATAATAATTTGATGATACACTAATAAACTTGGGAAGGGCTACTGCTTGATGGTAATTAAATCAAAAGTTAGTTACATCAATTCCAACCTGTGAATGTGTGCTACTTACACCACAGTGGTTGCACAGTCATGGCAAGACATTTGTCTCTAGGAGCCAGATTCAGTGTGAGAGTTCAAAGCATAAAAAATGAGTTTACAATCTACATATGATTTTTTGCAAGAAGTTTTTAAATCTTTCTCTCCTCTTACCTCCTTAATTTCTAACTACCTTCAGACAGTGTTTCTTTAGCCTCTAACTCTCCTTTTTATCAGATTCAAGTAGTAGGAGACAATTCAGGAGAGTAATGTTTAAGTGAAAGACACCAAATGTGTTACTTATTGACCTCTTCTTCTTTTTGTCAGTTGCTTCAATCACTTATGATAGTTTTCCTTTTCCACCTCTGCATTCTGAATGAGTAAGTCATCAGTCCATCAACACAACTTGTGGTACTTATCAGCACTGGCTAAGACCACTTGGATCATCTGTCTCAGTTGAGATATTCCTTCTCTAATTTCTGATTTTCATCAGAAACTGTCATGCTCTTATCAAAGTGTCACAAGTGCTCTTCAAAATAAATGTGATGTTGTTAATATACAGGTCTTTTCATCAACTCTGAAGGGTCAAACTTGATAGTCTGTAAAACAGTTTGGTCTCTGTGTTTATGAATAGGTTTCCTACTCAATTCTCAACTTTATGGCTTAGAATCAGAGCAGTTATGAGGCCAGAGAGACTGTTAAATTATATTTTCTGACCTCCTGTGATCCTATTCCACAAACAGTAATTTTGATGAGAAATAAAATTCAAGGAGGCCGAATACATTTTCAAAGCTAGGAAATAGCTGTAGACATAGACTTTTCAATTATCTTTTTTTTTTTTTTTACAAAGATAAAATGTTCATTTTAAAAAGAAAATATTTTGACTTTTAATTTAAAAATTGAAAAATCCTTAACTAAGGTAAGAGCAGAAGGAAAAAGATAAAGGGTTTACAAAAAACAAAATATTTTGTACTGACTTGAATTACATACTTTGGACTGTCCCAAACCTACGTTTCTAAAGAGGAAGGGAAGGTGTAGGAGAGAAGAAATCTTTAGTTTCTGATAGGAACTCAAGTCAAATCACAGTCGAATATACTTTATCTCATTTAATTTGGTTAGCTGACAGATTAAAAGATGACCAGTTTTTGATTACTCTTCTGGGAGATGTCGTTTGCCTATTGTATGTTGTGTATTGTATTGCTCAAAGGAGAGTATTCACAGCTTCCTTCTAGTTTGTTACAGTGATTAATCACCCTCACTGCAGAGAAATTTGTATCCAGCGTGTTATTATTGTTCATTTTAATGTATATGTATGTGTACGTGTCTATGTAACCAATATAAATATAGCAACTCACTATGTTTAGTTAGTTTCTGAGATGACCTGTGCTGTTGTACAGCCTTGAAACTTTTTACCAATCACAACAGCACTTTTGTCCATTAGTTCTTTATTTGGTTCTTAATAATCTCATCTTAATATACATATTTTCTGTTAGGAATCATTTCAGCCAAACAGTTTACTCAGTATCCCATTCTGTTCCTTCTTTATAGATATAATTCCTATTTTATTGTAGCATTTATCTGCCTATAAAAAATAAGGCCCTTAAGATTTTCTCTAGAAATATGACTGCAAATTATACCTTACTTATATCTCACCCTCAGAAAGTTCCAATGTATACTTCATTTAATAGTACTCAAACAGATCAAAACCTGAGTCTAAATTCCAATTTTTCATGACTCCATCATCTATCCCTTTCCGACTTGTTTATGGCAAGATCAGTTCTTCAAACTTAAATTATACACGGGTTCTGTTTTCACTTTCTTTCTGCATCTTCCGTTTAAAAATTTCCAGTCACAATACGGTAGTTCACAACTACCTATACTTGTTTCCTCAGTTAAGATTTATGGCAGTCTATTCATGGCATATACCTTTGCACATAGTGGTGTATAGTAGCAAGCTGAGCATTGCTTAGATGTCATGAAGGGCAAACAGAATTTCAAGAGAAATCCTAGGTATGGTACTATCAAGTCATTGCATATTATTTGCAGGACTTGGAGAAGTACAGCAAAAACAGAAGAAGGATTATCTTTGAAGCAATGATGCCTATTCCAGGAGTCAACAGCTTGGAAATAACTACAATGAGAGATGGCAGAGTTTTTTTGTCTGAATCCCAGACGCTGTCACAAGGATGTTCTGATATAGCAGTCCTGCATTCCAAGCAGATTCTCTACCTCATTTTCAGATAAAAGACAGATTACTGTTCCCTTTAGGAAAGGCAAAAATTGCCAAATTGGGTTAGATTAGGAATTGCTGAGCTTTTCACTCACTACATTTCCTAGGCAATGCAAATTCATCAAGCAAAATATTTCATGCAAAGGATATTTTTGGATATTGTGGATGTCCATGTAGCAGTTGATGATATATCATAACAGTTGCAGCCGAGGCAGAATGTGATAAGAAAGAAGAGACAACCTCAGGTTGAAAATATTAAACCAGTTCATCAAAGAAGTGTAACAAATATTAGTTATTCTCATTAGAAGGAGTTGAACACAGTGAAATACAATCGAAACATCACATAATAAAGTGCTGCAACAGCAAAAGGCAAGGCTCTGTAATTTGTCCAGCTCTATGTCAGAAAAAAAATTGTCATGTCACTGGCAAATAAGTCAAAAATTGATCAAAATAATGCTTGAACAAGAAGGATCTATTGATTGAAGTGCAGAATACAGAAGCACTTTCTATTTGCAGCTCCATATTGTTTAGTTCTTGAAAGTACCTGTGAGAGGGCAATGTATGTCGCACCAACTGGAGAAAAATTATAAAACCATCTTCATCCTTGGACTAAGAAGCAGGCACATCAGGGAGCGATACATGAGGCATGCAATAGGATCAGAAGGGGAGATCACTGACAGAAAGTTGTCTTTAAACAATCCGAAAAGAATGTAATGTGAGAATAACATGAATGGCTGTCTGTGCAGAGGTAAACAAAATAAATTATGACTATTTTGGGTTCTGAAAGACACTGTTTCACTGCAACAAGGTTTATTGATCTTGGAAGACAGGAACACTTTTCCTAACAATATAAAGCAAAATGTATTACCTGTTTAAAAGAGTCACATAGAAGACTTCTAGTGAAAAAGACCTAAGTTGGTCAAGGGAGTACATTGACTAGGTATGAATCTCCCCGTACAGAATTTTATAGATGGATGCAAAGTGTGTCAAAATGTGTGTCAAAGTGTGTCTATTATGACCAACATAATGAGATTCCATGTCTAAGTTATCAAAAGGGAAGTAGAGACTGTTTTATGGCTGCAGATATCCTTATTTACTGAGCTTCAAGATTTTTTCCCCTCTTCAAAAGAAATCCATCTTTGTTCCTTGAGAGCTTGAAATCTGTTTCCATAAAACTAATTCTTTAAAGAATTGGTCAGTGGCATATCCCGTTTGGAAGCAGAAAAATCAGTTAGGTTATTTCAGATGAGTTATAGGAAAAACTGATAAGTTAAAAATTATCAAATCAAAGTTTTGTGAGATGGATATGCGAGGAGCAGGGATGGTCCTTTTTTTCACACTTATGATATTTCTGAAATTTAGAAATTCAAAATTGTCATATCTAAATGACAAAGAAAATGCATTCAGAGAGATGCTCCAAAGTTCCTCAGAATATTCACGACAGAGGAAAATGAAGAAGGTAATACGATATATAATAGGACACCCTAATTACTGTGTGTGTCCCATCTTGAAAATCTAACATACCAAAAACCAAAGGAAGATTGGTAATCAGAGTGACTTTAATGTCATATTTCTTGTTTTCAACTTCTTTTTTTTTGCAATAGTGGCATGATATTAACAGATACTGATTGTCCTTTTTTATTATTTCAGAATTAATTTTATTATTTATGTTTATTATTATATTCCTTTTCTTTTGTAAATTGTAACTGATAATGTCCAAACCCTGCTGTGTTCTGAATGTTTAAATATTTCATATTCTACAAAAACAGAATGATGTAGGCTCTGTTGATGGTCTGATGGGCACAGAAAGATCCACGATATGCCTTCTGTGATCTAAGCTGTCTAGAAGTCAGACCGCTCTTACCTGGTAACAGTACTGCTATGTGAGAACAACATTGTGATCTCAGGAGCGCGTATTAGTTCCTTCACTGTGCAGTTATGTATCTGTATAGTTTTGAGGTTGTAGCAACTGCCATGAAGAATACTCGGGCTGTGGTCAAAGGGTGGCTGATCCTGCCTTTAATCATTTTGTGCAGTTATGTCCTTTGACTCTGCACACACCTAGTCCCGTTAAATCAATGCAGAGATGTATCATCCTGCTGCTTCCAGATGTATACTTTTGAAACAACTTTGGTGCTTTTTAGCTAAACAATTCTGTATGGTCGAGAAATAGCTTCTATTCTATTGCTTCCTCTTTAAGCTGACCTCTTGCCTCTGGAACGTGGCCATCTTTAGAAAGACAGTGTATTGCAGCGCTGGATGAGGAATTTGTAGAGTTTCTGCAAGGTAATTGCATCCCACCCCCCTTTAGCTCCCAAACTGTAAACCCAGTCCTTTCCCATTCCCCAAAAAATCAGGAAAGAAAAAGGTATGATTTTGACTCCTGTGTTATTTGAGATGACACAAAGGATAGAAACAAACCATGTTCAAGTGTTTCCTCGAGTTTGCAGGTGTATAATAAGTACTATAGTCCCGCAGGAGCTTGACAGACCAAATATTAAATATTTCTGGATTAAGGAATGGTAGAGTACATAAAAATTGACATTTTCTTCCATTCTTTATAATTTAATTGTACACCAGCTGTTCTTGACAGAGTGAGCACTTGGCCCTCAAAATGTTTCTCAGCTGCTCTGGTTACAGGGATCTATGGAAAACGTAAAAAAAAAAAGAGATATAAAAGCCCTAACTGTATCAAACCCTCTAGCTCTCAGATTGCCAGCTTGACTAAAATGTGGTCTGAGTTTTCAGTATCATTGCTTTAAAGGACAGTTGTCATGGTTTAACCCCAGCAGGCAGCTTAGCCACCCCAGCCCCCGCTCACTAACCCCAGCAGGATGAGGGAGAGAATCAGAAGACTAAAAGTGAGAAAATTCATGGGTTGAAATAAAGACAGTTTAATAGGTAAAACAAAAGCCACACATGCAAGTGAAGCAAAATAAGGAATTAATTCATTACTTGCCATGGGCAGGCAGGCGTTCAGCCATCTCCAGGAAAGCAGGGCTCCATCACGCGTAACAATTACTTGGGAAGACAAACACCATAACTCCAAAGGTTTTCCTCTTCCTTCTTCTTACCCCAGCTTTCTATGCTGAGCACGACATCACATGGTATGGAATATCCCTTTGATCAGCTGGGGTCAGCTGTCCCAGCTGTGTGTCCTCCCAGCTTCTTGTGTACCCCCAGCCTGCTTGTTGGTGGGGTGGTGTGAGGAGCAGAAAAGGCCTTGACTCTGTGTAAGCACTGCTCAGCAATAGTTAAAATATCCCTGTGTTGCCATCACTGCTTTCATCACAAATCCAAAACACAGTTGGACTCAATGGGATCTTAAAGGCCCCTTCCAACCCAGATCATTCTATGATTCTATGAAGAAAATTATCTCTTTCCCAGCCAAAACCAGTATGACAGTGTAATACTAAATTAAAAATAAACGCAAGTTTACTATTGATCTGTGAATTAAGCCTATATTTTGCAGCAATTGATGAGGAAGTTTTTAATGCTCAGGATTGGGAGGAATGTTCTCAGAGAGACTGTAATTGACACATTCACATGCACAAACATTTAACTTCCAGTTAATTAATTGTTAACATAAATCACAATTTTGTGCTTCATTGTATGAGTTCCGAATGTTTTGAGATCCATACCTAAAATTAAGAGCACCTGAGATGCTGATAAAGAAAGTGCAATATAAGGGAAACAAACAATATGTACTGGGCAAGATTTTATATACAACTATTTTAATAGGCATGTCAATAATGAAAGTTAACAGTACGTTTTACCTTTTTGTTGCTTAACTTTCCAAACAATATGTGATACAGGTAAGAAAAGGAAAGAAATTATTAGGTGGTGTGTATTGGAAGAACACTAATGAAATCCAAGTATATTTTTTAGTTTTCATTCCAGCATTTTTCTTGTTGCTTTTGCAGTCTTAATTGTATTTTTGTCCTTTCACTGGAGTGAAATCTTGCAGTTTGTTCCTTCATGCTGCAATTCATGAAGGCCTGCCCACCTGAACCAATTGTTTACTTCCTCAAGGGTGCAAGTATTTGAGGAATCTGTGCTTCATCCCTTGAGATAACTGTGACTAGTGGCATAGTGACTGGCAGCTGTCTTGACAATATATTTTATTTAACAGTAGGAAAAAAAAAACAGAGAAAGAAGGATTTTAAAATATCAATATTTATGTGTCTCTATTTATGTGTCATACCTGAGGTATTAGGATCGTATGAGTGAACTTGACAGGCTTAGCATTTTGCACATTATCACATGGGTTCCCGTGTCCTGTGCTTTCTTTTCCTGTTGACTTCCCTCAGGAAGATTTGTGTTGTTAATAGCTGTGTATGAATTTACTCATCTGCCTAGGACTATTTTAATCCTGCACTTTTTCTGACTTCCTTCCTCCAGCATATTGAGCTAGTTTGCAGGCTTCTTAGAAGAGCAGAGTAAACCCATTAAATTCTTTTGTCTGGCAGTGTCTCAGAACAGTCCTAAAGCGTTGGCACCAGATGACTATCAGAAAACAAATCTGCTGCCTAGTAGGGATGCTGCCACCTCGGTGGAATCCCAGCGGTGATTCTTCTGAACACCTCACTAATAAAAGGTCTGAGTATACACTAATAAGTTTGAGCCTTCCTTGAGTGATACATGACTAACATGTCTAGGTTAAGTACCTGTGTTTGCAACTAATGTAATTAAAAAGATCAGTAGAAAAATTCAGAGGAACTTTGACTACACTGTCATGAGCAACTCATCATTTTACTTACTAGTGTTACAAAATAAAACAGGAATAAAAGTAACAGAAGAATGCAGCATAAAGTGCCATTGCAGAAGGGAATTGTGAATGTTCTCATCTAAAACCTTTATGTGCCTATAGTCCAGTGTCTGGACCAGTAGACATTTGTCTCCACAGTTGCTTCAGGTTTAATCCACAAATGATGACCTCAACTCCTGCGTGAGTTATAGTGAATGTCCATAAAGTTTCCTTTTATTACAATGATGAGTAACACATTGCTGCTATGTTATGTTATTTTTTAGAAATAGAACAAGACATTGATGTTGTTATTAATTATTTAAATACTTAACTGAACAATAAAAACCTAAAGAGAAGTTGAATGAGCCTCTATTTTAGGATCATGCACTATGATTTAATAAATCAGCAAGTATAAAACATGGGATGATGATTAATATTGAGATATTAATCTATGTTTATGTGACAAATAACTTATTACAGGGTGTAAGTCTCAAACTGAAGTCTTTGCTTCAGTAATGTGAATTGATAGTAAGAGCTTAATTGTCAGTAATCTGTCAACCCATTCTTGCCCTACGTATTGTGGGAAGAGATACCCATCTATAATTAAGATTACAATAGATTTGCATTATTAAGATAAATTACCGTAAAGATTTTTTCCACATAGAACTAAGGGAGGTACTGGGGTCAATTTGGACAATTAGATAATCCTAACTAGATAATAGATAATATATATACACATGAATTCAGCCTCTCTATTAAGCTGAGGATAGATTTCACCATGAAGAGCAACTGAGCCAAAGGCTTTTAACTCCAAACAGCTTAGAGAGATTGCTACAGAAAGTTATGGATCTTATAATTTTTACAGTATCGTTATTGTAGTCTGAAATACTGGGTGAAGAAGGAGAAGAAGGCAGGGAAGGGACTAGTCTTGGGAGATTGATTCCATAGAGGAAATGGGAAGTTCACAGGTAACTTCTGAAGAAAACACAGAACTCTCTATAGAAGATATTAATGTATTGTTACATCATAAATACCTTTTTACAGATATAGGGCATGAAATGAAGTTATTTTCTTTCAATGTGAAACCTAGAGAAGGAAGAATGAAATCCAAGAAAACAGGATTGGGTAAATTTATAGGATTCAATATGTAGGATACGATAACTTGTTTGTTCTTCTTGATTTAAAAAATTCCTTGATCCAAAAATAAACAGAGCATACAACAGTCTGAGAGCTGATGTCTGGCACAGATATCCTAAAATCTCTGTTTAATGTAGAAGATCCAGAGACTTCAGTAAGGGTCCTAAGTATCTGAAGAAAAAGTTTGTAGGAAAAATTCCACCTGAAAACCTGAAAATTACCTGTGTGCTCAGAAACTTGTTTTTTTTTTCCTCCAGCTGGTCTTAAAAAAGATATTACATTGCATTACAAAAGTTACCTGTCTTGTGTCCCTAGCACTGCTGTAACCATGATGGACCAGTAATACAACAATGTGGGAAAGATCTCAAGGTTTACTTGGAATAATTGAAAGTGTAATCTGTTTTGGAAACAAGCGGGAACTGCCTGCTCTGGACTGCTTTGCAGGTAGCTGGGTTTTTTTTGTAAGAGAACGAGACATTAAGCTCCATTTCAGGGGTTATAAATTCTGCTTAAAAAAAAAAAAAAGAATCTGTACAGCCTTTTTTGTTGGCATGTCTGTGTATGATGAAAAAACCTGCAACCCTGACTTCTGAAGGCACCTTAGTGTCCTCTGTTTTAAAGTCTCACAGAGCTTGGGAGCTAAACAATAGCATTATAAATCTAACAAATTTGACAGGCTCTTTACAGAGCTCACTTGCTATTACTGGAGTTAATAGCAGACAAGAAAAGCAAAAGTGTACCATTCACCGCTGTCCAGAGAGCCAATCTGAGGATTTTGGACTTGTCTTTCTTCAGATGTACATTGAAAACTTAGGTACAGAGTTGGAGGAGGGCTGTTGTTGTTGGAATTTTTTGTCATTTATCAGGTTCCTTTTTCTTCCAATAAATAGTAAAATATCTGGAAACTGAGTTGCAGGATGTTTAAAAACATTTTCGAGTCCCAAAATTAGATCGAATACAATGCATTGTTTTAGCTGGAATAAATACAAGGAGGATGATGTATTTTGAAATATTCTGTTCTGTTGTTTTCACAGAAAAATATACTATTTAGTATGTGATAAAATCTTTACTTAAGCATCTGGAAATTAAATATTTCACCTTTTCCTTTTGAAAGGACTTCTCTTAAAATAACAAAAAACCCGACTTGCATTACGATTATAGGAAAAGGATGAATAATCCAAAAGAACATACAATATTGTTTGAGGCTTAATCAACTGTTACTTCTTTTTTTTTTTTTTTTCTTTACCAACAGTTCCAAAAACTGTCTGATTCAGTGTGAATTATTCTTCCCCTGTGCTCCGATCTACTATAGAACAGACAAAAATCCATGTGGCCTATATTTCCAGGTTTGACTCTACTAGTGGGTAATAAAGACCTGAGAATTTGCAAGGCGTGACAAAATTCCAAATCCATGGCAGAAAAGATCACGTCAAATGCATGAATGCTTTTTTCAGTCACTGAAATTCAGCTAAGTTTCTATGTAAGATTCAGCTGGGTTTGGATCTTAAGAGATATATCACCTCTTAAATTAAAATTTTAGTGTGACCTTAAACATTGAAGTAGACTTAGCTTTGGTGCTACAGCTGAGTTTTGCCTGACATGGACACATATATCTTTTCAAAAGAATAACTAATAGAGTTTTCCCAGTCACACGCACTTTCAGTGTACTTTAGTAAAAAATGGTAGCATTACTATGTTTGGAGCCAAAGTCACCTTTTTTCCAGCTGTTTTGTTATAAGAGATTCCTTTTACTTCTCTTTCTTATCTATTTCTTGATTTCACAACAGGTGGTAACAGGAATTGTCATAACATTCTTTGCATGTATTTTTATAGTTCATTTCCTGAAGTAGTTGAGGCGTATAGAAAGCAAGTGACTAGGAGAAACTTCTGTGAGTAAAGTGCAGTTGTTCCTCTGTGTGAGGAAGAAAGTGAGCTTATAAAATCTCTTGCAAACTCTTGACAGCAGTATTTTTTTATGCTTTCTCTCTATGGACAAATACAGGTGGTTTGAGTTGGAAAAGACTACAGATGGGGAGTATAAGGGGGTTTTAAACACAGAATCTTGCATACGTGTGAAGAGAAGCAGAACTTCCATGTGTTTTGAAGAAATATTTCTAGAGAATTTTTTCTATTTGTGAATGAGTTATGTTGAAAGTGAAGTCTGAACGAACAAAAATTGATGTGTGTTGTGGTTTGGGCCGAACCAGCCACTGGGCGGAATGACAGATGCTCTCCCCTACCTCTCTTCAAAGAGAGGCAGGAGA
>RSEF01000001.1:123160042-123170901 GCA_003993805.1 Himantopus leucocephalus | reverse complement strand
TCCCTTCCAACCTTAACGATTCTATGATTCTATGATTCTGTGAACCTGGACTGGTCTAATGAAATACTTAAACATCTTTCACTTCAATAATAGTTCTGCTTTAATTAGCATCCTGGCCACCGTGATTCATGGAAAATATTCACAGGATAGCAGTGTTCCCTCTTAGAGTCCAAGCTGTATAGCAATATTATTTATTTTGTAAGGTGACAATTTCTTCTCTTCTTTGACAAAACATGTGATATAGTAGGGCATCTTATGATACTGCTTGCATTATAGCAAAATGACTCATGAACAACAGACATTCAAATTGACCAAACTCTGTTGTGGTGTAGTATCAAGCAATTTAATTTTGAACTGATTCAGAACACAATTCTAGTCAAAGTTTCTGAGATGGTATTTCTGCCCTATTTTTCCCTGTTTAACTTAAATCATGAATATAGTAAAAAAAAAATAAAAATCAGCCTTTTAAATCCTTGGCTTGTCTCTGCTGTCTTGCTCTAGGCACTAGCTAAAAAATTACAGCACAAGGTCTTCTGAGGAATCTGGGTTTGTAATGATTTCTGCGCACAGGTAACTGGAATTTACAGAGAATATTGAAATTCCTTCAGGAACCTGGTCTGCTAAAACAAAGGCAGAAAAAACCATGGCAGTGGGGTGGGAACTAGATGATCTTTAAGGTCCCTTCCAACCTAAACCATTCTATGACTCTATGATTCTAAAAATAGGAATTTTTACCAGTAAGGGACCTACTAAAGGGTGTGTGTCTTTTTCTCTAAAATATTGTCAAAACTACTTTAGCATATTTGAAGTTCAACCAAAACACTATGGCTGTGATCTTTTGGTTTTTGTTTGTTTGTTTGTTTTTGGTTTTGTTTTCTATGTTTATATTAGTCTGTTGGCAACCCAAAACCTAACCCTAGTTTCTATATATGAATGTAACCATCTTGAACAAACAAGGTCTCTTCAAGACTGTTATATTTTAGAAGAGCAAAAATGAGGATGGTCAAGAACAGGTTTTAAAGGAAAAGAACAGACACCTACCATTTTTCACTTGAATAAAGATGTCAGGATGGATTCCTCTTTGTTAACCTTCTCCCTCCTAAAGTAAAATCCCTCTGAAATTTATTCCAGAAAGTACAATTTTTGCAGGAGGAGCTGTCTAAAGACTCATAACTAAGTAAGATCACAGACGACTATGGTGTACTTTTTAAAGATATCCATTTCATCCTAGCCAAACATTCCCTTGAGTAAGTGAATTGCTGAATTTAAAAGAAAGAATGAGTTTGCCTTAAGTTGTTTTGTTAGCCAGGTTGTTTACTTTCTAGATGATCTGTTGCCCTCTGTGTGACTTAAGATTCTTTTAACTGATCAGTGTTTATGTGTATCTGTTGCTCAACAGATGTCTCAGATGCTAAGGTCCCCCCTGAGTACAGTAGTGGTTTGTATGTGCAAGCATTCCCAATTGAAGAAGTCTACTTGTTCTGAAATATGATGTAAATTAATGCTAACTCCACCTGCACATACTAAAAAGCATTACATTTGTTCTGTATGAAACATTCAAGTTAACTCAAAAGACACAAATAAAGATGAGTGACATACAAGTTTATTTTTCTGGTCAATATTTCAGAAGAATATATCCTTAAGGAATAAAAAAACTAGATGTTTTTCTCAATTTTAATGTTTTTTTTTAATTTTTTGCTAAAAAAAAAGACTACGCTCACAGAGGGCGAGGCCAGTGACATGAGCATGAGGGATCAGTCTTGTAAGGATAGACGTTACACAGGAAAGAGTCTTCAGTTCTTTACTTCTGCAAGTCCCAGAGAAATATGCGCTATCTTGAAAACTCATTAGGAGACTTTGGGTTTCTTCAGCATTTACCAGCCCAAAGAAATAAATCAATTATTTGAGGGATTTTTTTCATATCCAGGTTAAAAGAAAATAACATATATTTTTTCATTAAATGAAAGAAATGGGGAACTACAAATAATTCACTGTATCATAATTGATTTATGAGGTTCTAATCTCATGTAAACACAAATATAAAAAGGTGAGAAACCTACATAGTTTTCCAACTGTTACTCATTCAGTTAAACTAATTGACCATGAATTTGTTGGTAGTTGAGCCTTGAAGTGGGACAAAGCACAGTTACATATTATTTTAATGAACAGTGATGTGTGAAACGAATCATAGCCTTGTCAACAAGATAATAGTGAATTATATCCCAGTAATGGCTGAGATATTATATGACAAACGTGCTGGGTGTAGTTTGCAAAAGCTGCTAAAGGTTTGTCAATTTGATATTTCTATGTGAAAACTGTAAAATGAAGAGACTCTACAAGTACTCATTAATCAGGCATAACAAATATAGATTCAACACAATATTCATGTATTCTTGAGTTTTTGTGAAGATGGGGCAAACCTTTGATTAACTTCTGTTTGTCTTCAATAATTGTAACAATCAATTCTTCCTCTCACATATATATATATTTATACTAATAGAATTTTCCTGAATATATGAAAACAGGATAGAAATAACTAAATGAAAAGTGCGGAATATTATTTCCTTATCTGGAGATTTTTATTATTCTTTTAATATTTGCTTAGGAATCTTGGTAATTTCAGGAATACTCAATATTAAAACACAAAACTATTGCTTTATTGTTGTTACAAATGTTTCTTGAAACTAGTTAAAATTTAGAAATAAAGATCAGAGAGACACGATTGACTCATTTTTGTAAGAGGTTTGTTTGGCGTTTTGCTCAGTATTTTCAGTGAGGTACTGCCTTCAGATTTTAAATTAGANAACCCCCCCCCCCCCCCCCCCCTTGAAAAATTATATTTCTGAAAATATTCCTGTTCATATTCATTCTGCAATCCTTTGTAAAAGAACATAGATTTAGACAAGCTTTTGAAAGTAGAAATAACAAGAGCTCCCCTCTTGTCTGTGCCAGGAAAAGACTGCATGCTTAGGTTATCTATTGACAGTCACGGAAAACAAATCTCCACCCAACTGTTCTATATGCAGCTCTGGTTTATTCTTAGAAAACTGAATTATGATAGATACTCAGAATGCTAACCTTTAAATAAAATATTAGGTACAAGCAGCTTATTGGAACACATTTGGTTACAAGTGGATTTTTATGACTGCCTAGAATTGATATATTTTAATTTCTTAGACTGTCATACCCTCTTAAAATGATTATTCTGAAGCATTCTCTTTTACATTAGCCATGACCTACTTTCTATTAAGATGAGTACTTTGGGTATAAATATCTGGTGCCTGTTTCACAAGCCTTATTATCATAGAATAATAGGCGTTATCTAGATACTTTCAGTAAAGCTTTTCCTCTTTGCTTCACTCTGCCTAGGTGATTAAAAGATTTTATTATCTTTTTCAGGGAGACAATTGAGTTGGGGGAGGAAGGACTTGGTAAGGAATTCATACTCTCCTTCAGTGAGATGATTAATCTCTAAAATTCTTCACTGTTTCTCTTGTTGGATCACTAAATATCTGCTGTACTGCAGTGGAAGAAAAGGAACAGAATCAGCAGTGTGCTGCACATAGTATGAATGAGAAAGTAAAACATAAAACCTTAGCAACTGCTACCATCTGGATGGCAAACACATGGAGGAACTTGCAGTCGCTCTTGTTAGTAAGGAAATACAGAAGTCTTGACATTTGAAACAGTGACTATGTGTCATATCCAGGTATGCTTTGGGATGCTGAGGTGGATAGTGTTGAGCTTAAAATGATGGAGAAGGATATAATCACTAACAATTCTATATAGGGCTGTCATGTCATTTTGCCAATTCCTGCACAAATACGTAGTCTGTTCATTGTCCCAAAGACCTGCTGACCTGCTTTAATCTAGGCACAAGTTTGCAGTTAACTAAATTGAGAATAGGATTTGATAGACTTAGATAAGTGAAATTTCCATATAGAAAGCTCAGCAGGTTTAAGACAAATGAAACAATCGTTCTTTCAATTAAGGCTATGCCATTGTTTTAATTCCTGAATTTTCAAGTTTTCCTTTCCTCTTCCCGTTGCTGAAATAAGACTCCTGACGGTCTGGTTTCTCTCCTTCTTGGAGAGTCTCCTGGCTGCTTTTGTTCACACTCTGATGTCACTTCCATTGAGTGTTTCTGCTGAAAGTGCATTTCTACTTCTCAAGTACATCTCGTATCAGCTACAGATTCTCCTCTCCTGCCTGATGCCTTCATAAACTGTCTCCTCTCACACTCTGTTTTTGGAGGCTTTTTCTGGGCTTGGATCACAGCCACAAATCAAGTCTAAGCAAGCAAAGTAGTGGCCATGAATAATAGAGGAGGTTGCAGCATCATGACCTAAAGCATATTAAATAATATCTTTGGATCAGAAGTTCCTCCTGGATTATGACTGCTGTAACAGTAGACTGATTTTCTGAATAAGCAGGAACTGCCTTAAGCAAGACCCAATACTGGGTAAATAACAATTGTAATTTTATCTGGATTTTTACCAGGTCAATGTTAAGTTAGTTTCATTAGCTTTTTCTAGTCCTCACAGCTTCAACGAATGATGATTCAGGACCATTAAGGTGAATGTAGTAGAGGAAAAAAAAAGGTAAATAATAAAAAAAAACCCATGAATTGGCCTGATTCAAACTAGTTTGTGTTTTTCAGTGTATAGGGATTGTTTGTTGCAGAGTTTTTTAGAGAGGTGTTATTTTTTTTAGTTCATAGTAAAAAAATGTACTATCAATGCTGTGATTCTCCTGTAAGAAAAAAAGATTCAGCAAATATAGAGTGGCACATTTGATCTGTTCACCAAAACTGCAAACATACCAATCTCTAGGTATGTATTTTCCAGAGGGTTTTTGATTGAGACAATTATGTAAGTTCAAACACAGATGAGAGAATTTCTGAACTGCAAGTAAGCTTTATTTCTGTATTATTTTAAATCCACAGATGAGCTGTCAGAATAAAGAGAAGAAAAGTACTCTTCAAAAGAGTACCTATTTGATGTATTTGTTATTGAAAAGGATGAAAATCTTTTAAAGATTTTAAATTCAGTATTATAGCAGATTAATTTGTAGACAAATTGTCTGATTTCTTAATTGAAATGAGGAGTGAATCTGCAGCTATTGATCTTGAAAGTCTAGCTTAGCTTGCAGTAGCTGCATTGGTGATATACTAGGCAAAGATCACAAGAAAAAAAGGTTATAAAGAAATTATAAGCAACTATGAGGCTTTTTGACAGATAGTCCTGTGCTTCTTCCTTTCCACTGCAATCTAATACTAGATAATATATTATTCTTTACTTGCAATTTTTATATCCATTCTCACTGGATTTCTTTTCCTGATGACTTAAGGCCCACTTTTATGTGTCTTCAAGTGAAGACAACTAAAACACAGGACCGAAATATTTCTTGTACTTCTCTCTGATCTCACAGTATGCCTACAGTGATTTTTTATTTCTTCCCTTCCTCCTTCCCTCCTTCTTTTTTTTGGAGATCTATGACTTCAGCAGTTAAGTTAAAGAAAAATACTCATAAGTGAAAACACTTCAGTAATGGGCAAGTTTTCCTTACTCGCACCATGACAATAGTGAGATTGTGTAGGCTTAGCTCAGAGTGCGTCATACATGTAATAAATTTCTTGTCCCCCTGTTTCAGGTAGGTAGAGGTCAGAAGAGCACACAAGGATGACATTGAAGACATGGGGCACTAGAAGTGTCTGAGAGTCCTACCTAGTTCCAGGGAAAAGAGTTCCAGCAGACCCATTACTGTTCATTCTCACATTCTTTAGTCCAGGGGTTACCTTGAAAACGGAACAATAAAATATGGGTGCCGTGTCACATGAAGATAACATTATTTGCATTATGCTAATACTAAAGATTTGAACAAATTTTTACAGCTCTTTTAGCATGAACCGTGGATTTAAGGAGTACATTTTGTCATAAAATATTTCTTCCAGGGAGTTTAAGTAGGCCTGCATTTCATGATAGAAAAGGATGTACACATCTACGTAAGAGAAAGAAATTTTACACAAGGAGGTGTTTCAACAGAAGAGAGGATGCTTCAACAAAGAGCTTCAGGAGTAACTGAAATGAAGAGGTTTTTTCATGTAGGGGAGAGAGTCCGCTAAGAAAGAATGAGTAATTCACTAAAAACCAGTTTTCTTATAGCAACAGAACAGAGAAGGAGTTAGGGGTTCAATCCTAGTGTGACTAAATGCAGAAGCTAAGTAGCTATTGATTTAAGCTTAGAGTAAGGTCAAGATCGGCACAGAGGAAGAATGTATTTTGGTGAACCTGTGCCTTTGTGAACCAGGGAAGCAAAGAAGTAGGAGAAAAAGCTCTCCTTCCTCATTCAGCAGACAGTAACTTGTTACAAGAGTAAGGACATATGGGTACTGTTTGAACTCCTTTACACTGATGAAGCTTTCAGCAGTTACTGTAGGGCCCTTGGGATAGCAGGATTGGGCCTTGAATCAGCTGTAATTTCAATTCTTATCAACCCTTTATAGAAAATAAAAGAAATTAGAAACATCAGAGAAATTAAAGAAAAGAAAACTTTGGTTAACCAATATAATCTTCTAATAGTAAATTAGCTTGGGAATTCAAGCAATCTCTATTCCCCAAATAATTGTACTGTTTTCCAGAGTTGCATTTGTTTTGTCATTACAGAAAGGAAAAATAGCTTTACCTTTTCAGAAGCAAGGCATCTTGAATTTATAAAAAAAGAAAATCCAGCATCATTTTATGTTGAAGTAGATATTTCAAACACTTGGAGTGGTGTCTGAGTTAAAAGATACGTGGAAATGAAAAAGATCAACAATGTAAAGATTTAGTTAGCTTTATTTGCAACTATACTACAGTGTAATGACTATTACTGGTCTTCTCTGAGTAGTATTGACACTAAATCACTTAGTACATAACAAACAAAGTGGCAGTGTAATTTTCTAACATGCCTAAGTCTGCACAATAAGTGATGCAAATTATGCAGGGCTCCACATTCGCCCAAACGCAAGGATCTTTTGAAATAACATTACAGTGAGCTCATTTTGCAGAACACGTACTTGGCTTTTACTTATTGAAAGAATTTTTCAAGAACTCCCTTAGTAGGGCAAGACTTTGGCCCTTACAGACAGTTTTATTGAAAAGGACTTGCAAATGGAGACTTGGAAACATATTGTTCTTTCCTTCAATTAGTCAGATGCCTTTTATTGTAATATATAAAAGCAGCAGCACATCTTCATATTTCAGCTTTTCTTTCAGCTTGATAACTCCCTTTAAATGGGATATGTAATTGATATTTTCATTGTTTGTTTAATGTTAAGTCAAATTAAAAATAAACATACTAGTGTATAACATCAGCTTTACGCAAGAACAGCTGCAAGCATTCCTGTAGCTATAGCAAGAACCCAGTCAGAACAAATGACTGGATTCGTGCCTTGCAAACATTTCTCTATTCCACCCCTCAAAGGCTCAGTCAATATACCTAGCATTTTAATGATCACCAGGACACATTCCACTTGATCTGAGGTCTAATCTTTAACAAAACACTCTAATTGTTTTGATTAGTTCTTATTCCTATCTGAATTAGTTAGCACTGTCAGTAATTACCTTCATTTGTTATATTTTTCATTTGGCTCCAACTGTCTAAAATTTCTTATCTTAATCTTGTACCTTTTTTTTGACTTTTGCTTTTATTTTCTTTTTCTTTAATGATACTTTTTTTTGCAACCCCATCATTCAGAGTATCTTCTCTTCCCTCACTATTTATTCATGTTACAGTAACACTGCTTCACTCTTCTCTGTCATTTCCAGTTATTTCATTGTGCCTGGTTAAATTGGCTGGATGTTTCCTGCTAACATTACCACACAGTGTCACTGCACAGCTGACTCACTGTTCAGTGTTGAAGTACCCTCACTGTGAAAAAATTCCTATGCTTAATTGGAATTTCCTGCATTGCAAGTTGTGCCCATTGCCTTTCTTCTTTTCAATATGTATCTCTGAGAAGAGTCTGGCACCATCTTTTCCATATCATCCCGCTGGGTAGCTGAAGAGATATTTGATCAAAATTAACCAATGCAAGTAGCAATGGATATTTCCAAAGAACTGCTTGTGAGCAATTTGCAGAAGTGCTTTGGGGAATATTTTTAGCAATAAAATATATATAGAAGTAATCTTACCATTTCTTGAATGCATTTTCCCCCTAATGTTTGGAGAAATATATTTGAATGTTTTGTTTAAATGATTTGCTCTATCCATTTTGTAAGCATTTCTATAGAATTGCTGCTTTTATAGCAGGAAGAGATCATATGTTAACAGCTTGCAGCTGCTGAATGCCAGTGCTCATCCTAAACACAATTTTAGAATTTCAACATTGAAACAAAACAAAGTTTAGGAAGTGAAATGTGAGTGACAAGTAGTCCTTTAGATATCATAGAATCATAGCATGGTTTAGGTTGGAAGGAACCTCATCCAGTTCCAACCCCCCTGCCATGGCGAGGGACACCTCCCACTAGACCAGGTTGCTCAAAGCCCCATCCAGCCTGGCCTTGAGCACTTCGAGGGATGGGGCATCCACAGCTTCCCTGGGCAACCTGTTCCAGTGTCTCACCACTCTCACAGTAAATAATTTCTTCCTAATAGCTAAGCTAAATCTACTCTCTTTCAGTTTGAAGCCATCACCCCTCGTTCTATCACTACATGACCCTGCAAAAAGTCCCTCTCCAGCCTTCTTGTAGGCCACCTTCAGATACTGGAAGGCCGCTATAAGGTCTTCTCGGAGCCTTCTCCAGGCTGAACAACCCCAACTCTCTCAGCCGGTCTTCATAGGAGAGGTGGTCCAGCCCTCTGATCATCTTTGTGGCTCTCCTCTGGACCCACTCTAACAGGTCCATGGCCTTTTTGTGTTGATGACTCCAAAGGTGGACACATTACTCCAGGTGGGGTCTCACGAGAGTGGAGTAGATGGCTAGAATCACCTCCCTTAACCTGCTGGCCATACTTCTTTTGATGCAGCCCAGGATGTGTATCACAACTTAAACAGTTTGCAATACTTAATTTTGAAACTGAATGAATTGCATACTTGTTTCACATCATTTGTGGACTTCCTCCTCCTTCTATAGTGCATAGTTCCCAGTTTCATTAAGGTGAACACTGGACTAGAGCCTTCAGGAATGTTGCTCCCTAGGTCAGTTGTGAGATGACTGGCCCGGTGAAGTATAAAGCTTACCTATGATGAATATGTTTCTACCTGAAAGGAAAGAAAATATTGTTTCTTGAACAGCCAACATCATGTTACTTTAGTTAATTCATTAAGGGATGTGTCTGAATCTTGCATGGTGCTCTGTCTTTTTCCCCAAATAAGCACAGAAATGAGCCTTGAAACTTCCTCAATGGCGGTTCACAGCTTCAGATTAGTCTTGCTTGTGGATAGTGGAATTTTTTTACCTTTAGAAACCGAGCTAGTCTGAGTTTTGCTACAGTAACATATAAAAAGTATTAAGATGTGTTTTCAGTTACGAGTAACATACTGTAAAGAAATGATGGACAGACTTTCCTCTATCATTCACCATATGGAGAAATTTGCATATGTACAAATTCAGTACAACATCTAGTATATCAAAGTAGGTTTCTTTTGTTTAATTTTGCTGAAGTAAAATGATATTATCAGATACAGATGTGTATAATTATAACAGGAAAGTTGATCTTATTTAGGTTCATAACCTTGTCATTCGCATTTTCTTGACATTTTCTATACTGTGGTCACTAATTTCAGTAGTCCTAATTTGTACAGAAATTAATTTTCATTTTTTTAGCATCAGACTGTGTTAATATTATGCAGTCATTTAAAAGTTGATGGGCTCTATAATATCACATTATCCAGCTTTCTAGATTACTGTGAGACAGGTCTTAGTCTTTCCCAGTATATTTCTTCATTTTAATACCTGTTCGTCTTGCTTTGTGTCTTTCAAATCCTTATATAGCCCTTATCATAGGAATATTTATGAATGAATATATAAAGTCTCTCCCATTTTGTAGTTTTTCCTTCTAACTTTGTGATTTTTAAGACTGTTTCTGAAATGCTTCCAATTTGATCGATTCTCCACCAGAGAATCTTTGTTCTCCAGAACAAAGTTGTGCTGAGCAGTGGAAGCCATCTCAGGCATGAAAAATCTTATGTGAACAATCTTGCAAAATAAGTGATTTTGTTCAAGATGCAATAGCTAAAATAGATTCATTTGCCAAGTAGAAACTTGGTTAGATGACAATTGCCCTTGCATTACTGTGTCATATAGAGGGAAGAAAATCTGTCTGGGGACAGTTGGGAACAAGAAATCTGACAGTGCATAGTATGCTACAGTACAAGATAGCATTTCCCTCCACTAGGAAATGCAACACACTCTCTGACGCACTTCTGGTCTGACTAGGTAAATTATGGCACAGAATATTTCACTTTGCTTCAGTATTTACATTGTCATGGTCCAAAATCTAAGCAATATATAATCCTGGAGGTGACAGCATTTTCCCAGGGTGCAAGAAGTATCACTGATGAAAGAGATGACCAGCTATGTCTCCTTTAAGGTATATCACAGAATCACAGAACAGTTGAGGTTGGAAGGGGAGGAAGGAAGAGGTCATCTGGTCCAACCCCATTGCTCAAGCAGGGCCACCTATAACCCAGGATAGTGTCCAGAAAGTTTTGCAATATCTCTGTCCTCTAGTAGATGGGGCCGGTAACACAGTGACCAATGATGAGGAAAAGGCTGAGGTACTTAATGCCGTCTTTCCCTCAGTCTTCAGCAGTAGGACCAGTTGTTCCCTAAGTACCCAGACCCCTGAGCTAGAAGACAGGGATGAGGAGCAGA
>RSEF01000001.1:123138390-123149632 GCA_003993805.1 Himantopus leucocephalus | reverse complement strand
GGGGGGGGGGGGGGGGGGGGGGGAGCATCTGTCACTTGGCCTAAACCATACCACTGTGCTTCTTTGGTTAAGCACATTAACATGTGTTTCTTGTCAAATTCAGTAATTGTGATTTTCATGACTGGTAAATTTATCCGCTATTGGTCTACTTGTTCCTCAGACATACATCTTTTCTTTCTCGCTAGTCTGAGAGTTTTTTCTTTTTTTTTTTTTTTCCCCAGAGACTGTATGCTGTTTCCAANTCCAAACTCACATAAAACTTAATGACAGTTACTAACAGAGCTTCAGGAATCTTGTCCTATGTCACAAGGGACATATGTGTGTTGGGGATGCCTAAAGGGAAGTATTTGGGTGTCCCAATTGCATAGATTTCAACTGAGGTTTAAACCCATATGCAGCAGTTAGACATTAAATATAATTATTTGTTGGTCTACTGATATGACTAATTACCAACTAAAGTAAAATTACACTAAAAATCAATATCTTTCAAAACTGCAAATAATAATATAAATAACCTGAAGAATATAATCTTCTGAGTCTTGCTGTAGCGCTGCAATTTTGTACAAGGGACAGAGTTTAAAAAAAAAGCTTTAAAGAGTAATTTGAAGACTTTAAATTTGAAGCCACATCCTCACCAATATTTTTGAGAAAGTTCTGTTATAACTGTCAAGATTTTATGAAAATCCTGGATACAAGATTCAAATGTTATATTCTACCCTTTGCACTACAGAACACACATTGGTTTCAAATGGAGTTACCATTTTACCACGAACACCTAATATTTCATTACTTGTACTGTGAATTCCACAATGAAAGAAAGAAAAAATATCCCTTCATTGGTGCACACTCCAGGTATAGTGTGCCTTACCTATGACTGGGACAGTTAAATGCTACTGCAATAAAAGCCACACTATGCCCCAGTGAAAACCTGTGACTGAAGGCTTAGAAGAGTTCTGATGTAAGCAACTGATGGGAAAATATGACCCACAATTGTTTAGATACAGTGAAGATGGTTGTGTGCTCTCCTCTTGTGTAAGTAAGAGAGACTGTTAGGAAATTAGTGAAATAACCAACCAACTGAGTGGTCAACAACAGATATTGTGGTTTTCAATGCAAAAAGCAGCAAGTGTATTTATGGATCTCCATGGCATATGGTTTCACATGTACATCATTAATTCCACCTGATTCGTTCATAAAAAGAGTGATCAGATTCGGATTGTATACGCTAAATGCATTTTAATTTTGAAAATGGTCAAAATCAAGTCTAGCTTGGTCAACCTTTTGTGTTGTAGTTTGCCTTGCTTCTTGCCCTTATTTTTTAACTTGCCCTTGGTTATGGTAATTTATTTCAAATAACTCTACTAACCAATATATTAAGACAATGTAGTCCATCTAGCTTTTGATTTAGAGGAACTGTACTTCTATCAATGTCATGTTTATAGATTATAAAGATTACATAGATTACTTACCATTTTCTATAATAGAGTAATTATTCATATTTTAGATCAATGTAGAGATTAAATTTTAGCTCTGCTTATAATTTCCTGCAGCACCTTCTGTGCATGTGCTTATACTCTGCCTTGCATAATATGCATATCTATACTGTGCTTAAAGGATGTATAAATTATTGATCAACATTTTATAAAGCATGTAGAAAAGATTTATTTCTATTTATACAGACTATTTATATATAAAGGTTGCTGCTAATGTTTTACACATATGATTTGTGGTTTCATCTTCAAATATAATGAAAGACTGCATAATTTAAGAAAATAAAAGGAAAATCACACATTATAAATTTAAAATATGGACCCCTAGGAAATTTTATTTGCTACATAAAGCACTTGAGAAAACCCTCAATTTTTTCAGCACAGTTTCATCCAACCTCTAATTAAAGACAGATTTTATTAGAAGGCTTTTCCTTTGTTTGGCATATCTCTTTAAGCTATAATAATGCTACAGAATAAAGCACAGTCAAAAAATAAAGTATGGATACCGTGACTATTCATTGCTACATGTCACTACATCTTCTGGAAATCACTCCCTAAGGTTGTGATGTCATTCACTGGCATCATGATATACGTAGATCCTAGATTAAAAATAGTTTCATTGTTTCATTCATACTTCTGCTAAGGACTCAGCCTCCATTCCTTATCATTGAATATCCTTTTAAATTAGTCTGAGCATTTTTATACAAGCAAATTTTGTGGCATTTCTACTTCTAAGACGGGGACTTTGGGTGCTAGCATCTTTTTCTTTTCCATCCCAGAAGTGATTCTAAAGTAACTTGACTCCATACAGAGACAGACATTTTTTTAAAGGAGAGCAATGAAATTAGAGAATCAAGAAGCATATCTAAACAATTTCCAGCTAAGCAATCCAGCTATTAGTTGGGTTAGTAAACTAATCCAGAACTAGTTTATGGCATTCAGAGTTCTTATACTCATTCAATCAATATCATAAGACACAGTTTACATCAGCAAGAATAACAGGACCAACAGGCAGTAAACCTCAGGAAATCCACACTCTTCTCGCCTCTCTGGTTACTGATCATTAAAAGTTAATGCCCCGGTGTTGCCTTCACTGTAGTGCTTTTAAGAAAGATAGGTCTATCCAGTTCTTCCAGGACATTTCATGGCAATCTAGCTACGTATATGCTATTTAATTTATCATGTCTTGCTTTCTTTTGCTCAGAGTTGAACGCGGCACTTGCATTTAGAGAGTGTTAGCAGTAAGAAAGCCTCAGTATACATAACAGTCATAAAAATACCACTGTGGAGAATGTTGATATCTTAAATAGGAAGCTTGCTTGTTAACATCAGATAGGATGAAAGCACATGCAGCACATATTATGCTACACCATGGAGAAGAATGCTTGCGGTCTTATTTCTGTTTTGGAAATTTTAGGGTGAAAGAACTGTAGAGTTTTTTGATTGGATTTTAATACTTGCAAACTTGATTACACAGAGCAAGTCTGAAGACAGAAGTCCTGCAGGAGCTAATGCTCTCAGAATTTTCAGTTCCTCTTTAGATTCATTTCTGGTTGGGACAAGGACTTTGGCCCCTGGAAAGGTTATTTTTACTGCTACAATTTAGAGCTCCTTGGGACCATATTCATGAAAATCATTCTTCACGATATTATCCTTGTCTTCTAAATATGCTTGGTCTAGGTTACAAGTGTTTTTATGATGAGGATGAGGGCTTTGAGCTTGTTTGAAGTCTTAAAGTCAATAAATAAAATTTATATCAATAAGTACTTTAAATAAATACCTGCATTTTATAGCAACAAATACTTTATGTCAATAAAATATGTAAAAATAGATTAACACTTCATCAGATATGATCAAGTTACACATACTTGTGGCAATCCTTTTAAGAAAAGTATGCTCCTGATTAAGACCATATCATTTCATGACCAGATGCTTAACGCTGCTGTAGTTAAACTGGGGTGTAGCAAAGAAACAGATTTGTAGCCAACTACTCTGGTACTTTTAAAATATATCCCTCCCCCCCCCCTCCCCTCCCAGGTCTTTCAGATCCTACATTATCTCCTTCCTTCATGGACAGGTTCTCACTTTTTAATCTCTACTGACTGATCATAACTCCTCCCTGCTGTTGCCCCCTGCACCTCTCCGCTCACTCTTGGTGGCCAGACCATGCTCTCCACGGGTGTTGTAGCTCTCCACTACTGAAGAACAAAATGAGCAATAGATAATACAATGCCAGATGCTCCCCATCATCATCTTTCTTTTTATTTTATATGGGAAGCAAAAAAATCTCACCAACAGAAAGCGACTTCTCATAGAGGCAGCAAGGCCTTTAGGTCTGAAGGGCATCGATCTAAGTGCTTTCCTGACTGGGAATTTACTTAGCAGGGGCTTTTCTGCTTTAGGCTTTCCTGAACTAGGTCCCATAATTAATATCACCATTATGTGATATTTTATATAACTGAAAAACTTAAAATGGTACAAACATTTCTACATTTTGACCCAAAGTAAATTACAGAAATTAGTCAGATATTTTACATTATATTTTCCATGAACTTACTAACTCAGCAGAACAGTGTATTTTTTTCTCTTTCAATAATTATTAAGTTCAACCATATGTTTCTTCAAGCCATGAACAGAATTCAGAACCTGATAGACCCAAATCAATATAGACAGCAATCCACTGCAACAGCAGTCAAACCGATGTAAGAAGCCAAGATATGAAGGATGAATTTTGAAAGGATGTGCATTTCCTACTCCCTGAGAACCAGATGTTAGTTATTAAATGTTAATAGTGTATTACATATTGATTTTCAATTTAATTTTTAGCTTAAAATTTAACTGCTCTGCAAGCCTCTTGCTTAAAATCTTTTAATGTTTCAATTTTGTATTTGGAGTAGACTGAAACCTCATTTTGTTGATTTAGATCTGAGTCTTCATTTCCAGGCAAACACTGTAATATATAAATACATCTTTTGTCACAGGTGGCAGGAAGTGGTTAATTATTTATATTAAAAATAATAACCAAAGTATACATACTGACAGTATGAAAAAAAATTTATATAGTTCAGGTATTTGCAAGGAAATTACTTACAGACTATCCTCATAAATTAGTTTAATAAAAATGTCCTTGGATAGATGTCTCTGTTTATATCAGAAACACATGAGTTTTAAAATCCCTTCTCAACCACTCGTCAATATTTCTAATAACACTAGTTTAAATACTTTTTTAAATCATTGACTGAAATGATACTATTACTTTTGGCAAATAAAGACAAATAATTATATACTATAATGATTATAGCCCCTTGCAAACATAAAGAATAAATACAATCTGATTATATTTTATCTTCCCAAAATATGATAATAGAAACTTTCTATTGCTTGTTGAGAACACATTAAAACACAGTTTACATCCTTTCTAACTGGTCTCCATTTCAATGACTGCTTTATCTCTTCTGTTTCATGACAATGCAGTAGCAGCCTGGTTATACAGTGTTAAAAACCCCAAGGTTTTGCGTTGAAATTAATAGAATAGATTGTCATTGACTAGAATTGAAAAGTATTATTTTCTCAGGTACATGATTGTCAGTAACAAAATAATTACACAAACAAATAGATGTTCTTTCTACAATGTGTAATTTTTGTTTGGATTCTTTTGAACAAAATATGTCACTTTTTAGACTAAGTCGTTTCAGCTCCATTGCAAGTGTTATTTATTGGTGCCATGAACAACAATGTTGCTAACTTTTAAAACAATTTGGGTGGTAGTAGACTCAGAAATTTAACCAGCAATATCCCATTCTGTTCCTACAACCTGACAGAAGTGATACTGGAAGCCCTATATTTAATTTAAGGAAAGTTAAAGTATGTTTTTTTCACTAGATTTAATGCATGACCCCACCCAGACATTTTGAATGATAGCTCTATGATAGTAAGTTGCAGAGTGAAAGAGCAAGAGAGAGCGCGCAGGAGACACAGAGCGAAGAAAATAAATACTTGTGGATATCTCATTTTATTCTGAGTCATACAAAGAATTAATGGATTTCTATTTTTTAATCTGCTTGGCAAAAAGCAAACAAACAAACAAACAGAGAAAAGTGAAGACCTTTCCTCCATGTCCATATTTATGCATATTTCCACCATGCCCCCTCTGGATGCTGATAATCCCAGTTGTTACTGACATTCCCAACATTCTCTCTTTCACAGATGGAGACAGATTCCATTGTATATGAGTAAGACATTTGGGAGATTCTTCTCAAGTGTCATTTCAAAAAAAGGACATCCATTTAGTGGGCATTTGATTAGCACACATCAATACCACAAAATTGAAAAAAAATGCAGATATTGTTACTATTTTTTCTCTATGTAATTACATCCATCTAAATACTGTTTTCCAGTGATTATAGGCTGCTTTTTAGCATGGAAAAAAGTAACTTTATCATCACTGAGACAAACCCGAATCCTGTGTAGCTCAGCAAACCAAATGTTGCCATCTTTAGCAGATTTGTTCTCTGTTCTGTTTGATGTTTATTTTCATGCTTGACCTTCAGTATGTTTTGAAACATCTTTACATGGCAGGTAAAGCAAAGCAAGCTGCAGGCATAAACCAGTTTCACGTCAACTAGTTAAAGTTGAAGTACCTTATCTGATATCCCTTTACTTATTTAACAAAATCCATTCCACTTTTAGTCTGAGTTAATATCACCTCTCTTAGCAGTGTTCTCAAATGTTAGAAGAAAAAGTACATCCAAAAGTAAAGAAATGATTGCTGGGATTTAGCAGTTACATCAGCCTTCTGCCTGTGCTGGGCTCCCACCCACTTTGTGTTAATTGAGCTAGCGGTTAGAAGGACAAAACAGCTTTCTTAGCAAGGGCCAAATATGTTGAACAACAGGTCACAGCACTTACCAAAATTAAAGAAGGATAAGTTATGAGCTATGGAAAACAGACAAGTTGAACATGAACAGTATTTGACAGGCAAGTTATAATCATTGTGTGCATGACTTCAGTGCAGTTGTGCAAGTGATAAGAGGAATTAGTTCTGGCATGATTGAAATCACAAGAACATCTGCCACAAAGGAACAAACAAACAAAAAACCCCAACAAGACCTTCAAAGATGTCTTTTTTTAGCAAACTGTAGTTAAGCTACTGAATAGGACTTAATCGGTACATAGGCTTTGTGCTACTCACTGCAGAAGTGAGCCTAATTCATAATTAAGCCATTCATAAATTTAGATTTATATATAACTAGTTTAGTCATTCCTGCTAATCTGCAGTTGGAATTTGAATTCAGGTGGTAAATGGCACATTGTTACCGCTTTGGCATTCCGCAGCTACGCTTTCAGCATGACAGATTTGCTTGTTGCATGTGTTAACACCAAACAGCTTCTTAAAACTTAGTATAGTTTTTAAATAACATTTGGTGATCCTAATTGGGTAAAAATCTTCAGATGAACCACCAGCAGAATGACTTCTTATGGACAGTGTGTTAGATGTCCAGCTTTGCAAAACATCACTTAGCATAAGCAGTATAGAAAGCTACCTTGGAAAGAAAATGTGTTTAAGTATTCATTCTTGTTACTTGGGAAAGTATAGCCATTTTATACTGCTCCATTCTTTAATAACAAAATCAGAAGGTAGTGGTTGTTTTTCCTATTCTGCACCCCTGCTTAGTTAAAAAATCTTTTGCAGAAGTGAAAAAAAACAAAAAACAAACCCAAAACTATGTCATGTAATGCAAAAAATACTGCAAACAAAAAAGTGCAAATTTGTTTATTTTCAAACAAAAATAATGTAAAAAAAGTCTACAGACCTCCTATATGTGAGACTGGAAAGTATTAAGGATAACAAGCCTTGGCACAGATACTAAATGAATGCCCAGAGTTAACACATTTGAATTGGGAACAAGACTCAAACAATTGAATTTTGGCATGCTGAGCAAACATGTAATGCAGCAACAGAAGAAATGAGACATAATATTGCAAAGTTAGTTTCCCATTTTTTTTTTAGAAAGGAAAGGAGTATAGAGCTGAAGATGGGGAAGAAATTACAGCCACATTAACTTAACCTTAGATGTGTGTAAGCTTTTGAACAACTTCAGAAAGGAAAAAAAAAAACAAAACAGAAAAATGAAGGAAAAATGTAGGAAAATATGAAAACATGCAACACAGTTTTACAGAGTTAAACAAAAGTTAGCATGCCTGACCATTGCAAAACCTTTTTTTAAAAACTATCTTTTTCTAGAAATAGAAAATTATGTTTATCTAACCCATCTAAATGTCAATAATACATATAATATTATACGACATAGTACATTATTAGACAAACTGAAGAAAATAGAAATTGATAGGAAGTTGGAAAAGCTGGTAGTAAAAAGCGCCAGCAAGTTGAAAGAAGAACTGTCACAGAAGACAGAGAGTATTAGTACAATTTCCCAAGAAGCTGCCCTGACTTACTTGATATTTTCATTACTGTCATTGACCTAAAAAATAAGTATGTGTAGGGTACGTGTGTGTGTGTGTGTGTGTGTTTTGTGTCTACTAGCTCTCTCCAGCCCCTACCCCACCCCCTGCGCACAGTGTGGTAAAATGTGCCGATAGGAAGTATCATCAATACACAGCAGGATCAAAGTACAAGGATGGAGGAACGACCTTGAATTCCAGAGTAACAGCAATGGAATATGGAATAAAGTGTAAAGTACAAGGGCATGTATTTATGCACTGGAACTAATCACAAGAATTTCTGATCTATGATGAGTACTCATCATGTAGAAATGACAGATGAAGAAGATTTAATATATTGCTTCATCCCAAAATGATTATAAAGTACCAGTGTATTACAGCAAGACATAGGTGAATTTAATCTTATAATGCATCAGAAGAGAATTTTCTTGTGTTCTGTTTAAATCCTCAGATTGTTAATTGGACAGTTTTGTTTAAATATATGGGCTTCTAAGTCTATGCTACAGTATGAAAACACAGGCAGATAAATCATCAGATTGTGTTTTAAAAGGAAAATACTGCTTTTTAACTAAAAGGAAAAATCAGGTTGTGTTATAAAATTTTCATCAGCTAGCATACCTCTTGGTGCCCATTGCAAATACTAATTCTGGATTTATAATTACAAAGTATTTACATTATGTCTCCCATTCATCTACAGAATTTGATACTGTTATTTACTCCCATCAATGCAGCTTCTAAAACAGAATAAGGACCCTGAGCGTGGGGACAGTTAAATAAAATAAATAGAATGGGATACAACAAAGCCGCTTTCTTCCTATAGAGAGGACTAATCAACAGGGATCTAGATCTTCTACTTCATTTTGTTATAAGCCTCTCCCAAAAATGTAGCCTTTCTCTCAAAAACTGAAAAGGAATGTTTTTTCTTTAAAGATCTAGTTGGAAAAGGACAATTTCTTTTTCAAGCTCCAGAAAGCAGTGAGGTCTTGGAAGACTGACTAGAGAGAACTCATCTGGTGAGAAAACTCTATTATATTTCTTTTCTGTCTCTAGGACTTCAGCTCATGTTTTCCTCTCCCTGAAGCCATACGGTGCAATGACCTTGGCTGGCTGCCAGACACCCACTCAGCTGCTCTCTCATTTTCCCCCCAACAAAGGACATGAGGAGAAAATAGGATGAAGAAGCTCATGGGGCAGGATAAAGACAGGGAGATCACTTGCCATCAGGGGCAAAACAGACTACTTGGCAAACATTAACTTAATCTATTGCCAATTATAATAGATTTGAATGGTGAGAAACAAAGATAAAAGCTATAACACCTTCCTTCTACCCCTGATTCTTCACAGGCTACACTTCACTCCTTCATCCCCTACTCCTCTACCCAACCCTCACCAAGAAGTGCAGGGCAATGAGGAATAGGGGGCTGTGGTCAGTCCGTAACAGCTGCTTTCTGCTTCTCCTTCCTCCTCACACATTTCCCCCGCTCAAACATAGGCTCTCCACAGGGTGCAGTCCTTCAGGTTTAACCAGTGTGAGTCCTTCCCACAGGCTGCAATTCCACCATGGCGTATCCTGCTCTGGCATGGAGTCCTCCACGGGTGCTCCACCATGGTCTCTCCAGGGGCTGTGAAGAAATCTCTGCTCTGGCGCCTTTAGCACCTCCTCCTCCTCTTCCTCTTCCTCTTCTCACTTCAATGGTTTCAGGGCTGTTTCTCACACTTCTTCCCTCACTCCTCAGCAGCTTTTTGCCCTTTCTTACACACATATTCCCCAAGATATCATCATCTTGGCTGAGAGGTTCAGCTGTATCCTGTGGTGGGCCTGCTGGAGCAGGTCGTGACTGGTGAGTTCTGACATGGGACAGCCCTAGCATCTCCTCACAGAGGTGGCCCTGCAGCCACCAAACAGCAAACACTCAGGCATGGACACCCAGAGCTGCTCCGCGCAGACAGCCGGCCAGTACCTGTTTCCATGGCTGGACAGCCAGAACCTCATTCCCACAGCTGGCGAGCCAGAGCACATATCTGCAGCTGTCCGGACAGAACTGATCAACTCTTCCCCCAAACCTCTAGCCAGCTGGCCAGCTAGAACCTCTATCCCTTAGCTGATCAGCCAGAGTCACTCTGCCAGGCTGGTGAAACAGACCCTCTCTCCCAGCTGGTCAGCCATAACTTCTAACCCTGATGGCCAGCCAGGGCCTCTTTTCCTGGCTGGCCAGCCAGGGCCCAATTCCTTTGCCAGTCAGCTGGAGCCCAAATTCCCCAGCTGACCAGCCAGAGCCCCCTCTCCCCCAGCCAGCCAGCCAGAGCCCTCTCTCCCCCAGCCAGCCAGCCAGCACCTTCTCTCTTAGGTGGCCAGCCAGGTAGTCCTCTCTCTCCCCCTGGCTGGCCAGCCAGAGCCCTTTTTCCTTGGCCAGCTGGAGGAAAAACAGCTCTGATGTTGCCGACTCCATGTCCCTCAGGGTCTTGAGCTCCCACTATGTCATGGTCTACATAGTCATGGTTTCTGTTAAGATCCCTGACCAGTTCTTATGTAATTTTATCACCCCAGTTGGTGCTTCTAGTACTTGTGCTGCACAGTTGTTTGGGTACCTCTGAGCTGCAAATAGCAAGCACTTAGCATTGTTATAACCTTTCTCTGAAGCTGCTGATGCAGTATTTCCTGAAGTCTGCAATATTTCTCCTTCCATTTTCTCACGCCATTATTTTCATACTGTTGTTCTCATGGCCTTGAGCCTGTAAAGCCCAACAGTGCTCGTATGGGAAGAATTGATGGGAAGCAACAACTGTTTGCAGAGCGGGAAGGGGGGAACAATGGGGACAAAACCTTTCCTCCACTTCATTACCTTGTTTTGTACATCTTAGTTTATGTTGGCAAAAACTAACCACATTGTACAACAGAGTAGTTATTAAATCATTATTTTATCATCATTTATGATTATTTAATTCATTATTTTATGATTATGTAAATCATTATTTTGTTCATTATGTGAATTAGAATCTAATTAGTTATAATTTAATTAATTATAAACCATTTTAGATTTATTTTTTAAATTATAATCATTACCATTATTTATTCATTATTTTTCAATAGTGTACATTATTGGAGCTTTACAACCAACATACAGTATTTGTACATGATCACCATAGTCCAGTCAACACTAATAGTGTCATGAACAACTGAATGGGAGATTAAATAGGTCCTTATAAAAAGGATACACCACGCAAAGGATACAGTAGAGCTGCGTCTTCCCACCAGGCAGGGGGTCTCCGGTTCCCTGAGGACCGAGCCC
>RSEF01000001.1:123121107-123138380 GCA_003993805.1 Himantopus leucocephalus | reverse complement strand
TGGGCTGGGCTGGGCTGGGCTGGGCTGGGCTCCCCCTTCCCCAGGCCACGCTGACCCCGGGCAGCCACAGGAGGACCTGAAGTAGGTGTGGGCAGCCCCACCCACACTCCAGAAACAGCCAGTCACAAGGCAGCTAACAATCACCAGCCAGCCAATCCGGAGGCAGCTAACAGAGGCCCTGGAAGGTTCTGGAAGCGGCTGCATAGAGAAATGGTTAAGTGGGGTTTAACAGATAAATAAATGCTGCCAGAACAGCCAGAGAGAGCGACGGGGTGAAATAAAATAAAAATAAAACACACGCAGAGAAGCTACTGCCCAGAGGGACAAAGCGGCGCTGGCAGGCAGCTGCTGGTGTGGGCCGGGCCCGTGGCAGCTCCCCACGGCTCGTGCGGGGCCCCACAGCCCCGGCGGTGCTTCGCCCCGGCCAGCGGCACAGCGCGGGGTGTCAGCGGGCAGCTCTGGCAGCGTTCGAGAGTAACCTCCTGCCAAACCAGGCATGGCTCTGCTGTCCCCCACTGCGCAGCCATGGGTGCTGCTCCGGGCATAGGGCTGGTGTTTGGGATAGGCTCCCAGGAGAACAACGTTGAAACCCTGAGGATGCTTGCATATTTCTTGCGGAATTCATTGCAAATTACTCTTGACTTACAGTGTAAAGAAATCATTTGCAAACCCAGAATATAGAAAATCTTAAACATGTAAAACTTGTCTCTTAAAGAATAATGACACATGTGGAAAGCTGAGGAATTTTGACGATTAAAATCTACAGTCACTTACTTCTTCATTCAGAGATGTGATATACTTATACCTGCTGTACTTATACCCCCCATGGCCTGAGATAAAGACAGGAGATTACCAATTACCCTCACAGGCAAAACAGACTTGACTTGGAGAGATTAATTTAAGTTATCACCAGTTAAAACAAGAATAGGATAGTGAGAAATAAAAACAACTAAAACCACCTTCCCTCACCCCTCTTTCATCCCAGGCTCAACTTCACTCCAAACTCTTCTACCTCCCACCCCTGAGCAGCACAGAGGGATGGGGAATGGGGGTTGAGGTCAGTTCATAACGCTTTGTCTCTGCTGCTCCTTCCTTCCTTCCTCCACACTCTTCCCCTGCTCCAGTGTGGGGTCCCTCCCACAGGATACAGTCCGTCACAACCTTGTCCAATGTGAGTCCTTCCCACGGGCTGCAGTTCTTCACGAACTGCTCCAGTATGGGACCTTTCCATGGGGTGCAGTCCCTCAAGAATGGACTGCTCCAGTGTGGATCTCCCATGGACCACAGGTCCTGCCAGGAACCCTGCTCCTGCCCTGGCTTCTCTCCGTAGACGGTAGGTCCTGCCAGGAGCCTTCTCCAGTGTGGGGTCATCCATAGGCTGCAGAGTGGCTATCTGCTCCAATGTGGTCCTCGGTGGGCTGCAGGGGAAAATAACTGTTCCACCATCGTCTTCTCCACAGGCTGGATGGGAGTCCCTGCTGGGGGTGCCTGGAGCACCTCCTCCCCTCCTCCCCCCCTCCCCCGGGGGCCGGCAGGGCTGCTTCTCACACGGTTCCCCTCACCCCGGCTGCCGGGCAGCGTTTTGCCCTTTCTGACAGAGGCTTTCCCCGCGGCGCCGCCATGGTGGCTGCGGGGCTCAGCCGTGCCCTGCGGTGGGTCGGTTGGAGCCGGCTGGAACCGGCTGTGTCCGGCTCGGGGCAGCCCCAGCTGCTCCCCCCAGGGGCCACCCGGCAGCTCCCTGCTGCTGAAACCTTGAAATGTTAAACCCAATACACAGCACAGCCTCAAAGCCACGAGCCCCTGTGGAAGGGAGATGATGAGCCATGACCCCTCTCCTGCGGCAGAGGACATTCCAAGCTCCAGGCACCACTTGATGCAACAAGACGAAATCATAATCTGAACCGACACACTTTGAGTTATAACTGAATGCTGTGATCTGCCATGCGTGCTTTCTGTCTGTGGCCGCATAACACCGAATCCTGTTATCTGTACTCTCTCAAAACTGTGAGATAGGTGGTGAGAGCTCGCTTCTGAAAGAGGAGTAATATTCTTCCACAGGCAGAGGGAGGATTAAAGCCAAGTGCTTTTAATCCTTAGAAAGACACTGGCCAAGATGTTGCATGTTGGGGTGAGTAAGAGAGAGAGGTAGAAAGCAGCAGAATCACCTCTATTTCTGCTAAAAAGAAAACAGCCGCTGTAAGTTCCATCTCTTTTCAGTTCAGTTCTGCATCTTTGGTAGTCAGATTTAGGCAGCAAATACTTTGCATGCTCAATCTTAGCAAGAGTCAGTTGTTTTGATATGTTTATAGAGGGAAAACTTTAAGCTATGGATGAAATTGTTTATTGGAAAAGTAAAGTGTCAATAACAACTGGGAAGAATTTTTCTAGATTACAGTAATAAACATGGACACGTGCTTTAAATATCTCTCTAAGGTCTGGATGCAGAAGAGATTATAATTAATGGACAAGTTACGTGATTTTTTTTTTCTAGATTGAGCTTTTAGGCCCTTGTTTCTGTAGCTGCTGGTGTTTTAATTTTTAAAGTCCTTAATGCTGTCTCCTAAGACTCAAATGCCACTAAATGATACTGTAACTTGTCTTTAACAGTGAAAATGTTAAAGAAAATTGTAAAACTCAGAAGCATTTTGAGGGTGGTGGTATCGCAGAACTGCCCTCAAGAATCTTACTCTTTTTATCTGGGATCCATTCTTAGAGGCCTAGTGCCTAATAAGAGTTCAAATCTGTCATTATGGCAAGTCCAATTTTAACAATGGAAAAACAGACTCAAAATGGCCTCAAGTTGCACCAGAGGAGGTTTAGATTGGATATTAGGAAAAATTTCTTCACCAAAAGGGTTGATAAGCACTGGAACAGGCTGCCCAGGGAAGTGGTGGAGTCACCATCCTGAGAGGTATTTAAAAGACATTTAGATGTGGTGCTTAGGGACATGGTTTAGTGGTGGACTTGGCAGCGCTAGGTTAACAGTTGGACTCGATCTTAATGGTTCTTTTCAACCTAAATGGTTTGATTCTATGACTCTAATATAATAGAGAAACAAGACAGTCAGCAAATTTGCTATAAAAATCTAGGAGATGAGAGACGTTCCCTTTCTAAACTGTAGTGCTTTCTAAACTGTAGTGCTTTCTCTGTATCTCTTGTTTAATTCAAACTATTTATTCTGTACCCAATGTAGGGAAAACATATAAAGGAAAGGAAGTGCTTTTTCAAATATTATATGTAGCTGACTTTTACATCATTTTCAACAAATAACCTATATTTCTTGTCTCTGTGAATGTCTGATTCCCTAAATACTAAATGAGATTCCTAGCTTTCTATTACAAAACCAAGAAACGGTTCACTTTTTACTGAATTCTTTTGTAAAAGAAAATAAATACAAATAAATGTGTACAAATAAGTAAATGCTTGATAAATGCAGTTCTTTAAAACTGGTTTCTAATACTAGCCTGTACTTTTGCTGTGTTTTTCTAATAGATAGAAGCTAAGAATTTAAGAATACAGAGCCTCAAGGTAGCTATCAAGAAAATGAGGTTTGAATAGAAATCATCTTACAGGTTCAGCATCTTTCAACTACTAGGGCAATTTTAAGCAGGCCTTATTCTCAGAAATCCACTGCTACTGTTGCCACCTTTGGTGATGCCATTCTCAGACGTTTAACAACTTCAGCCCTGTGTTAGAACTTCTTCCTCTCTCTGGCTCGTTGCAAGAGCAATCCTCTAATTTTTCCACGTGACCTGATATTCCAGACACCCTCCACGGCAATAGCAGAAATGCTGTTCCTTGCTATATCAGGTAATATCACCTGGTATCAGCCCCACATCTCAACCACTGAACTTGGGAAAGAGACAGAACAAGTCAGTAACGCACTGCTGCAAACATATGGGCAGTTCCCTTGAGATCAATTGTATTACTGACATGAACAAGTGTTTCCATAATCAGGAACCTGTTTAGCATAGGATATGAAGAACATACTATTCCAAATGAAACACTGGGGGGGATTTAAGTAGAAGTAGGCAGAATATAATTGCTTGAATTGGTATCTAAAGAGCACACTGGAGTTTTAACATTGCTATTCCTTTTAATAGTTTGACAGAGTTTGTAATGGCCACAAGTTAATTGAAAAGTTCCTAATTTGTGGTCATTATTGGAAAGAGAGGTAAAAAGCCAGAGGTTTTCTTTCTTTTAACTTTCTAAAGTGTGAAAAATGAAGAGGAAGGAACAGGGTGAGATGAAAGAGAACGTAAGACAAGAAAACCAGTAAGATTCTTTTCAATTTTTTAACAAGAAAAAAAGAAGAAAAAGGAAAGGATATACGCTTTATGATTCTATCATGTTTTAGACATATGGTACCCCATATTGGTCATTTTTTCTATTTTGTGTTAGGTAGGTGAAACAACATAATGCTTACCAGCAATTCTTGCATGAAATACCTGCTTTGAAAGTTTTTAGAATACACTGAAATGGCATGATGTCCCCAACTTCCTACAACAGACAATTGCTTGTCTAGCTGAAATTGTGGGTTTTGAATTCATCCTGTCCCATCTTCTAGTCATTTGGATCTCATCCAATGAAATTTCTGTGCTAGAACAAAGTGCTTTCAACTTTAATTAATATGAGCATGAACCTGGAGATCACAGTTACTCTTAATGTCCTGTTAGTAAAAGTAAATATGGTGGGCTGCTTAAATCATTTGACCTAATACATTATAATAGAGCAGGCAATGATATTTTTATATGGAAATGGAGTAAAGCAGTATAAATTTTATTAGTGAAAGCATTGCTATTTTAGTTTTCTTTCTGTGATTAGTTGACCACCTCTGAACACAAAGTACTTCGGTTTTGTATAGTCTAACTTCTGATCACATTGTGCAGCATAAAGTAAATTATCTTTCGAAAGTCTTAAGTTTGCGAAGTTTCCATGGTAACAAAGTTATAAGCTCCTAAAATAATGTCGCGGGTTTATCTTAAAACATCTAATTTCCATAAAGCTATTTTCATTACCATTAATTAAGTTACAATCTTAAAATACTTTGCCAATTGTGTCCCTTATCAAGTTTGTCCAGGATTTGTGTCATGCTAACTAGCTTAAATGTTGCCTAAGCCATCTCATATTTGTTTTCAAATATGAGGATTAACTTCTTTTATGCTGTTGGTGTCTGCCCAATGGTTTTTAAATACATCTAGAGATGGAATCTATGTCACAGAGCACTTTGAGGCCAATTTTAAAAATCTTTTGAGGCCAAGATGTGGGGACTTCTTAAATTTGATCATTAAGTTACTATTTAATATGTTTATAGCTAGGTACAAATTGTGTTGTTTTCAAAATAAAACACTAAAAGCTGTCATTAAACAGGCCTTTGTGTGAGGCTAATTGGTGGGAAGGAGTGTTTAGTTGTGTTATATTTTACAATAGAAACAGCATAACATCAGACTATAAAGCCATAGCTCAGGAGGAGAGTTAATAATGTCAAAGCTGGCCATGACATAAATCGCCCGAAAAAAAGGTTTTCTTTCCACCTGAATTCAAGCACAATGTCAGTTGTGTTATTCTTTTGCAGCTGTGTGTCTGTATGAGAGAAAGACAGGGATTTTTTAAAATGTAGAGGAAGTCACTGGAAATCAAACAAAATTTCTGAGCAGCCTACAGCCTGCTACCATTTGTTTCCATTGCATTTAGAGAAATATTCTGTGTAATGACAAAGTGTACTGAGAAGGTGCAAAATCTCAACCTTATTATGACATTTTGTGACTTGTATAAATTTAGTGTTTTATTATCTCTAATCTTATGATATTATTAGAATACATAGCAAAAATATATGCCTGTAAACTCAAGGAAAAAAAAGAAAAGAAAAAAACCCTACACATCCCTGTAAGAATTATTCATAATAGATAAGGAAGTAAACTAGATAATCTATGTACCTCCCTCTCAATGGCTCTGCTACTCAGATATTGTAAACCAATGATGCTCCACTGAAAATACTCGAGCATCTGACCCAAAAATAGAGAAAACCTTCCAATTTACTTGGAATTCTTTTCCCTTGGTCAGAACCTGTTAAGATTTGTAAGTGAAAGGAGGAGATATATTAAAGATAAACCATGGAGTTGGCCATCTGTATTATAGGGCTCTGAATTCAAATGGATGGATATGATTTCCATCACTTAATACTTTCTGGCTTGTGAACACTATGTTAAAAATTAAATTTATATCACTTTGGAGTTCCAGTGGGAAAACTGTCATAGGTAATGCTGGTGTGGACTGCATATTGATGGATTTTACAGTTTTGTCACATTAGCAATACTTCCATGAACATTTATTTTGCTGACAGTGACTTTGACAGTAAGACACCCACTGTACAGAAATGTTGCACTTTCATTAAAAAATCAAACTCTTTTCCCTGCCTGGTGGTCTGGAGAAGCAGTGCATGTCTGCCTTGTAAATTAAGACTCTGTAGAGGAAGTAACCTTGAGATTGCTTTGCCTTGCAGTCTTTCTGTTACTGTCTAGTGGTGGGGAGAGTCTTTTTTTTTTTTTAGTGCAAATGAGTTGTACCTGCTTTTACTCTTGGACTTTGGAATCTCTTTTTCAGATTAAGTGAAATGCTAGAATGAGAGGGATTCCCACCAAGACCATGAATACAGCATCTCTTTATGTTGTAATTATGGTACTTTCACAACTGAACAAATAATCATATCAGTCCTTCTAAGTTAAAGATGTAGGAGAACACTCTAGACTATGATAACAACCTAAAGAGGCCTTGAAGTTATTTTCTATGTTTTGTCCTCTCCTTGATGCAAATAATAAAGGATAGTGCCAGTAAGTTTCAAGCACTTATTTACTTTCTTTTTTTCTCATGCAGTCTGCCCCAGAAAAAATCTCTGACTTACTCCAAAATACCTGCAAAAACTGGAAATAGATGCTGGCAATCTAAAACTGCCTGAACCCAGAGTCTCATTTTCCTTTAAACCTAATTAGTAAAAAGATAAAACTTTAAATGCTTGAAAACAAAATTCCCAGCATCACATACACTTTTTCAAAAATACAGCTAAAGGATTCTACTTTTCAAAAATACATTTTTGCAGGGGACAGGCTGTGAATGCTTCTGTAATTTATGAAATTATTGTAATCAGGATTTATAAAGAAAACATTTTGTAAAATTAACTCTACTGGCTTCCAGTTGATGCTATGTAATAAAATAGACATTGTACACATTTTTTCTAGATGTTACAGTTCATTCTACTACATTGGTTCATTGTTATAGAAAATTATCCTAATCTGTTTCAATGAGCCTGAAAACTGTATTTTTCACTGGACTTTGCAACTATTCTTCCATTAAGATATTACTGTGTGAAAGCATTAGTCAGTTGTGCATTTCTTGATTTCTCTGGGAAATGGATATGCATTCAGGATATAAGACTAGTCTGAATCATTCTCATTTTCTTGTGTTACACAAGTGATAAGCATCAGTGTCAGCAATGAATATCCTTTCCTTTGCACTGGCTGCTACAGTTGGATGTTGACCAAAGATCTACAGAATTATTGTTAAAAGTAAAAAATTGGTGACACAGCAAGGAATAAAAGAAAAAAAGATACATTAAAGGAATCCATAAAGTTTTGACCAGCTGTCATCAGCAACATAGAGGAAATTTACTCTGAGACAGACATGACATGAAATTCAAACTCCGAACAAATTGGATAGAGAAAGCTCTCCAGCAATAGAAGAAAATAAGAAAAATCTTTTTGAGAAAGAAGAAATACAGAGTATAGTATAGCAGATGTGTATGAATCAAGGGGTTATTAGCCAAAGAGAGGAATTAAAATGATTAGTCTGTTTTCACTAGCGGGATACAATTTGATACAATGCACTGCAGTCCATAGAAAGAGGCTAGCTGATTGAACAAAAGACAAAAGGGAAAAAAGAGAATAAGCCATAATTAGTAGTTCATTGTTCTGGTCAATTGTAACATCTTTCAAATTAAGTCAGTATTTGAAATATGCAAATTACTAAACTCAAAGATGTTTACTTGGCCTAAAGTGGGGTTCAGAACCGAAGAAAGTATATTACAGTCTTGTAATTTATCTACTATTCTATTGTGTTACAGAAATCCAAGCATAACAGAATTTGTTTAAAAATTATATAAAATCGTTCTGTTAGAAGCTTATTAGTTAGGTGTAGTGAATTGATTTTTTCCTTCTTTCTGTCATAATTATTGTGGAGGTCAGGGAAAACACATAGCAACTTACTCCTTTTGCTCATCCTTTAAATTAATTTTTTTTCAGGAAATTTCACTGAAGCATTAAATGCATTTGTCACAGCACCTTGAAAAAATAATTAAGTAAAACCAGGAATAAACTTTTTATTTACTATTATATGTTCGAAGCATTTTGCAGTTTTCTTATGATTCCTATTACCAGGAAGATTATAGAAATATTTTTAATCATAACCAAGAAATCAAGCAGCTTGTCAAAACATGAAGACGTAGCTGTAGTTTGACCTACAATGGATTAGAGAAAGTGGGAAAAAATATCTGTACAGGAGCAAACAGTTCTTATAAATAAAGAACTTTTCCAGGTCTCAAGTTTAACTTCTAGATCCAGAAATATCCCACTCACGCATAATATCTCTGTTTCATGGCAACTTTAGAAGTCTGGACAGCAGTTCAGGAAGAGAAGCTATCTGTGAAATATCATGGGCATTCCATTTTGCTGATACAACAAACTTTTCCTTTGGAGCACTCTAATCATTTTATGGCTGAAAAACTTCCTATCTTTGGACTGCCTATGTGTTTTATCTTCATGTGATGTCTTCATCAATAGAGAGAGTTATTTGCAATCTTTGCTTTTAACTTTGAAGGACTTTTTCATTCATTATCTTGATTTTCTCTCATTTACAAAATCATCAGCTGAATGTTCAAAAGATGAAATCAACCCAGGAAATTCTATGGAGAGGACAACAAAACTTTTTTTTTCTGAAATACATGCTATCAAAACAGCATGCATTTGTCAATGAAATATTTTAAAAATATTTTAAAACATGTTCTGGAAATATTTAACATTTCTATAATATTTTAATATGATTTTAAATCTGAGAACTGGGGACTTTTTGTATACTACTAATGTCTATGGGAAAATCCCTCCCTACTGCATCAAGAATTGACCTCTGATTTTCTTTATGAATGACTTTTGATACTAAACTGCAAAATGGTTTTCAAGCTTGCCAAAGCCATCTTCTATGGTGTAAAGATAAAATGACTGTTTTATTACAGTTAAATGCTTCTAATCATTGAGAATCAAACTATTATCTTAAATTTTCTATGTATGTTAATTACAATGAATATGTTCAATATGAATACATACTTCAACATGAAAGGTTCCTACAGAAAAAGCAAACTAATGGTGACAGCTAACAACTATTTAGAAATATTCTAGTCAGTAATGGTCAAACTCTATCATAAATTAACTAAAACAAGGAGATGGAAGGAAGACTGAGATATGTGGCATTTAATCTTTTTCTAAGAAAGTCACTTAGTCACACAAGTTCTTCTTTGCTCTAAAAGCAACTTAGCGTAATTCTATTAGAGCACATCAAGAAACATTTCTGTTAAGTTTTCTGGACGTAAATGACTTTCATGCTCACTTTTCAAATAAAGATGAAAACATTATAAAGACATATTCCGTGTGGCAATGTCTTCTTTTGGGAAGGGTGATAAACTACCTTGCAGGCTACTGAGGCATTAAGAGCTGAGTGCACCTGTACTTAACTGAATACTGATGCTGCTATCATGTTCAGCGGAGCTGCACTGGCCAAGAGGCTCTTGCTGTCTGTCTCTATAGTTCATATGACTGGGATGCGGATGGGCCTCAAGTGGCACTCTCTGACTCCTTGTGAACAGAATCTTATGTAATCAGTCAGAAATAAGACATCTCAGTGCCTCCTCTTCCATCAGACATGCCCAGTAAAACACAAAGAAGAGTCGTAGTCCACGGTCTCATTCTGTCCATACAATTTCTACCTTGAATATAGCCTTGAATAAAGATCTATGAATGTTAGTATGGGCAAACTATACTTTTTAATATTTTTTCATTTGAGCATCCTCTGTGATCTTTTTTGTGCCACAAAGTGTTTCAAAACCTAAAAATAAACAAACACTACAAATGAAAGAACTTTTGAGGCTTTTGATGGTTTTGAGTATTATATTTGGTTACTGTTTCAGTATTAATACTATTTAAGCCATTGACATATGAAAATTTTGCTTTTTGCTTCCTTAAATAAGCCCTTGCTGGCAGCAAGACTTACTAACCAATAAGCACTGACTCCCATTACACTGTACTCTCAGATGTTTTGGCTTCACCAAAAGCAGGTAAGGGGTTCATCATTCAGGGCTTTTTAAAACATTACAAAAGTATAAAAATTGTTTTGAACTAACATAAGTTAGTAGTGAATTTAAGTAAAACAAAATCAAAGTAAAACCTTCTTAATGATTTCTACAGAGCAGTTCATCCAATGCATTTTCTGGAACAGCAGATGACGTCTCATTGTATTAATGGTTGTATGGACTCCTTTAAACATACATTTCCCCCATACTCTTAATAGAGAAGGAAAACAATCTTTTTCCATCTATGAGAGCAGATATCCCATTTTCTTAAAGTATTTTAGTATAATTAACTTATACTCTAAGGTGCTTTACAGACTTGGAGAAGGCAGAAAAATACTGCAATGCTGAGCACAATATGCATGAAGAGGTGACAAACTGCAGTGAATGCCTTTGCAGATATGTAAAAGCCTATACATCTGTACTTAATGAGAAAATAAGATCGAAGGCATAGAGCAGTTTGTAGGTAGCCGTAAATATTCATTATACTGTAAGTACTTTTTAATAGGTCACAGAATTTTTAATAATACAAAAGATATCTGCATTGATGAATAAAGATGAGAGTGGCTGAAGAAAAAACTAATCTGTTTTGTGCAAATTTAATGAGGAATTGAGCAAACAGGTTTAGAGACCAAATCCAGAGGTTTTTTTATCTGCAGTTTTCTGATACGCTTAATCTACTTAATCATAATTTTAGATATCAGATAGTCTCTGAAATGTTTCCATCAAAATATAATGCTTCTAGTTCATGCAAACTAGTACCAGGATGAGAATATTTTTGTAAGTACTGTCCTAATACTTTATACTACTATTGTAATAATGACTGGCATCTTATTTTTATAACTGATGAGAAATGAAAGTTTCTTTTTGACAGTGATTTAGGAGAATTTCATGGGACCCAGGGCTGTACCTTAATAAAAAAATCTTAAAAAAAATTCCTAAATAATGTCAAAGCTGTGTGTATTATTTTATAGAAGTAAAAGTATTTCTTTCTTCAGTTAAAAAAGATGGAGCAACCTCAAATAATTTCTCATCTTTTCTTGGCTAAGAGCAAACATCCACAGTGAAATGCAGATGTTGACACCCATGAGCAGATCACTAACATCAGACACTAGTGATTGTACCCAACCTGGAGTATCTAGACTGAATCTCTACAGCAGTGTGTAGAAGCAGTGGCATTTATCAGGCATAGTAATTGAGTACTGTTTGCTTCTATATTGCCTGCTAATATGCAGGTATACACACACCTGTTTTGTAAGTATTTTGTGTTTTCTTTTCATTTACTCAGCTTCAGACTCTAGACAAGATTTGCTGAGAGAGGAAGCACGGAATACATAGCATTCAAATATGATGGACAGCATTTAGGAATATAGGGTAAGATTCATCCACGGGCTTTGTTCAGTTGATTTCTTCATCTCAGCAAATCCCTTGAGGCTCCCTTAATGGAGAAAGACAGGCACATCTGAAGTATTTGGTAGACATTTTCTGCTAAATGATATGAAATCTCCAGCCCTCTCTATCTCTGTGTACCATCTACCCAAAAAGCTGAGGAGACCTACATCAGATGCAGATGCTTGAAGTTAGGTGAGGTAATTCCAACCAATATCATCCCACAGATTCCAAACATTTCTTGTCAAAATCTCTCAACAACTCAAAGGATACATTCAGCTGCAGTCTGTACTCCTTGGAAACATAAACTGTTGTGTTTCAGGAAGCTGGTAAGCAAAGATTTTGATAGTCTTTCCAATGATATAAAATCTTATTCCTCAGAGAGCTAGAGATGTTCAATGACACTTGTGTGGCATATCCTTTAAACAGTAATTAAGTGCAAAATTAAAATTATATCCTTAGTAAGATGGATCACTGGGGAAGCTGAAATGTTGCCTTTTCCTGTAACCCACACTCATTACAATTACAGTCCAAAATTTGCTTAGGATTTTAAACCGTTAGTATTTAAAAACAATTATGTTAATTTAGGTATGCAAATCAGTGTAATTACTGTTGCTTCCTATAGATTTCCACATAATCAATGTGAGTTGTGTCTTCCTGCTGAGGTCAAGACTAGAATTTTCATTTTAAGGCAGAGTTTTGTGTCTGTTAGAGTGATTAAAGTATCTTTCACTTAAAAACCTGCTGATATTTTCTTATAGCTTATATACCGTAACTGTCAAAGTAAATAGCATATGACTTTGTTCATTAATTGGAGTGAATTTATATATAATTAACATTACCATTCCTTCACATATAAATTGATTATTGATTTGCCTTCCTTTTTTCCGCTAAAGTGTTTTGTGAGTTAAGATTTTCCTTGGCTGTAAAAATTGATAAGTGGAAGTACCATTATGTACTGCGGCTCATATTTTAGTGCCATACAGTACGTATCTTTTGTGTTCATCTACACTGTGTTCATTTCACGCACTGACTTTTGGTAATGCTTGATAAACTTTAACACATTTTCCCCTCCTACAGGTTCTGAAAGGAAACCTCTCAGTCTAAACTGTTGACCTATGTTAGCAACATCCACTAGAAAAAAAAAAAAAAAAAAANAAAAAAACAACAACCAAAAAAACCCCAACGTGTGAGCACTGCTCACACTTCATATAGCTTTACAGTTTTGAGAGCCATTTAAAATGGCTTTTACTTTCAGCAGGCTATATGTGGTATTAATGTTATAATTGTTGTTGTTGCTATATAAGTTGCTGGTAACAGTGCTTGTACTTCAGTTTGCCTGAAACTTCCTGTTCCTTGATAAGCTTGTGTCCTACACTAAAAGCACCAATACTGTTACCAGATTGCACCTGCTTAGATATATTTTCCATTTTGGGTGTCCTGCCCAAAGGTACTTCTACAAAAATTTATTTAAAATTAATTGGCTATTTCTGGAACAAGATGAGGGGGAAAAATTCTTTAGAAGTATATACAACATGTTGGGGGGCAGGGAGGAAGTTGCATTGCTCTCTGAAGAAATGCAGACTTGTATTCTTTAAGCAATGATAGGAATTTGGAAAAGTGCTCAGCCCTGGGATCAAGGATATCATTTTGTTCATAGCAGTGAAACTTTGTGTTGGTGCTACCAAAACTACAAGCATCAAAAAAAAAATCCCGAAAGCAACAGAGAGAACTTCATACATTCCCATTGTCTTTTGAAGTTTTGCAGCTAAATAATCTAGAGAATTCTTCTGAGTTAGGCTTTTCAGAGCTGAGTGGTGTGGATGAGATTTGTTGTTCTTGCTGGTTGTGGCACTTGGCACACGAAAAAGCAGAAAGACATTGTCTCTTGTGTTCTCTTCATCCATGTGTGGTGACTAGTTGCAAGGGAATTAGGCAACAAAAAGGAGTAAACAGAAACTTTGCAATACAGAAAGCTGAAAGTAGAACAGTGGGAATGTGCAGAGACCTGTGACACAAGCCAGGTAGTGCAAGGAAACAGGAGAGGAAGGAGCAGGAAATAGGAAGAGGGTAGGAGGAGAGGGGAGAAGGATACTGGAGAATCAGTAGGAAGCACTGACAGGTGAATGGAAACAGAGAGGGACCAGATCCTAAAATGAGCATTTGATACATGCAGAGTAGACAAGGGACAAAAATCAAAGGAGAAGGGGATATGGCTCATGATGAGCAGGAATTGGGGCAAAAGATTGTTTAGAAGAGAGGACAGTGGCCATGAATTAGGGTAATAGAGGTCAAAAAGTAAGGAAATCTTATTCCTATACTTTTTATTTTTTAATAAAACCCTAAAGGCTATAAGGTTGGAGAGACCACTTAATTTATCAAGCCCTGTCCCTATAAGAGAAAACTATGAAGTATAACGCTTCTGAGTCCTGTACTAAGCATAATTTTACACTGATTTCCTTTTGTACCTAAAACATCTGTCTATCCCAGAACAATTTTCCTTTGTTCTATATTCAACTCTTCTCCCATACATTTATAGAGCAAAATCATATCCTTCCCCAGATTGCAGTGTGCTAGCCTAAACAAGTCAAGCATTTCCAATCATTTCTCGCAAAAAGATTATACGTTCCCCTAATCATTCCCTGTGCCTCTTCTGTCTCAAATTTATCTGTCTTGACAATAGGTGGACGAAACTCAAACCAATATTCTACACAGAGAATCAGTATTTCCTTGAAAAAAGTAAGTTTTTGTATTTATAAAGAACTAACGCCTACATACTTTGGCATCATATCTGCCTTTTTCACAGATGCAATATGTCCCTGCCTGTGTGCACTATGATACAGTTTTACTACAGGAATCTCTGTCTACTGCAATGAGTTTGATAAGAAACATTTGTGAGGAAAAGAAGTATGTGATGATGTAATTGACAAATACGACACTGCATGAGTGACAGTCACATTTCCTTCATTTTAACTGACATTATTTGGTTGCTGAGTACATTTTCATTCTAAAGGACATGGGTTTTAAATATATATTTTGTATTATTATACCCTGCTATTTTTATGTCCTCTCCTAGCCTTCTAATACTAATACAGGAAGGAAAATATAAAACTAAGACATGTTGGCATATGTTGCAGATGCAAAACATAAATTTCCAAGAAAATTATGAGGAATGAAGATAAACCAAATCCTTTCTTTAATTTGGTATAAAAGTGCACGGAGAAACTAGGCTCTGTTTACTGTACTTTTAAATGTGCTTTCATGCCCATGTTCAATACCACATTAATGGTTTTGCATTCAGACATAATATTAGTGGAAAGGAAACTATAATCTTGAGAAAAAGAAACATTACATTGGTATTCCAGTTAGATAACGTAGTCTGTTCACAAAATATCCAATATGCATTGAATTCTACATAGTAAAGTCTTTCAAATGGAGTGTCGTTATATTTCATGGCTCACAAGTGAAACTCAGAACATTAAATATGTAATCAAAGATATGAGATGTAACATAGAGGGCTCAGAGAAAAGCGCCTGCAATGTTTTGGAGATTCTGGGCATTCTATATAAACACCTTGACTAAATTATGTAGTTTATGCCTATATTTATAAACTCAGTTGCTGTGCCCTCCTCACTGAGTGTTTATGACACATTTCCTAATAAGTTCAAAGTGCATTTTAAAACCTTTAGTCCTTTATAATGAAACCACTTTATTAATAATGCCACTAAAACAGTGATTGAAAATGTCATCTTCCCTCTTCAGAATCAGGTATGTATGAAATTGTCATTTAATTCTGATATTCCTAATATGAAATCTAATTTTAAAGAGAACCTCCACTTGTGTGATTTTAAGTCATCGCACCGTACTATAGATACGTACAAATAGCTTGTTTTAGACCTTGAATAAGACAGTTCATTCTCTGAAGAGATTCAAGTCCAATAGATACTGTAGAACTGCCATGGATTAAAGATAGCAATCACAAAGTTTACTCTATTCCCAACCCTGGTAAAACATTCATTCTGTGAATTGAGGTTCTCTCATTCTTTTCTCACAGGCTCCACTAACTTAATCAAATCACTGTAAGTTATCCTTGAAGAATTATAATTTAATGTATAGCAATTATTTCTTTTCTTGTGTAGCTACTTCATTGTAGCACACATTAGTTCTTTGATTCTTTTAATACATTTAACAGAATAAACAAGCTAAGGAGATGAGTTTACCTCAATATGCAAAGGTGGTAAGACTAGAAATGGTCACTGAATGCAATTCTAGTTTTCGTATTGAAAAAAGGAACAGTCTAAAAATTTGCGATAATATAAAATAAACATACATAATTGTCTTTGTAAAGAAAAAGATTTAAATATATTGACTATGTTAAATATATTCAGTGTATTCATCAAAAAAGATATTGACTACTGATTTGATTACAGGCTTAAGAACTTTGATGTAGAATAAACTGAGAATGGTAAAGGTATTATAACAAACAGTGGCTATTCACAGTCAAAATTGGATAGTTGTTTTTAACATTTATTGGCCAGTGGTGAAGGGGTAGAAAAGGTATTTGTTACATAACATAACAAAACAATCGCTGCTGGTCTATTTTTTACAGAGAAATTTTAAGGAAAGTAGGCTATTAAAGACAATAAAGTATCAAAATACATGTTTTTGTGAAATAAGAATTTTAATTTTTTTTTTTTACTTTTTCACAGAGGATATAAGAATCAAGGCATTTAAATCCTTATAGTAGGATATACTGAGTAGTACACATAACTTCTATCTACTTTTGGAAAACATTACTGTTTTATATGGAAAAGTTTGTGAAATGAAAAATAACAGCATGTTTTATGACAGTTTTGGCAGGTTATGGTAATGACATTGAGAATAATTATCCCTAATGTTTAAATGGCATTTTCCATCCATAGATATGAATTACAAGAATGAGAGGAAGAGGAAGAGGAAGAGGAAGAGGAAGAGGAAGAGGAAGAGGAAGAGAGAACAATGAGAAATAAGTAGAAAGAAAGGAAGACTTGACTTGTTAACAATCTAGTAACAGAACAGAGAGTACTCTTCTGTCTGTTGAACCCCAATCAAATGTTTCACTGATTCAGTTACTTTTATAAGAAAATTGTATTTGAAGCACTTAATTGGTCATACGAATCAAAATCATTTACTCTTATCACACACCTACTGCATAAAATATGTTTCCATATCTAGAGTTAAATATATGATACCTGGTAGAAAAACCTACATTTTGTCACAGAAATAATCTTATGTGCTATTTATCTTATTTTGTTGAAGCAAAAATAATAAAAACTTCCAGGGCTTGTGAATCAAAATATAGAAAATTAAAATATTTTTAGGTAACTTAACAAGCAAGATCATACATTAAAATGTAAGGACTTTGAATAGTCTTTACAGCAGAAAAATTATGAAATGCAATTGACCATTATCCATGAGCACATTACTCAGGACTGCACCCAGGCAGGTCTTGAAAATC
>RSEF01000001.1:123080319-123090723 GCA_003993805.1 Himantopus leucocephalus | reverse complement strand
CCCCCCCCCCCCCCCCCCCAAGAAACCCCAAACAAACAAAAAAACCCACAACAAACAATGACCAAGGAGAGATGTGTTTCTTCTTTCAGGAAAACATGCACCTTCAATAAATATTAGGTGTCCCTGCCTTCCTGCTGCTTGAGTTTCCCCTCCCCCCGCCCCCATTTTTTCTGATCACACATTTGCAAGCGTAGTTACAAAATTCATTATGCCATTTTCATAGGTAAAAATAGAACATCACTGCAGAAACAGATCATTCCACAGGTTAACAGATAGAGATGTTACTTCTTTAATACCTGCAGGTCAAATGTAATAGATTCAGTGTGGTTAGGAACAGAAAAAGATTTTCTGCAGGGCTAACTTTCATTGACTTGGGTGTAAACAGAGACTACCTAGAAACCTTTCAGGACTGTATTCAGTGGGCTGCATAGTCTGGAAAATAGTCACAAATACATTTAAAGCAATAGTAACATTCACTAATCACAATTTAAGAAAAAATAATCAAGATTTCTTTAGAATAGATTTTATAATATTTAACAAAGTCTCTTTTTCTTACAATTTTTCAGCCCACTTAATAGCTACATTTGTCTTTCCTGGTTTAAAATGGGCACAGAAGAACAGAGAACAAAACTCCATCAAACAGCAAAAGGACTTTTCTCTTGAAAAGGAATATTTCTTGGTTTTGTTTAGTTGTGGTTGGTTGGTTGTTTTTTAAATTAGATCCTGTGTAGATAAAAATGCAAAATACACAAGGAAAGTGTATTGTTTCTAATCAACTTTTTTTTTTCCTTCTCCAGGAAAAAATAGTTTCCCCAGCCAGATCTACTCTTATACATAGCAGGTAAAGTGTTCATTCATGTCCCAAGGAGAAAATAAAAATAAAAAATAACCACCCCAAAAATCAAAAAGACTATCAGTGTGGCACGTAAACAGTTGCGCAGGATGAAGCAGGTGATTCCTGAGGTTTTAGAACACACTTAGGAACCTTTTGAATTATACTACTGTTTGCAAGTGATACAGAAAAAATGAATGTAAGATAAAATTTCATTTTAAAATTAGCAGCATGTAAGCAAATCATGCACTCGGAACTGTACCATGCACTGAGAACTAAAACCCACTACCATGACATTAAAAAAAAATCTGTAAATCTACTTCCAAGAATGGTAAAATCAGAGTAAGTCTACAATGAGTTTAGGAGAACATCACCTATGAGAGAGTTCTCAAACCCAGCAATGTAAATTCTGTATGTACACAGGCTGTATAATCCGAAGACATTCACAGAAGTGTAATGCAAAGGTGCTGGGGAGGATTACTTCAACTAAATGCTAAAAGCTGTTGAACCAAATGTGTGGAACTGCCATAAACTGGCACAAATCCATTTAACATCTGATCACTCAGACAGTGCACTTACAGACCCACAGGCATGACTTGAATGCTGAAGGTCTAAGGAACAATTTTGACTAGTGTCACAAAGCCACAGACCAAAACAAAAAAGTAAATCAAAACTCTCAAAACCACAAACAAAACCAAATGATGAATTTTTATACTGAATGGTAAATACAGCTATGACTTGGGCTGCAACAACTAAGTGACCGCAATGATTAATTGCACAGAGTTCAACTTTCTCATATGTTCCCAGAGGAAAAAGATGACATCAGTAGCTTACAATACATCTTTGGTTTTATTATTAAAAAAACACAGAGAAAAAATATCCTTTTTGTCTTGCATACTATTTTGAATAGAACCTGGCACACCAGAACATCCCTTTAGTTCTTAGTTCTTCTGTGCTCTTGGATTAGCCCCACACTTTTTCAGCACTACTTTATAAACATGCCCGCTACTTAAATATACATAAAGTCAGAGCTTGATTTTCTATTCTTTGCTAAATCAAAATTCCCCACATACTCACATGGGAGTTATACAACTCCTGAAAGCTTCAATCAGACTCTGAAAGCTGCAATCAGTGCAACCCCCGAAACAGTACTCTTTGGCACACAAGTCTCCCATCTACTTCAGTGGGAGTTCCATGGTTGCAGGGTGTGCACAGTTCTGACAGCGAAACTCATCTCGCATAACATGATAGTCTTAAAATAAACTATATAGGCTAGAGATAAATGTAGCATTCATATAATACCATAGACAGTCTTCATTGAAAAAAGTCAGCATTTGTTTTTTCATAAGTCTGAAGTTAGGGTATTATTCCCCAACACAGAAAGCACAGGAGTACATGAATTACTGCATTATTTATTACCAATGGCAATGCCCAGTCAGGTATAATTCATCTTGAATTTCAAATCCCAGATAGGATTTATAAAATTTGATTTCAGGAACAAAAAGCAAACAGAAAGCAACAAAAGCAAACCTTCTATTGTGAAATACGGATGCCTGATACAAAAGTTATTCAGGTGATTAGCAAAAAACACAGTGTTTCAATGCTGTGCAATTTTATCCCTGTAATTCTCTTATTGCTATTTCTGCAAATAAATCATTTAAGGCTGCATTTTTTAAGAACAGTTTTCTTCCACTTGCTTACATCTCTCTGAAAGTGAAGAAAAAATTTCAGACATTTAATAATAAAAAAAAAACAAACACAGAAAAAAGGGTTTTGACACCCACCCAAGCATCTGATCTTTTTAAGTCTTCCCAGAAACAACTGTAGAGAGCTTTTTTTTTTTTGGTAAACTTACAGACAACATCTAGTGACACCAGCATAATTTTCAACTCTGGCAATTCTTACTGCACTTGGAAGTAATATCTGCTATGTAACACCTATTAACGGATGTGAAACAGTCAATTATATTTTGCGGAAACTATCATTCAGCAATTTGAAAATTATTTTTCCCTTATGTCTTGAGAACCTTTATATGAAGAATGTCTTAGAAGCACATCATTTGAAGGGATCTCCTGGGGACCCATTACATGTAATCCTTTTATAAATTAATAAAGGACCATCTTAAGAATAACCATATTTCTTCCTTCCCACCCTTATAATGCTCCAGAGTCACAGCTTTTTTGGTCAGAAATTAATTTTCATCCTGAAGGTTTTTTTGTAACCTTATATCCTTTCACTCATATTTCATGCTTTCCTTTCAAGTACCTCTGCGCTGTCTGTGTGTTCATCCCCAGGATTCATCTTCCTAGCAATCAAATCTCTCTCAGCATTCATTTTACCAGTGTAACTGCTCAAAACATTTTTAGCTCCCACCCCCTTGCAAGGCAGAAATTGCAATACTGATTACAATGCAAAAGAAATACTTCTGAACAAGGAGGGGTGGGTTTGTTTTTTTTTTTTTACAATTGGCCTGATGCAGATCAGCTTAAAATTCAAGTCCTTCACATTACCATTTTTGAAATTAAGATAACTATTACCAAAAGGCTATGAAAGTAAATAAAATACTAAAAAAAAAGGTAGGAAAGAAACACCAAACACAACAAAAAATTTAATTAAATCACTGGGAAGTTCATGAACATGTAGTTCTGAGCCCATCACGCAAGAGATGGGCAGCTTCTCTATGGTACATACAATTATGAATGTCACGGAAGAGTTGAGCAAGGAATTAGTATTACTCCATTATTTACAACACAGCAGCGAAGGGACTGAACATTATTTTTATCAGGCTTCTTTCAGCATTTTTCCTTGGTTTAACTTGTTGACACAGTATACCAAGTAGTTCAAAGTATCGACAGGTTTAAGAACAAATTCATGCAATAAAGATCTGCCAAGATTATTAAGGAAGATCGCATAGATATAACCTGACATATCCCTGAACATTGTAGGGTGCACTGACAGAAGTATCACTCTGTTCTTTGTACTTACTCTGTTTCTTTATGACTCTTGCCTTGAGTTTCTGTCAGATTGAGGTCACTGGACTACATTGATCTTTGTTCTGATCCAGTAAGCATGTTAGTTTATAAGTATGACATGTTCGAGAACTTTAAAAATAATGCTATATTATTTTATTCATGTTAACTGGCATTCAATACATTTAACACATCCCCCTTTTCTACCCTCTACCCCAAACCCTGAATCTTTAGTTTATTTTGCTTTAATTAAGCTAACAGAATGACATAACAACATTGTAGTTCTGATTAAATCTTTCCTGTTATAACAAAGAAGAAAATTCATTTTGTGTGATCAGTACAGAAAACTATTCATAGTAAGAGACAGCATTACCTCTCCCTACCTGTTTATGTCTATCTGCAACGTGTGCCACAAGGATCTCCATACACTGCTTTACGTGTCTCTCTTTTTAAATACTTTATTATTTTAATTATAGACCTGACTTCATACAAGCCAAATTCAGCTACAGTACAAAGGTCTACAAAGTTAATGGGTTTGAAATTGCTTGCAGCTTGACTGGATATGGTGGAATGTGTTTTAGTAGCAAGAAAATGGATGGCAGTGAATTTGATTTTAAACTGAATTCATAGTATGCTCTAAATGGCACTGCTTGGGCAAAGTGATGAGGACAGCAACTTTTTGTATGAATTTCATATATGAATTCCAAGTACGAATTCCAGCTCATAGCCAGTCAAACAACTGGTATTGTTACTTAGGCTACAACTGCAATGTAAATAATCAGTTTAATATTAGCTAACTGGAAAGGTCATTTTGAAAAGCGACTTTTAATTCATACCCTAATAAGTTATTCATATGCTACAGGTACAATATGTGTTACTTTGTATTTTGCTGAATTATGAAGTTATTCGTTATTCATCAACCTTTGTCTGCTGTTTAGCAATACTACTCAGGTAATTAGAACACAAAATAAAAACCAGTGTACTCATCTAAAGTCACAATAAAAAAATGTAGGTAGGAGGAAAAAGTATAACCGGACAAAGAAAAAAAAAGAGCCACTTCTACTCCCCTATCTTCTTCATTTTTCCGGAAAAGAGCCACTACGTCTTCAATAGACATAAATTAACATGTCAATGTTTTATGCTTTTTATGGAAAACTAGCTCTTGAAGGAACTTATATACTACTTGAATAAGAGTAAATTTATTTCAGTAACGATAGGCAGGACCAATGAAGAAGCTGACTAAACCCCCATAGTACTTAATGTCGCTTCCCAAGTTTATCTGGATGTTGTCCATCCCCAAATTGGCTGCTTCAGATAAGATTATATTTGGATCATGGAAACTGGTGGCAAATGACAGCTTTGGTTACAAGATCTCCAGCCTTACTGAAATTAATTGTTCAAACAGGTTTTTAAAAGACTTAATCTCTTCATCCTATTTGAAATGCTCCTTCTGTATTATATTAAAGAACAGATGAAATCAAACAACTGTTTTTTTTTCTTTTCTAAAAGGAGCAGAAAACAGGTAAAACATTTCAGAAGGTGTTTGTTTTCTGGGGTTTTTTTTAAAGGTAGTAGTATTCTTAAATAGGTAGAAAACATGTAACGAATTTTTAGTGATACACTTCTCTGTCTACCTCCTTCCCAAATTAACTTGAGACAGTAAAATAATTGTTTTTAAAGAACTGTTTATTTCTCATGCAATCAGAAACTTTAGTCAATGGAAATTCTCCTCTGACTAGAATCAGTAGAGTTTGGCCACAATGCTTGTAGTCATCTTCACATTTAATAACTATATTATAAATATTTCATTCTGCAGTAGATCTTACTTTATACTTGTAGCTCAAGCCACTGCTCCCGTGTCATGTCATTAATGATCTAGCTTTTGATGCACAGATGCAAAGAAACTTTCTGTTAATCAGAACTTCCTAAATCATAACAACAGCATAAACAGATGGTATTGTCCCATCCCATGCTGTTTCAAAAATGAAAGCTGTCTACCTCCTGCCATTTCAAGAGATGCTTTCACATACTCCACAGCTCCAAAACCCACTGAAGTCAAATGACTCCTGCTCAGTATGGCGGCCACCAGATTAGTGCAACCAACAGTGCTTCCATGGAGCTACTCAAATACAGGTCATTCAACGGCTTAGGGGTCTTGTTAAAGAAGGTTTTCTAAAAAGTAGACTTGTGTATGCACATTTATTTTTTGCTTCCTTTCCACATAATTTCTAAGTAACTTTTAAATGGATTTATTTTCCAGTAGAAAAAGATTTTAATATCATAAACTGTCACCACAAATAGCTGTAGCCAGATAAATGACTCTCCCTGTTTATGTTCTTTTTTATTCCTCTGTCTCTTATTCTTTTCATTCAATAAATTAAGAAGTAGATTCTGAGCTCATCTACAGCAGAGCAAATCAGAAAATGTCTTCTCCAATTAAGATGTCATCAGTCAAATGATAACAACTAATACAAGAATTTAGCCAAATAACAAAAATAAGAAGATTGGTACCTTTATTTTTGAAGATACCCCATTCAAGATGTTTATGCTATAACACAAGACACCTGAAGAGTATCTATTTTAATTAACTCATTTTTCCTGATATCCTTCAAAAAATATCCAAATCCATACAGTCACAGTAACTCAGCTTCAGAATACAGAAGCAATAAAAAGATTTTGTGAAAGAATGCAGAATTATGTTACTGAAGCTGGACAGCCTCAGATTCTTGAAATAATAGAATGTAGTGCTCTGAATGCTCTGTTTAATATTCAAAATTGTTCCGAGTTTTAAATTAGTTAACAAAAATTGAATTATTTTAGTCAAATACCTAAACTAGAAAGCAGTTAAATACATTAAGGGGGAAAAAGGGAGGGGATGGGATATAATTATGAGGTCAGAATTAGGTCATGATTAATTGATCAGGTCAAAACAAGAAGTGATAATAAGATATAGCAGATACCAATAGGCATGGACCTAGGCTACCAGACTCCAATAAGCCTTCAGATTTGAATACATCGGGATATCCTTAAGTTTACTCTCACATCTCTCCCATTTCTGAATTTCACGAGACATTGAAAATAAAATTCAAGTGACCTGTGGCACCTAAAACCTCAGGATACGTTTCATCAAGTATACTGCCTTTATTTTATAAAACACAAATGTGTGCTAAAAAACAACCAAAAAAATACCAAACCACATAAAAGAAGTGGCATGAATTAGTTGGTATGAACTGTTTACAATATGAATACCAGTTGTTATCCAGATTCTTTATCTGGAGAAGTCTATGTCCTACTCTTTCAATAATGGATTTTCAACTAACAGCCACAAATTACATCACAGTTAAAAACACGTGTTTCCCAAAATGTCATATTAACTTGACTCAATTGTGCTGGAATCAAATGGCATGTGCTGAATGTAACTGAGGGATTACTGGAGTAAATTGGAAGAAAATCAGTAAGTAAACATGAATCACTTGGGAAAGGTGCCTCAAAGAGAAGGTCAGTGAAAGGGCAAACAAATATAGTATTTATTCTCAAAATACTTGTTGAAAAAGAAGGCCATGAAAGGCAAATCATCTGTAAATTGGTCACAACATTCCAATAACATGCCCATAGACAAAAATAATTAGTTACCTAAATAAATACATGAACTGTGCTGTAAGAAAAAAAAGACAGTCAAAATAATGCTATTCAACCTCTTAAAAAGAGGTCAAAGCTTTATCTTTCATACATTTCATGATTTAGAGCCACTGCAAACAATAAATATATCTCTAACTCCATTTTGAATAGGAGTGCATGAAACAAAACTCTACGTATTCCTCAACCATCCATTCTTGAGTCAATCTTTTTGAACACCTCATCAGCGAAGGTTTATTTCCAGACAGGTATTTTGATTCTCATCTTCACTTGAAGAGGAGTTACAGAGGCTAAACCAGCAAATTAAACATTTCTTTTTGTTTGATTTTTTTTAAGGGTCAAAATGAGAGGAGAAGGTAGCAGATGTACTTTAATCTTAATGCAGCTGTATAAATCAACTGGTAGCAGAAAAACAATGGTTAGCTGAAGTCTCAGGATATGTTTCAGATTTTGGTATAAAACTGGAATAAAGTATTAGTTCCACTTAATCCAGTAGACACACTCATCAATTTCAAAAATTCCAGATTTCATGAATTCCCTATGCAAAAAGCAGGAAGAAGCAGGATTCTAGAAAGCAACTGCACTGTGGTGAATAAGACACACATGTTGGCATCTCTTTTGAGGGATGTTCCTTATTAACAAACAGTCCCTTATAAGCAGTTGTAAAGAGAAACTCTTCAGAAAAAAAANAAAAAAAAAAAAAAAACAACCCACAGACAAATTCAGTAGCAGTCAAGAGAGGAAACTTAAAGCACAATGACTGAACAAGTAGTCACTCCTATGAATCTCCTGGATGAGCATAAAATAGATTTAATTATACAAGCAAAACATTTCCTATTGCAACTTAAAAATTTGCTAACCTAGAGAAATGTGTATTATGTAGAGCGATAAAAGAAATAGGATTTTGCAATCTGGGAAGATGTCCATTTCATCCACTTTAAGTCTGTGTCCCCAGACGCTGGTAAAAACCAATGAAGCCTCCTCTTCTGAGTGTTTTATCAGTACATATGTTAAAAAGCAGACTTACAGAGTAGAGTAGGCTATTTTGTTGTTTTGGGGCGTGTGTTTTGTTTTTTATTAAAGCAAAGCTAATTAAATTTGGGCCTTTCACTCTGGCTGAATTGTCTGGACAGCTTTGAAAGGTTAAGAAAAAAATCCTTTTGTTTTAGCCTAATAACATTGCCAGTTAAACTCCTCCCTTGTGATGAAATTAGGAGAGGGAATATTTGGCCCTGGTAGATAATTATGACATTCATAAGCTCTTAACTTAAGGGGCTGGGGGAGGGGATGGCTGTCTGCTACTTGTTTTCAAACTGCTTTGATTTTCTGAAATGGAACAAATGCATCACAGTTCCCTCTGTCAGTCTTAAACACCAGCACTTCCCAAAGAAAAAGCTTCAGTCATTCTTCATAAAATCTACTGCAGTTATATTCTTAGAAATATAAATCCTTAACCTATGACTTCCTGTATTTCCAAACCAGAAGATCCAAATCTAGCTACTGTCTTTTTCTTAAACACCCACAATCTTCTCTATCTCTACTTTAACATCAAAAATGTCATAATCATCATCTAATATTCAGACAACACTTGTTTTCTTAAAAACAAACAAACCCTCACAAACACCTCAACCTTCAGTTGATGATGTAAGTGTTCCCCACCGCTGCATTCCCAAGAGAAGATAAATCCCAAGAGTTTTTGGAACAGCCTCTCAAATTATTTGAATCACTTCAAGAAATTCTCAAGATAACTTCACGGAGGCATCAAAAAATAAAAAATGCACAATAAATCCCTCACCACAATGATGCTTATTAAAATAAAATAATAATTAAAAAAAATCACTGTAGAATTTTTTTTTCTCTCCTAGCAACCTAAATGGGAATATTTTCCATATGCAGATGTTTTCCCACCCCGATTTACCATCCCCTGCTGTGGACTGAGGCTTCATGTTCCTGCTATTTCTACAGCCAGTTCAAAANNAAAAAAAAAAAAAAGCAACACAACCAACCAAAATCACCACAACTGGCTTTTAAATTGAGATTTACTATCAATACTAGATTTATTCAGCTTTCCTCCTCTCCTTTCCATCTCCCCCTCATATCTATCCCCTATAATTTTTACAACTCGGCTTAATAGCATCTAGAATTTCACTCCATTATTTATCTCCTGACATTTGTGATAGTAAGATACCAAAACTATGTAATCCTCCTACGCTGCAGTGATCACACTTCCCAAACTAGCTTTCTACCATTCCTCCGTTAGAGGAACCACAGACCACATCTCTACACGCATTACACCCAGGTCGATCGATGCCAAGACTGAAGGAAGCTTTCCCGTTCTCCTCCCTCCTCCTTTGCCACCCCGGTGCTGGCAACGCTGCAAACCCTCCGGACGGTTTCTGAATCGCTGCTCACCGAGAGACCGCCACAGCTCATCCCGAGGTGGCCAAAGCACAGCACCATTTCTAGAGAAACTGAGAGCATCTCGTGGCTCTCCGCTACTTATCACCGAGATAAACCGGCTGTACGGTGTGAGGTTTAGCGATAAATGCATTGAAGGAGACCTTCGGAGCTGCAGTCTTAATAGCTCAAGGCATATCCCCCTCCCCTCCCCCCCCCTTTTTCTCAAGCGCAACAGATCTCACTGCCCCCTCACAAGACACCGCGGAGCCCCCGGGTACGACATGCAGCCCCGGCGCCCCGGAGGGCGGGTCCCCGCACCCACCCGCTCCCCGGTGCCCGCGGAGAGGGGCGCAGCCACCCCCGTCCCGTCCCGGTGCGGGGCAGGGCCGGGGCCGGGCCCGATCGCCGGCGGCCGCCGCCGTGGAGCTCTGCCGCCCCCTGCTGCCGAGGGCCGGTCCCCGCCGCTCCCACGCCTCCGCTGACACCCAGGTGGGTTTCTTATTTTTTTTCCCCCCTCCCTTAAAACCTCCTTAGAAAGGCCCCGAGCGCGGGTCGTATCTGCTCTCT
>RSEF01000001.1:123050789-123079577 GCA_003993805.1 Himantopus leucocephalus | reverse complement strand
GGGGGGGGGGCGATGAAGCAAGTTTTAGGTCCTTTTTAATTTGGTTCCAGGGTGATACACGGCTTTATTTTTTTTTTTCTCCATGTCTTTTCCGGTTATACGTTAATCTGAGCGAGCAGGCAATATAGCAAGACTAATAATTGAAAAATAATAATTTAAAAAAAAAAAAAAAAAGAGAGAGGCAGCCCCGCTCCTACCTTGCCCGCTACTGAGGAGCAATCCGAGCAGGTAGAGAGGCAGGAGGCTCATGTTCAGGCGCTGGCGCCGGTGGACAGTTTCCAAGCCGGAGGTGCTCCGAGCAGCCCAGGCGGACCCCGCTGCCGTCCGCGCCCGCCCGCGCAGCCCCGCACCGCGCAGCTCAGCGCCGCTCGCCCAGTGCCTGCCCGCGCCCGCCGCTGCCGCACTATATCGGGGAGGCAGCGGCCGCCGCGCAGGAGGCGGGCACACGGCGGCCCGCGCGGATCCCTCCGCCCCACACGCACGGACGCACCACCGACGAGCGGCAGCGCCGGGAGATTCTTCCGCCGCTCTGAGAGGCGACCGCCGGCTCGAAGCCTGTGTCCTTCCCCCCCCGCCGCCCGCCGGCCGGCAGTCTCCCCTGGGGGGTGTAAGGCAGCTTCCCCGCCTCGCCACCGCGGGCCCTCGGAGCCTGCTCTCCCCGCCGTCCCCTGAGGGGGGACAGCCTTCAGGGAGAGGCGGCGGTGGCGGCGGCGGCGGCTTGACGGAGCAGCCTACCGGGAAGCCCCAGCCCCCTGGGGAGCGCGTCAAGGGGGCTCTGGCACCCCCGCCCCCCCCACACACCCCCTTCCCCGGCGGCGGCGGCCCCAACGGCTGCCCGCGGGGCTTCCGTCAGGCGGCGGCGGGCGCCGGTGCGCGGGAGCGGCCGGCCCGCGGCCCGCCCGGGAGCGGGGAGCGGAGCGGAGGGGCGCGAAGGGGGCCGGGGCTGCGCGGGGGCTGCGCAGGGCCCGGCGGATCCCCCCGCTCCTCCCGCGGGCGGCAGCGCGCTGCAGCGGCGGCGGGAAGCGGGGCCGGTGTGAGCCGGGCGTACGGGTGCGGCTTCTCATCGCGTTGGGGGTCTGCCTGGTCGTTTGGCTGTCTAGGAATTCTCTTGTTTTGACTTCACACATATTAGTACAGAGGGGAGAAAAATGCCTCTGCTATTTAATACGACCGTGTGAAATAAAAGCCACACAAAAATGAATTGCTTACCTTTTTGGTGCCTCGGTGCCACTGTCTCAGTGAGGACCTTGCTTTGTAAGGGAAAAAAACCTGCCCTAAAGTAAAGAGATGAGGTGGGGTTTTGTCCAGCTTGACTTTGAAGAGATAATTTTTCTTTGGCGCTAATTAAGCTATGGTCTCCAAAGCAGCTTCTATAAATTTGTCACCTTACCACCTGTATGATACATGGAAGGAGACAGAAGTGGATTTATATTAATGTGAAGCAGCAGTGGTAGTAGTTAATAAAAGATTAATCCAAATTAACACATCCCTAATAATTTTTCCAACCCTTTTTTTGCCCTTTTCAAGAGGATTTGGGTTTTGGGCAGTAGAAGGGAGACAAGAAGTCCTTTTGCAGGAAACTAATACAAATGACATGATCGGTATCTTCAGCTTGACTTTTGCTGCACAGTAGTCTTACAAAATTATGAAATATAGGAGGAAGAAATTATGTAGTCAGATCTTGCTGGGATTAACAAGTTACGTGATGAAACTGACAGGCTTTCCTCAGAAGATGATGTTTTAGGACACTTGGGAACACGTACAGAAAATGCTGGTGGAGGGGACAGTGAGAGCTTTGTGCCGTTGACTTTGTTAATCTACACCATATAAATCAGAACCTTATTGCTCAATGACACACCACGTGGCCCTGCTCTTGAAACTAAAGATTTTTGTAACCTAGTATAAAATGAACAGATTCATTTCCATGTATAGTTAAGTGGGCATGGAACTGTTAATTCCTCATACGGTTTTGGAAATCCAAAATATGGCAGCTTCAGCGAAGCCTTTTAGGTGAGAACTGGATTTATATTTAGGAGCCATTCTGCTCCTGAATGTCGGGAGAGATGCCCGATTGCAGAAACTTTTGGCTGGGGCCTTTAGTGCAGGTTGAGGAAAGCGCAACAAAAGGAAGCTTTTTTGGTGAAGGAGTTTTCCCAGGTAAGAAGGTTTCATCAGCCCCAGTACCCAACTACAGAAACAGACATCATTAATAGATTAATACAGAAAGATGATGAAAACAAATAATAGATAAAAACCTTAAAAGAAAAAGAAATTTAAATCTTACTCGGCAAAAAGCAACGAACCCTCATTATGGAGTGGATAGGGTGCCAAATTTGTCAAATTTATCTTTGGTTTTAATGTGTTTGGAGCACTACCATCCAGCAAAAGTGGAACAGAGAAAATAAAACCAGTTTTAATAAATAAACCCAAATAACTTGTACGCATACCTTAACATCTATTATAGTCTGCTTTAATTAAGGGCCAAAAGTAATACCTTGATCTGCACAGGTGCATAGATGCAAGGATTGGGGGTTGGACTAGATGATCTCCAGAGGTCCCTTCCAACCCTGACCATTCTGTGATTCTGTGATTGAAATCCGTGTTCAGCAGACACCCCACCAAGACACAATATGTCAGCAAGCAGGAAGCCTCTTGCCCCACAAGAGCTAAACATAACAGAAAGAATGCTGATGTCCCAAGTTTGCTTATTTTAAATCATAAATATGAAGAGAATTTCACCAGTGACGGGTCTGAGCAGCCCGTTCTTGCTCCTTTGAAATGGGTTCAGGACTCTTTGCTTCCAAACAGGATTGCTTGTTCTGAAAATTCTGCCTAATTGCTTGCCTGCAGCAGCAAACAGAGCCCACTGTGTGGACTGTCCACGCTGTATTGCTACAGGATTTGGAGAAATCTGTTTTTTGTTTAGCTTCTCAAGGAAAAGAGGAGCATGCTCTTCTCCTCTCTGAAGCAATGGAGTAAAACAACAAGAGGTGGATATAAATCTCAAAGATGATCACATTCTTGTAGTGCTACTGTAAAATAGAGAGACCTGACTGAAGGAAGAGGCAACAGCTGGTTCATCCATCAGTAGACGTGTAGCTCCAAGTGCTCTGTCACATGTACCACCTAACAGGTATACGCACGGATCCTGAGACCACGCAGTGGAGGGATGGAGAGGAGGGCAGAGGACAGAGAACATAAGTATGCAGGGCTTCATTGTTTCTGCTGCTTATGGAACAAGTCATTTGTTACAGAAGATCTGTAAAAAAGTGTATCATAGTGAACCACAACACACTGAGGTCACGCAAACAGAGATTAGAAAGATGCAGAAAAAGTGTTCATCTTTTCTGCCAGACGTATCTATATGACTCTTGGTGTTTGTGACCATACATTAAATGAACCAAAAGACAAGCATTTCAAAGTGCTGTAAAATGCTAATCGGTATCTATAACAACACACCTGCAGTATTTGCCATTCTTTGGCTAATAGCATTCTTCTTTAAAGAGTGCGCTGTTTACTGGGGGGAAGCCTGAGGTGGAGTTTAGCTGTACTTAGTTAGGGAATTAGAGAACTTGATTTTTTGATACTATCACATGCATAACAAACATGCTGGCAGAAAACAAACACATTTTCATGCTATGTAAGTTTTAAAAATAAGACCAAAAATAAACTACAATGAGCATTATCCCATGTGAATGGCCAAGAGGTGCAACATCAAGAAGCACACTAGTCATCCTGCGAGGACAGTCCTTCCGAAGGTGGGGAAGTCAGCTTTGATAGGTTCTTGAAGCAATTAAAATACAACTCCAGTGACTGAAAAGACTTGCCAGAAAAATCTCAGGGGAAAGGAAGGGAAAATATTACCTAATTTTACATACATGTTTGATTAGAACCAAAGATCTTGTGGGATACTGTTCTCGGAATCTAAGTGGATATATCTGTAAGTTCCCTGTCTTTTATCTGACACACAGTAGCCTCCAGCTTTCACAACTGTGCTGTCATATGCAGCTTTTCTCCTACAAAGTTTTACTACCTGTGAAGTTAGCAAGAAAGACAGGGAGAATTGATTTTCCCCCATGTTACGTATTTCACTCGGCAGGATTGTTTATACAGTAGCCTATCAGCTGGTATGAATGAAAGTGGCAAAATTAGGCTCTGGCAATAGAACCATTTTAAACTATCGCCACCGCTCTTAAGTCAGTTTACAAGAACTGAGGATCTGTAAGCTTGCTGTGACTGAACTTGTTTGTCAAGAAGCATCTCCATGGTGTTTTTGCACGGATTACTTTATTTTTAAATTGACATTTGCATGTTCAATGCAAATGTAATTAAATATAGAAACTTAAATCTTGGTGATGATTTCATAACGGATATTTATACTGAAATACACGTTTCCCTGTGGACACCCAAGTTGCCAAGAGGTCCAGCTGGATTTGCTTGCTTGTCTTACATAAACTGAAATGTTAAGGAAGCACCTTAAAAGTAGCTGAGAGTTTTAGGGGAACTTACAATAATGGCACAGTAACAAAGAAAGGAGAGAGAGATCATATGTCTAGAAATAACTGGTGAAGAGTCGTAAGGAACTTGGCATGTCCTAGAGCAATTACAAAATGTTTTTTTGGGGACAGGAAAGGAGAAGAGAAAAAGGAAAGAGAAAAAACAAACAAGGTTTGCCCTTCTTGCAAACCCAGTCTGTTGCACTTGCAGGAAAATGCCTTCTGCAGACAGGGTAATTTTCAGAGGTGCTCATGAACCAAATTGCTGATCATCTCCAAAGTGAGCAATTATCCCAAATAGGATGCTTTCCTATGAACACTGAAAACACAATTAAAGTGGCGCTAAGATAAATTCTACAACAGTGAACAACAGCATTATTGTGGTGAGGAAATGATGCACAATAAACAAAAGAGTTTCATAAATGTTTGCACCACTATTATGTTTCGAGTTCTCAACATCTTATAAAGATTTTCACGAAGATCTAAAATTACTATCATTTTGGATTAACTTTTTATGAGAAAGAGTCAAAAACATTGTTTCCACTCTGTTTCAAGTCACTTTAAATAAAGAACTCCTTCCTGTTAGAGAAACTTAAAGCGATCTTTAAATTATTCAGATACTAAGGTGACACTCATGGATTTTGTGTAGGGAGGATAATTTCCTGTATCATTTCTGGAACTGAATAACGACAAGGGCATGTGTAAAATAATTTTGTCCAGGTAAAGGCGACTGCTTAATTTTTGAAGATAGCAAGGTTGCTTGAAGTACAGTGTGCTAATTTGATTACAATATAAAACATTGTGCTGACAAAAGAAATCAATAAGCTGAATTTATATGTCTGAAGGAAGCATCGTACACTTCTGTGTCTAGTGCAGCAAAATTAGCATTTGAGAGATGAGACAAGGTAATTTGTCTGAACTCTAGAGACAGATTTTCATATCTTCCAGGTTACGGCGTTTCTAGACGTGTGAGTCTATTCCCCTTCTCAGATCAGTCACTCAAAAAACATGAACTCTCAAAAGTTATTATCCCATCACTATCAGCTTCAGATATTTGGGCAGGATTATGGACGCATTGATTATTGTACCTGAGAATGAAACTGCCAATGCTAAGGTGCTCCAGCTGGCTCAAATACAACTGCCTACGTATTCAGCAACACGGCAGTTGTGTACTTTAGCTCTTTTATGGACTGCTTATCAACACCCCCACCCCACTGTCCGCATCTCCATTTCGCAGCATGGAGGAAAGGTCATGATGAAACTGTTCAGCTGTGAATTCAGGAAGAGATTATCAACTAAACAATGACGGAAAATTCAAAAAAATGTGCATTTTCACTTCAGAATATTATAAAGTCATGTGATCTAAACCCCATAGTTTATACCAACACTTATCTTTTAATTTAATTTCAGACCTACAACTTCAGAAGTTCTTATTCATGAGGAGACATCTGCTCCTTTACTGAGATTCTGAGCTCGTGACATCTTTTAGCATCTTGATACAACAAGCAGTTTCAAAGGTTAGTCATGTCAGTTACGCAACATTTTCTTTCACTAGTTTTAAATATGATGAATTTTGAAAGATAAGAATGCTCAGTTTGGTTTCTCTAGACGCTGTATTATGAGAATAAACATACTCCTAAATCTTTTCTAAATGGGGTGATCCCAAATTATTCATTATCTCACCTGCTTTTCTTCCTGTCCTCCTATTATTTTTTTTCCATTATCCTTCAATGTCTGTTGTAATTCTTAGTAAGGTAAGGAATTAAGCACAGTATTACAGATGAGAATGAACTCCTGATTTATAATGAATTATTTTTACACCCACAGATACTGGTTTTTTGACAGCAACTGCCTCAGTCACCTTTCAACTCACTTCAAAGCCAGATTGCAATACAGCACACATCTTCCATAATTAAAAAAAAGAATAATTGTCTTTATGGAAAAAAATTAAATAAATTTCCAAGTTCCTTAAGTAGAACAGGCAACTCCCTCTTCATTGGTTTCTTGTTCAGATTTTCAATGTAAATAATGAATGCTTTCTAATAAATAACCATTTGAGTTAGCAAATGTCAGGATGTTATGACATTTGTCTTAAAGGGGGGGGGGGGGGGNGGGGGGGGGGAGTCTTGTATTGTTAAGCAAATCTATGTTATCCAAAGTTCATAGACATATATAATTTTCCAAAGTTTTTTTCAGCCATTCAAGATTATTTTCTTATACCCACATCAACAGATTGTGGTATATCAAGAACAATAGTTATGGAGCAGAAAATCTTGTAGGGCACTAAAAATTCTCTTGGCAAGGAAAAACTTACTTGGAAAGATATTTAACTTAAAATAGGGAAGCAAACAACCAACAGTATGTAGATATGTTGGTGAGAATCATACTGAAATTAAATGTATCTAAAATAATAATGGTTGATTTTACAATGCTTTTGCTTATTCCTTTTTATGATTCATTTCTTCTGTGTGGATGTAGTTATAATTAAATAACACAGAGTGAAAAATAAATTTTGAAACAGAATTTTTACACCAACTTTAAAAGTTAAAATTTGAATGAATTTTTAAAATTATGTGAATAATTAATTTAATATTCAGTTTTGGAGGGGTTGTATTTGGCAATTTTATCACACAGGGAAACCTGTTCCATAGATCTATATGTAACAAGCTGGAAACTTGAGAAGAATCTAGTTGGGAAATAAACTTTAAAATATATGAAGGCCTAAATTTTCGCGACTGTTTTATGTGAGCAGACCTCAACCTTCTCAGAGCATGACTGGCCCTGTGAAAACATAAAGTACTCTTTCTACTGAAATCCTTGTAAAATGAGGTCCTCGAAGATGTAGTTTCCAGGTGTTTCAGTTCCTGTTTTCAGGTACACATGATGTCTATGCATATATTCAGGCTCTTTAAACTTGGACTGTTCAACAGTGATAGTTTATTTATGCCCCAGAACAGCTGGAAGCACAGTAAGTGAGATCGGTACTCTGAATTAAGATCAGGTCACGCTTCTGCAAATTTCTGCTTTAATTTAGACCCAGAATTCAGCAATATTTTTAAAATCGGAAGAAACTTCTCTTACAACTTTATAGGTAGAAGCCTCTGAATTCTAGATGCATTCTTTGAAAATAAAAAGAACATTTTAAAATCTCATAGTTGCCACAGATAAAGCATGATGCTGCAGAATATTTACATTACTGCAGAAGAAGCAAGATCGTCAGGGAAAACAAGCTAAAAAATCCTTTTTTTGCAACAACTGTGCCAATAACACTGATGAAATCATCAGTTATGTTTTTGACAAGCAAGAGAAATCAGCGTACTGTATATATTGCTGTGCTGACTTGTACTTCATAGGAAAAAGAAAGGGCAGAGGGTTGGGAAGGATCAATATTTGTCAGAAGGGGAGTTAGAAAGGGAAAAATATTATAAAAGAGAATAATAAAAATTATTTTAAAAATATTTTTCTTGAGGATTTTCTGTTTTTTTCATGTAATTTAGCAACTCAGCAGAACATAACCAAAACCTGTAGAAAGAATTCAAAACTGGTTTATCACTGGATTGTTCCCTCTACTTGCAGAAATATAGGGGATCAAGACCCATTCAAGGGATGTGGAAATAAAGAACAGTACCTCCATGGCATTGTCTGCTTTGGAGCCAGGGTATTTACCAAAGTAAAAATTATATTTTTACTTTGGACTATCTGTATTGGCGAAAAGGATCATAAAGGATTGTAGACAAAGTTTTCATCGAAGTTTCCTTTGCAGAAGAAAGGAATTAGAAACTTGTATCAGAGGCAAAGAAGACAACTTGGCACAGAAGGCCCTGGTGGTCCTGGTGGACACCAAGCTGACCAGGAACCAGCGACGAGGCCTATCAATACAAACGGCCAGTAACTTCTTGGGCTACATTATATAGAGCGTTTCCAGAAGGTCAAGGGAGGTGATCCTTCCGTCTGCTCAGTCCTGGTGAGACACATTTGGAGTGCTGGGTCCAGTGCTGGGTTCCCTAGTACAAGAGAGATCAAGATGTACTGGAGCAAGTCCAGCACAGGGCCACAGGGATGATTAAAGGCTTGTAGCATCTGATACATGAGGGGAGGCTGAGAGAGCTGGGGGTATTCAGCCTGGAACAGAGAAACTTCAGGGGGATTTGATCAGTGTGTAAAAATATGTGATGGAGGACAGGAAAGAGGTGAAGACAGAATCTTCTCAGTGGTATCCAGTGACAGGGCAAGAGACAATGGGCACAAACCAAAATACAGGAAACACTATTTAAAATTAAGATAAATCTCTTACTTTGAGGATGGATTCCTAGAGAGGTTGTTGAGTCTCCATCCTTGGAGATACTCAAAACCTTACTGGACACAGTCCTGGTCAGCCTGCTCTGGCTGACCTTGCTTGATCAGCGGTGTTGGACCTCAGGAGGTGCCTTCCTGCCTCAGCCCTTCTGTGATTCTGTGACTCTGTCATATGATTCCCAAGCTGCAAGAGAAAGAATTCTTTAGAACTTTCTGTAGTATTTTCATTTTAGCATCCTGGTTGTCTCAGGAACCTTTCCTCCTACTGAGTGACTTCTATGATGCCATAGATAGCAGCCTTAGAGGTTATTAAGAGGTGTTCATGGCTTTTCATTTACATTAATTGCCAACTAAATCTTCACTTGAAAATGTTTAAGAAAAGAAACATGAAAATATTTCTTCCCTTTTTCTTCTTAATGGCATCCTTGTTGTGAAATTCCAAGCAGTCGTAAATAATGATCAGTATGAACTCTTGAGTTGCATTTTGTATGTGTGATGAATTTAAATAATAATAGTAATTATTAATAAGCTCCAGGAAAACTGGAGTTTGTTTTGTTTTGTTTTGTTTCGTTTTTTTTTTAAAAACTGGTAAAGAAGAAAGAATGACTCTGATTCAGGCAAATCATACTATGTATTAGGAATGTCACTTAAAAAAACAGTTACCCTTAACAGCTCAGGCTGTCTGTAGCTCCAGTAGTAAAATAATTTTGGGAGAATCGTATGGAGATTTATGAGACATCAGAATGACTATCTTTTGATAGTCATGAAAGATGAATACTTTTTGTTTGCTCTCATGAGACGGCTCTATCCAAAGTAATGGTTCAGCCCATTTTTAGGGGTAGGGCAATCAGCCTTATCCTGTGTTATATATGCTACTACAGAGTAAAACTCTTCTCAGGGTGATTCTCTGATAAGGGATAATAGGTACACTCAGTTTTGACCCTTGATGTCCATATCTCAGCCCATTTTCATTATTTCTATGTATTATTCTTCCATTTTCTCTCTTTTTTTTTTTTTAAAGCTCTCTAGATGTTGTTAATTTTTCTCTTGGTATTTTCCTTTAATAGTCCCTATTATAATTTTGTTGCCTTAGCATCCTTGATACCAATAAAAATATAATTCGCCTGCTATTTGTGATTTCAGTCCATGTTTGCTCTTTATTTTTATACTTCTGCAGATCATGTTTTGGCCAGACTTTCACAGTAGCTGGGTACTCAAAATATTTTTCTGTCCCAAGTTATCATCCACAGTGCTAACATGGCTACTGAACTGGAGCATGCACTTTTAAAAAAAATTTCTGATGGCCTGAGGATGCAAGAACTATGTGCTTACTCTCCGTTATGAGAACAGACAGGCGGCTTGCTGAACAAACTTGTATAGAAGATGACACAGTGATGCATGGTACAGCTCTAATTCACATGTTGGGGTAGATCTGTGGTATAAGAAAACACAAAAAGAATTCTAGAAATCTTAATTGGCCACAATATTAACATTTGTCAAGATATTTTAATAAATATTGCAACTATATTTGCCAAAATCTCATTAACAGTACATATGACTTGAAGCCAAACTTTCTATTTCTCACATGTCATTTATTTAAACTGTCTCTAAAAATCATAAACCTGACAGCCAGTAATATATTTTACACTGGCACTGAACCTTTCCTGATTACTTTATTGCCCTTGCTTGCAGCGTTTCTACTTGGGAGTCAGCTTGACGGAATTATTTTGGATCAATGTTTTAATTGTGGTCTAAATGGGATTTGGAAATATGGATCTGGATTTTTCTTTCTGTGATCAAGCAAAACCTCCTGTGGTGTCCAATGTGATTTCAGACTTTTTTTCCTATTCACAGTGAAGAAGATTTGCAGAGCTGAGAGGGTGCCTTTTCATAGATAACCCTTTCCATGAAAGTCAACAGAGTAGTCATTCCCTGAGGGCTCCTCAATCCTTAGAAGCCTTTTGAAGGAAAGGAGAGGGAAAATGTTGTAGATTTTGCTCTTGCTTTGGCTTTAACACCCAGAGGTTTACCATAATGTATTACTGAGACTCCTATGTAAAACAACGTAACCCTTTTTGTCTGCGTACTGGTAATGTACTTATTTTCTTCTCATCGATAAATTTTTTCATTAAAAAAAAAAAAAGGTGGTGATGGGGAATCCAAGCAAACACCCTCTTTTTTTTACTTTAGTGTTGAAAACATTTTATCTAACCAGTTGAAGTGCAAAGTTTTACATCTATGTTTTTACAGCTATACCACTTTAAATACCAAAATCATAGACATTTCTTAAACACTCCGTTCCATGATCTATGCACATGAAGCATTCAAAAAGAGAAAATATACTAATCTAGAAAAGAGACTATTTTCACAAAAATATGAAAGTAAATATAGAGTCAAGGCCTCTGGAAAATTAAGTTTTTATATATGTTCAGAACAGCTGCAATATTTTCACTTAAGAGTCTACAATTCAAGCAAAGCGAGTATTTCACTTTCCTGCATGTACTACTAGTTATATTCTGAGAGGCAAATGATTCTTAAATGGCTTAATATAAGTACTTACTGTCTTAGTGTTTGAAAACCCTCATCTGGGAAAAGAGAGACACTTCCCCTTGAAGACTAACAGATGTATGTGCTGATGTACGTGTATGTTCACACGTAGGAAGGAGGTACCCTTGAACAACTAAATAAGGAAATGGATTTTGCATTTGATTCTAATTCTTGTCAGCCTTTTTAGGAGTTTTATTCCTGGAATACTGAGTTCCATAGTTTAGATCTGGTTCATCAGAAAGTTCCACTTCATGTATTTTTGATCATTTCTAGATTGGACAATGGCATCGGGATTTGCTTGGCATACAATTACAAATCATGGAAGCAAAAAACCAACTAGGTTGCAAAGGACCTCTGGAGATCACGTAGTCTTCTCTTTTCTACTTAAAAAGGGATAATTTCAAAATTAAATTATATTACTCAGGGCTTTATGAAGGCTACAGAGGGACTGCCATTCTCCTGAGCAGCAATAACAAGATAGGTATTTAATGGAATTGTAGTCTATTAAGTAGAGAATCAGTGACAGCTGCTGTGCTCTGCATTAGATGAAAAGCATTTTTGAAGGTTTTCTTGTTTGTTTTTTTGGTTTCTTTTTTTAATCTTTTTTAAACAGCAGTTAATTTAGAAACATCTCAAAACATTGTTTGGTGTAGGAACATTGGAATTGCCACAGTAGAACAGAAGATTTGTCTGGTCAGTTCTCTATTACTTGTGCATTGGTGGCCAACTCAATGGATGTCTCAAAAATCCTCCAAACCAGCAGCAGTCTGTTATAAGTCCAATACTTTCCAAAAGCAATAGCTGATAATTGCAGATATTCTTGTCCACATGAAAGATTCATTCTTTTAAAAAATCTCTTCAAGTTTTCATCTTTAGCAAAGCTTTATGGCAACTAGTTTGACAAATTATTTTGTCAAGAAAGTATTTTCTTTATTCATTCTGAATTTGCGCATGTTTTATTCTACCACATATAAATGGTATCATGGTATGATTTACACTGCCTTCCATCAAAATGTATATATATATAAAGCAATGTAAGGACAATATACTTTCTCTTGTCTGAAATTATCTGCGTCTGTAAATTGATCTATGAAAAATGAAAGGTATGCTTAATGATAAAATAGTCAGCTCTAAACCAAACAGCATTATGTTAAGTAAGACTCATTACTTTGAGGGCATTTGGGGAGCAGTAGTCTGAAAAACAGAATGACCAAGCACTTCAGAGTTCTGGTCAAAGAAGAAATTGCAACCTTCTGTCCCTTTGACTGCCATAAGAAAGGCTAGAATACTGATCACTGTCCCCAATTTCAAATATCATAAGGTCAGATAGTCTGTTATAGTCTGTTTCTGATTTCATATACAGTACCAGAAGGACACTGGGCGCTATATCTGCTGAAAAGTAAAGAAAAAAGAAGCTTACAGGACCTCAGTGCATTCACATTCACATCCACATTACCACAGAGAGGAATTCTTGAGGAATAAAGTTATTTTGACAGTAGCTTCAACTGGATCAAACTTGACATATTCAAGGTAATGGTATATTATTATCAGTCTGTTTCTATTTATTCTTTCCCCATAATTTTAAGTCTTAAACCTGATTTCTGTCTTCATCTGTAAGTTTCTGGTTCTTGCTGTCATTCTAAAACTATTGTTTTCTTTATGTCTCACATAAGGATAGATACTTTTTTTATGATCAGTTGTTGGTACCTTTATGAATGAGTTCTCCAATGATATGAAGATCTACGATTACAGCAAATTATTTTTTCAACTATACAAAAAGAGCCTGATTTTTTCAAAATGCAACTAAGTCTTAGCCAGGGCATTTTTTCATTCTTTAAAGGAGGAAAAAAGTTTTTATAGATGACAAATTAAAGGGGGGGGGGGGGGGGNGGGGGGGAATTAATCTATTAGCAAATATTTTACATTGGATTAGCTTTAGCCAAAAAATTGACTTAAGAATGTTTCACTAAAACAGAGATAAAAATGAAATCAAAATAGTTTATTTCAATTAACAACATTAATTAGAGGCCTTACACCTGTAAAAAATTATAACACGTTGGCCAAAAAAATTCTGATTGGCCTATGGAAGAGCTGGAACCCTCTGTCTTATTTTAGGCAACAAAAAGGGCAGTGTACCCACCATTTATGAGAATATAGCAACCCAACATGATTTCAGTGCTTGTGTCTGACTCAGCAAATGGCCCTTTAGCCTACTGAGATTTGTGCAAATGGGTGCTTATCTAAGTTCCCAGAATATTAATTAATTTCGAGTGAAATGATGAAGTTTTGAATTAAAAAAATGACACAATTGTGCAATGAGCGGATTTGGGAGAATTCTGTATGTATGTGGTGGGCTGTAATTTGTACCTTACTACCTTTCTGCTGAGGCATACTCTAATAAAGAACAAAAGTTTCTTTTTGCTTCAACTTCCAGCCTAGAGACTGTGGCTATGTTTGCAAAGACAGCTTTTATTCTCTGAAATGAAAGAAACAAGAAGAAAACATAAAATAGCTCATTAAAACCAAATTCTTCTGTTTGTGTCTGGTCTGCTCGTCAGGAGCTGCATGCCCTGTAATTAAAGTTAACTACCCATACCAGTACACATGTAACTCTACTGCTCTACTATATTCCTCTAATCCAAGAGATTAATAAAACATAAAGCAATAAATTTAATCAAATACCAGATTATTAGAGGTGAGGAGGAGAAAAACAAGCTGCTGCAAGATGTTTGGTCTTAAACGCCTGAATGAGAAAAGTGGATCTGTGACTGCTGGGATAATTTTCAAGAACATACCCTGGTCATTCAGTGCAACATTGTTTTCTATCACACATTGTTTTCACACCCAGTTTTAAGGGCACTCTTCAATTATCAGTTAAAGGAATGATCTGTTGAATTCCCTGAACTGTGTGCTGAATGTTTATTTCTTAGAATTATCTTAGGCTTTAACACACAAACAAAACAGGTGGTTGCCAAAGGCATGAAAATATTAAAAGCAGCAAAGTGTTTACTGACGGTTTGAAAGAGAAACTACACTCCATGAATATCACATTTTTCTTTAATTTCTTCTTGGCAGTAAAAATCTGAATTGAAGTTGGTTTGAGAAAAATTGGCTAGAATAGTGAGAAGAAGAAAAGGAAAGACATGTTTAGATACTCTTTTGTGTTTATCTGTTACAGGACAGAATGATTCGTTTTGAGCAGCATATCAATATCTCATTAGACACAAGAAACACAATTTTTAACATTTAGTAGAAACAAGCTGTATTAGCCTATTCCCTCCATTACTGAAGAATTATTTTTACAGAATACCTGTGCACAGTTGTACCACTACATTTCAATCCTCTGTTTATTCAGCATTGATCTATTTAGGTAGACAAAAATATGGACATGTATTTGTGCCTCCTTGTGCTTTTATGTGACTGTGTGTGCAGGTTTATGTTTAAAAATGACATATAAATACATACTTATGTATGTATATGCACATACATAAGGAATAATATATTTATGTCCATGCTCTTTCTCCCTTTTTGTATGTGGACTGCATTCTGGAAGCAATAAGGTGATTTCTTGTGGATTTATTGGGAAGGACCTTCTTTGACCAGTTACAAGTTGGAAAAAAATCTGCAGCAGAATTATTCCCATCCTTCCGCGTAGCTGCTAATCAGGTACAATGATACTGCTCCTCTTGCTCCTGAGGAACAGAGTGAATTAGTCCTATAGTTTAGAAAGTCATGTAAATCAACTTTCCTGTAGAATATATGAACTGGAGTATAATGGACTAATGTACAGAGCCTTTGGGAGAACTGTAGGGGCATCCATGCTAAGAAGAACGTTGAAATTACTTCTTTAGATTTTTAGGCAGTTTCTCATTAAAGTGCAGGCTACATCTGCAATATTTTCAAAAATTCATGTCACCTCAGTCGACACACCAAGGATAACCTTCTTCTCCACTTCTACTTAGCCCACAACTTACTGCATTTTATTATTTGATAGCATTGGCTTAGGAAGGCAATAGTTGGCTTTAGTATCAGTCATCTAACTGAAGTATTTCCTCCATACTGTCCTTCTAAGTCTCAAAGGGAAGAACACAAATCAAGCGTTTTTACTAAGACTGGTGCACTCTCGCTAAAAGGAAAAGGGCAGGAACATTATTTCAGGAACAGTTTTGATCACAAGTGAATGTAGAGAGGTTGGTTTTGTTTTCCTTTTTTTTTTTTTGACTCGGGAAAGATAATCATAACAGGAGAGACACTGGTGCAAACCAACTGGAAAGGAAGGAAAGGATAATAAGCAGCCAACTGCACCTCCAGTTTACAGTGCCTCTAACGCTATTTGAATCTACCAGATGTAAAAAGCCATCCTCAAAGAGGCACACTGCAAAAAAAACATTCATAATTCAAGAGTAAGAGCTCTGTGTGAAAAGCTAGTCAGGATTGGTGGCCTTGGGGAATGTCTGCCCTGGTCTGGCAGAGAATTCAGTGGCATGTGATTCTTGCCTAAGAAACAAACTCAGGCACGATAATAGAACCTGAACTATTTTCTGCAATAAAGGTTTCAATCAGATCTATCCTTAGTGTAGAAACTCTACACTCACATTAAAACATAGCTGTGGATTACAGACCTTCCCTGGGTTTTGATCTGCTACGTTGTCTTTAAGAAAGCTGTTAATAGGTTTAGTGGACAAGAAGACGACTCCAGCATCTGGAAGAGGTATTGACTCTTTCAGAGTGGACATGATTAAAGATTAATAAGTTCTTTTATCTTTTGTATTTCATACTTCTTTTTCTGTTCTTTAGGATATTGTATTTTTCCTCTGGCTGTATAACAGATACTGTTTATTGCAATTTGCCTTTCAAGCGTAGGGGAATATTGAAAGCTTCTATAGGGGAGCATACGAGGACTAAGTGCTGCAGCTTCTGTTTCTCCCCTCCTTTTTGCAACCTTCACGTGTAAATTTTATGCATCTGCGTGCTTAAGCCTTCACAACACAGGTATATACCAATAACATGTATTATCTGGGTGTAGTTCACATCCTCTGTATGCATCTACAGCCGAGGAGCTCTAGTGGGCATACCATGGTCAGGCAGTGAAGACCTCAGTCCGTATTACTTCAGCTGAATCTATCTATTCAATTAAAAGTTAGAGATGACTATTCAATTAGATAAGCAGCTAAAATTAGATAGCTCTCCATGACAGCATTTGTTTTCCCTTCTCTTGTCATCTTTTCAGAAGGACTTTGTCTGGAAATGAAAGAGCTGAGTTACATTTTGCTGCTCTGATTCATCCTGAAGTAGAGTTGTACTTGTGTGGGTTTTGATTAGACTCTTAATGCAAGAAAGTGAAAGTCTCTTCCATAGGGTTGATAAAATCAAGCCTTCATGATATTTGCTAATCATAAACACCTTGGGCCCGGTGTTGCTAGTTTGTTTGGTGTTTTATGTCATGAAGTGGCACAGTGAGACATTGGTTGTGAGAAGAACTCACACAAACAACAACACAACTTGTTTTCCTTTCCTTTCCCTCACCTTTGCTTCTCCAAAGGAATCACTTTAAAACAATTTTGAGACCAATATTCCTTGCCAAAAGTGAAGGGCAGTTTTCTCAGGCAAACAAAAAAATAAACTGAATTACTGAGAAGACTAGTTCAGATTTGCACAATGCAGTATTTCATGTTTGCTCCCTGTACTATTTTTGACGCAGAAACAGGCATTGACTACATTAAGAGCCTGGAAGTATGGCTCTCCAAAGACATCACTGAATTGGCAGAAAATAGAACCAGGTTTTATAATTGGGCAGAACTGGCATTTGTAAAAGCATGCAGAGATTGGAAAGATCTTGGGAAAAAACTACATATTGGGTAAAATCTCTATTGCTCACTATCTGATGATAAAGAAATCAGGGTAGTGATGAAAATTTGCTATAAGACACATAGCATAAGAAGCACAGAATGGCATTACACAACACTGAACACACGAAATTAAAAAGAGTTGAAAACAAAAAAACCCTATATATTACTGCAAGGCTAAAACATTCATATTAGTGTGAGTCAATTGTATTAATGTTTTAGTAAGGTGGTGTCTACTCAGAAGCATTTATATTAGAGACATCATCAGAACAAGCAATTTAAGGGGTAACTAGCTGTACATCAATCTGACAGCTCTGCATATGCCTTCATTGCAACCTTGAAATGTAATTGTCATCATGTAATTAAAAATTCAAATGTAACACATACATGCACAGAAAGGAACACTGTATCAATTATTTTTTCTAGATTTTGAGTTTTTAAAGTATGCAAATATACATAAACACAATTTATACTCAGATGAGTGTCTTGTGCTAGAGGTGCTGTTTTGCTGAATATGAGAAAGGTCACAATATAAAAAGCTTGAAAGAGCTTTTAAAATGTTCTCTTTCTTTTCTGATAGGTTTGCAAGGTTAAATGGCAAACCATATAGTAGTCATAGGGACTACTATCAGTGAATGAACAGGAAATAATAATTATAGAAGTACCTTATTTTGAGAGAAGTATATTGTGATAAACAGAACAGTAAAAAAAAAAAAGCCACAAACAAACCACCAGCTCCCCTAAAAAAAACCCAAGGAAACAAGATTACATTTCTTACAGCCTGACTGAGACTTAGTATTTATCTCCAAGAAGTCAGTTGGCTTGCTCCAGTGCCTCAGTTTCCTTTTACTAATATGGAAATAATAGACATTACTTCTTACAATGTACCAAAAGCTTAACTCATTCGTTATTATAAAGCATATAGGTCTTCACATAGAAGGTATTACTGAAGTGCAAGGGCATTATTATAATATAAAAAGAATAAAGTGTGAAACATAAAACACTTCAAGCACAGAAAAGAATGGGAAGTTTATAGAATGAGGCCAAAGGAATGGAAAAACAATTTTAAGGAAATGTGAAGCCAAGAATGAAATAATATTACTGCAGAAATATTAAGGAGAAAGGGAGTCTCTTGGAGTGGGTACTCCTTGAAGAGATAGAAGGGGTAATTTATTGGTAGAGGTGACTGTCACCGCGGGCTATTTACATGAACTTGTTGCTTCAGCATTCTCAAAGGAGGAAAAAAGGCTGAAGAGAGAATTAACAACAGGGAAATACTTATACCAAAGCAGAATAAGAGCAAAAAACTGAAGGAGCGTAGCATTACATGAGAAAAAAAAGAACAATTTGAAAAAAGAAACGTATCTAAGAAAGACACTAAAATCAACAGGGCCCATTATAAAACAGGGGGAAACAATAAATGAGATGATGGGAGCCTTCCCAATCAGAAGTAATAATGAAAAAAAAACCTAAAACCAAAACCGAAAAACCAAACATCCAGGTCTGGAGTTACATAAAGCAAACAAGATAAAGATAAAGTAAACTGAGTAAAGATAAAACTGAGTAAAGATAAAACGGAGAAGAACTAACAGCAACATTGTTTAAGGATTATCAGGATGGTTTCACAAAAGGTCCTGGTGACAAACATAACTGTTATATATGAGCAAATAATACACAGGATTTATCAGAGAAATTTTGGACAGAATATACAGCCTTAAAAGAAACCTCATGAAATCTCTATTACAAGACCACCCAAAGATGACTTTTAGCAAGGTCATCTGGTATTGCAGGAGATATATGCAATTTATAAGGATAAAGAACTATCTTGAGAAGTAATGAGAAATAGCATGAGTGAGAAGAAAGAGGCAGAAATGGATAAATGTGACAAGTGTGATACTGCAAGCTTCAGTATTGGGTCCTGCTGCTTTCACTATGCTTGGCAAGAGAAGGCTGTTCTATTTAGTCACAAAATATAAAAAGGAAGCAAAATGAACAGTGGCAGAAGATGGGAATTTAAAAAGTTTACAGAGAAAAAGAGCAATTTTACTTAAAATAGCTTGAATAGTAAATCAACTTAAATGCAATTAAAATGCATTTTTTTTGTCCAGAGCTAGTCAGAAGATGTTATTAAAATACAATTTATCAAAAAAAATGAAGAAATAAGTATTAAAATAAAATTTTAAATCCCAATTTTTGGAAAAAAAAAAAGTCACCTTCTTTGAGGTGTACAATGGTTTGGGAATCATACTATTTCTAGTAGTGATGACAAAGTAATTTCATGCATGATCAAAAGATCAAATCAGGACTGAGTATCTAAATAGTAGAAGAAATTGTTATAAAAAGCCAATTTCTTTCAGGATAAGGAATAATTATGGGAAATTAGCAGGTGAGTAATGTAATTTTTGTAATAAAGACTGTGAGTTGCTCCAAAACATTGTGGACGTTTTGCTAAATCAAGACAATAAGTTGACCATTATTAGAGTTTTCTGGTATCTTGCAAAGGTAGAAAGTAAGCATTTCCTTGATCTGTGATAACAAGTGATTATGGCAATATTATATTTATTTGTATAGGTGGAACGAAGAAATTAAGAGGTGGAGAATCTATTCATTTGAAAGTATTTTCCCCTTATCTGAAATAAATTGGCTTTGTAGATTTTTCGCTAATAAGATTATTTGCATTTTGCAACTATTACATAGTTGTAAAAGTATGCTGCTGTATATCATAAGGTTCAACCACTGTCATATGAAAGGGGAATAGTAAGTGTCCTGTTAAGACATTCTATTTTCCATTTTGTCTTTCTCCATAAACTATTTTTGGAATCAGACGTAATTTTGGCAAGTTTGAACCATTCAGTAAATGTGTTTTTTTTTTCTTCCAGAAATATTTGTAAATTGAATATATATCCAATTCTGTGAAGTACTGGAGAATTAGTCCTGATTTTGTTTTACTTTCACTTTAATGAGATGCTCAAAATCCCTTTCTTTCATTACATTGCCATAGAAAAATACCAGGTCCTGACCTGTTTCAGCAACTACTTTTGAAATATTTCTAATAAAGCATGTTATTGGAGAACTAGAATGAAAATGTAGTCATGAAGCCACATTGCTGAAGCTTTATAGCATTATGACTAAGACTTCTAGAATCCAAGGTAGCTTGAACTAGTATGAAGAAGTTCACTGCTGACTTTTTTAGTTTTTGTGTCAAAGAGCTAAAAACCTGAAGTCACTTTTTTACACCACATCCAAGCAAACCATAAAGTTCTTTAAAATGCATTGTATTGCTAACAGAGGCAGCCAAAAGATGATGCAGTTTGTGGAGCAGGGCGCACTGCAGGGGGCACAGAAAGGAGGAGGAAGCTCTGACAAGGTCAGTGTCCCCGTGTCCCTGCATGCTGCAGTGGTGGTGAAGGCCTGTGGGGAACGGCCCCCAGCACCCCCATACCCCAGCTACCCGGCGTGCTGCGGGACTCGGCTCAATCCAGCTCTGAGAGAGGATGCAGCTCTGCAGGTTTGGGACTGTGGGGACAGTGGGGGCCTCTCGCTGGGCCTGGGGAAGATGCATCCTTGCCTGCAAGAGGTGGTTGCTGGCAAGGGGGTCTGTGTCCCCAAGAAAAGGGGCTGCAGGAGGAGGGCAGCAGGCTGCACAGCACCAGAGATGGCACAGAGGAGACAGACCTCCATCTGAGGTCTGTCTTCTTTGAGAACATGCAGGTGTGAGGTGAGCCTCAACCCTCAAGTGTACCCGTGGAGCGGAGATGGAGATTCCCTGCCTGCAGAAACTGGAGAGCTTTAACACCAGGATGGCTCCAGCCCTCCCTGGGTTGCAGGTGAGGGGCTGGGAACTGTGTCCAGCAGAGCGCCTGAGATGGCAGCGCTGAGGGATTGTGATAGGAGGCCCCCTTCTGAAGGGGTCCCACCTGCCACCCTAGCCTACTCTCCAGAGAGGTTTGCTACTTGCCAGCGTCTTGGAGCCGCGACATCACAGAAAGGCTGCTGAGGCTCATCCAGCTGTCGTCCAGTTACTCCCACTGCTCTGCCATGTGGGCACCAGCAGTATGGTGAAGGGAGAGCTCGAGTATATCAAGCATAATTGCACGGCTCTGGGGGAGAGGATCTAGGGCTTGGATGCCAGGTGGTGTGTTTTTGATCCTGCCCATGAGATAAAGGAGCTTGAGGAAGAGTGAAAGAGATCTTGCAGGTCAATGCCTGGGTGTGCAGATGGTTTTGATGACGAGAGTTTCTCTTTTATGACCATGGGGCCCTCTCTGGGGATGAGGGACTGAGAGAGAGATAGGATTCACCTGACCAAGTCAGGCAAAAGCATCTTTACCAACAGGCTCACCAACCTGCTCAGGAGATCTTTAAGCTAGAAGTTATGAAGGTGGGAGATGAGCACCCGTATTCAAGTGGGGAAGTGGGAGTCCAGGCTGACAAGTGAAAGGAACAAGATGATGTGGAAAAGAGAGACTTTGAAAACAACAAATCAGGGCTGAAAGGGACCCAGTCCAAGCATACGTGCATAAATTAGTGCTGAGGGGACAGCATGATGGCGGAAGCTCTATTGCCTTTTCTGGGAAATCAGCACAATTGGGTGCCTCTCTGAAGTGCCTGTACACTCGCGGATGGAGTCTGGGGAACAAACAGGAGGAATTAGAGGTGCATGTGCAGCTGCAAGGCTACCATCTCATTGGCATGGCAGCAATGTGGTGGGATAGCTCACACAAATGGAGTGCTGCCGTGGATGGATACAGGCTCTTTAAGAAGGATGGGCCAGGAAGGTGAGGAGGGGAAGTTGCATCTTCTGTGACAGAGCAGCAGGGATGCATTTAGCTCTGCCTTGGGGAGGGTGATGAGCCAGCTGAGAGCTGATGGGTCAGGCTTAGAGGTCAGACCAATGTGGCAACACTGTGGTGGGTGCCTGCTACAGATTGCCTGCTCAGGAAGAAGTAACTGAGGCCTTCTTCAGACAACTGGAAGAAACTTCACGTTCACAAGCCCTGGTCCTTATGGGGACTTTGAACTACCCTGGTATCTGCTGTATGGGCAACACAGCAGAGCATGAGCAATCCAGGAGGCTTCTGGAGAGTATTGAAACCTTGAATGGGTTTCTGGAGTACACTGATGCCTTGAACTTCCTGACACAGTTAGTCAAGAAATAAAGAGAAACAGGCAGGAAAAGGGGGACTACGGGCGATGTGGGCCCACAGCTGAGTGGGGCAGCCTCCTGGTGACAAACAACATGGAGAAGGCTAAGCTACTCAAAAATTTCTTCATGAATCCCAGGCTCTGAGACTTGTCAGAAAGACTGGAGCAAGCAAAACCCACAGTCTGTGGAGGAGGATCAGTTTAGGGAACACTTAAACCAACTGAACATACCCAAGTCTCTCAGACCTATTGGAATGCACTCACAAGTGCTGAAGGAACTAGACAATGACACTGTGAGGCCACTCACAATTATCTGTGAAAGACTGGGAAGTTGCTGAGGACGGCAAGAATCTATCTTCAAGAAGGGCAGGGCCAGGGAAGTGCAGACTAGTCAACCTCACCTCAGTCCCCAGGAAGGTGATGGAGTAAATAATCCTGGTAACTGTTTCCAAACACACAAAGGACAAGAAGGTGACTGGGAGTAGTCAGCATGGATTTATGAAGGGAAAATCATGCATGATGAACCTGATAGGTTTGTATGATCAGATGACTGGTTTGGTGGATGAGGGGCGAGAAGTGAATGTTATTTATCTTCACCTTAGTAAGGCTTTTGATGCTGTCTTCCATAATATCCTCATAGACAAGCTGATGAGGTATGGGCTAGAGAAGTGGACAGCAAAGTGGATTGAAAATTGGCTATGATGAGCAGCACAAAGTCAAGCTGGAAGACGGTCGCTAGTGATGTACCCCAAGAGTTTATACTGGGGCCAATCCTGTTTAATATCTTCATCAATTTGGATGATGGGACAGAGTGCATCCTCATCAAGTTTTCAGATCATATAAAACGGGGAGGAGTGGCTGATACAATAGAGGGTTGTGGTACCATTCAGAGGGACCTTGACAGGCTGGAGAAATGGTCTGACAGGAATCTTGTGATGTACAACAAAGGGAAGTGCAAAGTCCTGCACTTGGGGAGGAACAACCAGTACAGGCTGGTAGCCCACTGGCTGGAAAGCAGCTTTGCAGAGAAGACCTAGGGTGTCCTGGTCAGCACAAAGTTGGCCATGATCCAACAATGCTCCTGCACAGCAAAGAAAGACAACAGCCTCCTGGGCTGCATCAGGCAGAGCATTGCCAGCAAGTTAAGGAAAGTCTTTCGCTTCTACCCAACCCTGGTGAGACACATCTGGAGTGCTCCTACCAGCTCTGGACTCCCCAGTAAAAGAGAGACAACAGGTCTATTGGAGCAAGTCCAATGAAGTGACACAGAGATGATTAAGAGCTTGGAGCATCTGTCATACAAGGAGAGGCTAGGAAAGCTGGAACAGCTCGTCCTGGAGCAGAGAAGGCTCAGGAGGACCCAAGCCTAGTGCATGTACCACCAGACTGTTCTCAGTGTTGCCCAGTGAGAGGACAAAAGGCACTAGGCATAAGTTAAAATACAGGAAATACCCCATTTAAAATTTAGAACAACCTTTTATTGTGAGGGCCACCAAACACTGTAGCAGGTTGCCCAGAATACTTCTTGACTCTCTGTCCTTAGGTATTCGCAACCTGACTGGACATTGTTCCTAAGCAACCTGCTCTGGCTGACCCTGCTTTGAACATGGGGTTGGACTAGGTGATGCCTTCCTGCCTCAACCATTCTGTGATTCTATATTTAAAATGTTCAATGCTGGCAATCGTTGTAAATTCACTTTTAAAATATTCTGTGAAAGCCTTTGAAGCTTTCAAATCATTAGATGTGTGATATTCATTATCAAGAAGTGTGTTAGAATAACAAAGTTAGAGTGAACATAAATTTGCTTAAAATTATCTAGTGAAACAAAATAATAAATTAACTTTTGAGCATAAATCTTATAGATCACTTAAATGTAAAGAACTTAGAAATATTTAAAATAATATTTACACAAAAAATATCCTTTTAGATATTAGTAAAAAGATAAAATCACCTTTAATCAGTACAAATATCAATAAAAGACAAACAACAAATAAGCAACCAAACCAAAATATTAGTTATAAACTAATATCCAAAATAGTCAGATTTGGGAAACTGGCCTTCCTACAAACCATCTGGATTTCAACTCTCACCACATTTTAACCTAAATTGGAGCTGTCTTGAAGGTGGTGTAGATTGTAAAGAAAATGGTATGGACTTCTTAAAGCGCCCCATTTATTATCTGTTTGTTTCAACAGTGAGAAAGCTATGGGCTATGGGCAGATATTTCTTCCTTAAGGGCTAAAGATAGGAGTTTTCTGAGTGGTAAAGTCCACCTAAATCCATATCAGATGTAGTTCATTTACAATTCATTCTCAAGGAAGGAACTTGGCTTTCTGTACAGTTGTAATTATTAAACCTTTTAGTCTTTGTAAGCTGACATATTTGATATATGCTAAGGGAAATAATCTATTCAATTCTGTAGATTATGACATACTGTGTTAGATTTTGAGATACTGTGCCAATATCTAACCTAAAAATGTTTGGTTTTTTTTTTTTTTATGGCATCAATACCTCTCTTACAAGAAAAACCCTCCCAAACTTCAGAAAGAGAAAAAGGTGTTCTTCTTTTCAAAACCTGAAATTTTAATGTAAATTTCTGATTGATTTCAAGAACTACTGATGAAATCGTTGAACAAAACATGTAAGTATGGATTTTACTTAAGTAGTTGGTTCATATTATCAGTAGCCTGTTTAATTTGTCAGAGAGTACATAAGCATATAAGCTCATTGAGAAGGGAATGTTTACAGGTTTAATTAGTTTAAAATTATATAATTAGCCACATTATCACAGTGAACTGAATCACAGAGATTACTGATGAAGAAAGCCTATTAGATTACTTTGCTAGTCTCCCTGCCAAAGCAGGAGTACTTCCTAGACTGTTGCTCACAGCACTTTATTTTTAATGGAGTTTAAAATACATTATAAAAGGTGAACATGTTTCAAGCTCTCAGGAAACTAATGAGTAGAGTTTCACAATCCTACATCTGCAAGACCCTTTCAAATGTAAGGCCCTGACTTTGCAAATATTAATGCACCGAGTCAGTGTGTATTTACTGAATTAAGTCATTCACTAATATCAGCTGATGACAACCTATACCCATTAGATTTAGTGCTGCATATAGTCCCTAAGAAACACTCTTCCCAGCTTTTCTTGAGAGTTTTATTTACAGTTAAAACATTGAAAGTCCAAAATAAAAAAGCAGTTGCTCTGTTCTAAGTGATAATACCTTTATGATCTGAGTAAGGACAGTGCACTATAACAAGAGAAACAATTAAGAAAGGACGAGAAATAGGAGAGGAATTATGCAAATTCTGTAATGAAATTTTGTTAAGTGGTAGAGATGATGTTCATCTAAGGAGGTAAGGACCATTTTTATTTTAGCTGCAGATAGGATTAAAATAGTCATCAGATGCTTTAGCTGCTGTGCACTAAGCAGCCTCATACTTTGGGATCATTGCAATTCAATAAGATTTGAACTGGTTGTTCAGGCGTCATAGCTGAGTCTGAAGAGAGTTGCTTGGAGTAAGTCATAAATTGTGATTCTTGCTTAACCTTGTAGCAGCAGCATAATGTGGATAGTGTGATCGCTCATTCCAAATATAGCTCAGAAAATACTGATTTCAAACAATGGATACGGTTTTCATGGCTGGCTAAGAAAATTTGACTTCTCTACTGTTGCATCATCAACCGTTAGACAGAAATACAGCACTAGGCCCAGGAAATTCAGTAAAAAGTGGCACTCCAATAGAAGGTACTGTAATATCAAATTCTGCTTGTTAAAACTTTAGTTTTGGGAAACAGCTAGATTTCAAGGATAAGGAAGGTCTGAAAGTATTTGGAAATGAAGATAGTCTTTGCTTATTACTATTCAAAATCATGTAACTTGCACTGAATCATTTTCTGCTCCTTGTAGAAAAGATCATGTGATGTTTCTCAACAGATTATTCTAGCAAAAAGAGTTGAACAGATTTCCTCAGTGTTTAGAATGTGAATCTGACTCTGATTCTCTTGGTCCCTCTTTTGAACATGTAAAAGATAAACTTCTCAGTAACATCACTGTAGGCAAGCTGTAAAAATAAACAATTCCATGTTTTCCAAAATATTTAATATTTTCCTTCGGTAGTGAAGACTATTATCTTTCACCCCAAGAAGAAGCAGCTGTTATCTTTCCAAAATGTAAGACAGCACAGAGGACCTTCGCAGAGAAAGTTGAATTCAGAGATTTTCTGGTATGCTACTTGGGGAGAGATTGTATATGGTAGCTGGTGAGACCACTGAGAGTTCAACCTTCTAAAAATAATTTCCGTCACTTCTATTATCAAGCAATGGAGCTGGTGGAGCTATCTTCTTCTGATACCCATCTGAGTTTATGCTGCAGAGGATAGAGACTTCAGAATGATGTGCTTAAATACATATCATCATCTGAATGCTGCATGCCAATAGCCCCTGCTAATCAAGGAAGTGCCATGTAGCATTGCAATGTCTCTTTGTTTCACTGATTCTTTCTTGCCAGCTGTTTCTAGAGCATCTGTTATGTGATGCCAAGACGCAGCTAAGCACTCATCACATACAGTGACACCAGAGGGCAACCCTCCATTTTACCATCTGTTAAAATGTTTTGCTGAATCCACCCAGCACATCAGTGAAGGCTCTGTGTTAACCAAAGGAAATACGCTAGTAAATTAGTTCACTTACAATATGCACATAGCATACAGGCCCCGGAATATCTTGTGATCTCACACCTATAAATAATATTGTATGTTTCACCAAAACTTTTCAAGAATAGGGAAGTAATCACTTTATCCTGTATAACAACGAAGAGATGAATATAAGCTATTTATTCCAAATGAAAAGGGAAGCATAACACAGAGCTAGCTACATAACTTTATCTCAATACTAGAGTGGAAGAAGCTGCTCCCCAATCCCCAATTCTAGCCAAGCAAGTTGGGAGTCTATGGTACTTGCTATTGTACAGACATCTATTAAAACATCTTACAAGGTTAATGCACGATAAAAATAGCAGATGAATTATTCAAGGAAAAAAAAGCAAAAAATACTGATAGCCTGGGAAGAGAGGATTTAAAATAGTAAGAAGAATATGTATTGTATGCAGTGTAGAATATTAGATATCTTTCAGTATAACAGACTGTTCGAGAAGATGAAAAAAACTCTATTACTTGTTTAACATTAAGATTTTGATACAGAATGGAAGCACAGCAAGGAAATGAAATGTTAACAGACTGACTATATCCTTTACTTATGTAAATACATATTTATGGATTTGTCAAGCCTTGCCCCCCCATAAGTCACTAACTTGCTTAGGTTTTCTTAGGGACTCCTGCTAGGGAACACCCAAAGGCATTGCACAAAATCAATACAAAGCCAAATATGCTTAAATATTCATGAATACAAATGTTTAATGGCACATGATCTCAGTTTAGTCTGAAAAGCAGGCAGGAATTCCAAGGATTTACTCTTTTCATATTCAAGAAAGCACCAATTTCACAGTGAAGAGTTCATTAGAAATGCATTAGATTAAATGAATACAAAACTACAAATAACTACATGCTCTGTAAAAAGCCTGGCACAATTATGCTCTATGGTGGCAGATGAGTAATTAGAAAAGAAGAGAAGAAAGTTGTACAGCTGCTTCATAAGCCTCACAGCAGCCCAATAGTTGCAGTGGTTATGAAACCTCATAACCTCAACTCACTTTCTGTGGGAAAGATGAAAAAATAATGTATTGTAACATGTATAACCCATAAATTACCCTCCCCGCCCCCAGTTCAGCAGCAGTTCTTATTATAAATGCATTTGTGCTACACAAATTTCTCTAGACCCCACTTCTTTCCAAAAGTCCCTGATCTCCTACTCCAGATTCTTTGCAAGTCACCCAACAATGTGATTTATCTGCAGAGTTATTCCAAGGAACACTATTTTAACAGGCATGAATTATCTGAGGTTCATGTGATGGATAGGAAATTATATTCTCCATGAGATAAAGAACTGTTGAGGTCTCATTTCCAACAGGTTCACATTTCCTAAACAATTAACTATTTAACTGGGACAGACTAACATTTTCTGCTGTTTCTGCATGTACTTTATAATCTCCCACGGAGTACTTCGGTGCCAGTACGAGTGCTATTTCCATTAGTAGCAGACTTCCTTTGATGTTATGTAAAATATCTTGTTAGCATTTTGGCTAATAAAAGCTATTAACAGTGACCTTGTGACTCTTTGAGTTATGTTTACTCTGTTGGCCTGCTACCTATCTTTATGAAAGTTCACTAACATTAGACAGTGTATTAAAAATCACTAGTAGAAGATACAGAGACACATTTCCAAATCTCCCCAAAGCCTTGGTGCTTCATGACATCATAAGCTGCCTCCAAGGACCATTACAGTGGTACTTTTTGAAAATCAGTTTTTCAAAAAAAAAGGGGAGGGGAGGGGAG
>RSEF01000001.1:123035099-123050689 GCA_003993805.1 Himantopus leucocephalus | reverse complement strand
GGAAGGGAAGGGAAGGGAAGGGAAGGGAAGGGAAGGGAAGTTAGTTATTTTGAAGCTGTATTGAAAGAAAATGTGGCTTTGGGGGGCAATGGGGCAGAGTTTTTGGAAATCTTGAAGACTAATAAAACTATTTACTTTATTACTTCAAACAAAAATTTAAAGAATACCATTTAATGATTGGTCCTGTAAATTGGAATTGAACAATTATTACCCTATGAAAGAAAAATATTTTGATACCTTCTCTAGTGAAAGTTTGAAGGTAAATTAAGTAGTAATATTACCTTTTCTTCTCTGTGAAGCAGAAACCAGAAAAGGCTAAGAAAATTTCTCTTTAAGACCAGCTAATTCTTAGTTTTTAAATGACAATAAGTCATCATTGACAAGAGAGTCACTGACTTTGTCTACTACATTGTCTCTTGATTTAAAAATCTGACCTGCTGTCTAAGAATTAATCTGTAACAAACTAACTCTAGGACCTTTACAAAATTATGTGAAATATTTCCTGAATTTGTCTAAATGAAAACTTGGCATATAGAAGTGCACTCTTGCAAACATAATAGAATTACATTATGAATTTTGACTTTGGGTGAATTAAATTGCAAAAGTAATTGTTTTTTTTCTTGTGGGAAAGAAAAGTATCCCTGCTACTGAGTTGTAGAAGTAAAACCACAGTGGAAAAGCTGTGCTTAAGGTTGAAATTACTCTTTATTTCTGCCTTGTTTCCATTAGTATTAATTTCTGAATAAATTATTGCTGATATTTGAAGTTTCTGTGCTTCCTTTCACAACCTAAAAACACATCCTTTTGGAAAACTACTTTGAATTATAACCATTCATCTATCCATTGATATGTGAAGATTCATATCTATCAGAACTTTTTTCCTTGTGTTCTTGGTCTATACAGATTCTGGGAAAAGTGCATCACTTGAACTATACAAAAGGCTTATCTTTTGAACAAGCACAAATATTTTAAAAATAGACAATCATACCTATGCCCTACTGGACTACATAACCACAAGGGGGCAGAACAAACATTAATCACAGAAATCCAGTTCTACTTTCTTTCAAGACACTTAAAAGTTTCATTCTCTAAGCACAGCACCAGATTTCTCTTCCGGCTGGATTAAAACATCTTTGCTGGAGACATTTTTCCAAGAAGTTTTAACGTCCTTATATTTCATAATCACAATATATTACGAAAAAAAAGTATTGTATTAGTTTCCAGAAATCTTGAAAGCACCACTTTGGAACCAAGTGTGATTAAAGAAAAAGGATTATTTTTTTTTTTGCCTTACGTTTTCTCAAGTAGAAGCATTTTAGGTTTAGATTTTTGATTTAAAATGATCAAATTATGAGAGCATTCTCATTTTAAGCTTAAAAGTTTTCTTTTAACTCTGAAACTGATTCAGACTGGATTGTGCAAGTACTTTAATCCTGCCAAAGCAAGTAAGACATTACAATGATTATAATGTGAAATATTCATAGTTCAGGACCTAGTGTGGTCTTTTTGGTGAATATAGAATGTGTACATTAAAGGAAGTGAAATAATATTATTTAGTTTTGTTTTGATGCATTACTCACTGACTTTATCATAAACCTAAAAGCCAAGATATCTGGTACAGTACTGAATTTTCTGTGTTCATAGTATGTATTACATAAGGAAAAATATAGCACACACAGAAAGGCTGGCATTTAAATGTTGCTTAAGTAGGCTGTGAGTTTCAGCACTCACAGTTCTTTAACAATGAAATACAACACGAAAAAAGGGAGAGAGCGGATGGACTAGAAGTAATCTGCATCCAAACAGTAGCGAGTTCTGTTTACAAACAGAATCTGTTTTGCAGCATTTGGAGGTTATTTTCATAGAAATGTTAACAGACCAATTTATGGCTTACATTCATATTTCTCTGCTTGCCAAACAATAAAGTGGTAGCCAGACCGAGACATGTGCCACCTTCATACTAGCTCCCAGGAAAATGCTATGCTGCAGTCTTCTGTTGAGTTTTAATGAGCTGGAGATCAAGCTGTGTATTAATACACATACACATAGGTACGTGCATATAAATATATTAACACACAAAAAAATATATAATGCTTCACACATACCTGTCCTGCTTCTTATGGAAATGAACTGCATACTGAACCACACATTATTATAGATCAGCTAATGGTCAGCCTGAGCATAATGCTGCTGCTGCTAGACAGACAGACTGCAAATTGCTCTGCTCAAAGGCAAAGAATGAATTTCCTCATTTTCATATTATACACACTATGACCTCAATTTCAGGGCATTCAGTGGCATTTTGAGAGGATGCTGCTTTCCATACCAAGGTGGAATGAACCTGATCCCAAGTTACCCGCTCTTTTGATGGACCTCAGAGCGCACAACATCACAGGGATTGCAAGATTTTTGGGATTGGGGTTAGAATTCAAGATGATCTTGGCAAATTGAAGAAGTGGTCTGTAAAGAAAATAAAAAATAATGGAAGTGTAAAAAAAAAAACAATTTCAGTCTTCAGCTGAAAGAATATGGTACCTAAGTATAAGATGTCAGCTATTAGCTTTCTAGGAAAGAAGCTAAGGAGTTGTAGTTGTAATTGATTATCGACAATCTCAGGCTGCTTGAGAAAAGGGAAACTAGGGACAATAAAAAAGAGCATAGGCTATTAGATATGTAAACTTTTATTAATAGTACTTTGTTTTGCATTGGTAGGATCTCAGAGCATGAAATAGAATTGGAGTAGATAAAAATGTTGTAGGCTCCTGGACCCCAAAAGCCAAGAAAAAGTAGACCCATAAGAATGAATTTAGAGGAAACCTGTAAGGATATTGTTAACAAATACTGACCGAAGGGGGATCATTTAGCTAACAGGGGGGGGGAAAAAAAAGAAAAAGAGAGGAAATGTTATATCTATTTTCAGATGTGCAAAAGTTGCTTTCAGAGGTGCAAAGAAAGCAAATGGTTGGTTCTTCAAGTCCATGATAAAGAAATTACAGCAAAAAAGACACTAGACATCAGAAAAAACTTTTCAAAGATTAGATAATAAAGCACTGAATGTTTGCCCTGAAAGAGTGTAAAATCTCTATATCATCGAAGATTTTCTTGAAGAGGCTAGATAAACTTCTGTTTCATATATAGGAAGGAAAAGGGTACAGTAGCAGGAAGAATCCTTCTTGAGTTCTTAGACCGCCTATTTCCTATGATCCAGACATATCCCTTTCTTAAGCTATTATTTATTTCCAAAAGTAAATCAAAACAGAACAAACCACAAAGCAGCACGTGGCCTTTTCTGACTATTCAGACAGTTGTTCTTCTAAGTTGCTCTCTCATTTTCCTTACTGATATAAGGGAAATATAAGTGGTATAATTAGTGATGTTAGTCCAGGGAGCCAGGAAAACAGACACATCATTGCCCAGGAAGAGCAACCTCTGAAAACGGGACCAAGTAGCCTTTGCCAAAAACTGTGGGCTTGCTCTATCAAATCAGTAAAATAAAAGCATTCTTCAATAAGATCACATACAATCACAAATGTAGAAAATAAAATGTATTTTTTTTCTAGCACATATAGGAAAGAAAGAGTTGTCTAAGAAATATGTGAAAAGGCGGTGGCTGAAACAGAATATTAGACCTAAATGATCACAAAAGATAAAGTTTCTACAGAGTGAAAGGAAGATAATAAAAGCATAGGAAAGTTTTGTGAAAGAAAGAACCACAAATGAAAATGAGAGCCTGTGTACTATTTTCCTGTGTAACATGAAATCTGTACTTGGACCAAAGAAGAAATGTTGTTTTTTGAAATAAGTTAGAATTACGAACAGTTTGTGATAAAGTAAAAACTTGGTTAAGCTTTGGTTAAATGGTTAAGACTCCCATCTGAGCATTATCATAGTACGTAGTGAATGATTTTAGGCATCTTTATAGTTTCAGGGGAAAGTTAACTAAACTGGGATAGCATAGGAATTACCACAGCATACTTGGGGGAAAAAATTATAATAGTTTCCCAAGAAAACTTCATTGGAATAACTGTACAATCTGAACTTCACTTTGGCTGTACATTTAATTTATTAAAGTGCTGCCTTATAGATCAATTTCAGTGAATTATGATCTGTAAACCGACTTCTTTAACAATCGCCTTTCAGCTGACCAACAAAACAGTGCCTCTGAATGTTTTGACACCAAAATTATGTTGTTTGTGCACTCAATAATTTGAAAACATAAAATATAGTCAACCCACGGTCACATTCTCCAAGCATAACATGAAACTGGGAGGATAAGGACTGTACTGAAAGCATTTCAGGTTTTAAGCAACTGGTTTGGTTGGACCGATGTTAAAAGTTGTTTCCTAAACCACGTGTTAAAAACTTGCCTCCAGTCTGTCCTCCACTATTGTACCCTCTCCAAAAGCCGTGCTGCAGTGAATTCATTCTCCATGACCACTTGCTTTCTTAAACTCATCCCCAGAACCCCCCTGACATAAGATAACAAAGCTATTCTTTACCCATCTAAACAGCAAGAAAAAGGCATCCAGATGTCTCCCAGCTCTTGTGGGCTACAAAAAAGTTTTCCTCAAAGGGAGCACAGGGACATTGCTGCTAGGAATTTGGAAACAGCCCATGAACCCATCACTGCAAGGAACCCACTCTGGCTGTCGGAGGGGGGCTGAGGGGCCTGGCTGTGAGGACAAGCATCCTGCATCTCCAGCAGCGGTGCCTTGCAGGCAGTGCTGCACGACCTGGCCTTTAGGGATCCTCCTAAAGCTCCCACACTGCTTAGGGCCAAGGTGTCTTCAGCCAAATGGCAAAATCTAGCAGTATGGCAGATTAACCCCTGTTGTTTTTCTACTGTAACTCAGCACTTTCTGGCTACAATTTTTTGCCTCAATTGCAGGTTGGTTTAATACAGTTTGGATGATCTGATAAAAATCCAGAGTGAATTTAGTGAACAGACCATTTTTCATACCACAAAAAGTGAGTCAGATATTGACTTAATGGATTGGAGAAGGCTTGGATGAGTCATTCTTCTCCCAGTTAATTGATATTGCTAGGACATGCTAAATGTATCCCTAAATAGCAAAATAATTTATAGAATGTGCTTTTCTGGCTGTTAATTGTGCAGCTGGATAACTGCATTTAAAAGCTCATCCAGTTCTCTTGAAATCACTAGAAGGTTTTCCACTGACTCAGAGGAAGCTGAAGTAGCTTTTGAGGGACCACTGTCAAAGGCAAGAGGTGATTTGACTGTATAAAAAGCTTCAGGATCTTATTACTATAAATGTGCTGTATCCTTAGAGTTTTTCCAAAGCCCCAAGGACAGAAGAAACCCTCCTTTATCATCCTTCTCCTTTTCTAAGAAGGAGATAAATCTGCTGTTTTGTTTGTTGGGGTTTTTTTAAGGATTCTGACCTTTTCCAATAGCCTTAAAACATTTAATGCATGCATACTGAGGGCCACAAAGCAGTTGACAGTTTAACAGTTTGGGTAAGAGCTCCTTTGGGTCCTAAGACTTACATGGTATTATCTGCTCTTGATGCATGTCTTCAAAAGTGCATATGTTACAAAGATTTACTATGAGGTTTGTTGCGATGGCCTCATGTTTCTTTTCTCTGATGTTTGAACATTTTGACCACTGAAACTCTAGCAATATATATGTTAAACTTGGAGTAAAAAATACAAATGAAATTGTCAACATTCCCAGAAGCAATGAAGTAACTTGGTCATTCATTAATTATTGGCATGTGGTATTCACTAACCTTATTCCCTGGGAAAGCAAGAACAATGTCTTTTCTAGTGCTATTTAAGACAGACATTCTGAATGGCACTAATAATACAATATATTAAAATATATGTGGTACTCTCCTACTGGGAAAACAGGAGAATAAGCATATTCAGGCACTGGAAGAAAAATACAAAGCTAGTGAGAAAACAAGTTAATTAACATTATCTTGTGTAGAGAAACTAAAATATTTTGTGGTGCCTTATTCTGTGAAACAAGTTCAGTTTTGAAAAGCCATGCAAAAGAAATAATCCAAAGAGAGGAGGCCCTTTGTATTTATATTAATATCAGCTCTGGCCTTTGTTATGGCAGACAAGAGTTGAGCTAAACAGATAAGAAGAAAAAGTAGATATGGCTTGCTTTCTTTTTAATGTTTAGCATTTGATTTATTTTTTTTAAGCTTAAGGTCACCAGACTTGAGTTCTGATAAACTGCCAAAGGAGGCAGATTCCAGAGGCAGTCCTCTGAATGGCACGCTCAAACTGAGACACAGACATGAGTTTTCTTCCAGCTTATCTCAGCTGCAGTAACAGAGTTGTGGTCTATCCAGAGCTTTAAAGGTCACAAAAACACCTTGAATTGTATTAAGAATGTCAACATGAAGATTTGCCTAAGGGTAAAATATTTAATTGTCTGCGTAACGAGAAGTCATCCATCATTCTACCTGTAACAGAGCTTACAGCGTGAAAGTTAGAAAACAGTTGATTGATTTTCAGTGGGAAAACGTTAGGAAGACATGGTCACAGGGTCCATTCTCAGATGATGTCAAGTGATCACTGCCCTAAGAGAGTGCAGCAGCAGCAATGTCAACAGTCATACCCCGTGGTTCTCAGGAGGGAATAAACCACCAAAGCAGCCAAGAGCAGGGGAATGGACTCCTTTGGGAGCTCCTTGTTCTCCAGCTCATGACGTAACTTGTCAGAACTGCCTGTCTTATCAAAATCAGATCAAGGAAACATACAGGCTCAGACTTACTTACATATCATCTTCATTAAAGTAAACAAAGATACGACGTAACTTTTTCACACAACAGCTTCAAGAAGTAGTATTTCGATGGCTTACAAAATGGGGAACTGAAATTCAGAAGTTTCGTGTTTTTACCTAGCTCCATGACAAGCCTATCCTTCCCTACAGAAGGTCTGTAAACAGACAAAATTTTACATTCTGTTTTATTCAAGGATCTATCAACAACTCAACACACCTGTTCATATGAACAAATCCCATATGACAGTCTATATCCAGTATGAAATTGAGACAGTGAGAACTTAGGTACATGTGCTTCTTTGTTCTTTGATTTAGGTCTACCAAAACAACACAAGCTCTTCACAGAGATCTCCAGCACCATTCAAGGTGGGTGACTCAACTTTCTGTGGTGACTTAATAGCCACTACAGTTAAGAAGAAAAAAAGAAGAAAAAAAAAAAAAGCAGAAGCAGAAAGTGCAATAATTGCTTAATATCATCATAGAATCATAGAATTGTTGAGGTTTGAAGGGACCTTTAAGATCATCAAGTCCAACCATTAACCTAACCTGACAAAACCACTTCTAAACCATATCCCCAAGTACCACGTCTACCCTTTTTTTAAACACCTCCAGGGATGGCGAATCCACCACCTCCCTGGGCAGCCTATTCCAATGTTGGATAACCCTTTCAGTGAAAAAATTTTTCCTAATATCCAACCTAAACCTCACCTGGCACAACTTTAACCCATTACCTCTCGTCCTATCGCTTGTCACTAGGGAGAAGAGGTCAGTCCCCATCTCTCTACAACCTCCTTTCAGGTAGTTGTAGAGAGTGATAAGGTCTCTCCTCAGCCTCCTCTTCTCCAGGATAAACAGCCCCAGTTCCCTCAGTCATTCCTCATGCTACATCACTGAAAGAATAAACACTCTATTGAATTGTAATCCGTTCATCTTTGAAGGGATGGGTGTTACTATAGGCAGTGCTAGTTCTGACCAGTGCTTGAAGAACGATTTGAGCTCTGAATTAGACAAATAGAGAAAAATGCCAAGTGTAGATGAGAAGACAAAATACTACAGCTCAGTTTCCTAAGAAAATCCAAACATAAGTTAAAATTTAAGCAAATAAAAGAAGTTTGTGAAAGTTCAATGGTGTGTTCAAAGCTTTTATCACACTTGATACATGATTCATCCGCACATCAAATAGTCTGAGCATCCCTTCTGCAAGCACAGCATGGACAAGAAGCCAGAGATACAGTAAAGACCACAAAAATGTTTTGTATAGAAGCTGTATTTGACTCAGCTTTATCCCATTCTCTGTCATACGAAAACAGTGATCTCCTTCAGCTTTTGACTGCGCACAGAGAGTAAAAGAGACAAGCAAAACCATTAATATCACCATTTGGAACACTTTCAGTTTATCAAAACCAAAGTACTTAAATTCTGTACCTCAATTACTCTGCTGTATCTCTGAAGTACTTTGTATAGTGTCTTATCTACTGAGCCAAGAAGGTACATTTAAAAAGATACTAGATTGGAGATATTTTTTTCCTTCCCGAAAATTTTCCTTCCCAAAATCCAGTGCCTAGGTAGATTTACACATTCTCATATCTGCATATAATATTAATAGCTTATTCATTATGGCAGCCTCTAGGAAAGTTAGGAATTATTGCCTTCATTTTACAGATACAGTTAGGAGATGGGGGAGGCTCAGTGAAGTTGAATGTACACAGCTTGCCAAGTGTATAAGAGCTGTAGTTTAATTTGCGCAGCAATTCTGAAATTTGAATCATAAACAATTTATCAGTGACACAGGACAAATCAATTGCAAAACTTTGATTAGTAACCCTTAAGTAGAGCAGAACACTAAAAAATAAAACTTCTTTGATAACCACATGGCAGTTTGATTTATTTATGACCTTTATTTATTGCTATTTGAAGGCATTAGAGTGAATGGATTACTGCTTGCATAAGTGTTTTAATAAAAAAAATAATCCGCTGTTAAGTAAAAATATCCATACTACCACATGAAACACACAGTCCCTATGGCAATAGGAGTTTTCATCATGCTTTAGTTGCAAAACTTCTTTTTACAATAAATTAGTAAGCAGAACAATGACATGAGGTTTAGGTGACTGACAGTACATAATGATGTGCCAATAGCAAACACTGAATAGCCAAATGACAGCTCGTCACCTCCTCCCTCTCAGCCACACTCCCCTTAGGCTGTCAGTTCTGAAATCATTACACTGTTTATAAATGATTTGTGAATAGAAAGTCTGTTTACATTGATACTAAATGATCACCATGACCAGTTCTTCCAAATTATTGTTCACATCAGGTCATGGTACCTTCTGCTAGAAACTTAAAATACTTTGAACCTTATTGCAAAGCAGGATTGAACTGCATTAATTGCATGCTTCCTTATAGAACACAAGGCCTGTTCTCAGTTGTTGCCTTGTCCTTTAGCTACGTACACTTCAAAATTTGATAAAACTTTCTGCAAATATTTTTAAAAGTGTTATTTTCCCCAAAGCTTTAACATCTAATATTAATTTCCTATATTTCATTGCTATTGAGAAGGTTTTCTTGACGTCTCAAGCCCAGTCTGTCTGAAAGTCTAGGCACTTCTCTCGATTTTTATACAAGCACAAAGCAGTAAAATAATGTATTATTTGTTGTTATTAATAAGGTTCTGAGCTAGCAAACCACATGTATTTCCTTTGTTAACTCTATTGTTAAAATTGCCTCACCACCCTTAAACAAAACCTGTCATTTCAATGCTTTACAAAGTTCATTTCAATAGGTATATTCCAGGTCCCTTGTGAAACCTCACCTCCCACACAGATACCAAAGAACATGTAGACTTGTATGAAAACTCAGCCTTAAAAATGTCAAATACACAAATGTCCGATTACACAAGGGAATATTGATCCAAACTGTAACTTAATGTGACAAGCTGTACAGCCTGGTTTGATTCACCAATTAAATCTACATAAGACATGGGACTTATTTGTTGTTTACAGTTTCACTGGGAGCATTGCAAAATAACAGTAAAAGAATTTGTTTTGAGGAAGACCATAACCTCAGTGATGGCTTTTATGGTAAACTGGAAAATGAAATTCAGTCATGTTGCTTAAAAAATTTCCTTTACTCCTTCTGCCTTGGAATGGGAAGCAAAAATGCTAGTAGTATTTTTCTGTTGACAAATTGAAAACCAAAAAACCAACAATAACCTCCTGCCCCACAAACCATAAGAAGGGGAAAAATGAGAAAGAAACAAACAGATCTTTGTAGGAGGAGTATACGACTGTTTGCACAATCATCAAATTAATTTAGAAGTTTTCCCATGAACAAAATGTCATTTCCAACTGCATGCCTTTCCAAAAGATGCCAGTTATTAATGACTTTAATTACATTGTGTACAGCTCTCAGGTATCAAACATGTTTGATATCCCAGTTCTGAAAATTCAGCTGTATGGTGGCAAAGATTTTATCTAGAGAAAAGAGGTAGAGAGAATGTGTGTACATTTATGGAAGGTTTTTCACTCTCTCATGTAATGCTAACCAGTTTATTGCTAACAATTAAAAGAAATAAAAATTATGACATAATGTAGAAGGCTTTATTATGCCATGTTTTTCTACTGAAAACTAACAGTGCACCACTGAAGCAACTGCAAAAAATACTGAAAGTATCATCTATTAGAAAAATAAATGCAGGTGTTTACATCTTGTGAAACTTTATAGATGTTAAGATAATTTTAAATGCCATAACTTACTCTTCAGCAATAAAACTAAGTATTCATGTATTCTAAGAGTAAAACTGTTATTTAAAAGTATTTCCTTTGCTTTGACCTTCTTGAAAAAGCAAAAAAAAAAGGAGTTGTAAAACTGGAGTTTTAAGAATAAGAACAAAATAAATTACACGTCTTTAAAAAAATATTTTTTTTTTATTTGCATTTGTAAGAATACCCTGTTAGACCATTATGGAGAAAATTCTTTTTCTCTTAGTATATGCATTTGGAAGTTTGATGGAGTTTGTTTCATTTAACTAGATCTCTATCGACCAAGAACACTAGATTATAATTTTTGTATTTTTGCACCAGTTCCTGAACAGTTCTATTTCACCTTACTTGCATTTATCAACAACTTACAGTATACTTTTAAGTTTATTTTAAAGTAATATGTTAGCTGTGGTGATATTTGTGAAAACAAAATAATGTTAATGGATCATGATAACTTGTTCTTTAAGTTCCGTTTTGGCTGTCTGATCCTTTCTCAGAGACCTGTATAAACCCTTACAACATAGCTTACACCCTTACAACATTTCCACTTAAATTTCATGTAGTTACAGCTTCTCACTAGCCTTCAATCTGTTTTCTTTCTCCTAGGTGTCAGTTAAATGAATCAAGAGAAATGACGATGGATTCTCCTCTCCGAAGCTCTAATTCTACTGTCCACACTTTATTACATTCTGGTTTGTTTTCAGTAGCATTCAAAGAGGGTGCACCACTGCAGACCTTGTGTAGAAGTTAAACTCACATAATACAGACTAGGCAAAAAATGCGTATCACAATACGACTCAAGCATAATTGCAATTGTGTGACTGTATTTGACAGGATAGTGCAGCTGCTTAACATTGTCATTACCTGCATATTACTACTTTTTATCTGAAGCCTACAGATGGTTGCTTTCCTCATGCATAGCTATTTTCTAACATGACAGGAGCTTTAAAACAATAATTTTATAGGTATCAAAGTCAAATGAAAAACCCATGGCCCCGCACAAAGAATGGTTGTGCAAGATTATTTGCATGAAAGAAGAAAAACATTTCTTAAACGCTAGGTCATAACACCTGTTACTAGATCTCCTTAGTCTTTGCAATGACTCTTTACATTTGTCAGTGATGCTACAAATCTTAACCCAAGGTAGCAATTAATATCTAAGTGGGAAGAGCAGAAACCAAAGATGAAGCAGGGATGATGTAATAATAGTATTTTATTTAGCAAGTCAATCTATTTATTGAGTAGAACATTTTATAGAGCTCTGATATATTGTCAACATTTTGACTTGTTGGCTTGCTTTATTTATAGTACTGTCCTGGCTGCTGCAGTCACACTATTAAGTCTCTACTTATTCTATGTAATACTTCTTAATGCTGTTTTAACCCTACGATGGCAGTTCATACGACTTCATTTTCATTAAAACCTATTGCCTTCAGAGAAGACTAAATTACTGCTAGTTCATCACCAATATATTCCTGCCTTCTTACCAGTTTAAGCATTCAGAAGTTTAGCAAATTATCTAAATCACAATATTATAAAATGAAGTCTGATTTCAGGCCTCAGAATCAGGAACGTTTCTTACTCTCCACTAGCAATGACTACTGATTTAATCTTGTATTTTCAACAGAAAATCATAACATGCAAGAAGAAGGTTTCATGCATACAGAGATGGAATGAAAACCTACTTGTAGTATTCAAAGTTCATGTCCACAGCTGAAATCATAAATACTCTGCTTGATAAATTCAAACTATAGATTTCTCTGTGAATTTTCTCCCTTAGATTCTTCCTTGTTTTTACTCCTAAACTGCAGGACATGGGAACACTTACCAGTTGCTGAGTCCATGTACATGTTGAGGTGTGTCCTTACTGCATCCTGTCAGAGGACCACACTCTATCCCCATTTTCCTCTCCCCTGCTTTTTTTTTCAGTTGGAAAGAAACTGAAGACTGCAGCAAGGGTGGACTTGTGATGGAAGCCAAACTGCTGGGTGCATTATAAAACACACCTGCCTCACACCTTTTTTGGGCTGGAAGTCAGGTGTTGGTCCAGGTGAAGCTCACTGCAAAATTTTTGTTAACTTCGGTAGTGATAGATAAAGCTTTTTTTGAACAGCTTGGAAGTTTTCTTTGAACGAGCTTATTCAAAGGAGAGCTCTTGTGGGATATCCAAGCAGTGTCAAGTCTCGGGCCTATGTTATACTGCTAGCTGTATATAAGCATACATGCACCCTTATTTGATCAGTACCTCTCCAAGGACCATAAGGCTTCTTATGGTCCACAGCAAGGAGATGAGGCAAAGTCCCTTGCTAGTGAGACTTGTGGTAGCTACTACTTGTATTTAGAAAATGCTCAAACACAAAAGGAGGCCTACAGAGGGTGGAAGCAAGGACAGGTAGCCTGGGAGGAAACAGAGAAATTGTCTGAGCAGTCAGGGATCAGGTTAGGAAAGCTAAAGCCCAGAGTTAAATCTGATCAGGGACATCAAGAGTGGCAACAAAAACTTCTGCAGGTACGTCAGTGATAAAAGGAAGACTAGGGAAAATGGGGGCCCTCTCCAAAAGGAAACAGGATACCTGGTCACACGGGATATGGGCAAAGCTGAGGTACTCAATGACTTTTTTGGCTCAGCCTCCACTGGCAAGGGCTCTAGCCACACCGCCCAAGTCACAGAAGGCAAAGGCAGGGACTGGCAGAATGAGAAACCGCCCACTGTAGGAGAAGATCAGGTTCGAGACCATCTAAGGAACCTGAAGGTACATAAGTCTATGGGACCTGATGAGATGCATCCATGAGTCCTGAGAGAGCTGGTGGATGAAGTTGCTAAGCCACTGTCCATCATATTTGAGAAGTTGTGGCAGTCCATTGTAGTTCCCGCTGACTGGAAAAGGGGGAACATAATCCCCATTTTTAAAAAAGGAAGACCTGGGGAATTACAAGCCAGTAGATATCCTTGTTTCTAAATTGGAGAGACATGGATTTGATGGATGGACCACTCAGTGGATAAAGAATTGGAAGGATGGTCGCACTCAAAGAGTTGTAGTCAACAGCTCCATGTCCAAGTGAAGACCAGTGACAAGTGGCATTCCTCAGGGGTTGGTATTGGGACTGGTGCTGCTTAACATCTTTGTTAAGGGCACCTCCCAGAAGTAGGGCTAATTAGCTGGATCCATGGCTGTTCCTGAAGATGATGACAACAGGTTTCCTGTGAAGTTGCAGTGAAGCATCCATTTTCCCAAGGCTTACTGCAGGCGTGGTTAAACAGCTCTGTCCTCCGAGGAGAGGTAACGTTACATGAGGCAGAGAGATTTTGCCTTTCCTGCTAATCTTCGTGACACTTTTTGGTTCTGTTCCAGCCATGGACTTTAAGAAAGTCTTATCAGAAAAACAGAAGACAAAGCTCCATCAGTCAACAAAGAGCTCACAAAAATATTCCTCTAGATGCTTTGTTTTGCTTTCCAAATAATCAATGAAAAATTAAGACATTATCTCAAGATTCAAAAGATGACTTTGCTCAGTTGAAAATAAAGCCATAATTTCAGCTTGCTCCTCAAACTATTTTCCCTCTCTATATCCACCACATCTTATTCACATTCAGTTTGAGCTCCCTGGGTTTCTTCCAGGCGCCAATTTATCTCAAATATTAGGACAGCTGGGACACAGCAGGGAAGAAAATGAGAGACAGGGCTGACTGTGTTAGCAGTTGAGTTCTGTTCTTGCTCTTCAGACTGTCTTGCATAATCTTGGGCATGTCACAACCTTTCTGTATCTCAGTTCATATGCTTTCAAATAGGTACAATTATAAACCTTTCAGGGTTGTTCTGGTGGTGGATTTTACACTGAAATACGTGGCTGAGAACAAGTCTAAGGGTGCAAATCACTCTCTGTATAAACAAATTATTCAGCACTAACAAACCTCTAAAAAAGAGTTGGAAATGTGTTTATATATTCAAATGTTAGACCAAGAAGTATTATCTTTTTCTAAGTATCACTGCAAGGTTAATGACTTATCTTCTTGTTGACTACTGCATGTCAGGATATTATCATGTTCAATATAACTAGTATGTAAGGTGCTGCTCTGCCTATGCACGTTGGACACAGATGCACAAAACAGCTATAGTCTGAAGTGAAAAAAACTAAAAGAAATTCATCATTGCAACGACAGCTTTCTAGCTAATATATTAGATAAAACATGCATTGCCTCAGGTACACTCTAAAGACTGCATTTAGGGAATTAAATGCATCCTGCTATTTTTGGATTTAAAAAAAAAAAAAAGCAAACAAGTTGCAAGTGTAAATCAATTCAGGGAATACTGGAAATGTATTTTGGCCTGTTTGGTTCCTCCCTGAGTTATTGAGACATGATGGATAAGCACTGCTAACTACCTCACTATCATCAGAGAGCTGTGTGAATTTAGGAGAAAAGATCCCACTAACTGAGATCTTTTCCTATCTGGAAACACCCCCCACACTCCCACACCCCTTGCTCTTTTTTAATCTTTTCCTCTTTTTCCTTCCTTTTCTCACTCTGTCCTATAAGGAAGGAAAATAAAACTTAGAAATGAAAAAAAAAAACCCAGACCCTAGAACTAAAACTTAGAGTTGTCTTTGTTCTCATGGTTTAATTTTGGAAACTCATAATTGGTGTATATTATAGTCTAGCACCTATTGTCTTTGCAAATTTTCTTAGCTTGAAAAGCAAGAAATCACATACTTACCGCCACAGAACTTTGACTAGTATCCAATATTCCAGGTTTGTCCAGGCACACACTCTTGCTCATCAAATTGATATACTTAAGTGCCCAGTCTTCCCTGAAGGGGCAAAAATGAAGAGGCCATAAAGGGAGATATTTGAAACCAAAGAGAGACAGAGATGAAGTATAGAGACAGATGAAAAAAGTCACTGTCAGTAAATAAAAATTAGAAACACAACAGCAGGAAGATGGTTTTATATCTCCTGTAAATGTTGAAAAACACAGGAGAGAGGGTAGGCAGTGAGGAGTAAAAGAAGGGGTGAAGGACACTTACGGACAATTTTCATAGAATCATAGAATGGTTTAGGTTGGAAGGGACCT
>RSEF01000001.1:123002142-123034999 GCA_003993805.1 Himantopus leucocephalus | reverse complement strand
CTGACCAAAATTGGTCCTGTTTTACCTCAAACCAGGACACTGGGTCTTGAAAAAGGTACATTCTTAGACACTTCAACTAGTACATTCTTCTGACCAGTTCAGTATATTTGATTTGATGGACTTGAGAGCTAGCCCTTTGTACTCCAAGGTATATCTTATTTTCATGCATAAGCAGAAAAAAAAGAAGTCAGTGTTAATCAAATGGCAATAGGCTAAACAAGCTAATAAATACCAGTTTTGTACTCACCAATTTTTAAGAGCAAGCCAAGCGAGTTTTTTAGCCTAGATACACACATATTCATAGCAGTCATAAAGCATTGCCAATTTAGCTTCCAGTTACCTCATTTCTTGGAGGGAATTTGAACAGCCAGCAGGAAATACCCTAAAAAACCCCAAGCCCAGACAAAACAAAAAAGCTAACTGAATTAACAACTGACCAATGGAGATTTAAATTGACAAATCAAAAATGCCACGAGGAGGAACTAATCATTAACGCTTCTGCTCTCCCAGACTTATGTAAAACAAATTCAGATCCCAAACTGGTTTCTGCCCTTGAACACATACTGCTATTTTTCCTTTCCATTTGGATACCTGCCTTACATTTTTCTTTTAAACATATGAATATGGTAGAGAAATTCATGGTGTTGTCCGTTTCCATCGTAATGTATTGGCTGGCTACAGAAGGCAGAGATGGCTACGCAGAGGTGTTTGTTTTCCTCTGTCTAGAATTTGTTGGGGGTTTCTTTTGTTTGTTTTGCTGGGTTTTTTTTTTCAGCATGTTACAGGGAAGAAACAACTTGTAGATGGCAGAAAACTCCCAAACACTCTGAAAAGAAGAAATATTTTTCACAAGTAACTTGATTTGTGAGTGGGCTCCACACTGCTGTTTGTGCATGAGACACAAAGAGAAGACACAAACCACACCTTTACCATGCTGCTTGTGTAAGACAAGCACAAAACAGGACAAAGTCTAATTTCATACATTATAGTACATCCTGCTCAACTCACCAGATTTTTTCAGCAGACCTGGATCCTTAATTATTTAATATTCGCTTGCTGAGTTATATTTCATTAAAAATTAAGCAAGCAGAAGCAATTTTCATGAAATTTTCTGATGTTTACTAACAGGTGAATGGTGCACATATTAAAGTGCTAACAAATATTTGAAAGAATATTCAAAAAAACCCATTATATTTTTAGTAATAATGTATTTTCTTCTAAGTTCATTCCTACAAAAGCTATACTTGATAATCCTCTGTAGACTACGAAAACACCAAACGAGACAAAAGAAAATAAACCAGAGCAGGGTAGAGTCATTGGCAGTTGTTACAAGCAGGTACCAACAAGTATGCCTGAGAATTTTATGATGTTTTCAGTTTTTAAAGAAAATTAAAACAAACTAAAACAACATATGTCTATGCATTAATATATTGCATATGCAGGGAATTACATTAATTCAAAATTCAAGGCTGGTGGTATATCACATTAACACATTTATTTCACAAATAAATGGAGAAATTCCATACTACCAATGACAAAATACTGGTTAAAGTAGGACACTAATCTCACTCATGTTTAACCCATTAATACCAATATTTATTTCCCACGTTAAAATAAAAATAATCTCAGACATTCTACTGTGTGTAATTTATTTTTAAATACAGACTTTTTTCTCCCATTTCAGAATTATGTAAAAGTATGTACTCAATTTTGGTAGGTGTTATCTATTTTATATGAAGAAATATGAAAAAGGAGAAGAGGAGAAAGGAAAAGCAGGCAATGGGAAAAAGGTAAAAGAAGGCACCAGGAAAAAATAATTAACAGCCTTTATAATCTGAAGATAAATTTCAGATATACTTGTACTTCTCTGTATAGCTTCTGAGGCAGTAAAGATTTCTTTTTTTTTNGGCAGTAAAGATTTTTTTTTTTTTTTTTTTCAAAAGTGGTTTCTCCACTACTTGTGATATTAATCAACTTCTTTCATTTTCCATGATATCAGAATTATTAACTTAGTCACTACTAAACCATATGATAGTTTTCACAGGAAATGTAGCCGAGACACTGAGTGTGATTTGTGAATTGGATTCTTTTTGTTATTTGTCTCCCAGAGAGTTTTGCACTGTGAGGATAAACCTTATAATGGCAGAGGAGTCGGCATGTCTTGAAGCATTTGCCACTTTTCGATCTAAGCTACACCTTTAAGCTTTTAAAGATAATCATCACAAAGTCCTCAGGGATGTAGAAAAAGAAAACTAATATGGTAATAAAGCCTCTCATTGAGGTGCCTGTTAGACATCAGTCCACGCTGTGCTGCCAGAGGAGGGGACAACCTAACAGAGAGGCACTGCATCCATACTTCCCCTAGGAGCACTTGCAATGGGGCCTCCAAAACATATTTTCAATTTCCTCTGTTGCATTTTCAATTTTATTTTCAACTCTCTGACAAAAAGTCCTTTTTCACTTAATTGTCCCCCTAAGTCCACACCTTAACACTACTCTTCACTTTTGATACAAGATGTGTCAATTGGAATAACAGTGTTTAAGGCTACTAAAGCAGCATGATACTTACAGGTCAATGCTATTATCACTTTTATGCCTTGCATGCTTGTATCTCTCTTCCTTTCTAATATAAATTGAATCATGGAATTTATATAAATTCAAATATAAACTCAAGCTTGTTAAAAAAAAAAAAAAAGAGTTCTCTAGGGTAATCCAACAGAAATGCCATCTGTTGTTCTTCCAAGCTGAGAAAGATGAAACATATTCCTTAAATTTCATAATTGTACAGTGTTCATGGATAATTATGTAAAGAAAATTTCACACGATATATGATACATTATGGGAGTACTTTAAGAATACCACTAGTACCAAAGGGCAAAAAAACCCACCAATCTCTCAACTATGCCAAATTTTCAGAACAATATCTCAATCTTATCAGAAATACCCCTTTCATTTGAAGCAACTGCTACCCTAGTATCTTTCTATCTCTAACTGCTCTTTTTTAAGCCATTATTTAAAAAAGGCCAAACAACCTCTATTTTTTCTGAATGTATTTCTAGATCCACGTCCCCTGTTAGTACAAATTGGATAAATTTCCATACAGGCGTACCCCCTGGCATGCTCTTTAATGCAAAGTTATGCATTTTTATATGCCTACAATTTCCACAAGGATTCATTTTCTGGCACTCATCTGTGAACATTCAAAGCATATACCTACCATACTTGTTTAAAACTTTACATTCTCTTAAATGATCTACCAAGAATGCTTTACCAAATTTACCCTTTGTCAGATTGCAAGCGGTTCTGTTAGAATGATTCTTAATTTTTTTTAAATCCATGAAGGAAGTCTAGGAGATGAAAATGTGTCTTTCATCTCCAAAAACTGAGATTAAAGGAAAGTTATTTTTAAATTTAAAAATAAAAGGCAAAGTATTTTTATTCAGATGTTGACTCAGGTACACAACCATAACATTGGTGCATTACATACAATGAATATGTTTGACTATACCAATGAATACAGGTTCTAGACTCACAGAATTGTTGAGGTTGGAAAGGACCTCTGGAGGTCATCTGTTCCAACTCCCATGCTCAAGCAGGGCCACTTAGAACCAGTTGCCCAGAACAATGTCCAGATGGCTTTTGAATATCACCAAGGATGGTGAATCTACAACCTCCCTGGGTAACCTCTTCCAGTGCTCAGTCACCCTCACAGTAAAAAAGTGTTTCCTGATATTCATAGGGAGCTTCCTGTCTTTCATTTTGTGCCCATTTCCTCTTGTCCTGCCACTGGGCACCACTGAGAAGAGCCTGGCTCCATCCTTTTTGCACCCTCCCTTCAGGTATTTATACACCTTAATGAGATCCACCCTGAGCCTTCTCTTCTCCAGGCTAAACAGTCGTCGCTCCCTCAGCCTTTCCTCATATGGGACATGCTGTAGTCCATTAATCATCTCCATGGCTTCCAAAACACCCACGAGGACCAGGGCTTGTGAACGTGAAGTTTCTTCCAGTTGTCTGAAGAAGGCCTCAGTTACTTCTTCCTGAGCAGGCAATTTGTAGCAGGCACCCACCACAGTGTTGCCACATTGGTCTGACCTCTGAGCCTGACCCATCAGCTCTCAGCTGGCTCAACACCCTTCCCAAGGCAGAGCTAAATGCATCCCTGCTGCTCTGTCACATAAGATGCAACTTCCCCTCCTCGCCTTCCTGGCCCATCCTTCTTAAAGAGCCTGTATCCATTCACGGCAGCACTCCATTTGTGTGAGCTATCCCACCACATTGCGGCCATGCCAATGAGATGGTAGCCCTGCAGCTGCACATTGCACCTCCAATTCCTCCTGTTTGTTCCCCAGACTCCATCCGCGAGTGTACAGGCACTTCAGAGAGGCACCCAATTGTGCTGATTTCCCAGAAAAGGCAATAGAACTTCCGCCGTCATGCTGTCCCCTCAGCACTAATTTATGCACATAAGCTTGGACTGGGTCCCTTTCAGCTCTGATTTGCTGATCATAAGGTCCCTTCTGTTCACACCCCACACACTTGACTTGTCAACCCTCTCCACAACTTCCTCATTTGATCATTGGTCATCTTCTGCCTCCCTGCACTGCTCCTAACTTAAAACTCTCCTTACCAGTCTGGCCACCTTGTTGGTAAGGATGCTTTTGCCCCACTTGGCCAGGTGGATCCTATCTCTGTGAAGCAGTCCTCCATCCTCAGAAGGTCCCATGGTCATAAAATCCAGAACCCTATTGCTGACACAGGCTATGCAACCACTTGTTGACACACAGGGACTGTCCACTCTCCCTCTAGCCCCTCTACCTCACTGGCAAAAATGAGGAGACACCACCTGGCACCTGTAACATACACCCTCTCCCCAAGAGCCCTACAGTCATGTTTGATATACTCTGTGTCTCTCCTGGCCGTACTGCTGCTGCCCATATGGGCAACCGTCTGAGGACCAGACAAGCCTCAGCAGTCTCTCCTTGATGTCCTCTCTGAGCCCCTGTCAAGCAGCAAACCTTCCTGGACAGCAGGTTAGGTCCACAGACAATGACATCCATCCCCCATAGCAGGGAGTCTCCCACTGCAATCCCTCACTTCTCACTCATCCCTATGGTGCTCACTCATTGCATCCCTATGGTGCAGCTGTGGGGCTTGGCCCAGCAAGCGCAGGTAGTGCCTACCACTTAATCAAGCATATAGCAGATAGATGTATTTCACGTGAAATGACGTTCTGGTCATAAGAGAGATACATCTCTTTGAATTGACTTGGGAGGACACATTCAGCTATGTGTCAAACCCTCAGGAAAGACAACTAAACCTCGCGGGAGCCATGCATCCTCGTGACTGCCAGAGTCTATAGGACCCTTGGAGAGATGCCAAGAAGAAATTTGTTTCAATATGGAGGACTGATCTGTATGCAGCTTCTAGACTCTAGGTTAAGTTACACAACATAAGAAAAACCTTTCTGTATAAGTAGTTGAATCTAGTGTTTGACAGTTAAGCTGTGATACCTTTGCAAAATATTTTCTGTATCAGTTTAGAAACAATATGTCCACATTGCAGATACCCGTTTGCTGTTTAAAATCTTGTTAGTTTATCTGCACTTTTTCTGTTAGACTTACAAATCTTTGACCCCATATTACACCTTGTTTCTAAAGAGAAGTAGCTTCTAGAAACATTCCAGCATCAAATAGCCTGTAATAACAGAGTAATATGTACACTGAAAGAAGGCACAGTAACACATTTACCCAGAAAGATCAGTCTTGCTGTTCACATAAAGTCATAGTAGATCTAGTGCTACGTGTCCTGTAAATTGTTTGGAGCACAAGTATCTTGCTCCTCAGATGAAAGAGAAATATTTCACTGTCACTTTATCATTCAACCAATAGTTGAATGTAATAGTACACATAAAAAGAATGTAATATTTAACTACCAGAAGTGAATGATATTAGGGTTAAATAATCATTATATACTAGATACACTATCTATCTGGTTTTATTGCATGTGACAGAACAAAAAAGTTCAGTGCTCTGCACACTTTATGCCTTATCTCACAAAAGACAAAGGGAATTTGCATCATTTGGGACCTTGCACATTTTTAGTACAGGGAGATCACTGACTTTTCTGGGCTCTGTGGAAGAATATCAGTAAAGATTGGCCACATTACTATCATCTCCACCCTGGGCATGAGGAGCACCACTTTTGGGTGTCACGCAGTGACCGTTTTGGTCAAAGCAGTGGTGTTCCCACTCCGCACATTGGCATAACGGCTCTGAACGAGTGAGTCACTCAGCCTGTGGAAGCTGCTGGGGTCAAAGGCCTGACAGCAACTCCTATGTGAGCCCCACATTCCCCTGCATGCTTTGGAGGGGAGGAGGTGCTTGAGGAGAGCCTGTTTTTCATTCATGAAAGGCCAAGAGTAGCTCTCATGTGGGTTTTTCCACACATAAAAACTGGCACAAATTGTGTGCATCACACTGGGTGTGACTTAACATCCTGTGACACTGCACTACTGAAACAGAGTTATCTCATGTTTGATATAATTCCTGTCTGTTTTAAACCACAATTCATCTCATCAGGAAATAGCGTATGTAGTTATTTTATCTGCAGCTGGGTTAGGATAGCAAAATGAAAACTATTTTTGCAGAAAGCAGCAGTCAACAGAAGCTTATCTTTAATTTTTATCCAAAGGTTAAGGGTAGCACTTAGTAGCAGAAGTTTTTTTCGTCAGCTTGCATAACTTTAATGGTGTGCCTGAAGATTTAAAAAAAATCAAATAGCACCTATCTCCAAATTGTAGTTCCACAGATTAATTTGTTGTCCAGTACAGACACTATAAAAGAAACTAAAAATCCATCCCTTTCTTCTGACTAGTAATCCTCCCTTTCCAAACCCAGAAAGCTTTTTGTTTATCACAAAGAACTATGAAATGCTTGAGATACAGGGTTTAATCGGAGTTCTGATTTAACAACCTAACAGTGCCATTAGTCAAAAGGGGTGATATGGTTGATATAATCTATGATGTATGAATATAGAAATTCAGTGATATTAAAAAAATTAGAGTTACATTTCTACATGCTGCCAGAGATTGTAAATCACTTCCTATACTTCCTTAGATAACAAAAAGTTGAAAGGCAAGTGAAGTTAAGGTACTTATGTGACCTCCATTACCATAATGATACCTTGCAGAGGGACTAAGGTCAAAAAAGTGTACCAGTCCAGAAATAATGAGTAACTCCTGTGCCACAGGCAGTATCACACATCACTCAGTCCATCTACCGGTTTCAATTTATTATTTTCTTGTGGCTGTGAGCAACAGAAATAGGTACCACAAACCATGGATTAGGAAACACTTCAAATGTGCACAGGGAGTTTCACTGAATCCTTTGTGCACTCTTTCTGGCTCAGTGACTACTTACCCTCTCAGATGCAACAACTGTGATAGATGTGACTGAGGCAGACCTCACTCCAGAATGAGATGAAGCTTAGCATGCATCGAACTATTTCCTTGAAAGGACTCGATTTAAGTTCTCAAAAAAGAAAGAAAACGTGTGAATTAAATTCCAAGTTTTATGCGAATGATCTAACTTGTAAGATTTTATGGGGTGAGACAAGGGCATAATCCCTTGGCTCTATATCCACCTAGTGGAAATCACAGTTCTACTTATGACAATCACTTTCTGCAATTAAATACACCATATATACACTTTAGAGTGAAAGATGGGTTTTGTTTTATTATTATTACTTTTTTTTTAAAGTAGTCAATAGAGAGAAGTAGATGTTGCCAGATCAAAAGCACCTAATCTGTCCTTCTGAAGCTAGGTTATGTGAATATTGCCTAAATATGCTCTAAGAATTCCTGCCAGATAAGACTCCTGGGGAGGTAACACAATATTTACCAATGCTAATGGTTTTGAAGGATGGGACAAGGGGTGAATTGTGTGGACTTGTGAACTTTGGGAAGTGTTGGACACAAGCCATAAACAAGGAAAAAGAGGAGGAAAAAGATGAAAGTAGAGAGAATAGCAGACAATAAGGTAGTTATAAATTTAAGTACAGGAAAGCAAACAAAATACAAATATATATATATAGGTATGAGTTATACGGTATATTTGGTTGCATGCAGGTGCAATATTATACCATAGATCATTTGCATGAAAAATCTTTTAAGAGATAATAGAAACAATTGTTGAAGATTAACGACAAAAAGAAAAATAAATGAAGATAGGAATAGCAGAAGAGTCTGTGCTTTTAAATATTCAGAGATGCTTTCAGAGCTGAATATTATCATTAATAAAGAAAATACATGTCCTACTCTATATTTAATTTATCAATATTTCCCTTACAAAGTCAAGGCAAGATTTGGAAGGTCACAGGTATTTAAGATCTTGTCTAGGTAGAGATTTAATTTTTCATCAACTCTTGGGGTTTTTTTTCCAAATTATAATATCCTGTGATCATATAGCACAATCCCTACTTTGAGTTAAATGGCCAGTTGGTGCAAATTCTCAAACGAGCTTTTAAAACGAATTAAGTTCTTTCTGTTATTTCAGTATGAGTAAGGTTCATGCATAGCTTTTGCACTAGGTTGGCAGATTTCCAGCTACTTTCCTGAATTGTCTGTATTATTCCAGCATTTTATATTGTAACTCTTCTGCTCTGGAGTTGACTGGACAAATCTGATTGTGGTCCATTTACTTTTGCACCTTTCAAGAGACACATACCTTAATAACATAATATGCACTGGGAAGAGAGAAGTACACATTGCATAAAAAATAGCCGCTACAGTAGAAAAGCCCATGACAGCAAATCTGGAAAAAAGTACAATTCTCTACCGTACTCAATGTAGCAAAGGAGAGAATCTCAGACAGACTTAGTAATACACGAGAAAAAGAACTGGACCTCTGACAGCACTCCGGATAGCTGCACTATAGGGAGGAGCTGGATATAGCGTACTTTTTCCAGAGGCCATCAAGTGAACTTTACTTTCTGCAAGACAGCACTTAGAGTGGATGCTGGCATGGCCCAGTGTCTTAGGCAGATCTTTCATTCGCCATTGCCTAGGGTGGCACCTGGGAGACTGTTAGCAGATAGCCAATATGACCATAGACCTTAGTAATGGGAAAGTCTGCTGGAAGTGAGTTTGCTTTATGGATATGCAATTAGAGATAAAATAAAGGCATTTGCAAGCTATATATATGACAGGGGTGATATCTGGAGACTAAGACGTCAAAATCTGAACATCTTGTCTATATGCTGAAAATGATGATCATGCTAAGGGACATTAGTCGTAGAGCAGAATAGAGCACCCTGAGCTTTTGACAGTTCTGTACTATTCAGCAGGCCAGTGTCCACTCCCAATATATCAGTTTCTGCCCCATCGTGGTGGGTTGACCTTGGGTGGCCACCAGGTGCCCACCAAGCTGCTCTACCACTCCCCTTCTTCAGCAGGGCAGAGGAAGAAAATATAATGGAAAAGCTTGGAGGTCAAGATAAGGACAGGGACATCACTTACCAATTACTGGCATAGGCAAAACAGGCTTGACTTTGGGGAAATTAATTTAATGTATTTCCAATTAATAACAGAGTAAGATAGTGGGAAAAAAACCTCTAAAACTAAAACCATCTTCTCCCCGCCCCACCCTCCTTCTTCCCAACCTCAGCTGCACTTCTGACTGTTCTACCCCCTCTGTCCCAAGTGGCACAGGGGGACGGGGAATGGGAGCTGCAGTCAGTTCATAACACTTCATCTCTGTCTCTCCTTCCTCTTCATGCTTTTTCCCTGCTCCAGCATGGGATCCTTCCCACGGGGTACAGTCTTTCACAATCTTCTCCAACGTGGGTCCTTCCCACAGGTGGCAATTCTTCAAGAAGTGCTCCACTATGGGAGGATATTTCCAGTAGGGAAATACCTACTTCACCATGGTCTTCTCCACAGGCTGCAGGGGAGTCTCTGCTCTGGCATCAGAAGTACTTCATCCCCCTCCTTCTTCACTGGCCTGGTTGTCTACAGGGTTGCTTCTCTCACATTTTCTCGCTCCTCTCTCACAGATGCTGTTACACAGCAGTTTTTCCCCTTCTTAAATATATTATCAGAGGTGCTACCACCATCACTGATTGGCTCAGCCTTGGCCTGCAGTCCCTGCCCAAACCTCTCCAAGTAAACCCAATACACCTATAGGTTTCTTCTTGTGTTGTCAACTTTCTCTAGCCACATTTCTCCAGCATGAAACCTGGGTTTAACTTGTTGGTGGGGAGATAAGTTACAACTAGGAAAAGATTTCCACATAAAAATTCCTTGATATATAATAGAATAAGAATAAAACAATATAAAAGTTACTTTAGTTCACTCTGTATTCTCAGAAATTCTTATTCTCATTCTCTTCTTTTCTCATTCTTTGGTTCACTGCTATTCTCAAACAGTAAAACACCAATAAAGGTTTTCAACTACTTGCCTGACTTATAACAGTTTATTAACATGAGTAATTCCTAAGATACAGGACTGTCACTGCAGAACTTTTGTGGTACACCTATTGTGGCCACATAAAACAAGACACAGAACTGATCCATTTTTGTCTAAATGCAATGAAACAGTGACATCTCATACTCCCTTATCAGTCTTGGGCTCTTGATGATCCCATAGCATTCTGGGGCTGAACAGACATACTATGACAAGATGTGCTACTTCTCTGTCCCTTGAATGTATGAACATCCCCCTCCTTTCCATTGCTTATATCACATCTCTGATGGAAGGGAATCTCAGTCCAGTGCAGAAGGAATACCAACCCATTCCTTAATTCTGCCCCACTTTTCCATATCTCACAACTTCTACCTGCAAACTGTGATTTCTGTCCACCCTTTTTTCTAACCAGTGGCATACAAAATCAGTTGTGGTGAGACTGTATGAATGGCACAGAAGCAGTTTCCAGATTCTCTCTAATAAAGGAAAAGGGGGAAAAAAGTACATTACTTGAAATAAGCGCTTAGATGTCCAGAAAATTAGGGAACAGATGACTTATCTTCTGGAAGATAATGAGAAGAGATTATGGAAGAAGTGAAACGTTTTATCAGTGTTCCCATGGAAACTGAAATAGGTGCAATAACAACTTTTTCAATTTTATCAACTTTCCTAAGAACATAAAGTCGAATCCTGCTGACAGCCAAGGCCAAAACCCACCTAGGATAGTTGGAACAGTGTTCAGTCAGCCTCAGTGGTCAACCTCCCAGCCTATGTCTAAGAAGAAGGAAGGAGGAGCCTTGCTGTGGGGCAAGGGACAGACACACGATAAGGGAGAAGGACAGGGAGTATGCAAAAGCAGCCCCAACACAATCATTTTGCTGGAGATTGTGCTCAAGAAATATTTTCACAAACATCACTGCGGCAGGAGCACACCAGCCCCCCTCCTCCCTGCGGGTGTAACAGCACGCTACAGGGGTGTGGTGGCTCCTTTGGTGGGGAGCTCGTGAACTGCTGATCATGCACGCAAACAACCCCCAGCCACATACCCCAGGTACCTGAGCCCTACCCTAGAGACCATCTCAGCCAACGAGCCCACCTCAGAGACCCCTTGACCCATGAAAGTTCCGTGACCATAACCAATAGATGACCACAGTTCAGATCCAACCTGCCTATAAAATGGGGTCCCTGCCAGAGACCCCCTTTTGGGTGTTTCTCCTTGGAACAGAGGGTTTTACATCACAAGCCCTTACTTTGGGTCAAGATGTCGGCTCAGAATAACTTCCCCAGGGACTGAGTGTCCTCACCTTTTAGGTGAGTGGTTTGCATGTTTTGTATCATCATTCTAAGCTTAAGAGTTAATACACACAGCATAGCAATAGTTCCCAACTGACATCCTGAACCTGTAAAAAGTTACATCTGCCAAAGTGTTTGCAGTATAAGTTCCCTTTTAATTTTTACCATTTTGCCTTNCTTTTTTTTTTTTTTTTGTGACACCATTAAAACCTATTTTCTTTAACGTCTTTTGTTGGTGTAACATTTCTGGGACAACCACAACTACCAGTATTGTCAAAACTCATCTATATCCTTCACCCCACAGTGAACTCGGCTTTCTGAAAGCAACAGCTCCCTCCACAGGCTTTTGCCCAGCAGCTTTTTTCATGACCCAGGATGAGGAGAACGATGAGTTCTGAAACTCCCACCTTGTTCCTCAGGCATGACATTTCCACTAGGCACAGAATAATTACTGTAGGTGTAAGTCTTCATCTTCCTGTTGTTCAAGACATAATCTTGTATGCGTGCCTTGCTGCTATAAAATTTGAACAGCTTTGTTTGTTTATAGTGTGTCAATCCACAGTTTGGCTTGCTTTGCCTTTTCTTGTTCTGACTGACAGTTTGTGCATCTAATATCATTAGTACCTCCACTGTTTTCTAAAACAGTAATTTTCCTAAGAGGCAAATGAAGTTTCCTTAGAAATTTTTCATGTTGTCATAGGAGAATTAAAGAAAAAGTATTTGAAATGGCATAGTGTTTGAAGAGGAAAAGTTTCACATAACAGGATCTCTGCAGCTAATGTACAGTATAATACGCCATATCATCATACGAAATACAGTAAGCTCTTATAACACCAGGTAGACATTGCTCAGTGTTTTCACGGCCATTAGGTATTTCCATTTCCCCTTCAGTCTTCTAAATATACAGTACTGTGATTTTAGAGCTACTTTGGCTATAGCAAAATAGGCCTTTCATCTATCCAAATGTTCAGTAAAAGATTTCATTAACCAATGAAGCCAAGAAAAACTAAATCAGACAAAAGAAAGAGACTACTCTCAGTAGCCCTTTTATTCAGAAACTACTGAAAACTAAGTTCCAATTTCTCATTAGCAAAACCAGCTGTTACTTTCTGAAAAACCTCTACTGATGCTTTTTCTCTAGTCCATGTTATATTAGTGCTACTGAAGCTGTGACAACAGTAAATCCATAGTAATCAACGTAGCCTCACCATATGCTGAAGAAGTAGGTTTCTCAGAGCTACAAAGCTAGAGAATTGCCATACAAGTTCCCAAAGGTGTCCTGAATATAATCCAAGAAATATGAATTTGTAAAGTTATCAATAAATACCTGAAGACATTCTTTTCATTCCAGTGCTTTTGTTACACTCCCTAAGACTTGGTCTATCCCCAAATTTCTTCAAGCACTGTATCAAAACCACATCCCTCTACCTCTCCCACCCCCCCCCCTGCCAATCCCACCCGTACACCATAAGCAGAGTAGCATAAACACTTCCCTAGGCATTTCTGTCCATACAGGCACATGCCTTCCTTCTACCAGCTCCACCTCCCACTCCAAGGTATGCAGCCTGCAGTTTGTGATAGCCCCAAGATCCTTTTATGCAGTGTTGCTTTCTACATGATTATTCCTGTCTTCCCCACTCCCGCTTGATTCATGTAGTTATTTACACATGCCATGTCATTTTTGCCTGTCACAAAGGAACCAGGCTTCCCTGTAGAAATCAACGGCCCAACTACTTTGATTACTCTTACCAGAGCAGCCAGGAGGCATTAACGTGACAAATGCCTACTCTCTAAGCTTTAGTCCAAATAGTTGTTTCTTCCAGAGTTAGGTGAGACTGATCACCTAGCACCTATAAGGTCCTCCATAAAAGGAAACTAACTTTGATGTCACCAATTAGTTTTAACTAACAAAGCATGGAGAGGAAGGAGGAAAAGAATACTGAAAAACTAGTCTAGATGAACTACTATACTGCATTTTTTTGTTCTGTTATTTTTTTTCCACTTTTGGGCTCACAGCACATGATTGATATTAATGAGAGCTGCTCATGTGCAATGACCAGTGATGGCTGAAGAATTTCAAGGTGGAAAAAGTCATTTTCTGAAAAAGTCACTTCCTAAGAAAGTCACTAGAAAAAGACACTTTTTTCACTCTGCTGCGGTGATTTGGTTATCCACAGTCAAATTGAAATTACGATAAGGTAGATAAAGTAAACTTATACAAGCATTTGTGTAAGTTATCTGTACAAATTTTGTAGTTAGTCTGATAGAAGGCATCGGTGGGGACCTTGAAACTAGCTGGCATTCCTTACTGATAACCTGGATGATGGAGCAGAGACTAATGACAGCCTAGGTGATACCAGCCTGGGAGGAATGCCTTCTGGAGCAATGCACTGGGACATTTAAAAAAGAAAATCTGATTATCAGGGTGTGATAAGATTTGAAACTTCTCACAGGGAGCAGAAGGATCTCTACAGAGAAGATTCCTCAGACTTCAGCTGAAGGCAAGCATAGAGGTGCCTGTGTTGACAAAGGAAAATATTATTCTGCACATCTAGAAAATAACTGAAGAATAAAACAACCTAGTAGCAGATATTTTAGGAAGACAGAGGCCACTGAAGTCACCAAGTAGTGAGGTCTCAAATCACGTTAAGTACCCTAAGCATATTAGTGGCATAACAAGGCTGAACATAGTACATGCATGGATCACCAGCAGAGTAGCAGCATGAAAGCAAGAATGAATGCTTCTAGTTTTTATTCTGTTATTGAGTTCTGCATGGCATGGTGGCTGGCCAAGATGTCCACTGCCTTGTGGGTAGGTCTGATCAGAAATTTTCTAATGAAATAATTGAGCTAACCTAGAAAGATTTGTCAAAGATGAAATGTTTTGCAAAAAACATTCTGTGCTGAGTTCAATTAGAAGGTAGCTATCACCACTATGATTTCAATCCTATTGCATCAATACTGTTTGGAACAGCTCAGTGGCAGTTTAAAAGCAGGGCTAACACAGAGAAATGAATGAAATGACACAGGAGAAAAGAAATTGTAAAATTCTTAGACTAGATCCCAGCATCTGAAACATCCCACTCTAAACCATTATTAAGTCTTGAAATGCAAATAATCCAACAAAAATGTAATATATGAGGGTGATGTGCCTCTTAGGGAAAAAATAAAATAAAAAAACAACAGAAAGGAAAGTAGCACAACTTACTAACACTAGTAATCAATAACTACCTGTAAAAATGAAGTTGGAGTATAAGAACAATGTTAACGAAATACCTGCATGGAGTAAGTGTTGCTACATCTTTGCACAAACGTTTGGATTTATGATGTAACAACAGGGAAATCTAAAGGACAGTGCCTCCCAGGATATTGCCCCAAGAAATGTATTGTAAACCTAGAAAGCAACTTTTTTACTAACTCTGAGAAGTTACCACCAATAATAAGGCAGGAATAACAATTCTGCTTTTTTGATATCTGTGTATTTTGCAGTTTCCTTTCAGGTATCGGATTGCTGTAACTAAAGGCCTTGCTGAGAGTCTGATGATGCCAACAGACATTGACCTAGCTTTTTGATCCTGTCCTAAAGCAGCTTCTAATTTCATTACAAGGCTGTAAACAATTGATGCTGATTGCTTGAACCTGTATATATCTGGTTTTGTGTAAGAGTATGCTTTTACAGTAAAGATAATTAACTAACTTTACTTCAAAAATACAGGATTTTGAAGTTTTTGATATTTTACTGGGGGGTCTGAATAACTTATGCTTTTCCATAGTCCGAAGTCATCCTCTCCAAATGCAGGTATACCAAGAGTTAAGAAAGACTTTGCTTTCACCTTTATAATGGATTGCACCTTATCTGGAAAACTTTCTCATAATATAATTTCACCTCATTATTTCAGAGTAATGGAAACTCAATCACATTCCTTTCAATTAATTATTAATATTTATAGGTGAAAAACTGGAGAACTAGAAATACATTTGGTGCAGATTTAAAGATATCTGAAACTTTTTTGAGATATTTGATTTGAGTTAGACGCTCGTAGGAATTTAACTATGAAATACTCCAGAACAGATACAGTTTTACTTAGTCTCAGCACACATTCCGCCAAAACCGAGATGTTATCTTGCCTCGGCTATCTTAGCTCTGTACCATTTCTCCCAGTTATTATCTCTTTAAGAATACAGGTTAGCTTTCAGTTACGTGCTAAAAAAGGCCTGACCTGAAAAACAGTCAGATTATCCTGACATGCACAGATGCGGTATCTCTGGCAGGGTAAAGGAACCCAGCAATCTGCCTTTTAAATAGCCTGCAGCCAGCAAACAGCCCTTACTTCTGTGGGGCACTAAAGCCTTGCCACAGCCCCAATATATCTACATAGCAGTGCCTTGCACATCCATCCTATCCCATCCAAACTGCCCTGTTAGCCTTTGTTGTGTAAAAAACCCCAAGCTCTGAGTATAAAACTGTATTTTCTTGCATAATCATTTTACAAACCCATCAGTTAAGTGTGAACAAATCCTGATAAAGTTTATAAGCATGCCTATCGTTAATTAATTTGTTATTACAAGTGGAAGCCAAACATGGGTTAACTACCTCCTAATACAGTGGAAAACAAATCTAGGATTATTTAAATATCTCTAAGCTTTGGACAGCAACATTTCCTTCAACTCGGACTATTCATTACGTTATTAATGCGCTAGACTTTGTGAATGAAAAGATGAATGATCAAGTATATTATTGCCTTAGGGTTAGCTGTGAGCCCATGCATTGGGAAATGAGATTGCAGAGAGAAAGGAGGGAAAAAAAAATCAGATCAGGTTGCGAATTACCTACATATTTTGCCTAGCTGTTAACATATACTTCCTATTGCAATTGTAGTTTATCTGACTACATGACTAATAGAGCAGGCTTACTTAAAAAACAGCTTGAGATTATAGATCTGTTTTTTTGTCTACAAAAAAGGAAAAAAAGTACTGTATAACTTATTTTTAAACAATTTTCAACAGTTGGTGAGCAAGCGTGTGTTAATTTGCATGACCTATTATCTCCAGCATCTATTTGTTTGTGGTCTTTGCTTTCAGAAGAATTGGCATTAATGATAAGTATGGAAGTAATTTGAAATGTCAGTTCAGAATTTTACAGCTTGGAACAGCTCATCCTTCAATAATTAAGTCAATAAAATTAACTTAATTTAATTTAAACAGTGATGCTTCTTTTTAGACCTTATGGAGTGATTACAATTAGTATTTCATAATTAGTATTTTATTGATGTCCATACACCGGATTGCCAGGCATCATCAAGATACACCGATGATTGGAAGTAATTTGATAAACATTCAGAACTGTTGCATTAATGGCATGCCTCCCAATTATGTATTGAGTTAATGAATGCATTTAAATGTTATGGAGATGAATTTAAAGGACAGCTCAACCTTAATTACTATACCATTTCCCCCCTCTTCCCAAACATTCTAATTATAACTTCAGTAGTAATTACCTTTTAGTATACAAATACCAGGTTCCTCCGTAGAACTTTTTTGTTGGTGTTTTGTTTTATTTTATTTTTTTTGCAAGTGTGCTAACAGTGCTAAAATAACAAGGGGTCAGTTTTCCTGTAAGATAAAGAGTTCTAGAGATTGAAGAATGATCTTTTCCCAGTCCTCCCTCATACACATTTAATTTTCTCAAAGATTACAAGGTAGGACAGGGAAAAGAGTATAAATAAGTGTAACCCTTTCCAGCAATGTTTTAAGATTTCCTTCTACTCATTTAAAAATGCCAAGAAAGAGTGGAAGGGTTAGCATCTTTATTGGTATGCAGGGTGTTTGCAAGTGTGTACAGGGAGATAAGAGAACTTTTTTGCAACTCTGTTTCAGCATAATTCAGTAACTCTAATGTCAAGGAGATCGGGAGTGAATGCTTTGAAATCCATGGTCGCCTAAACCCACAATGGCTTCACTCACACATGGAAACAATTTGGCCCTAGAAACATCTGTCACTACCAGTGCTTTAGCAAAAGAGAGAGTATGTCAAGGAGCACAGTAGTACTGAACCCGATGAATCCTCTGAAAATTTATTCTCTTGTGATCACATGCAAACCCAGGTTTTAAGGAAAAGCAAAACAAAATTGCTATCTCTAAGGGACAGAGATGAATCATCAGCTACCAGATGGCTAATTTATAGCTGCAATTTCTTAACTTTGCCATGTTTAAAAGGACAGCTGATGGAAATGCATGCCAGGAAACACTCCTATAAAAGTTGACTATGCTGTTAGAACATCCTCTCCTAACCACAAAGCCCACTCTAGCACAGAAGGCAGACTTAGGAAGAAGATGAGGGTTTTGCTATCAGATATGCTGTAGCTTTACAAAACAGATATGGTTTGCACAAAGCCCCTAATGCCTTATAAAATTGGAAGGAACATAAATGTGTGATGTCTAAGGACATTATGACATTACAACCTGCCAAAACCAGTCTGTTGTGCTTCTAATAGTCTCTTAACATTTCTTGTAGCTTTAAAAGTCCTAATGGTAAACAATGAGCATTATCTGCACAGAAATAGAGTAAAAGGAATATTAAATGACATGGCTTGAGTGGAGCTTAAAATTCATGAATTGTTACCCTGTCCAATTCCCTAATTTCTCTCTCTCCCCCCTCCCTTATTTACTTTTTGCTATCTAGAGTTTCTCACAAAGCTCTCATACATTTTTCAGAAAGTACTTTTGTTTGTTTCACTTGATGCAAAGAACTGCTGTATGCCTTATGGCTAAAGGTAGTGGAGAACCAAACACTGCCCCCTAAATAAAGATGTAAAATCCGTCTATTCCCATCCTTGCACAGCTAAAGCAATACTGTCTGTGGTGAGAGACTCTCTCTCCTGTGCTGAAAAGGCAGCGTCTGGAAGACAGACGGCTGCACAAGTGGTACCAAGAACAGGCTGAGGCAGCACCAATTCAGCATCTCACTTGATGTGTCTGCTTCTAAATTATGTGTGCAACTTCACTGAAGAAATAGCACATGTGTAAAGAGGGTGATCTGATGCAAAGTTATATTTATTAGACTATACAGGTTTCTCTTTGCATTTATGGAAATCCTTGTAAATTCTTTGCCCATTGCACCTGTACAATTTCTTGGAGCGCGGTGAAAAAAAGGCAAGTAAATTTAGCCTTTATGATTGGCTATGACAGACATGATGGGAATTTCTTCTTGTTCAGACATGTCCACATGTGAAAAGATTGTGTGTGTTCAGGTCCCTTCCCACCAAACAGTCAGGATAAGTCTTGCAGAATCATAGAATCATAGAGTCGTCGAGTTTGGAAGGGACCTTGAAGATCATCAAGTCCAACCATCAACCTAACACTGACAAAACCACTACTACACCATGTCACTAAGCACCATGTCTACCCATCTTTTAAATACCTCCAGGTATGGTGACTCCACCACTTCCCTGGCCAGCCTGTTCCAATGTTTGATAACCCTTTCAGTGAAGAAATTTTTCCTAATATTCAATCTAAACCTACCCTGGTGCAACTTGAGGCCATTTCCTCTTGTCTTATCATTTGCCACTTGGGAGAAGTGACCTACCCCCATCTTGCTACCACCTCCTTTCAGGTAGCTGTATAGAGCGATAAGGTCTTTCCCTCAGCCTCCTTTTCTCCAGGCTAAACAACCCCAGATCCCTCAGCCAATCCTCATAAGATATGTGCACTAGACCCCTCACCAGCTTCATTGCCCTTCTCTGGACTTGCTCCAGGACCTCAATGTATTGCTTGTAGTGAGGGGGCCAAAACTGAACACAGTACTCAAGGTGGGGCCCCACCAGTGCCAAGTACAGGGGGATGATCACTTCCCGAGTCCTGCTCACCACACTATTCCTGATACAGGCCAGGATGCCCTTGGCCTTCTTGGCCACCTGGGCACACTGGAGGCTCATATTTAAGTCAGCTGTTGACCAACATCCGCAGGTCCTTTTCTCCCCTGGGCAGCTTTCTAGCCACTCTTCCCCAAGCCTGTAGCATTGTATGGGGTTGTTGTGACCTGGCACTTGGCCTTGTTGAATCTCATTCCATTGGTCCCAGCCCATCAATCCAGCCTGTCCAGATCCCTCTGTAAAGCCTTCCTACCCTCAAGCAGATCAACACTCCTGCCTAACTTGGTATCATCTGCAAACCTACTGAGGGCGCACTCGATCCCCTCACCCAGGTCATTGATAAAGGTATTAAAGAGAACTGGCCCCACTACTGAGCCCTGGGGAACACCACTTGTGACCAGACACCAACTGGATTTAACTCCATTCACCACCACTATTTGGGCCCAGTCTTCTGGCCAGTTTTTCACCCAGTGAAGAGTATGCCCATCCAAGCCATGCGCCGCCAGTTTCTCCAGAAGAATGCTGTGGGAAACAGTGTTGAAGGCTTTACCAAAGTACAGGTAAAAAAACATTCACAGCCTTTCCCTCATCCACTAAGTGGGTCACCTTGTCATAGAAGAAGATCAGGTTAGTCAAGCAGGACCGGCCTTTCATGAACCTGTGCTGGCTGGGCCTGATCACCTGGTTGTCCTGTATGTGCCCTGTAATGGCACTCAGGATGATCTGTTCCATAACCTCCCCAGGCACTGAGATCAGACTGTAGTTTCCCAGACCCTCCTTCCAGCCCTTCTTGTGGATGAGCATCACATTTGCTAATCTTGTATGTGCACCACTCAACAGAACTCCATGGGCATCATAGCAAACAACAACTGCACTATTCTAACTTGCCTAAACTTAGTGAAAATGGAGGGCAGGAATAGAGACCTAAATGTAGATTTTTCTAAATTTCAACAGTGATTACAATTGTGTTTGGCTTCTATTTGTGGACTAAGCCAGAAACCTCAATAATGCTACAGGAGGCTGAAAATGACTCTTCTATAGCACTTAGAAGCATCTATACTTTACACTCCTACATGAAAGTGCAATTTATCTTTCAGCATTTAGTGTTTCCCTTAAAGGCTTGTATTTCAGATCAAAAAAAAGAACATTGCACTTTGCTAACTAGGCGTCTAATAGATGCAACAAAAATAATGATCCAAGCATATCTTAAAGACTCTGAAACCAGACAATTAACAAAGTGAACTCTGTTTTTAGAAGAGGCATGTATCTTTAGATACCTGACTTAAAATTTTTTGAACTTTCAAGGTGGGGAATAATACTTTTTTTTTCCTTAAACCAGTACTACATAGGCTAGTGGCACAAGTATTCAGCACAAGTAAAAAAATCAAATTGCCTAGACTCCACCTAAATACCAAATGAATGCAATGTACTGATGTTGGGTTTTAGGTCAGGATTAGTTTTAGAAGGCATTCCTCCTATTTTTCATGAACTACACATTCAGAACACCTCATTGGTAGATTACTATAAGACTAGAGTCCTACAGACTGAAAATACTTGTTGCTGTAATCTAACCATAACAGGGCCAAAACACCTAAAGTAAGTTAAAAGTCATGTGTGGGGTTTTCTTTTAGAATTTCTGAAATCTAGAAATTTTATTAAAGTCAGTCAGCTAGTGTGCCTTTCTGGAACACCAAGATCCTAAAAGTTTGGAATTGAAGGAAAATAGTGTAACAAACTTTAATGCAAGGTCGTATAAACGGTAAAGTTTTTCTATTTTTAAATCTTTAATCAAGATAACTTTCTGCACTTAGAAGCACCAATAAATGCACCTGAATGGTCTGGCCAGGTTCACACATACAAAATGGTAGGAAAAAAATGGATGACAGCTGTCAGGTCCTCACCATGTTTCTTGAGTTCCTCTCAACTGTTGCCAGATCACCTATAGTGTGGTCCTATTACAGTGGAGGCTTTCTCATCTTGATACAAAGAACATTTCTCCATTTTGCTACTAGGAACAGCATCCTGGGAGTGGTGTCCTGGAAATGGTATTCTCCATTAACAACACAAGCCATTCTTAACCCCTGTTAAACATATATTTGCACATTCCCATTCATATTGCATTCGTACCGATCTTCATATTTTTTACAAATGTCTACAGAATTACCTCCTGAATTCAGAGTGAATAATCTTAAGAATCTCCCGTATTCCATTCTACACAGGGCCTTTAAATGGTCTAATTTGAAACTAATATTTCCATTAGGTTGAAGTTCATTAATATTCAACAGTTTCACAATTACAGATGTAAGCCTTCTTAAAAGAACAAAAAACCCCACCCACAGAATTCAACTCCCCTGTTTGGTACAAGCTCTGGTCTATCTCCAAATTCTGTGAAACATTCTGCAAACAGTTAACCATTCCTGGTTTGTCTTTTATTTTTTTTTCTTGTAAACCAGTCTGCGTTTTGGCTTTAATCCAGTGTACAAAATCAAAATGTAATAACAAGCTCCATGAGCAAAACGTCATTCTGTCTAGCAACTGAAGCTGTAGCAACTAACTGTGCTAAGTTCGACTGACAGTTCGACTCTGTCAATAAATGACAGTATTGGTATGAGTAATGTGTATACTTAAGGTTACATGTAACGGGAATAAAGTGTTCTTCTATTGTCAAAAGTGTATAATTTCAGAATCTTCATAGTAGAAGCTTGCTTGATAGCTCAGCAGGCTAGCAGACAAGGAAGCCAGCAGATAAAGACCAGTGCAATGACAGGTATAGCTGCTACATATTTCTGGAACATCATGATATAACTGCAACCTTATTAGAGAAACAGAGAGGAATGGAAAGAAAAAAAAAAGAAAGAAAGGACTTTAAAGGGAATTGCCTCAAGCTCAAGTGTGGCAGTACATGTACTGGTGGCATTATAATGCTTGGCCCAAATAAGCAAAAATGACACAGTAAAACCAGAGGGCTGACGAACAATCATAATTAAGAAGCTTGGCTTTGGTAGCGCATCCTCAGCATTAAATTGAAATTAAAAAAAAAACCACAAATGAAAAACACCCCCCCACCCCCCACCCCCCAAAAAAAACCCAAAACAACCCACAAACCAACAAATAACCCACATTTTTCCTGAAATTATTTTAAACAGCATATAGAGTACCATCACTATATGTATTCTGGCAGTTTAGTTTGTTGATGATGTTCAAATATCAGGCCAGTTAATGCCGACTAAAGCTTTGGATGTCATTCTGTTTTCTTACGCATGCTCCCCCTTCCTCCCCCAGCTGTTCTGGACATTTGCAGCTACACGGGGAGGAACATAATATTGCCGCTATCCTGTTTGTCCTTTATCCCAGGGGGAGGAGAGCTGGAAGAGATGCATCTGGAAGGTGTGACTGACATCTTAAGAAAAGGGAGTGTGAAAGTGCCTAGGGAAAAGTTTAATTTATTAGAACAGCTGTCCTACTTATGCCTCTTTCACGGCTACTGATGTACCCTTTATGTTGATCTCCCTGAAGTTCACTGAGCAAAGCTTTCACCCTATGAAAGCTTTCACACAACGAGCCGGTTGACCTCAGCTGGCTGCCAAACCCCACCCAGCCGCTCTCTCACTCCCCCTCCTCAACAGGACAGGAGGGGGAGAAAATAATACGGAACAGCTCATGGATAAAGACAGGGAGTACTTACCAGTTACCACCACAGGCAAAACAGGCTCAACTTGGGGAAAATTAATTTAATTGATTGCCAATTAAAAATAGAGACTAAAACGTCTTCTCCCCTGCTTCCCAGGCTCAACTTCACTCCTTCATCCCCAGCTCCTCTAGTCCCCCTCATCCCTGAGTGGTGCAGGAGCCATAGGGAATGGAGATTGGGATCCATGGGAGTTGGGACCCCTGGGAGTATGGAATACCATATCTTTTGTCACACTACATATTACATTTGTCTCCCTTAGTTCTGGTGTCAGTTTTTAGCAAGAAGATACTGGATGGATATAGCAATAGCTTAAGAGCTACACAAGTATGTCACGTTCAATACTCTTCAAATGTATGCCTTTCCCTGTGTTAGGAAGTCTTGAATAAATGCAATTAGCAGCAAAATAGGGCTCCTTATAACATTTTCCTCTGTAGTTTCTAAGGTTTTAAATAATAATTACTTGTTACTCAGTGGGGAAAAAAAAAATTTCTCCTTTTGATCAACCAAGTTACTAAGGAAAAATTCAGGTTTGGGAGTTGGGCATTGACTATTCTCCTAAGGATTTTAAGCTGAGAGACTTTTTAATATGATTGCACTGGTAAAACAAAGAAAAGCAAAGAAAACAAAGAAAATTAAACTAAATTTAGTCTACCACAGAACAAACCATTCAGGAAAAAAATGTTGGCTATCAGGTACTCCTTTGTTCTCCTTAACCAAGCAGTATGTTCTGCTGTCTATCTAGCAACTACACTGCTCATCCCTGAAACCAAGAACCAAAAGGGGAAGAAAAAAAAAAAACCCTCTGGGGAAGAAAAAAAAACAACCAAGCCCTTTGACCCTTTCCCCTCACTTTAGTCATCCCACGTGTATTCTGTCCTGCCTTTTGTTAATCTGGAAGGCACTATTAAATACAACATTTTAAAGTCACCACCCTGTAATGACTGGAAGTCCATTAGAGATACAGTTAGTAAGGATCTATGGATACAACTTGTTCTAAAGAAGTGCCATGTTTACTGCTACACTCTTGGTTTTCAGAAAGTAATTTGGTGGAATCAACATTAAGCTTTAAACAATCCTTGTGATACTTCAAAGTGTCAATAGTTCCCTTTATTTTAAAAAAAGGCAACATGATACAAAAACCAGTCTAAGCCATCTCTCCCACCTTCGTTGCTCTTGAGCTTTCTTGGACCAAATGTCCACATAACTCTTATAAGACTGTAGTTTAATGAACCTCATTGAGCAGTACCTAAAAGTAAAAGGCCCTTATCGGGTTCAAGCTCCTTTTCCTGGGGAAGAACAGGGCAGAAGGAGAAAGAAATGTTCTTTCACTTTGCAGAAGTGAATGTGTTGGGAAGGAGAGGGTTCATTTCTGTTTTAAGGTTTTAGTTAAATGGGTACAGAGCTTAATAAGATAAGTAGATTACTTGAGAGAGAAATATATCTGTGTATTTAAACAAGAAACGGGAAGTGCTCCTCACTGCTCTCAAGTAGCCCATGACTGCTTGAAAAAAACAAAAAAACCCCACACAAACAATGCACAACCCACCCCCCGCCCCCTGAAACACCTATTATTTCCCAGTGTATGACAAAATCTGAACAAGTACAGAACAGGTCCAGAGAGATAAGTGCATTAGGTTTACCTTTGACGAGTTTAGTCTGACAGGCAGTTATACAGGACTAACATCAGGATATAAGAGATACAGGGCTGAAGAAATGAGACAGAGGTCAGAAGCAGAACACTAATTTACTGACAGAGATTTAGTAAGTAATACCACATGTGGACATGAGATTTCCCACAAAGATTATTAAGGAAGAAGCGTGAACCTGAAACCTTACAATTTACGGGAACCTACACGGAAAAGAAAATTATTAGAGAAGTTGAAGGGGAGTAGAGGGAACTAAGTTTAAAAAAAATGAGAAAGAGCTAACAATGTAAGTTTAAGGAATCTGCCATCAAGAATCGCACAAGCAGAGAAGGTATGGATATAGTGTAGCACATGCTTTGGGAAAATGTTATTGGAAAGTGTTTTGCAATGGGTATAAGAGTAGGTAAGTTGAATGAAGACTGAAAAGAAGTGTCAAGCAAATGTTTTAAGCACTGAATTTGAAACACAAATGTGAAGAGACAGAAGTTATTATTCTGCAGCAGCAAAGTGTGTTTTGAAGAAGGGAAACATAGACCGTGCTTGTCCAGTTTGTGAGGCAGCCTGAAATGGTAGTGAGAAATCAGTGACTCAAAGAAGCAACCGCATTTAGAGATGAGATTTTCAAATTAGAGTTCACTACTTCTAATAATTCTTCAGCATTGATATATGTAACAGGCAGAAATACAAGCATACCTGCTGGATAAGCCTCAACTAATGTGTTAAGAACTGACCTCTTCAGAAGACTTTTCTGAGTAAAGTTTATATGCGTACATAATAGCATTTCATCATATAATTTTGATAATGGTACAAATTAGTTCTACTATACTTGTCTTTAATATTCTTTCTAGAAAGAACTTTATATTCTGAAAGAAGAGTCAAAAACATGCTATTAAGTAGCTGCTAAGAAAGAGATATCTTCACAATGTCATTTTCAAATGAAAGAATTTTTCTGTCTTAAATGTAAAAGGAACCACAATCCCTGTGTCTTATGAATCAAATATAAGGCAAAAAAAAAAAAAAATCTAACTTGACACTTGTGTGGGATAGCTTTTTGCTCTACAAACGCACAGGAACAATGAATTCAAACAGCTTTTTATCTTGTTTGAATCAGAAACCTTATGTAGACAAAAAACCTGCATTTAAATAGCATTATGGCTCAGATATATGCTGACAAAACCCTGCAAATTCAAAAGCAAAAGCATCTTTTAAATTACATATTTAAATTTGAATCCTCTGGCTTTTGTGGTTTGCCTTGTTTGTATGCTCCGAGTGTGGCTTTTCTCCTTTGTCCAACATTAATATATAAAATGTACTTCACACAGTCTCAAAAGATTGTGAAACAAACATTCAGTGGCAGCCATTCTAGCCTCCCTGGATGACAGACAGATAAATGATTCACAATAGTTGAATTCATATTGAGGATTTTTTAAAGGTTTACAATTTAACTGGTTAACATGAGTTTTGCAACATATGATTTAATCAGTCTTCAGGGCTCTTGAGTATATGTATTTTGGTAAACTTGGCAATTGCGTAAAAGCATTTACTACTATGGACAATAGCAGCTCCTATCCTTTGTCTAAATTCTTTCATTTTGTGGATTATAAATCCAGAGACCAACTGTTCCAAAGGCAATATTAAAGTCTTTAATGCTGATCCAGTTACTAGGCACATGTCCTAAACTGACGTGCCTAAATATCATTATGAAATTTTAATTGCATAGAAAAGAGCATTTCTAAAATGAAACAGTGTTTTTCATTTCTACAATACCCAGAGGCAATAATTCACATATAGACTAATGGCCTGTAAAATTCTGCTTGTTGACTGTTAACTGCAAAATTCAAGCAAAGTGTAAGGACATGAAATGCTTCCAGGAGCGTACTGGCTTTAACTCAGTTTATTTAGTTCCTCACCATTAGTAGATCAATATACATTCCCCAGCTTACTTCTTGGATTTGCCTTGACATTAAAAGTAGTAGTAGATACCACAACTTGCATTAAGCACCTCACCTCACTGCCTTCAGCATCCTGTAGACATCATCCTTGAGATAAACTTTGGTTAGTTAGGGTTAGTGTCTGACACTGTGAATGTGCATACTGCTTCAGAACTTTTGTGAGAAGAAAAGCAAAACAGAAGATAATTTTTCTGGCTATGGAAAATTCATGTTCTTGCTTGCAAACACAGAGGATGCATACACATGCAGAGAATACGTACTAGATTGTAAGTGCTTTCTTCCCAGACAACTTGCTGCTATAGAGAAAGATAAATACCCTGTTACCTCAGACTAAGTCCATATGCAATATCAACGTTATGCCTGGCGGACTTTCACATCAGCTGACCTCCCTCTACCAGCTGATGTTCTTAAAAGTCACATAGGCAAGGAAGTTTCGACAGAGCTCTGCGGAAGTGGAACAAAGCATGGAATGTGTTATGGCAAAACTTTTTCTTGGTTGTTCACTTCATGAATGCTCAGTATGTCACTTGTAGATGTGAGAAGTGTAGCACTGAGTGGATTTAAAAGAAAGTGGTAATAGAGAAATTATGGATTTTTACCACCACCACCACCTCTCTATTCAGGAATAACACCTCAAGTCCAAGATCAGGGGTCAGCCTGGATACAGAACCTGCAGCTACTATAGCTCGCTGGAGTCGCAGCCTGGGAAATCAAGACTACTTTCTTCAAGTGACCAGGGAAATCTGACCTGTACTCAAATAGGGCTGTATATTGGACTAGATGCTGAATGCTAATGTTTGGCCTTTCATATGTATTTGTACAGATGTGTTTTTTACACATGTAGATTCACAGGTTCTTTAAACAATCTTTGAGTGTAAACTGCTTATGTAAGGAGACCTCTACAGTCTATCTTAAACTCACATGTATGTTTTTCCGATTAAAAGAAACCCTGAATATATAGCATTGCAAAGTTACTATTTTTTTTTAATAACCATGTGTTCACATAAATCATTACCTTTTTTTTTTTNTTTTTTTTTTTTTTTTTTTCAGATTTAGAATTGTAAAGGCATACATCTAAGCCACGGTCTCCTATTGTGCAATTTGATCCAGTAACCATCATCAAATACCAACAATGTACACTACGCCTGCAAAGAAAGTTCAACTAGGGAGTTCCAAAAATAAAAAAAAACCAAACACAAAAACCCCAACCAGAAAAATGCAAGCAAGAAACTTATTACTAAAACAAAGAAACTAAACCAAGAAAGCCTAATTTCCTGTGTTGAAAGTGCAGGAAATTAAGCTTTCTAATAATTGTGCTGTCTAGCTATTGATTAAATCTGTAATCAGGATCTAACATGCTTGAATACATAACTAAAACACGGAATGGTATCACAAATTTGAGGTATGTGGGTTTTGATCTTGTTTTTCTCAGTGGAGATTTTGCTTTTCTAGAGCATGACTAGCAAGTGAAATGAAAGTTAGAGCTTCTTTAAATTCAAGTACTTTGGGATTATCCTTGGGCTTTTTTTTTTTATTTAGGTACATATTAAAAAAGATAGTTTAAAAGTTCTCCTTTCTTAATGCCACTACTTGTGCTTCAATAATCCTTTTGACACTTTACCTGTCTACATGCCCACCAAACATCTTGAGGCTTGCCTAGTGTTATGGAAATTTTACATGTCAGACACCATAACGGGGCTCAACTCTAGGATTCCACTGAGTCAGCCAGCCAAAAGAAAGATTCTTCTATAAAGTTACCTTTATTAATAGCACTACAGCTCAAGCTGGGTGCCTCTGAAGAGGGACCCCAAGAGAAATCCCTAGGCAGTTATACCCTTACAACCTGTGTTTCCCACCTCTCACACAATAGCTCGAACCAAAACTTTAAGGTCTGTGGTCTTGCTTCTTACAGGTTTGATTTGTTCATTGTTTCGTTACTAAGCAGTTATCTTTTAATGCACTATACAGTGGTGCTATATCCTGTTTCACGTCCCCCTAGGTCAGTTTCAACCAGTTCTGTGGGTAGCTCTTTGGTATGTTATAATATAGTTGTTACAGATCATGTACTGCAGCATATAGGCTTTGTCTACTAATGTTAAACTACTATTTCCAAGTTTTAACTATATGATCATCCTTTCAAGAACTATCATCCCATTATTTTTATTGACATTCCTGTTATTTATTATACGGGAGCAGAATATTTGTACTCTCTAAGGTGTGAGCACAGTTGGGTACAGCAAATGTTACAACACTGAATACAAACAAACAGTATTACAATAATTGTTATAAAACTCAATATCCCATAAAGAATTCATTTTGCCCAGGCTCCTAAATCTAGCATCCAGGAGGCGAGCCAAGACCGTCCTTCTTGGAACCCGACTGAAGTATTATCCAATTGTACTTTACAAATTAATTTTACTTTTTTCCACAACTTCTGGACATCCGTTGAAATCCTCCCATTCTGGTGGGGACATGCAATGTACATGCAACAACTGGTATTAATAGTCGTACATACTCCCCCTTGTGAGGCTAACAAAGTATCTAATGCCATTCTATTTTGCAGTGTAATTTTTGAGATTTGTGAAACCTCTTATTGTAATCCTATAATTGTCAGCAGTATTATTGCCAAGAATTTCTACTGCTACTGAAATGTTAACTAAGGCCTTTTCTAATTCATTTGCTCCCAACCAGGGAAGAAACCATCTAGCAAAGGAGTGGAACGCAGTCAGACTTTCTACTAGTGGATTACTACGTTTGGTCCTATGAACAAACATTTGTAACCATGATCTTGATTCCATAGTTAAATTTGTGGACACAGAAACTTAGGAACAACAGCTCCCAAAGTACAAGTTCCTGACCAGTCTCCCAGTAATGTTTTGCAAGCTCCTACCATATATCCAAAACTACGCTTTGCCCTCAGGTACAGGCCAAGGTGTATTGGAAATGTCCCCAAGTATTCCTGCTATTTCTACTTTCATTATTTGGTTACAGTTATTGAAATCTCCCACAGGGGTAGTACTATTGTATAGGAGCTTAAGTTGACTGGGTGGGCATGATGGTTTGCATATGTTGCATATTTCTTCTTTGTTTCTGGGATTACCACCTCCCATCGTTGTAAGTCACTGTGGTCTTGATGGATAGTAATATTTGTCCATAAAGTAGTCCACAATATGTTATTTAGTATAGGTATCCCTAACATAGGAATGCTTGAAACTGAGGGGCTTGTAAAGTGCTTACATATCCAAGAGTTAGTTTTATTAGTAATTTGGACTATGGTTTGTGATAGGTTGAAATAGAGATTTTTCCCTCAAGTCATAATGAAGCTATATAGATTTAGATACTCCCTATACCCATGAAATAAGCACAGCAGAGGTTTGTAATTTTACCCATAGAATTTCCATAATTTCCTCAGGCACTTGGAAATCTTGCATCCAAGTAGCTCTGGAAAAGAAATTCAAATGGTTTCCATTTCTAAAAGAGTGGTCGTGGTAGATTCTTCCTCCGCTGGTCATTGTTCATCCACTGAACAGTCCTCCAGCAACTGTTTAGCATGTGAGCTCCAAGCTCCTCTTCCTGTAGCTTTTACAGTGGTAAAAACAGTAAGACCTTAAGAAAGTATACAGCCCCTCCTATCTGGGTTCCAATTTAGATTTATGGGAAGATATTTTTATTAAAACTCTACCCCCAGGCTGCAAATCATGTACCTATATCTCTGGAGAAGCGTGTTGGTAGCACTGAAAGTTATCCCTTTTAATTTTGAAGCTTTCTTATAAATTTAGAACGGTGAGTGTTAAATGCTCATCTCCATTCAAAAGGATGGGTTTGGCCAGGATATAAATCCCCAATATAGCTAAATGTCTCCCAAAAACCACTTCGGCAGGCAATAATTCTAAGGGTTGTCTTGGGGTATTTCAAGAGTCCCATAAGGCTAAATTTAATGCTTCTGGCCATTTTAATCCTGTATTTGTGCAAATTTTAGGTAGTCTCTCTTTAACAGTTCAATTCGTCCTTTCTACCTGCCTGGATGCTTGAGGGTGATAAGGAGTGTCCAATCTTTTTTCTATTCTTAAACATTTACAAAAGTCAGTCAATTATTTCTGCTGTGAAATGCGACCCTCTGTCTGATTCAATAGATTCTGGTACTCCATATCTAGGAAAAATTTCTTTAATGAGAGCTTTTATTACTCCTCCAGTGTCTGCTTTTCTTGTTGCGAAAGCCTCCACCCATCCTGATAATTGGTCTACTATAACTAGAAAATGTTTATATCCAAATGCTGCAGGCCTATCAGCATAATCTACTTGCAATCTTTGGAACGGGAAAGAAGATCATGGCTGGCTTCCCAATTCACACACAGGTTTTATATTTGAGAATTTCTGTCAGGTAGGAGAGGCATTAATAATTCTTTTAGCAGCTGCATAGACACCTGGTGCCACCTATACTCGCTGTGCTTGATTAGCCACTGTTTCCACTCCACCATGAGCTTTATCATGGAATTACCTGATTATAGTCATCAGGTATTTTTTCGGTAAGACAGATTTCCCCCCTGTTGTCCATATTCATCTTCTACTGATTCCTATTTTCTCCACTGTTCTTTTTCTTCATTTGTCACATCTGATTGATATAGTTTTCTTGGACAGTTGACACTGGGCCATGAGCCAATCTGAAGGAACTGCCATAATCTTTACTGCACGTTGGTGAACCGCAGCTTTTGCTGCTGCATCAGATATGGCATTCCCCTTGCTGATTACTGTAGTGTCCTTTGTATGGGCTGGACAGTGAACCACAGCAATCTCTTTGGGAAATTGGAAACTGCCGTGTCGCTTCTCAGTAAACTGCTGGGAGCTATTATCTCAGAGGATTTTGACTGAATTGGATCTTATTACTCAATCCCTTTTGAGACATTCCCTCAACTCTACAAGGATTTTGCATGATTTCTATCCAAATCTCTTCCATTAATTGATAGGTATTACAGTGCCTAGCACATCAGAGCTCTAGAAAGACAGACCACTTCTGTGATAGATGCCTGCAGTCTCCATATCGAAACTTAGTCCATTTTTTGTGGCTACAGCATAAGACAAATGCATTTTTAATCTGTTACTCTTTTGAACTGTCCAAATAGTTAACCAGCTGCAAATGCTCACATTTCCTTGGGGGATAATTATTTAAGCATAAGTATTTTCAATATTCAGCCAGCTTTACTGTCCACGACCAGTCTACATCTCTATTAGAGCAAATTTTTCATCTCCTACCTCCTTTGTACATTTTAGTTTACATAAGTCACCTGGCTTGCATTTTTGTTAGTTTCTTTGTTATCATCTTCTCAGCTGGCACCACCAATTCTTCTCAATTTATGACAAGCTGTGAATGTCATTAACACTATATCCCTCTCCCACCTCCAAAGCAATAATGATGATATTATGCAAATGACTGACTCTATCCTACTGAAGTGAATAAGAGTCTTAACTCTGACTTACATAGCTTGGGATCAAGTCCCTGGAGAACACTTGACAAGTTTTTCCCCTTTGATACATGTACTTGAACTCACTATTTACATTTTCAGACTGTTCTAATACAGATCACCATTTTAGAATGACTTGCCGTATTGTTTAAGAGGATGTTTCCCTAACCCTCCCAAACAAACTGATTCATTAAAATAATCAAAACTGAAATACATTTCTTTTAGATATTCAAATATTGTGTCGGTATTTATGGAAGTTTACAAATGCAAGTATTTACTGTACACATGCAAATCAATCGTGTTGCATGTTAAGGGCACTTGCAATTCCATCAGCATAACTTTGATAATCTAGTTTATTGTATCTGCTGTTGTAATGTCTGCACTTTGTTATTGGCTCGGGAGGGACTATAAAGTTTTATGGGTGTCCTGGTTTGAGGTAGAACAGGACTAATTTTGTTCAGTAACTTTGCTTCTTAGCTAGGC
>RSEF01000001.1:122982443-122995998 GCA_003993805.1 Himantopus leucocephalus | reverse complement strand
CAAAACCCACCAAACCACAACAAAACCTCCAAAAAGAAAGAAAACCAAAACCACTAGGATTTGTGAAACAAAGTTCTGCAAGTGATGAAACTAGGAAAGAAGATATTGAAGCTGAGCATGAGTTTGTATTCCCCAATACTTAATAAAGCATAAGCTTCAGATCATAGCTTTCCGCTCCCTGACAGTGCTAAATAGGTACTCTTTCTAGCACTTGTCCACCTCTTGTCAGGAAACTTAGCGAAGAGCACTTGATGCTTCTATTCTCCTGCCAAATTTGTTTGGAATTTGCTAACTCAGTCAAGAGTAACTTAAGACTGATTTGCAGCCAGAAATACAGACATACGTTGATTACAGACTTCTTTTCCCAAGGAAACCAGGCTAAAAAGTTAAAGCTGTTTAGGCTGACAGGAGCATTGTTGATGCTTGAAGCTTTAAGACTGTTGATGGTCAGAAGCTTGAGAGACCCTTGTCCATCTGACAAGACTTTACACCCGGTTAATTCTTTTCACAGGAAGAACCAGTGTTCAAGATTTATCTTCTTAGTGCAGAAGTTCAAGACTTTGAAAATCTTCAGAACATAAAGAAATAAGACACCACAGGAGATTCTAGAAAGTTACAATAATATTCTGTTAATAAAAAAAACAAGTCTGGTCTTCAAGACTGAAATTCAAACTTTTTTTATTGCATCTTGTACTACATCTCCAGTGTTTTCCCAATGTCTAATGGTATCTTTACTCATTTGATATTTCTTAAAGCACAAGTTTCTGCTGTCATGCAAGTAACCCAGAAACCTTTCTCAAAAGAAGAAATTTCAAACATACCCTGTGTTTAAACAAGGTTGACAACATCACGTGTAAAGGTTCAAGAATCTAAAAGTAAGCCTGAACTCCCACTAAACTTGGTATTTTAAAATTCTTCTGGAATTTATCTTATCATGACCTTTAGGCTGGCAATATACAAATACTTTGACCTAATACTACATTCCTTCATGCATGAATTTCTGTACATGGCACTTTAGCACTGAATCTGTACACAAAAGTGATCCCTTCCATGATTGTCAAGTAAGACTGCTAATTAGTTCAGGAGTTGGCTTTACTTTTGGTAAAAGAAAATCCAAACCAACAACAAAACACAAACCAGACACACCACTCTGAATTACCCCCAACTGCCGTGATTTTGGTGATCTGTGGATATTTGAGCTTTTAATTAAAGCCCAAGCTCTCAAAGACAGGAATGTTAATCTTCCTTTTTAAAAGGAAATGGATCTTTCCTTGTTGCAGAGAAGAGTTTGAAAGTGTACACCAAATATATCCTAAAGGCTCAGAAGCCAGTCAATTTGTTAAGAGATCCCTCTTCCCTCAGATTAGGATTTTTTTTTTTAATTTTTTTTAAACATTTATTTTTAAAGCCAGTCACAGGATTTTGACTGTCTTTGCAATAACTTTCTCTAGAGCTTCTTTCATTGCCGTTTCACAGTTAACACCTACCATCTTATCCTGTATGCTTTTAAAAAAAAAAATATTAAAGCTTGTTGTAGGCTAGTTACTGATTTACTCATGAGATAATTGGATAAGTGTGTTATAGCTACAGGAGTGTCTTTTCCCCTCCACATTTCCCATCATAGCTGCACCCCTAAATTAGTCCAAACAGATTTGTTTCAGGTTTCTTGCTATCTCCTGTAGGCGTCTTCTCAAGATGACAAAATGTTTTTAAAATTTAGAGCCAAGTTCTATTAGGCTAGGGACAAGAGAGATGTTTTAAGATGGACGTTTTGAGGTGACTAGGCCAGAAAAAGAAATACATAGTTTAAATACATAGTCCTTTGTTCTGCCTATTTTATCCTTGGAGGCAGGTTCCTGTTTCCAGCTTGATGGCAGCCAACTCACCAGTGCGCAGTTGTGGTGAGAAGCAGTGCAACATCCCATTCAAGCACTAGGAAGCTTTTCTTTCCCTTATACCTGAGGCCTGGGTGTCTGATCTCTGCAATTCCCAGCTTTTTTTCAGGCTCTTCAAGCTGAAAGAACCTCATCTCCTTGAGTCTTTGCAGCTGCCCCTACAGACTTTTGGAGATTTCTGCCCTGCTTGAGCAGGAGGGCAGGAACAGCCCCTTTTTCCTGCAAAGGAGTGCTGCCTATTTGCATCTCTCTGCTCCGAGAGGCATAGCACGCCACTTCAACAACAACAAAAAACCCAGACACACACCCCTCCCACATAAGTGTGTGGGGCCCATAACACCACAAAAATGTTTTCAAAAAATCAAAGCCAAATAAAGCAACACCCAGGACTGGTGATACTGCTCACAAGTTACAGGTGTAAAAGTCTAATACTAACAATTGCCTTCACTGCAGATGACCATGCTGATGCTAAATGTGAGCTTCATCACTTCTCCCACTGTTACCTCCTTAGTGCTAAACACACAAATGAAAAGGGGAAATTCTTCTTTTTGTTAAGACATAAAACAATAAATATTAGAAGTACTTAAAAAATTGCAAATGTGTTCTTTTTGTTTTCAGAACTCACCTAGCACTTAAGTAGTTCAAGGTAGGCTTTTCCCCATCTTAATATAAAATAAATAATAAAAAAATGTTATTTTTATATATTTAAATATCAGTTTAATTCAGAATTATGAGATATTGGGACATGCCATGATTTTGTAGTGTCAAGAGCTCAGAGGTGCAGAGCACATTTAAATATGAAGAAGCTATCAACAAAGTTCACTGAAAGGTAACTATCATGCAGAAATGCAAGTCAAAAAGCATTTCTGTGTTGTCTTTTTTTTTTTCTAACAGGAATATACCAAAAAAATTATAGAAGCACTAATCTTGAGTATTGTCAATAATTCCATTCCAGTCAAGCATCCTTTTGATAATTAAAGGACTAGAAGAACCTGTTCTATGAGTAAAGACTGAAGAAGTTAAGTCTTTTCCTCCCTGCTGAAGAGAAGGCTGAGGCAGGACCTTATCACAGTATCCCAGTACTTAAAGGGCAGCTACAAAAAGGACTGAGGCTCTCTATTTGTAGGGAGCTGTATGGAGAAGACAAGGTACAACTTGCACCAGGAGACATTTCATCTCAATATAGGCAAGAAATTTATTATTACAGTGAGAACAGCCAATCGCTGGAACAACCTCTTCTGGGACATGGTAGAGTCCCATCACTGGATGTTTTCAAGATGTGACTGGACAGGGTGCTAGATAATGTCACCTAGGCTCCCTTTCCCACAGAAGGTTGGTGCAGATGATATTCTGAGATCCCTTCCAGTCTGGGCTATTCTGTGATACCAGTTAGTGAAATCATTCCAACTGTTGCTGTGAGTGTCAAGGCCCATTAATAACCACGAACTGGCTCTCCAAGTAATAAAAGCATAGTTAAACATATTTAGTGGACATATTTGTAACACACCCACACATAGGTGTATTTACACACACATGTAACACATGTGTGTTACATAGCTACACAGTTCGTACAAGTTCTGCTCAATAGCACATACAGCAAAAGGTTGCTAACATTTAGCTTTATTCACTACTTAGCCTTGATTAAGCAGGCATAATCCACTTACTCACTGGAAAAATGTGGAATTTCAAGAGCTGTTGTAAAAAGTCTGCAGAGTGCAGTTTCTTTGATTAGAGTAGAACAAAGGATAGCTTGCAATTCCTATATAGAAAAAATTGTGTGTGTTGTCAGAGACTTACGATTACATTTTCCCAGCTATGATCTTCCTTATTTCAGATAGGTTTCAGGTATAAGTTACCTGCTGTTTCTCACAATTACACAGCCATTGCAGAAATTTCTTACACGAGTAATGTTTAAAGAGTAACATAGCAGAACGGCAGAAGAGAGGCACCACAGGGCTGGCAATATAAAACCAGTAAAAATGGAGGCTGAAGGGAAGAGCAGTGAACACTGCGCTGGCAGGCAGGGCTCCACCATTAGAAAACATTAGTTTTAAAGATAACTCTTACCTGCCTTCCCCCAACCCACCCCTGCCTGCTAGGGTGTTCAGCATGTCTGGTCATGCTGTTTCCTCTTCTTCAGCATATAAGTTGCCCAAAGCAAACGAATTGTTGCAGTTCATACATATAAAGGGGGAAAGCAGAATATTTTTTGGATTAGTCAGGTTTTCATTGCAGAGATTTTTTCCCCTTAAGCAGTTTTCAAAAGCTCCTTAGCATGCTGGACTTTTTCATGGTATCACCTCTATTCAATTCTGTAGCCTGTTCTGAAGAATGCTTTTGTTGCACTTCTTTTTTTTAAATCCAAAAATCTACTCCTGTAGAAATTACTTCCAGAACCAGTACTCTACAAAAAACTCCGGAGAAAACTAAACTCTACAACATACTTAGCAAAGGACCATAAGAGCTGTGCTCTCAGCAAGAGGGGAGGGCAAAGAAAAGAAAAAAAAGAGAGAAAAAAACCCAGCACACCACTTCTAAATTCTATGCATGAATAGGAGATATTTTGAAATAGGTCACAAAAACAGCTGTCCACTGGACCAGTACCCAGACATATAGGTTTTAAGCAGACCACCTTAGACAGGGTTTTCTGACACGTTCTATGCCATAAACATTTTTACAGATCCACCTTACCTTCCAGATGGTTGATTTATTACAACTCTGAACAAGATGGTGAAAAATTGAGTGGAAAGGGAAAAACAAACAAACAACGTTGAACAGAGCACTGTTGAAACATTCTTTTTTCAAAATACTTGATGTCATACTTCATAAAAAAACAGAAGTATAACAGATAAATACACCATCCAACAAGAGATGAGCTCTTGCATTGTTGGTGAAGATAGCTTTGCCACCATCCCTACATACAGATAGGAGCTGGCCTGGCAGGTACATACCTTGAACTTGTACTATTAAGCCTCGGACATTTTGTTTTTCACCTAAACAGGGACTGCTATACAGATAGAGCAACCACATAAATCTCTAAACTGCCAACAAACCCATCCAGCCTACTACCCATGCAAAGCCCTCCAAACTACTAAAGAAGACAAATTAGTTATCTCACAGTGTAAGTCTTAGACTTAAAGGTACAGAGTACTTGAAAACTTTCCTTCCACTTTAAATCCTTGCCTATTTAGTCTGTCACTGATAATCCTGGAGATCATATCACTTAATCTTATTTTAAATCCTTCCTTAAAACCTACCTCTCCTGCGATACCTACAAATCTCTGCCAGATGGGACTGTTTAGACTAATGGCCATTTGTGACTAGCTTTAGCAAATAAGCTTTCTCTCATTACCTTCTTTTCCCACTCTCAATCTGCTTGTCTGTTTATTTATTGTCTACATAATCTTAAATTCAGATATTACAAAAAAGTTTCTTTAAGAAATAGAGCTGCCCTAATGATTTCATATCTTGCAACAGCTGGCATCTGGAGGCCTGAAAGGGTCCCTTGGAAAAAGGAAAGTACAAGGAGGCAGAATTACTGTTTAAAGCATTACATAAGAAAAAAAATGGTTCTAATTACACACTTTAAGTGGAATTTACACTTAAAGGTAATCAAGAACTCAAAAATAAATGAACGCAGAACAGCATTATTGCTTTGGAAGTTCTGGGTAGTAGTCTTTCTTTTTTATGCAGTCTTTCCTTTTCCTGAAGGATAGGCAGATAAAACAACATGAGAGGAGCAGTGTTTAATATGAAAAACTAAAACTGACAAGGACTTCTCTCGTAACTTTAAATAAGTCATGCAGAATAGCTTCTGCATCATAAAACATTGACACTCACAATTCTGAAAACAAATCAAAAAGCCCACAAATTTGTTTTTTTCTATCTTACCCAGAGTTCAGCAAAAAGCATGAGAAGCTATTTACAGAAGCTACATGCTACCAGTTCTAACTGTCTCAAAACAAAAAAATCTTTGAGACTCTTGTAAGTCTTAAAGTCTTTTGTAACACTATTTTATTAAAAAACCCCAACAAAACAGAAAACACTTAACAAAAAGGCTATTATCCTCTGATGTGCTTAACCAAGTAGTTAGCAGCCCTCATCTATGCAGTTCCTCAGGAAGATATTTGCCACCACCTTCTGTTCCTCCCACCCCCCCCAAGTTACTAAAGACACATAAATTTTTTACCTTTAAAAGCTCTAGCACTTTCAGCTACAGATCAGGATTTCAGTGCAGTACTGGCTATTCAAACTCATCTTACAACCTGCTGGATGAGCAGCAGGTGCTAGGTCTAAACTTTCAGGTGGATCCAGTTGAGCCCATTTGAAAATGTTGCCTGTGATGTAGGTGCTTTTACCATTGCAGGCTGCAAGTTCTAGCCTCAAAGAATCATTACTTTGTACCAGTGTTAGTGGAGGATGTTGAAAGTATGAAGCCCAGTTCTAGATGAGCAAGAGCAACAGAACAGATTTGCTGTGTGAGCTCAGAAACAGTCTTTATCACGCTTGTGGAAAGACTGGGCTCTACAGGTTACGTGGGGTAAATCTACCTTTCCCTTTGCATGTCTGGGGCACCTTTTCTGGAGCGGTGGATAGATGTGCCTGGTGTTGGATGTACAGCACCAGGGCTAGGCTCAGGGTTGGAGACAGACATGTCAGAAGGCCACGCTGCATCCCTCCAAGAAGCACAGTGAGGGTAAGCAAGTAACTCTTCTTCTAGTTCTGCCTGCACTACTGATCCCAGCTGCAACCCTCGTACATGACAAACTCTTCTTCTGAACCACTGCTAATATGTAAAATATGCTAATATTACCTATTTTCCTAATGCTTACAAGACACTACCGAAGTGCTAAATATTTGATAGTGACAACAGCAACAAAAATAGGCATTTGCAGAAAATGAAACACAACAGAGACCAGTTTTGTGAGCTTTTGTTGTATGTTTTCATGATTTAGTGTTCAGTGCTGCTGTTTTTCCCCCCAAGCTACAGTTCTTCACAACTCTAGCCATGAAGTGAGAGTAAGAAGAGAGGAAATAATTTCTGAACTCTACAGGTACTGCTAATCATTTGAAATTGACTTAAAAGCTCTGAAAACAAATTTTCAGGAAAAATGTATCCAGACTAACAAAAAAAACCCCAAAAGCCAAACTCTAGTTCTTATGCATTTTTTAGTTTAAGGTTGGTTTTTTGGGTTGGGTTTTGTTTTGTTTTTTTCAGGTGTAGGGGTTTTTAAGTCAATCTTTTCCTTTGGAGAATGAGGCTTGGGAAAGGAGATTTTACGCTTTATAATAACTCCACATTATCAATACAGTGAGACCTGTATGAAGATTTAGAATTCCGTGGAGGCAGAGAACAGAAGGAAGAGAAATAATATGAAAGAGAGAATAAAGATTAGAGCAAATATTGTAAGGAATTGGCTGCTTCCTTTCTGTGTACTCTGTTAACATCCAGCTGGCAAAAAGCCTTCTAGCATGTGAATGGGAAATTCTGCTAGAGGAAGGACTTTGCAACCTGAGTGAAAGAAGCCAGAGGCTATATTAAGTACAAAAGACTGAAGGCAGCAGACTTGAGAATCGTTTGTAAAAAAAAGATTTTTAATCTTCTATATAGGGACATATTAAAGCAGTTCAACAACAATTCTCAGTTAAAAATGCAGTTCCAGCAATATTAAAATATTTTTTGTTCCTGTTTGACTTGCATATACTCAGGTGAACACAGTATGCTATTAGTTTGCATTACATTTCCATGTTATGGATATCTTTTTCAGTCTAAATACTTCTGAATATTTCACTCCACACAATAGCAAGATTGTGACTATTCATCATAATTTAGTACTAAAGCAAATTTAGAAATGTTGGAATTATCTCCAGTTACCATTTGTGCAACTAAAAACGCCAGAGGGCTACAAATAAAGGGAAAGATGAATGTTGGAGTCCAGCCTGTGTTTCCTGTCCCAGCCAAATTCCCAGTTTCTCTCCCTCCCTCCCTCTGACTTTACTAACTCCTGGTCCTAATTTGTCTCTGTGTGTGATTTGCCCTGGGGGCAAGGTGCGATACTCTGCTCGTGTTGTGGCGCAGAAGCAGCGAGTGTTGAAACACAGGTCAAATGCTGAAGTGGGAGTCTTGACAGCCTGGGAATTGTTATGCCAAATTTATGAAACATGGGGGAGGTATAGCTGCTGCAGAAGGGATGGACAGGTGAAACAACATGTTCCTCTTTTCTTTGAAATTGCTAAACTTTTTTGTGTGAAATTTTCTGACACACTTGTGTGACCATAACATCCAGCAAAAGAAAAAAATATGGGTCTGAGTAGAAGTTTGCCAAAATTACAAGCAATTGAAAACATGATCTTTTAAAGGAAAGTACCAAATATCAATAGATATGTAACAATGATATTAAACAACTCTAAGGAGTTAAACAACTCTATATAAACAATGATATTAAACAAATCTACATCTGTTTGCAGAGACCAAGATGTTTTTTTTGTTTTTGATTTAAAGGAACGACATTTCAAAAGCTGAGCAGAATTTTTTAAAGGTATAAGAGACCTTGCAAAAAGTATGGAGAGTTTGTAAGAGCAATTGGATATTTTGTTTCAGAAGAGGGGGAGAGCATTGGATTGAAGTTGTTCTAGACAATAAAGTTGCTTTGGACGCTGATTAATTGATCTCTAGAGACTGTGTTAATAAGAAGTTCAACTGAGCACTTAGCCGCAAGTGAGAGTTATATGGGCTAGGTATAAAAATGTTTCTACCTCTTCTTCCAGCCCCAATTAGTAGATAACTTCCATGCATATGGATTAATTTCAATGAATCTTTGAAATGATCTGCTTGCTTATTGAATTTCTGTTACTTGTACAGATTCAACATCTAGTTTGTTCTGAGAACTCAAGAGACCTGATCTTGCCTAGTCTTTATTGTGTCTTAACAGGATTTATGATAGTATGGACTGTTTTGGCAGCAGGCAATGTTTTCCCAGTTATGGGGTATGACCTACAGGCAGTGGATGTAACAATAACCTGGTGAAGTAAGAATTAGAACAGTGATATGTTTCGTATCAGAAGAGAAAAGCGTCATGTGATTGTTTCACAGAGGGGAAATCACTAGACAAAAAGTTAATCATAACCGGTAAGGTTTATTAGCATAGTGACAGCACATGATATGACAAGTGCTGACATGCTACTTTTTAGATATGGTAAACATAAGAGAATGAGTTAGGCTGAAACAATCTCCTTTAAAAGGCTGGCAACTATATAACCTTCAGCCCAGGGACTGAGTTGCCTGTTATACAGGGTTTAGTTTGTTGCAGCACAACTTTGTGACGTTGGTGCAGTTTCACTGAGAAATTGTTGTTGAAAGATAGGCATGTCAGAGCCACGAACATAAAGAAAGTTAAAACCTAGACAGACAATTGAGAAGGTAACAGTTAGCAGCTCAATGGTTTGAAAAGAAAAACACTAACAGGAAAACTTATTTAAAAAAAGCACTTATAAAACACTAAGAAAAAGAAACGCAGGGAAGTAGTGTGTAGCATCATCAAGAACCAAGCCTTTCTGAGGGAGGGTGGAGGCTGATGTTCAACCAGTTGACCGAAATCGTCCTGGGTGGTAGAGGCTCACCAGATGTCTCACTAGTGGTGGTGAGCCCATTAATGCTTAGCTTGTTACACAGACAGCAGATAGCTTGGGCTATTAATGGAAAAATAACGTTTTGTGCTCTAAATTGTATATCTTTCTTGCAAAGTGGTTTTGCACATGGTAAGTTTCCTCCACATATTAAAAGTGACCCAAAGGAGGAGAGTTAGAGCTGAGCCATTTAATTATGAGAATACACTGGTCAAAACTGTTGGCTAAATGCTAAAAACATAGCTCTTAAAAGTACAGGTGTAATACATGTATACTGCTTAATTGTTCAATTGCTTTATTATGATTCATTAATTTTTTAAAAAATAAATCTTCATGTCTATAAAAAGCCATGTAAGTAATTACTTGATGGTATTAACCCAGTATTAGATTTTATCATCCTATTGAATGTATGTAAACATACAGTTTCCTTTCGGGATGTGAAAAGTTAACTTCAGTAGCAGGAGGGAAAAAGAGCCTTTAACTGTGAATATAGTTAGGTGGTTGGACAACCTGCCAAGACATGTTTTACAGTTGTCAACAGTGGATTGTTCAGTGCTAGACGAGACACCACGCACCAGGGAAGTGTGTAAGCCACCAAATCAATCCCTCTGCTGTGCTAAGCTGGACTAGATGACTCACTATAATGGCTTTCCAACTGAAATTATTCTTGATTAAACAATAAATTGCATGCAAAACTTCTAACATCAGAAACAGGAGGGGAAAAAAAAAAAAGAAAACACTGGTCCATACCCGTAGACCTCTAGTAGCAAAGCAGGTATATGTATGTGATGAAAGAATGAAGTGGCAAATAAACAGTCCTACAGAAATTAAAGTTCAGTTTTCTCAAAGGATTCTGTTTATTTTTTAATGTATTTTGTTTTGCCATTATCCATTTAGTAAACATTATTTAAACAAGTAATTAGCTGAGGTTTGGCTTAAACAAAAACATTTTTATCAAAACGTTGTAGCACAAAAGAAAGTTATAAGACAAAGGATAATGGAATGGGGAGAGAGTGAGAAATGATGTAACATGCAAGAAATGTCTCTAGAGAAGTTCAAGATAAATTTCATGAATAAAATGCATGTATTTTACAGCTATATAAAAGAATTGACCTCCATCCAGCTTTTCTAGACAAGTGTTTAAATCAGTGAAAGCAAAACAGAAGTGTTTAAATGGGTATTTTCATCTTTTTTTCCTTTTTTTCTTTTTTTCTTTTTTTCTGGGAAGCCTAATGATTGACAGAGTCAAAAGTCACATAAAGAGTTTTTACAAAAATTGAAGACTTCCCAGGAAAATATCTCTGTATTAAGAATAAATTTTATATTTCTTCTTCCCTCTGGAAACTGTGAACCTCATTCCCAAGGGCAGTCTATTTACTTGTTACATGGGCATTAATAAGTTCTTCTTCTCAATGACTTAAACGCATCAGAAAAACTACATAAAAGTTTTTTTTTAAAAAAGTCATTATTTTCTTGTATTGTGAATGCTACAAGCCCTAGTCTCACTTTCACAAGTGAGGAAGGGTGGGAAAGAATTTAGTGACACCTTTAAGCTTTGTGTTGTTTACTTTTACCAGAAGATGCAGAAACTAGTAAACTATTATTGAAATATTGAAAATTCTCATAGGGCCCTTTCTTTTATCATTCACAATAGCTGCAGTTTCCATAACACCCTCCCTTTTCTTACAATTCTCCCAGAGAAATCCTAAGCACTACTTATCAACTAGGTAATGTTTTCATAACAGAAATAGAAAGATCAAAAAAAACTTTCAAAAGAAGAAACAGTAATGTATGCTAATGTGTGCTAATTCAGATCTTTTTACATACAGAGACAATCTCTGCTGAAGAAATTTAGCAATTTTCCAGTTAAATTTTGAATATTGTTCACTGTTGATGTTTAATCAAGAATTCTCTTGATATTTCTTGTCTTTCAAAGATTTGGTTCTCATATGCATGCCTTACTGTCAAACTTTTATAAAAAATCAAATTTTAAACCAGAACCTGAATACAATTAAATGCTTTAAAAAGTATTAAAGAAAAAAAATATTTTCCATATGTGGTATTATTGGTTGATTTAGTTTATTTTTAATGCTTAGCATTAGCCACATAGGCTTTCCTAAACCAGTTTTAACTGTGTTCAAACAACATGGTTCTCCCTTCCCTCTCCAAGATAACTTCTGTACTACTATTCAAATAATATCTGAAAGAAAAGTTTACTTTAAAAATTCTTGGTTATATTAGAAAACAGGAATATTGATAAAAATTATTCCTTTTAAAGTCTCAGCTAGTTTCTTGTTTCCCAGATAGTTTCATGTCTCTTAACTTCGGTAATGAAAACAGATAAGTCTTTTAAAATGTTGTTTGTAATTGGTTTAAAGTTTGTTTCATCTTTCTACCCCATTTACTCAGGTCTTTGCAAGCACTTTGGGAAAAAATATGAGAAATGTTTTCATTAATCTTAGCTTTTTATTACCTTTGCAAAAGCTAAGTTCTAGACTTGTAAGTCCATGGACATCTATGCTTTTAAATGCATGATGTATAGGAAGATAAGTATAGTTGAAAGCAAGTCAATATGACTAAAAGAGAGATTTGCTTGAGAGCTAAGAATTAGTTTTAAGAACAATGAACACCTCCTTTGATATTAGCTAGATCATTTGACTGTATTATCTGCTTTCACTTTCTCACCAATAAAATGAAAATTATGCTTAGATGAGGCTATGCTAAAGAAGCACAACTGTTTCTAAACCACTGTTGTCTCAGCCCCATTTAAACCCCCTGTGGGTCAGGCGCTCTCTGCACCGCCTGTTATCTGGGGGCTGCGGGATGGGGCTGGTTGTGGAGGGAGGACACTGCACCAGCCTGACAGCCCCACGGCCCCCGCTGCCCTGGCACCCCGGGCCACCCTTGCCTGTGCTGTGCCCTGTCACTGTGTAAGACTATTTAATTTCTGTTGTTCTTACCCTGCAGGCTGTTGAAGGCCTTGATTAGCACTTACCTGGGTTCTGGCTAATTTTTGCACATAGCCAAAATGTAATGCATTCTAAGAAAAGTGAAACCCATTTTTTTTTTTAGTTGTTATGCCAGTCAGACTGTCTCCTGCCTTGAGTGGACTTGATTACAAGTACACTAAATTAATGCAAAATACAATATTATCGCAGAAATATTCTTTCTAAGTGGAGCGTTACCCCAGGAGATTTCTAGATTAAAACCTGAGAATAAACTTGGAAATATTTCATTATCTGTAAATGGGACGGGACTCTGTTAGAAAGGGTAAAAACATGATGGTTTATGCACCTGGACAAGACTTGAGATGTACATTTGTGCATCAAATCTGCTCTGGAAGGGGGGTTGGTCCCTTACACCCCCTACCATTCTTTGATTCTGTGATTTATGCAATGTTTCTGTTCACAGAGCTACAACTCTGTTACTCTCAAATTTTCTGAAACTAACTCCAATCCCAGCAAATTCCACATAAGAAAAAATTCCGCTTCAGATTAGTTCCTGTCTTTCCACTGCAGAATTTTGGCAAGATCACCAAAATAAGCTAGGATTAGCTTTAGATTTTGCGTTTCAAATGCCATAATATATAGTAAACATCTGCCTTCTGGACAGGATGGTCCAGATGCTATGTCCACCTCAGGAAGTCTCACCCATTAATTACTCAACAGCCAGAGAAGTATTAGTCTCTATGGCCAGTATATTATTATACACTTCCCCTAAATATCTGTTGCCAGCCCCTGATTCAGACATGCTTTTGACGTATCTCAGTTGTAAATCTCATGTTCTAGAAAGAATATTGTACTCCTAAATTAATTAAAAATTCTAAAAGCTCTCAGCTCTTCAACAAAGATGCCAATAACAAGCTTACAGAAGACCACAAGTTGTGAAAGCTTATAGTCCTCTGTAGTGCCTAAACTAAAAACTAGCTGTACATATTTCAGGTTGTTGTGCTTTGGGCCGGACTGGCTACTGAAATGAATGACTGATAGTCTCCCCCACCTCTCTCTCCAAGGAGAGGAGGAAGAGAGAGAGAG
>RSEF01000001.1:122952237-122982343 GCA_003993805.1 Himantopus leucocephalus | reverse complement strand
AACAGAAAATTGGTCCTGTTTTACCTCAAACCAGGACATTCCATGCCTTATTCCATACCATTTGCATCTTGCTCAGATCACTATTGCTTTTATCTATAAAATTTATACATACAAGTTATTAGTTTATGATTTATCTTTATACACAAAAGTTTGTTATGTTCATTTAGTTCATAATGGCAGGATTTAATCTATCATAGCAGACTCTCAGGGCATGAAAGACGGTGTAAAATTCGTTGTGGTTTATGCCTATGGGTAGCAGAGTTTGCTGGGCACTACTAGAAGCTAGCTCAGGTTTCGTCACCACTACATTATCCTGAAAGACACTTATTGAACACTGTTAGTATTATATAACAATTAACATCATACAGCTCAAAATTGAGTATTCTCACCCAGGGGTTAAATTTCTTTGAAGTACACATTGAACTTCTCCATTCTTCAGCATCACCCACCAAGTATATCCGGGCACTTGAGCAAAAACAGTCCCACAAATGGTTTTGCCTATGCCTGATGTAGGAAAAGCCGAAACAGTTTTCCCCAACATATTCCTTTCATAAACCACAGGGACTTTATCCCCTTCTACAGTATGTAAAAGGTCTGATTGAGCAGGACTGGCTTGATTGATGGATGCTCTGGTGTTAAAAAAATGGGTAGCTTGCGCTAAATGCTTGTCCCAATTTTTAAAAGTTCAACCCCCCATTGCTTTCAGGGTAGTTTTTAACAGTCCATCATGTCATTCAGTTTTACCAGAAGCTGGTGCATGATACAGGATATGGTATATCCACTCAGTGCCATGTTCCATGGCCCAATTACTTGTAAGATTATTTTAAAAATGGGTCCCATGGAAGTGTACATACAGACATGGATACGAAAAGCTTTATAAGCATCTGATATCCCCAAGGTATGAAAGCCAAGTATGTTTCATGTACTGAAAAGTGAGTTAATGATACTCTGTTTCATAAGAACATCTTTAATTGATTTTTGCTACCATGTTACTACTTGTAAGTCTGCAAAGCAGCAGCATGGAGAAAGGCTGAAATGTAGTAAGGTTGTTTCGGTGGTGATTGATCTTATTTGGCTGGCAAATTTAATTTCTTTTTCTCCGGGTGGTGGATTTGAGATGTAATGTAGGTTCAGTCATCTCCATCAAATCCAGCTATGTTGAGAGTGAGACTTATTAGGTATTTCATGTAATATATGCTGGCTTAGGTCTGATATGTCATTTATCTTCACTTGTGAGGAGACCTTAGAACTCACTTGTGGTAATGTCATTGATGATTTATTAGTCTCCTCACTTGTGAAGATAAATGTCATATCAGACCTCAGTCATCATGCCTTCCCTCTACATATAAATCCAGATTTAGAAAAGAGAGTGAGAAAGAGAATAAGGGAATATTCCCGGGTGGTTTGTGGTTAAGGGATGTCAAGCTTTCTGTGGTAGAAATTGGACATTTACTTTAATAAATCTTGTTGTTCGAACATTTCTTCTTTGACATATCCCTTCAGGCAGATGCCACTGAAACATTCAGGTGCTTCTCTTCATGCTGCACAGAACTTTTTTTCTAGGAATACCAGCAGTGATTGGTAAAAGCCCTTTTAAAAGCTTTACCAGAGGAAATGTCTGGCAGACAGAAAGGTACATTTGTCAGACTCACAGAAGGGCAAAGTCCCCATTTAGAAATGAAACCTGAATGCCACTTACGTGTATCTTCTGTCCAATTTTATGGGCTTTCATATATCACTCAAAACTCAAAGAAAGAAACATGCACAAAGTAGAATAAAACAAGACTGAAGATTGAACACCATTCTGGTTCATTTCTAAGCTTCCATGGATATTGTGTTATAAAGGATGACAAATCAGCCGAATCTAATTTTCTCTTTTGAATCCTAGAGGCTGGGATCATTCCTTTAATATGCAGGATACAATACCCAGAATGCAGTTAAGCAGTTGTATGACCGGTTGAATTAGAATTATTACAGGTATGCCACTTGCCATGATGCAGATGTATAGGAAGCCAAAAGGGATACAAACAGTATCACCGTAATTTAAATCTTCATGAATTACTCTTAGCAGCTGAAGAAGTTTATGTTGTCAGAGCACCTGCTTTGTGGAGTGACTTTGTGGTAAACAAGTTAACCTTCTTGAGTCTGCAGTCTTTCTTCACAGTGGTAAAAGACTTCTAGAGTGGGCCCACTTTACTTGGCCTGATGAGAATACGTCACGAAATATGTACCCACACAGCAGCTTGATTTCTGTACAGAAAAAATCAAATTTCATTCCAGAAAAATGTTTGCTATGTAGAAAGCTATCATGTAGCATCATGACAGCTAAGCTCAGCGAGGGCACTCACGCCTATGACCTAGGTGTTGCCTGTACTGTTCTTAAGGCTTTAGTTTTCCTGCATTCATTCCTCCTGCAGGTCAAACAGGTCCCAAGTTTGATGAAGTTCTGGCCATGCTTCTCTGCTTTTAGGTATTTTTCAGAGGGACAGAAGACAAGAAAAGAATCCTTTTTTTGGCATCTCTTTCTTATGAAATGGACAAGGAACGTTTTAAATGTATATGTTTGTGTGCTTATGTATAGATGTATGTACACCATGTCATATAACATAATGAAACACGCACCCTTTGTATTGCAGTAATGTCTTTCTGGGACCAGTAGATGTCATCGCAATAGGAAGAGCACCTTGTGTATGTGTTTATTAGTTGACTTTCAGTTAACATTAAAAATTTCTAAAGAAAAAACCCCAACATACAAGCATAAATGCCTTATACCATATATCTGTTTCAGTGGTATTATGATTTACAGAGTTTTTTGACAATCATGTACAGGTCCTTCACAAACTTTTCATGTCAGAGAAACACACATGAGCTGTACCTCTCCATTTAACGCTGTTGGCCCAAAAGGGAGAGAAACACAAGGTGAGGATGGAGTTTACTTGGAGTACATAAGATATGCCTAGAATTACCATCCTGAGCTTTATAAAACCCACAGTCCTTGTTTCTCATTGTCCCTTTAGAGGAGTTTATGGCTGTCTGCCATAGCTCCCTTCAGACATAGATGTTTACTCCAGGAAAACCTGATATGAGAGACACATTATGCGCTAAACCAAGAGCTAGAAGTATCTGTACCTATAGACTGTCTTCATTTCTTTGCAAACATGCAGATGCACGTAGAGTATGTGGCAGGGTACCCTGGTGAGAAAGGCTTGGTTGGAAACTGTTAAAACTTATAGAACTGGTATGGGACCTGTTAGACTAGGACTCGCTTCTGAAGCTGTACAGAAACTTTTTAGTGTGGACAGGCCAGTTAGCCAGTCACATGTAACCACATCCTGAGAATGAAGGTGAAATGGAAATGTGCTTAACCAATGGCTGCTTTTCACAGAAAAGCAGGCAAACAAACCAACCCAGGGATAATCGCCTAACAGAATTTCAGATTATTTTAGCATAAAATGAGCTCTACTTACAAATATAAGATTTAATGTCAGATCCCCAGATTTGACAAACAATATCTGAATAAGAGATTTGCTGCTAGAAACAAGTCACGGGCTTTGTCTTACTTTAGGTACAGTCAAGAGATTTCTGTTTTACAAACAACTGATGATCAATCAGCTCATCACAAGCTCAGGCAAGATATAGTATTTATATTATATGCATTATACAGATTGTTTCAAGAGCAACTGTGGAGTGGAATTATGCCATTACTAAGAAATTAAAGGTATTCTCTGTTTCTGAAAGTTTAGAAGTACATCTGAACCCAAGTTTTACAGATAATAGACCCCTGGTTTAATTCTGTACAAAGGTTTTAACAAATCAGAAATCTGGTCTGTGCTTCAGCAGAGTTAAGCTGAACAGCTGAAAGAAAAGCATAACAGCGGTCTGCTGCTGCATTACACCATTGTGTTTTTTATACAGATACATTAGAAATGGTGCAAGAGGACCAAACAGAATGCAAGCATAACTCAGATAGAAAACCTCTTTTATTTTTGTTCTCAGTCTTGTAGACCTTCCTTAGAGCAGCCTGAAAAAATTCAGTCTCCAAATCAAATCTCTCCCCATAATGCTGTCATTGAACTAAATCACCACATCATGAAGAACCCCAGCAACATAGCAGCAATTAAGTTATGATTAAAAGTTAGTCTGTATTACAGCATAGGCCGGGTCAAATCCCAATACTATGAGTGTATAATTGATTTTTCAAACTTAAGGGGATTTAAGCAATGCTTAAATCATTATATAATTGTATATATAATGCCATCTTTTTTCTAAAATAATTTTAATGTGATATTCTATGACGCAAAATTAATTTCAGTGCGAAAAGAAGTTGCATTCATCCTTTAGTCTTTGTAGCACACAAAAAAAATTGCTTGTTTCTTTGATATGATATGATTCGTGACACGTACAACCTCTAATGGGCCACAATGTATGTTGATATTCCTTCCACAGTACTAAAATATATCCAGAGTCTGCACAGTAGAAGTTAATCCAGACTGAATATTTTAGTGAATTTATCTATAAGTAGGTACTGTATGTATTAATGCTAGGGAGATTGTCCAGCGCTGTCTGTTAGTACCATGTATTTGAATAACTATTAAGAAAAAAAGAAAACTTATAAAAGAAAATAAACCTCTCTTCCACGCTTTACATGCAGTGCGTTTGGCTGAGGAATCAAAGCATAAATGTCTAAAAATTTCCAGATGAGAGTAACTTTTTTTTAGGATGGAATTATTAGTACTAAATACTTCACAGCATGAAAAGCCAAGAAAGGAAAAATTATTTCCATTTTGTGGAAGAATTCTTTCAAACAGAATTTTCTCAGCCCACATCCAACCCTGCCTGTATAGACACAAGAGAAAGGGAGGGAAACATCCTCTTGTCCCCACTTGTCATGGTTCAATTACCCAACTCATCAGAAATGTTAATGAAGTACCAATACTGAGATAACTCCAATTGTTGCTTCATTAAGACCGGAGTTTAATAAACACCTTGTCTGCAATGCTAGCTGAAACGCTAATAGAATTCTTTTATTACATTACTGGCTTGCATATAATGCTCTGTCTTCTGTTTGTTTGTTTCAGAGAATGGTTAGATTTCATCAGGCAAAGCAACACAAGCAATGATAGTAGCATGTATCTTCTCATAGCGAACAGGGCAACACTTAGAACACCCACTCACCTGGAGTTTTTGTTTCCTGTCTCTGAATATGTCTATTTTATCTCAGAAAAGATGTTTCAGTTTGTATACCTATTCTAAGTGCTAATTATTTTGCATGAAATGGTAAAGTCAGTCTGTATAATTGGTTAGATGAAGTCAAATTCACAGCTACAACTACACAATGTCAGGGATGAACTGCGCCACAAATACATACTGCACTTTGGGTGTATTGATAGAAATAAATGACTGTTCAAGACTTTGATATGCTTTGTTTTTTTTTTTCTTCTTGCAGAGATTTATCTGGTAGACTGAAATCTCTAGATTAGATTTTGCTATATCTTGAGTTATCTGTCCCTCAATAATTTAACATTTCAGATGTTGTCTTGGAGATGATTCCCGCATTGCGAAATGAATCTATGCCTTTGCTGACTAGGTAACATGAAGGTATCCCACAGGTTACTACAGCCAATTGAAAAAGTAGCTGTTTGATCAGACAACTGGAATTGCAAAGAGGCTGACACAGATGAGATAGGTTCTTTCCTTTTTTCTGGAAGGTTTAAGGGAAGTTAGAAATCCTTCAAACATAACAAAGGCTCAGAACTGGCAAAATGAGGCATTTAAAAATAATTCCCAGAAAGAGCAAGACTGAATTTTAACTTGTGGTATGCAAGAAGGTTTGCAGTATCTAGTGTATCTATGAGATAAGCAAGGTCAGAGCAGGTGCACCAAGAGGAAAGTCAGTCGATAGCTAAACAGAAAATAAATAAATAATAAAGAACAGGTTTTCAGCTGGAGTAATTCCCTGAATTGGCTTAAGACGTGGTTGCTGGCCTGGCTGAAAGAGAACTGTGGGGATAAGTGGGTCAGTATGGGACTGCTCTTTTCAGCATGAGCAGGTATATACACCAGCCTAAAGTGGCGGTAGGATCACAGCCCTGAAGGGGTATTCCCATACTTCTGAGTGCAGGTGAATCTTTTGGTATTGCTTTCCTCTGAGTCACTATGGCTGTGTTTACAGCAGTGTGAGTTTGATGGTTGACCTTCCCGCTCCCGTATCCTAGGCTGGACCAAAAGGAAATTGCAAGACATTGTTTAGGTCATTGATCTATTAAAAATGCTACAGAATGTGTCTTCTCCTTATTTTAGGGGTGGCCCTATATAACCAGTATCTCAATATGGTGAGTCATCGACTATATGCAGTTACGAACCTATATCATTCCTTTATGAATGAGGTTGCACTCCCTACTGTTAATTTTGAATTTGAAGGAATTATTCTCTCCCCATCTAAATTCTGACTGTTCGTTATCTCTTAGCTAGTATGTATCGCAATTGAGTTTTGGTAGTGGTCAGTGTATCTGACAAAAATTGACTAGCTCAAAGGGCGCCAACAAAGTGATCCTTCTCTACATTTCAGCTTTGTTTCTATCAAAAGATTATATGCAATGAGAGGTCCTGATTATAGGGTATACTCTCTCAGCAAATGTTTTAGTAATTTGAACCAATCATTCCCAATGATATTTTAAATCTTCCCCCAGATATTTCTAATGTAATCCCCTAAAGAGAAGCAATTAATATTCTAAATGTAGTTGCCTTCTCTGAATAAGGTTTGGCATTCCATGGTCTGGTGGTCTTCTTGGCAGGGAAGCACAAGAGCACTCTTCGAGATCTGGCAGCTTTCCCAGGATTATTCCTGAGAAACATGAGGAATCACTAAGATCCTGTAGTACATATGGATCTTTGATGCATCTGTTTTGATGGGAAGGTGCACACATTATAGTTTTTTTTCTTTGGTTTGTTATTTTTTAACATAGCAGTGAGGGATAACAAACAGTAGTATTTAGGGCTGGTTTTTTTGTTTGTTTCTTTTTTACAAATTAAATGTGTAAGCGAGTGTCAAAATGATTTTCTCTTTGTTTTCTGTGGTAATTTCAGAAAATAATTCTTTGTATTTTGCAATGACTTCAGATTAATAGCAAATATGCACCATCAATTTGCATTGAAAACATTGTTAGATAAATAATAATTACTTGGCAAAGTGCTTGCTGAAAACGCAAAGTCAATTAACTTGAGCATTGTTTTACATTCAGCTGTAATTTATAAAGGATCAATCAGTGGTTTTTAATGTTATTTATGTCTTTTCAGGACGCTATACCATAAAGCTGACATTAAGTACTTAAAGAACACTTTTAATTCCTGTCATTAATTTAATGTCTTTCAAATGGTAAATATCAGCAGTTTGATGACATCCAGTACATGGAACTACTGCCACCAAAACACTCTGCTTATTTTCATGGGCTTATAAGTACATAAAGAGATACATGTGCTGTTTTAATAGCACTGGGCCAGATCCTGTTGACCCTTAAAGTAAATTTTTCAGTTAGCAGGACAATGTTTGTCATGGCCTGAGAACGAGACAGTATAAATTCATACCAAGAGAAATAAAAATTTTAAAAATGGTATTTTATTTCAGAGTTATATCCACGTCAAATCAAAGTATTCTTAATTCATATCATCTTTATAGCAAACATGCAGTGCCATTATCCCTCATAACTATGTATGTGTTGCTAAGTTCTGCTTATCGAAGGGGCTTTTTTTTTGCTTTACTGTGTTTATATCTTCATTTTGTGTAATCTCTGTGGTGGGCAGAGAAAGGGGAAGAAATAGGAACGCAAAGAATTTTGGGAGGAAGCTTCTAGGTTACAAAATTAATCCCTTGCAAGCACTAGACTATTCAACTGCTTTAAAAACTTCCTGAGTTTTCTTATAAGCAGTTAGGTTCTTTTTGTCTCCATTATTTTCAATGAAAGGCTGTTGCAAAATCTGATAGGCAGGAAGGCTCAGAGCCCATTTCTAAATTAAATCTAAATTTATTCATGTTCAGCTTATGTCCATTTGTTCTTGTGCCAACGTTCTCCTTTAGCTCAAGTGGTTATTTTCTCTCCCTTGTGTTCATTTTCTTGTTGTGTCTAAAGACAGCAGTCCTATTCCTCCTCATCCTTTGCTGTTCTCATCTAACAAAACAAGCTCTTTTGTTCATCTTTCATGAGAAAAAAATCTTTTGTGGATCATCCTTTGCTGTACCTTTTCCTCTTCGAATTCATTGATCCATAACAGTGACAGAGCGTTTTTTTCATCGTCCTTTAGGTAGCAGAATGGGGAAAAAATTCTCCTATGTTCTCCCTTACTTTCTAGTTCTACTGTCTTCAGGTAGAAGTTGGCCTTTAGTTTGCCTGCAAAAATTACTCACTGCGTTTGAAATCTAGAATGATTTCAGCTGAAAAGCTCACTAAATCATGTTAAAGGGCATAGGAAAACACCCACTGATTTTTGCTGTTTTAGAAACATTATCTCATTAAGTAACTAAACAATTATGGGTATCAGAAGGCACAAGTAGAGGCATTTATCCTCCCCTTGATGCATATGCAGGACTGCAATAAGCCCATTAGAGTTGGTGAGATTTATGGGTGTTTATAATGGGAATAACAGGCCCCAGTGGGTGGCAAAGGGGGAGCAGGAGTCTAAACTCAGGATTGGAAGCCAACAGCTTGAGTTCTAATTAATGCTGAGTGAACATTTTGAAACAAATAACGTGTTCAAAAAATGCTGTGCTTTTGCCTGTTCTATATATTACCTTCCAGACAGTCCATAATATTAAAATTTTATTTTCAGTTTACTTCTGTTGGGACAACCCATTTTTTTTGTATGAAGAAAATGTTACCAAAACCATTTCTGAAATATTCAGTGGTTTTCTCCTTTGCCAGATGTACAGAATTCTTTCTAGGCTGTTATTAGGGAACACAAATTTGGTAAATGAAAGGAGTACCCTGAATCTTTCATGTAAAGTGGATGGAGGGAAGAACAGGAGCTGGAGATTTAAGAACATAAGGGATATAAGGACATTTTAAAATCTTCATCTTGCTGCCTATAAGACAAAAATGAGCTTTTGTCTACTTACCATACGAGGACCCTAGATTTAATTATACTTGTGTTCTTTCAACAGGCATTCTGAAAGATGTTGCTTCCCTGGCTGTCCGGCAGACTTTGCATTCACTTATGTCACATTTTCACCAAGTAATTGTATGCGTGTATGAATGTGACATTACTTTTGTAAGTTCTTATCTGATACATTCTTGGACAATGTGGCTGCCTGTAGAGACCTGAATGCATTCTCATATACAGAACTACTTATCGTTTCATATGTTTGCTGAGAGCATATGTTTTAACCAAACATTCACATCTTTTACATTTTCTGTAATCATTATTTGTGGGTGTGGTGCACTGCTTTTTGCAAAGAATTATGCTAAACTCTTCTAATCTTCTTTTGCATTTTGGAAGGTTGTTGCAATTGGAAGATTGTTGATTTAAGTGGTTTGCCCTGAATTTCAATCATATTTTGTGTGTATTAACTAAATTGATCTCTGTCTGTTTTGTCCCTATTATGGCAATTTCTTCTTATTTTGAAGTCAACAAATGTATAGTTTGGCACTTTTTCTCTGTTACATTGCCAGGACAATGTCTGAATAGTTGCAGTATTGCTCCACATGGCTTACTGTCCTCCTTACCTCCCTATGTATGTCACATTATTTTCTCTACAGCATATGCCGGTTATACTTAACAAAAACCATGCTCTTTCTGTATTCCACCTTGAGTCATTGCAAGCGATGCACTTGTGTGCTTGTAACTGCTTGGCCCTGTTTTGCAAGGGCTGATGCAGACATCTTACAGCCCTCTTAGTCTACCTTGCAGAGAGTGAACAGGTGTGCTTTCTCCCCAGCACAGTTTGCTTCTCAGTTTCCAGCAGCTGATTTCAATATTTTGCCTGTAAAGAAAAATATCTTGCTAATATTTTTCTTCATAACATCTTTTCAGCTTGTACAGTATCTAGCAACAAATAAAAATTAAAAATAATTTACGTTTGGCTCACATTGTGATTACAAGCTGTTATATCAGCATTTCCATATTTCTTTACATTTTTAGGCCTTACTACCATTAGTTATCCCTTCCTATCAGGGCAGGAAAGTGTAGTTGTGACAATTATTTGCCATTTTACTTCAAGTCTGCCATTTTAACTTGCTGAAGCTGCTAAATAATATGAAAATAAAATTTCTCCCAGAAGAATAAATTAACCAGTGTATATGCAGCTGCTCCTCAGGGACATGAAGTTACAATATGAGATATCTCTTTGTAGCATGGTATATGCAAGTTAGAACTATATCTCCTAAGCTGTTTTTCATTCTGTCAGGTTCCTGAGGTGTGTTTGTAGATAAGATTTAAACTGCTCATGTATTTTAACACATTGTTACAATTATAGATTTAATCCTATCAAAGCCGGTGAGCATTATATTAATGCTATCTAGCATGATCTACAGAATCATAAATATCAATTGTCCCTGACATATGTGTTTCTTCTACAAGAGTGCAGGGAAACTAGGGACCTCTGGGTGGATTATGTGTTGGTCTAATATTTTAGGTTCAATTCAAGGTAAAGGGAAAATGGATTCCCTATTCTGTTATAGTACAAAAGTGTATGCATTCATTAGTAAGAATGAATGTACTTAAGGAACTTCTGGAACAATTGCACCTTAACAAGGCACTTCAGGAAGTCTACATGAACACTGCTTTCAACTGACACACCGTTTGATCTCATAAAGTAAAAATTGTTGTCAGAAATGCATGCTGTTTACCTTGCGCCTTAGTGCACAGACTTTGCTTACTTGGTGAAGAAATGATGGGGCTTGCATGACGAATTAAAAAATCCTGAAAACCTTATCAAACAGCTGCTGATTACAACCTGATCTATGTGACTGCAATTCAAATGGTCTGTAAGGAGAAGTGTATGATGTAGTTAGCTTGTAACCTGAAGTACAGCTATTGTATCTATAGTATTGAAGATCTAGCTTTGCATCATTTCATCTTTTGCTATAGGGAGTAAAAAATATCTTGAGAGAGCGGGGAGTATATAACACAGTGGAGAAACTGACTTGGCCTTTCAGTGGTACTGATAACTGAAATGAAAGTGAGTTTTGTTGTAACACTCTGGATTCGATTAATCTACATCACAAACCCCCACAGACATTGACACCATTTAGCTGGTAATCAGCCTCTGCTCAGGGGAGGTCTAGAGTTGGATCACTGGCAGTGCTAATAGTCAGGTACTTGGTAAAATCTCTCCAGGGCTTGTCTGTGCTTTGATTTTGCTCAGTGATAGTGATCCCTCAAAAATATTTTTCCAGCGTTTAAATTGAGAGTTGCCTGCTGTGAGAGAGGTGTTCCAACATCACAGGCCACGGCGCAGGTTCTGGTTCTGTACAGGCTGATCTTGTTACCTGCTGTATTTAGTCAACCATCAGTAAGCAAAAATCTGTCTTTCCACTTATCTTTGAAGCATTTGTGTAATTGGTTCTAAAGTTAAATAGTAAAGAAATATTCCTTGAATTTATATGAAGTCAGATATGATACAGTTCTTATTCACCAACACATTTATCAAAAGAAGATTCATTTTTGTGTCTGAGTGGATGTCTAACTAGTTGAGTGCTAAAAAAATTTGGCCTCCGAAGATTAAGATGGCATTTCAGGCAGGAACCTCTCTGCTGTGCAAAATCTATGCTATGTCAGACAGCTTCACGTTCGTAAAAGGAACAGAATTTAATATTCTAATTAAAAGAAATTATGAATACTTTAAGTTACAGGAAGTCCCCAGGGTGCTTTATGCATGGTGGAATTCTCACTCTGTGAAGGAGTTCATAAGGAAGTTTCTCCAAATTAGAGATTCCTGTTTGGGAATTATACTACAGAAGAAGTCACTGCTTGCAAAAAATGGCATGCAGCTCTAGGGATATGGAACTGTCCTTACCAGTCCTTAGGTGAATATAATATAGAAGACATGCTGGAAATCACTTCAGAAAGGGAAAGCATATCATTCTTCTTTCTTTCTCTTTTTTCTAAATCTGGTAATTAGTTATTTAATTTTGCATTTTAGCAGGCTGAAACATATCATATCCTCCACCTGAATCTTGTCTGGTAGTAAGAACAAATTTAGGTTAATCTGGGAAATATTGATATCCCACTCCATGGGATCTGACGAACATAAGGTAAATGTGTAAAATTAATGAAAACATGTCTTTTACACAACAAGGTGTTGATTGACGGCTGTGCAGGTTTTCGCCTCGCTAAATTGCAAGGGACTCTTCCAGAGAGGCAAACCATGAAAGCCAACTCATGAGTCAGTCAGAGGATCACAAGGAAGAGTCAGGCAGAAATCTTGTGGCAGACACAAAGCAGCAGGAAAGAACTTGACTGAAGGTTTCATGGCAGATATGCCTGACCACCTCTTAGTCTACTACATTTCTGACCCTCTCAGTCTTGTAATATGTTCTCCCCAGAGGTTCCACAAGAGGTAAAAAAGTTCCAAGAACTTTTAAGTTTAATCATGAGACTGAGCTGGCACAGCTGGGTGATGGACAGTAATCTCTGACCAGGAACAGGGAAGACAACCTGGTGCAGGAGCAACTTGAAGTGCCACAGATGAATCTTCAGGAGGTTGTCTGGTAGAGTGATACCAACGAGCTCCGAAAGGCACTCAGGTGCCTAATGTCCTACTGATACTCACCTTTCCTTTTGCTAAGATAATTTTTTTTCTCTGCTGCTCTGCGTTGCCCTCATTGAGAAGGTCAATTACTTTGTCTCTAACATTGACATTCTTTCAGCAGTGAATAGCAAAATATCTTCTGCTTAGGATGAAAAATAGGTAAGTGCAAACCTGTGAATATAAATGAGTTTGTAAATTCCTAGGAAAGGATCCTATTTTAACCTTCTTTTTCCACTTCATAATATGTCATAGAATCATATTATAATTGGACCTCTGATTGAAAGTCAATACTTCATAAAACTAAGAGACATAAGGTAATAATTAAAGTAATTAAGCAGGCAATTGTTGCTGAACTTTTAAACTTTCACAAGGAGAAAAGCTGTAACATATGAAGCCTGAAAAAGGAGGGTGCAGTAGAATTACTGGAAATGTTAAGGATACCATTAAAAACTGGTTGACCTAAAGAAAGACGACAGACACAATTAAGCATACATTTGTTTCTGTGTGCATACTGTTAAGTATACAGTAGGATTGGCTTGAAAAGAATTACTTAATGATAGTTCAAGGAATATGCTTCACCTCCCATGGCAAAATTCTGCGATAGCCTCTGACTGCCCTCAGTCTGACTCCAATCTAATTGTATGTAGCTCTCTTTCTCCTACTTGTCTTTGATCTATAGATACAGCAAGAGGAATCACTTTGTTTTTAATATACCAGAAACCTACCGCTTTTGTACTGGATGCATTTATTTAATGCAGCTACGATCCAAAAGGGCCATTGGTGTAAAGTGCAAGAGGACATGAACACAAATCAGGGCAAGCAAATGAATGCAAATAATCTCTAATACAGAAATGTTCCATTGTAAATTAACATTATCTTATCTTTATATTACATTGTAAGAGAAAGAAAAGAAATGAAGAGAAAGAAAGATAGGAAGGGATGTGACTACAGCGCTTTGGCCAGAAGCTTATAAGTGTCACTGATCGCATTTTAATTTTGAGATTTTTATGCATTCAGAATATTAAAACTTCTATTACATTTTCAATTAAAAACTCATATGGAATACATGTTGTAGTAATAGCATGCTCTCCAAAGAAATTGATGTATGCACATTCTGAGGAAATGGGAATGGTTTAAATTTATAAACTGAGAGGTTTGCTTAGAGAATTAGCTATACGAACATCTTCTGCAAATATGCTGGGACAGTGCAGACTCTCATTACATTTTCTGTACTAAATTCCATTTCTTGAATATTCTCTGTCTCCTGGGCAATTATTCATTACCATTTAAGAAGAAAAGGCATGTGCTCAACATCAAATAAAAACCCAGTCTCTTTGGAGAGGAAGCAGTGCACACTGAACAAGCAGTAAATGCTGATCTAGAAAAAGAGTTTTGTGCAGAACTTGGGTGAAATTCCAACTCTGTGGAAATCTCATAAAAATTCTCATGAGTCCTAATGGAGTATTGAATATTGTAGCTAAGAAACTGAAGTATCTCAGGTGTGCTGTGTTTTCTACTCAGGTGGTTTTGACAACTTGCTTGCTGAATGAACTGATGAACTATTGGGATAATATTTGACATGAATAATGTCCTTTTTTTAAATAGTAGAAGGGTCCAGTTGCTGAATCAGTGATCCTGTTTAGCTACTCAGCAGTTTAATATCTTCCCATTAAGCATTATTTTGTCGCCTCCTTTATGAATCTCAACAGTTTATTCAGGTTGTGTCCAGCAGAGTTAGACAGAGGAATTATTTATCCTAAATGGAAAAATTCATTGCATGTTTTCAAACAACATCCTTTTCCATAACTGGACAAATCCAAAACTTCCTTAACTTTTATGGGAAAAGGGAAGACCTAGAATAACAAGTAGCTTGGTCAGGCCACCACCTTTTGTAGGGGAAATCAAAGCTTGGGTCCCTGTTCTGTTGTTCTTTTAAATCCAAGGTGAGTAATTTAAAAGACTAGAAGACTGTGCTGGGTGAGGCTGCCTTTTGCTGAAGATATCTGCTTTAGGCATACATAACTGTTCATTTGATCAGATTATAAAGTTTCCTCTAGGACCAGTGTTAGCGCCTTCCTTTAGTTCTCCAGGAGTACTTGTGTCACATCTTCATGGCTTTGTAAGTCCATCAGTCTGTGACTGATTGTCATGGTTTGGCCTAGCTAAGAAGTAAAGTTGCTGAACAAAATTGGTCTTGTTTTACCTCAAACCAGGACACTGATGTAGGTCTGTGTTGGCATGTGAATGGCTGTGGATGGATTAAAAAAAAGGTGTCTTGCACCAGTTACTTAGTCAGGTTGCCCAGTAGCGCTTACAGCACGATCATTTCAACTGGCAGCGCTCTTCAAAGCAGTCTCTGTGAAAGACATAGCAAGCTCCTGAGACCTCCTAAACTGAAGACTCAAACCCCACAGTGACAGCGTGGCAGATTTATAGCTAAAAAGTTCAGCACAGCAGACACCTTTCTAAGTAATATTTCTCCCCATGGGCAGAGTGTGGTAGTGCAGTGCATGTGAAGGGACGCAGACAGATACGCTCCCAGAGGAAACAGTGAGATGAGCTACTGGTCAGCACATAAAACTCATGAAGTTAGCAAGCTGAAGCAGGAGTAACCAAAAATACTGGTACTGTAAAAAAGAAGTGGTTCATTTAATAGGTTTCCTTAATAGGCACCAGTGAGCATGACCCTTACTCCAAGTGGACTAAAGTTTCACTTGCATGGGGGAGTTCAGTTTCCCTTAAGGGCAGGAGCAGTAGCCAAGCAGCGGAGAGGCGATAAGTTAGAGACTGAAATACTGTTTCACATATTTGTGAAAATAGCAACCATTCTTCTTGTGATTCAGGTTTGAACAGAGGCTCTCCAGAGTGAAAACCATCACACTCCACGGAAACCATTTCCATCTTTTCCTATTATGCCAGCTACTCTCACCAGCACTGCAATCTGAAATGCTGACATAACCCACTGAATTTCTGCCAGGCTGGCAACTCCACTTGCCACTGCCACGACCTCCAGCTTGGGAAGTGCTGCTCTACAGCTTGAACTTAGAGCCCGGCTCCATAGCTGGGACTTGTAAAATACTTCTAATCTCTGTAAATGTGTAGCATGCTTTGAACAGTGCATTGTTTTCTCAGTGCACTGAGGGTATGAAAGGGAGAAAACAGAAAAATTCCTGAGCTGGGAGGAGACCATCAGGGAGCAGCAGGAGTGGGGCTGCTCCCCAGGGTGACCTGGTTCAGGCCAAGCCGGGGCCCTCTCCCCACAGGGCTCAGCCCCACATGGGGTCGGGGTAGTGAAAATGACAGGTACCAAAATCCCAGACACAGCTAGGGTTTGCTGCCCCTGCAGCCCCCCAGTATCACCCAGGGGCTATTTATCTGCCAGGGGCTGCCCGGGGCTGTCAGCCCCTTCCCTGGTGGCACTCACAGAGCCGGAGCTCAGACAGGCTGGGCAATGGGCACTGGGCCACGGGGCGACTGGTAAACCCAGCTCAGCCCTGCTCAGGCCAAGGGCAGCCCAGACACCCCCAGAACCTGCCACAGCCCGATGCCTGCCCCCAGCAGTGACAAATATAACCACTCTCGTTGGGCTATAAGAGTCTCCTTCGTAGAAATTTCCAGCATTGAGATTTTGTACCTTTATTTAGGAGAGAACATCACTAATGTGTGAGAGCAAGGAATCTGTGAACGCACTGGATGTCTACACAGTGTAATGAGTTGCCTTCCTGGAAAGTAAAAGACAAACCCAAAAAGCTTCAATTCCAGGAAGTCTGGCCTTTTGCAATGTGAAAAGCCAATTTACCGTGTTAGCAAGTTTAAAAAAGAATATTTTAACCTTCAGTAATGGAGGAAATGGATACTTCTGGTACTGCAAGAATCAGAAAGGAAAAATTAACTTAGAAATTCAAGTGAGGGGTTTGTGTAGAGAAGAAGAGAAAAAATTAATCAACTTGTGAAAGAGACAGTATGTGAAGGAGAACCTGTTTATAGAATTTCTTCTAAGACAAGTCCATAAGGTTTTAGGAAGAAATCATTGTGATTTATTAATTTCTGTTAATTATGCCATTCTGTAGAGATACCTTAGGACATAGTAGATCTCAGCACAAGGTTTCAAACCAGTTTGTGTGACAGAGAAGTTTTCCTGGCTCTTGTTAACATTTGTCCCACTTATTGTTCAAGGCATTTGAAATGGTTTGGATTAAGAGTACAGACAAGTGCATGCTTTGCCTGAGGCTTCAGCTTTCACTAATGAGGAACTAAGTTTATAAAGGCAATTGCATGTATTTCATGAAGTTGTTTATTATATCCTAGCTTTAAGAGTAAAAGAAGATTGTAGGGCTTAACCTGGCTAGAAGCTAGTTGTAGTTATAAACTATAGAATTAGTAGGGAATTACTCTGAATTCAATTTTATATAGTGCAGCTTTTGACAAGAGGTAAACAGAACTCAGTAGACTATAATAAATAAACTGCAAAGAATAGAAAAGTTTAATAAAAAGCTGTCACAACCAGGCCTGATGCCTCTGACTGGTAGCACCTATCCCCAGTTACAACACCTATCATAGCAGTGTACTTACACAAACTTACACGTAATGAATCACTATGCCTGAGATGAGTAAGACAATCGGCGATAGTACAGATTATAGTAATACATGTAAGTGTGTAAGAGGTTGCAAGAAAAGTTTAGAATATTAAAATATACATGATGCTTGATACTTTGGCAAACATGAAAAAAATTCTCTGAGACGAAATCATACTTGTGCACAGCCTACATCACACCAGTAGAGATTAGTTTAAGAGAAGTGAAATTATATTCAGAGATAATAACTCATGGATTATGTTTTATTTTCTATTTTGACATAGCACTTGTTTAAATGGGACAATAGTAAGCCGTAATTTCATAATCCCTGAGACTTTTCCACATTTTAAAATCAACTTCTCTCAAATCGCTCCTTTTCTGCCTTAACTGTCCGCTAGGACTAATCAAAAAGGAAACTGGCATACATCTGGCCTCAATCAGTATTGCTGTTTGATTGATTAAACAAGAGATTGAAGGAGTTTTTTTAATATTTAAAACCTACTGCTGGAGGATACTGTGGATACTAGAGTTGACAAGTTAATGTGACTGTTCCTAGTCCTGCAAACAAACAGCTGGACTACAAAATCCCTTTAGGCTACCTAACAAGAGTGGGTGCAAAGAGGGATGCAAAGACAGTGGAGGAGAAAGAGGCAAACAGGGCTTAGAGGAAAAGCAGGGAAAACTCAAGTTTTGTTTAGCTCCCTACCACCAAATTATTTTTTCCACTTTTTCTTGTGTTTATCTCTGGGTTAATTAGTGCAGCTGTGACAAAGCACTTGAATTAACAAGAATTTTCTTTATATAACCTGTGAAAAGACTACTCACTTGTGTCTTCAATCTCCCGTTCTTTAGCAGAAAAACACAGTATATAATTGACACTCAGAACAGGTTGCGTTCAGAGTTAGAAAAACTCCAGTGCTGGGGCCAGATTTATTGTTTATGAAAAGTAGGGCCTATTATCCTAACAGAATAGCTGTCAAAAATCTAAATTAGTTCATTAAAGACAACAGAATATTAGTAACATCTAATTTCTTTGTTTGTGTTTCTACTTATGCTTCCTCTCTATCAGCTGACTCCCCTCTTCTACTGCCACTGCAATTGCTCCTACTTCTTTTCTGCATAAAATAACCACGAGATATGTTAAATGCTGTTTGAAGGCATACTCATGATTCCTCCCTTTGCTGGTCAACTGCTCTGCTTTTTAGCCTTTCGGTGATATTGCTGTCACAGTTCCCTAGTCCCAACCTACTAATTTGACAAAAACAAAACACCCCTCCCCCCCAAAACAAAAAAAAAACCAGTACAAGAAAGTCATATTTCCCTTCTAATTTCAAAATAAAAAACACTCTGGAGTGTAAATATTTAGTTTGTGTTGTATCTTTTATTCCTTAAGGCCTGGTATCGTTATTAGTTGATTGTCTCTTCCACAAAACATAAATAAAGCAGCACCAGCTTCAACCATTTCTTGAGACTGTGACTGAAGTTTATGAAGATACTGGTACTTCAGATAGCAAAGACAGAGAGAGGTATTCTGTGCTTTTCATTTGCCCTGATACAGATACAATATTGCCTAAGGAAATACATTCTTGAGTATAACCATAATATTTGAAAAGCAAAAAATCCCCGTCTATTCCATTTTCTAACAGTAATTAGCAGACTATATTATCAGCTTATATATTTTTTCAAACAACAGCTGAAAGTAATTTCAAATGTGATATGAAAAAATGAGTCTGATGTAGCCCTCTTGAATTTTTCTTATTTATAACATAAAAGCCTTGGCCTTTCTTAATACTTACATTTCAACCTTTTAAATCTACTTATCCTTGAACAATGGAATTATACAAGCAATTAGGTAAACTCAGATATAATGAAAGTGAATGCAGCTCAGTTGTAATGAATGGATCTTACTTTTCATTTGATTGCAGTTTGTTTCAGACTGTAAATAAGCTAATTCTGTTTATGTTTTTCTTTCTAAAAACAACTATATTGAGTTAGATTTTCAAGAGAGCTCAAATCTCATGTCTAGGGCCACTAAAGTTCTTTAGAAAGTAGGCCAAAGCATTATGTGGAAATCTGACACTTACGGTTAAACCGTAGCTGTAATCTCTGCAGTATAAAGTACACTAACAGACTATGACATTTTTTTGGAACATAACTGTTAGTTTTCATCATCTTCACTAAATCTGTACTTCTCAGAGGCAATCTCAACCTGCCTATGGAGAGTGCTGCATGTAAGGCATCTGCATATATTTTTCTTTCTTGACATACTAAGTTCCCCAAAATTGTGTAAAAATGGAAGGGGGGGTCTTAGACATCAGATAGGAGGTGATATGTGGACCTGCCTTTTGCTTCTGAAATAACATAGCATAGGACATGTATAAAATGTGTCTTAAACTCTCCTCCAGCCTCGAAGCTACATGATCCCAGTTTTTATTTATTCATTTTTTTTCAAATAGACCCCAAATTGTTTATCATTTACTGACAGCTGTTTTTGCAGCTGGACTGAAAGGTGTATTAGTCTAAAGCACTGGACGGGACAAAGAAGCCAATGTACACATGAGTCTGATTGTACCTTTGCTTTCTGTGGTTTATGGAAGATACACTCTGTCTACGAAAAATCTGAGTGCCTTTTAGTCTTAAAGTACTATGCCAATAAGTGAAGTACAGCTATTTGCTTTTATTTGCATAATTAGGTTGTTGTCATGAAATACAGGGACTTCATGACTGGAAGTGTCAGTGTGTGCTTTAGGACAATTTTGGAGCGAGGGAGGAATAGAACATGAGTAGTATTTGGTTCTTATCTATATCTCTAAATGATCCCTGCTCGCTTTGCTTACTGATTTATGCTACTTTTTTGGATTTGTTTGGATATATGATCCGAATATATTTCTCTCCATATCTGTTTCTCCCCAGTTTTGTCTTCTTTATTCCTCATTCACCTGTTCTCACAGAAAGTAATTTGTATTGCATTCTGATAGGCTCCTTGCTATAACATCTGTAAAGACAGCAAGACTTTGTGTTACTTTGTGGCTTCCAAGTACTTTCACAGTATTAATTATATTATCCTAACTTTTTTAATCCCTGAAATGGAGGCATTTGTTCCCTCATTTAAGGAGTGGAGAACTGAGGCATGACTTATTTAGGCGACCTGCCCAAATCTGACTTAAATCCTTATAGTGGACTAGGGATTTATAATGAGATTGTCTTTCACCTCACTGATCCCGTTGACTGGTCCAGGCTGTGATTGCTGTCTTCCATGTTCCCATCAGATTAATTTTCTTATCTTTCCCTTGGTTCTTTTTAATTTCTTTTGTCTGGGTTTCAGCATTTCTTTCAAAAGACTGTAAGTATTATTTGTAGAAGAGATTGAAGATATGTCTTTACATTTTAAATATCTTGCAATGCTCTGACAATATAGTTGGAGTGCTGGGCTTATAATTTTCATTTCATGTGGGTTTTTTTTTGTATTTAAACAGAAGTGAGATAGAAAGTATTGGAAATAGATAACCATATAGCTATGTTTGCTGTCTCTGAATTTGTTTTACGGTATTATGAGAAGTACCTGATTCAGCTAAATAGTTTTCTATTTTGTATTAGTTTTTTCATGTTTTATTCCCCTTAGGAAGACATCAACTCTCTTTTCTGTGTGGAATGTATATTTGATGAAGTTCTGTCTCTTGGTGATCACTTCATTTTGTATTTCAGAAAAAAAAATCTTTATAATAAATTCCTATGAGAATCAATTTAGTGATTATATCCTTCCCCTATTCTTCCTTTTGCCTGTTTAAAACTGGGCTTATGAAAACATTCAAGCTATTCTAGTTTATTCGCTCATTTATATTTGGGTACAATAGAGAAATTATCATATTGCTTATGCTTAAAGTGGAATTCATTTAATTCAATTCAAAGTCATGATGTGAAGGAAGGGGATTAAAGTATGGTTTGGTTTGTTCATTTGCCTTTTCAGACTGTTGTGTTCTGGTTATGGTCTTCCTTTTTCTGTGCAACGCACTGTGAAGTATTTTTTGTTTTTTTTTTTTTTAATTTTCTATTACTGAAGTTTTGAAAAATAAATTCCTAGACTTCCTGTTATTGATGTTATCAGAGTTGGACAGTTCTCTCAGTGTTAACAAAAATGGACACCCTTGTCTTGGTCAGAGTTATTTCAGTAAGGAACTGGAGAACATCTGGGCTTTGCTTTCCCCTTTATCTTCCTAGATGGCTTCTTACAAATGTTACCAAGTTGCAGGAATAAGAAGTTCTGCATTCCTTACGGCTTTTGGACAATTAAACCCCCTGCTATGCAATTGGTGGGATAATAGGCAGCTAGCATAAGTGGTGAAAAGGGGAGGGAAACCATGGTGGACTTTTGACACCCTTGTTTTCCCATTGCCTCACTGGAAAAAGAAAATGTCAAGTATATTCAGAAAGCCAGAAATATCAACAAGTGTATAAAAGCTATTCAATGAACAGTAGTCATGACAGAGAGCAACCTTTGTTGTTGTGAGGAAATTTTTCTATGCACAAGAAAAGGAAGATGAAGGGATGGCTTTCAAGATCACAGGTCTAATTGTTAATCAACTGCAACACCACAGTAAAAAAAAAAAATGTTCACAAAATATCCCAGTTACTTCAGTGTCTAATGCAAGCAAGCAAGCAAATCACATGGTGAGGCTGAAAGGCTGAAGGGGTGTGTTTTGTCTGTCACTTTTGCTAAGAAATATTTCATTCATAGAATCATGGAATCATAGAAACATAGAATGGTTTGGGTTGAAAAGGACCTTAAAGATCATCTAGTTCCATCCCCCCTGCTATAGGCAAGGGCACCTTCCAAAGACGCAAATGTTACTTCTGGGGTTCAGATGCTCTGTGTATCTTTATAGTCCCAAACACACAGGTTATGAAATTAAAGGAGCCCAGTGAAGAGTGTTGAAGCTGTGCTCTTCAGTTTTGATAGTGAAAAACCAAAGACTGTTGCAATCTGAAGAAATGTTATATATTGATTTGCTCTGACTTGTAAATTTATTTAGTTTACTTTTTAAAATAGCTTGTGTTACAGACTCCCTGGGGCAAAGACCCTCTTTTTTATACACGTTTTGGCACACAGACTGCATGAATGGCTTTTTCTCTATGTGAACACTACATAAGAGTAACAAAAGAAGCTGTGCACATCTGAATTTCAGCTAAGCATTGTTTAGATAATTACAGTTGAGTAGAACTCACTTACAAGGTAGTGCAGCCACACATTTTTTGAGCCCATAAAGCCAAATGATGAATAATTAAAAAAACATATTAAAATGTGTCTATATACTATAAATTTTAGCAAATTACCACAAGGGACAATTATTTTAAACTCCGTTTGGGGGAAAAGTGGGGTAATGCTGCAACAATATTTTTCACCTTTGATTTTCATTAGCTTGGGTTCAGCTGAAACAGTTTATCCTTCTCCTGAGGGTGGAAGATGGAGTAGCACTGTGGTTGGACCTTCTGCAGGTCCAAACCCCTGCCTTTGCTTTGTCACCTCTTGTTCTATGTAACTTGTGGTTCAGCAATCTAATTCCTTACAGTACTATGAAGATTGAAAGTCCTGATCTTAGGAACCATTGTTTTTAAGGTTTATTGCTTCTGTTTAGTTTTTTTGTTTAGTTTTGATTTGGTTTTGTTGTTGTTTTTTTTCTGGTGCAATAGTTTTCTAACTTGGTGTAAAGCTCACAGTTTCAAGATTAGGACTCCATACTTCTCCCTTAATTGATCCAAAACAATTCTTTTTTCCTTAACTATAGAGTAAGTTTCTGGTTTAAGTGACTGACATCTCTGACTCTGCAACCAGAACATCAAACTCGAGTAGTAGGCAATGAAATATCTCTAGTAAAAAGAGAATATGTATGTAGAGACCAATGGCGAAGGTGCCTAAAATACTTAGTCTAGACTTTTTGCCTCAATTTCAATTCCCACCTTATTTTTGTTTAGGACTTCCTATCTAAACTTCCTATATATGAGTTTAAGATATGTTAGCCCAACTATCACAGGGAAAAGCTGCTCAGTTCTCGTAATTAAAGCAAATCAGGATTGAAGTGGTTTTATTGATTTACTAATGACATGCAATTAGTTGGCAAATGGTGAGCTATACCTTCAGGATCAATATGAATAACAGAATGAATAAACCACAGTTCTGGCCACTTACAAAGTGTTAATAAACACTCAAATCCCAAAGAGTTGTCTCTCTCTCACACACACATATACACGTACACGGATGCACAAACACACAATTAGGGGCATGCCCACCCCCTGTGCAATGTGGATGACAAGCACACACCCCCTTTCTGGGACTGTAGTATAAGTGAGTGATCCAGCTTTGTGTGTACTTGTGCTGTTCTATAAAACCTGCTAATGCATGAGCCACTGAAAAAGCATCCCAAAAGTCTGCATATGCACACCTGAGGTGTAGGTACTACCTGTGTCACCCCAGATACTGGTCCCACCACCACAGAACAGAAGCTGCTCATTGCATTCAGTGCCCAGTGGCGAGACTGCAAAGTCTGGCCAAGGCAGAGGTCCCCAGGGTCACTGGGGTGTCTCGTTGTGTGTTTGTGTGTGTATGACTTCTGGCAGTGTCAAACAGAGGCTCAACTTCCACTCCCAGGTCCCTTCCCTCACTTTTAAATTTGTCTGCTTCTTTTAGACATCTTTTCAGACCAACTCTTTCGCTGTTGCAAGGGTCTCATTGTAGTTCCTTGGTTACTGTTTACTCTGCCTGATGGTCTTCCTCTTCAGTATGATCAGCTCTGGGCAGACACTCTCCCACATAGTTTTTGTTATTTGATTGTTGACACACATGTTCCTCCTGTCTTAGCAGCGGTTGTTATGCGGGCCATTTTGCCAAGACTGGGCTGTAATAAAACTCCCACGTACAGCCTGATTGTCTCAAATTAATATTTTCAGTAGTAAATTCATAAGTGATCACAGGTCACCTTGCTTTTAAAACTTTACTTTGTGTCTCCTGTGCTTTCAGAATATTAAATGTTATTGCAAACCATTTTTCTGTGTGGTCCCATAAAAGCACATTTTCCAAGAAATCCTATTTGGTCGATTAAGATATTGTTTAACAGTTGTATAATCTTTGCTTTTATGGACTAGTACTCCAGCAGCCACTTGCCAGTTGAAGTTATAATCATCCAATCATTAAAATTTCAATTACAAAGCAATGAACACTTTGAATATAGGGCTCCAATTTAAAGAAACAAAACACCCCCACCCCCACATGACTTACTGGCACAGCTGGCACTTAGGCACCAAAATCTCTTGATAACTAGTGTAAATTTTTATAATCTAGCATGCGTGCTGTGTGATCCTTACGGTTATCAGAAACTGTAGGCAGTGGCTTTCAAGCTTTAGTGGAAACATCAAGGTAACAAAATTAAAATCAGTTTTGAAGGGAAAACTAATTTCCTCTGTGATGAACTCAGGTTAAGGATTGAGGAAGTTTCAGCTGTGGTTTTAGACTTTTCTAAGTGTTATAGGTGCATGGATGTTTGCTCAAAAAGGCAAAGGCACCTGTTAGTTGCAAAATACTGAAGGGATCTACAAAAATGTTTGGACATATTTTTCCCAATTAGTCACTTTGCCCTATAGAATACATATTTTCTGATATTTACACTCCTTCACTCCAGTTTAAAAAATGCTGTAACCCAGGATTTTGAGAAACCTTAGCAATTAAGAGCTTGCTCATGTTTCAAAGGACTGTCAAAAGTATTTTGTTGACTTCTATTTTGTAGAGATTAGCATTTTTTAATTAATTACTATCACTATCCGAAATAATTTAATACTAATCCTTCTTTTCTTTTGTCTTCCGTCTTAAATCCCTGAACTGTGTCTATGTCAGATGTTGTATGGGTCTGTTTACGTTTATCCAGTTCCTTATGGGCTTATTTTCTATTGTTTTGCTTTTTTGGAAGATGAGTAAAAGAGTTTTTTATTTTTATATTTTTTTAGTTTACAGCTGGGATTTTATGTGGCACAGAACTCTGTAACAGCATCTGTGCATATCAGCCCACCATATGGGTGGGAGGGAAATAGCTTAATTTAGTGCATATGCATGAAGTAAATGAAGACTTGACTATTACTGGGCTACAAATCACTAAACGCTGTAGAGAATAGTAGGCTGGGAAAGGGTTATAAGAAACCAAAGGGCAAATATGGTCTCAGAGGTATTATACTGTTTCTGCTGGTTGTTTCTTCAGCGTTTATCCAAAAGCAGTGACTCAGCAAGAACACGTCTAGTCAGAAAATCATTAAAGGTTAAATCTTGACCAGTATGAATGAAATGACATTGACTGAAAGTACAGCTGAGGGCTCACAAGCTTACTTTTGTTCCAGTGAGACAGAGTATCAGCTTCACTGATTCAGCTAAAGGCACCAGTAGTCCCAAAGTAGTTTCATTGACAACATATAGCCAGAAGTCTAAATCTTCCCTGACTTCTTTTTTTTTAAATTGCCTTTGACCACTACTGCTTTTTAAGTCCTCTCATCTGTTATTGCAATAACTCAGCTTTATATCTAATATTTCTGACATAAGTGACTTGTCTAAGGACACAGTGACTGTTACACAGATTTAGTTTGGAGAGGCAGATATGCATAGGGTTGAAAGAAATAACTCTGTCACCTCTGAGTTTTATCTAATTTCTCTTGCTAAAGTGCTAGAGTTCTTGAAAAAATCTTTGGTTTATGACTATAAGATAGCTGGTGAAAGGACAGATGCATCATTGGAGAAGTTAATTAATTACTTCTTATGGAGTCCAGTTGATGCTCTTTGATTTGAAATTGTTACGCCACTGCTGGTTCTTTAGCAAAGATATGGAAATAGTCAAAGTTTAAGTAATCTGCCATCTCAAATAAATAACAGATTAGAGAGTGCTTGTGAGCAGCCGGACATCTGATCTTGATCAGGCTGGGGAAAAGTGCAGAGGAGATCTTAATTTCTATAGCTCATATGGTATCTCCAAATATCAGCCAAAAGTGGCTTTCTGAGAAAGAAGAGAATATGGTTGTGTGAGATGGGAATAGTCTAGAAAAGGTGGAAAGTACCATACAGTTGAGGTCTGCCCACGTCATTAAAATGCATGACTGTTGTTTCTTTATTTGTTTTCAACGAGACCCTTACCTGTGTTCTTAGCCTTACAGAGGCGACCTGAAAAACTCAAGCCTGCTGACTTGTAGTGGCCTATCGGGCGAGTTAATAGTTTTTAAGGGTTTTGTTTGAACCTACAGGAACATACAATCATATTTAGAAAGCTGAGATGAATTATGAGTTTTCAGATTCTGATTGTATGATGTTTAGTACTGGGGAAAACATATAAATAGTTCTTGGATGAGGGATGAAAACCCTCAGGTCTCCTTCTTCCAAGCCAGTGTCACACAATTGGACCAGAGTCAGATACATACTTTCCTCTCGTATCTATTCAATTCTGAATTATTTTCTACACAGTGGAAAATGTATTTTAAATTGCATGAACTACATAAAGAATTCAAAATGAAAAGAAAATTTAAAGTCAGACTTCCAGCAAAAACACTTAGATAAAAGGCCGTGACTCTTTCTCTGGGTTGTGTATTAAAAAGACTAGGTGCTATCTCTAGGGAATGCCAATAATAGCAACTTCAGCAAACTGCTTATTTTCTGGGATACATGGGATTCTTCTTAACATGCATATTCCTTAAGATAATGCTTTGCATATAACACCACATGAAGTGTTTTATCAAAGGTGTGTGATACATGGCACCATGTAGCACAGTGTGGAGTTTATTTCCTAAGAGAACCTTATAACTCTGTAAATAAACTCACAATTCAGGATCTGTGCTAATGTGGCTATACTACATGCCATTCTGGAGTTACCGTGCTTAGTGGTGTCTATGGGAGCTTTTAATTTTGTTATATGGGCATACTTTTGTATTTCCAGGAGTATGCACCTGAATGTCTATATACTACAATGTTGGAAAGCTTTTGGTCTGCTAAATTCTAAATTAATGGTCTGCAGTGAGTTTTGGAACTTTACCCATAAGTAGTGTTGAATGGACAATCCCATCTTGAGTAAGTCGTTGGTGTGCAGGGAAATATCAAAACCTCAAAAAAAACTTTGAAAATCTTTCAGGAGCAGAGTATAAAGTATTTCAATTTAAAAAGAAAGAAAGAAAAAGAAAGGAAGGAAGGTAGGAAGGAAGAAAGCAAGCAAGCAAGGAAGGAAGGAAGGAAAGAAGGAAAAAAGGAAAAAAGGAAAGAAAGGAAGGAAGGAAGGAAGGAAGGAAGGAAATCTCATATAGTCAAAACAACAGTATATATTATACATAGAATTTGATTTTGATGAACTCTAGTCTTGATATTGTAATATGTAATGTGACAGGGTAGTTGATGATAGTGAAAACATGAAAGCTGCAGACATTTTAAGATGTGTATGCTAAAGCAGATGGTGAGTTCTCCTTTGAACTGACTTTCATGTTTTCCTCTGGAATTGGCATGAAGTTTCTAAGTCTACCTATATCTTGTGAATTATAGAAAGAAAATTTGAAAAAATCTTTGCTTATGTTTTATCCTCTTATAATGTCAGGCACATAGTCTGAAAATTATTTATCTTGGTTTCCTAAAATAAGATTTTCACAGGAAAGGTGAACAACAGTAAACTTAGTGGAAAGTTCTCCTACTGGCAGGAAGAAGCAATGACATTTCTTGACTTCTGAAATGCTGCCCAACAACATCTGACAGATAAGTAATCTGTAAGCGTCACTTCTTAACACATAAAACACAACAAAGCCATGTGAGGAGTGAATAACTGTAGAACAAGCAAACAACTGTTTTTCATTGAGGCATGATGCAGTGGTCATAGCATTAGTCTAGTCTACTGCATCATTGCAGATGGACTTTGTTACTTCTTATTCAGTAACTTTGAAGCTATTTTAAGGTTGTACACTTCAAAGCCTAAAGTCTTGTTTCACAACTGGATTACACAGACATCCCAGACAGAAGTCACAATGGAGATGTGTGTTAAATGTTCACAATGATTCATTTTTTAATTCGCTTTGCACTGACCAACCTACGTGAAACAGACTTTTGTCTAAATATACCAAGACCATCCCTTAATAAAAAAGGCAACGTAGATGTTCCTTTCAAAAATTAGCATTATTAGAGGAATTAAAACAACAAAAAATATTTACTTAAAATTCTGTTGAAAATAATAGATAAATAGGTTTGGTCTACATACCCCTCACTCAAATTGTCTTTCAAACCAGCTTGTGTAAGTATAAATAGTGGAAATCCACAGGAGAATTTTTTGTCATGTCTGTGGACACTAACAATTTCACTACCACTACTTACAAGATTAGGAACAAATATATTTACCTACACACTTTTCCTGCAAGTTTGAACAGATTTATGTTATAAACCTGATGTAGATTTGTCCACTTGAAGCCAGAGACAATGTTTGAAGAATCATAGAATCAGAATGGTTTGGGTTGGAAATGACCTTAAAGATCATCTAGTTCCAACCACCCTGCCATAGGCAGGGACACCTCCCACTAGACCAGGTTGCCCAAAGCCCCATCCAACCTGGCCTTGAACACTTCCAGAGATGGGGCATCCACAACTTCTCTGGGCGTACTGTTCCAGTGTCTCAGCACCCTGACAGCAAAGAATTTCTTCCTGATATCTAATCTAAATCTACCCTGTTTCAGTTTAAAACTGTTAGCCCCTGTCTTGTCACTACGTTCCCTGATAAAGACTCCCTCTCCATCTTTCCTGTAGGCCCCCTTTAGGTACTGGAAGGTTGTTATAAGGTCTCCTTGGAGCCTTCTCTTTTCCAGACTGAACAACTCCAACCCCAACAACTCAAGTTCAGAGCGCTAAAGTAATCCATACATCTCTACAGTCAAATATTTGTGGTGTCAAAGATGCTTGATTCAGACAAATTTGCTATCAATGAAATGTGCTTCAGACAACAGCCAGAGTTTCAAAAATTTGAAGCTGTTCATTTCCAAACTGCTTTCTCCATGATTGTGTGGGGGTTTTAAGGTTTATAAAATAAATACTATAGAAATGTATTTAGTACTTAAACACATACAACTACATGAACTTCTGAAAAATGCACATATAAAACAAAAGCACAAATGTGGGCTGTGGGCCCCACCTACAGACACCTTGTTATATCTCTTATGATAGCTCCACTCTGTCATGTTCAAACCTCTCGCATTGGGTAAGGACAGCTAATGTAGTGGCAGCAACCACTTCTCCAGCTGAAAAAATGTTTAGACTTCATCTTCCTTGTGGCACATTGATCTTTTTAATCTTAGAATATAAGGTGGATATCTGGGAGACGGTTAAATAGATGGTCAACTTCTGTTCAAAAGGGGAGGACTTTCACCAGGAGTTGCTGCACAGTGTGCCTGTGAAATTCATCCTTGTACTCCATCATTGCTACTGGTGGTACAGCATCAGCATTTGTGCAGGGGTAGAGGGGAATGCAGTGCAGGACTGGCAGGGCTGGGCGGTCTCACAGAGCCTGAGGATCAGTGTGGGCCACCTAGCCCAGAGTGGCTCTGAGGGACTGCAGAAGCCAGCTTCAGGAGTTGCACTCGCCTCTTTCCTCTGTAACCCCAGGCACTGTTATAAGCAAATGGATGAATTGATTTGACTTCTCATTGGTTCACTCCTGGTTCATTTCCCTGACCTTTTTTTTCGTGTCTTCCTATTTTCAGGTTACTGAATAACATCTCATGCTGTGCTTTTCTTTTTTTTTTTTTTTTTTTT
>RSEF01000001.1:122908338-122952137 GCA_003993805.1 Himantopus leucocephalus | reverse complement strand
TTTTTTTTTAAAAAAAAAGGTAGCAGAACTGTCCTGTACACTTTCACAGCCTTAGTGTGAGGAGATGGAAGAAAGGAACACTAGCTAATCCATTTGTAAACCTCAACTTTACAGAAGAAAATAAGGTGGAATATAGATGCTGTAGTTTTTTTAAACCAGTGGGCTTAAGAGTTTTGATAATTTTGCTTGTTGCAAAATAGAATTATTTTGAATTAGGCTGTTGTTGTGGGTTAATCCTGGTAGGTAGCTAAGCACCACACAGCCACTTGCTCACTCCTCCCCTGGCCTAGTTGGATGGGGGAAGAGGAACGGAAGAGTATAAGCAAGAAAACTTGTGGGTCAAGATAGAAATGGTTTAATAAACAAAAGAGAAGTAGAAGAAGAAAGAAAACAAAACAGAAGATGTGCAAAGGCAATTACCACCACCTCCCACAGGTAGATAGATGTCCAGCCATTTCCTGAGCAAAAGATGGCTAACCTCCCTAAACCCTCTTCTTTTCCCTTTTTATTGCTCATCATGATGTTACATCTCTTCGATTAATTCAGGTCATCTGCCTGGTTGTGTCCCCTTCTAACATCTTGCACACTGCCAATCTATTCACTGGGGGTACAGACTGAGAATCAGAGAAGTACTTGATGCTGTGCAAACACTGTTCAGCAACAGCTAGAACATTAGTGTGTTATCAATCAGCATTGTTTTGGTCACAAATCTAAAACACAGCACCATACGAGCTGCTATGAAGAAAATTAACTCCATCCCATCCAGGCCCAGTGCAACTGTGATTCACAGTAATATAGTGGCTGTAATCTGCATATTGTGATATTGTGACATTTGGATTATTTCAGCATGATCATTTTTCAGTCACATTACTAATGCATTTATGAACCTTGAAAATAGAAATAGTTAACAGGAGTAACTTTGTTGCAAATCTTATGTATTTAAGATTTCTTATGTATACATACACATATATGTTTGTATAGAGACGCACACGCTATGTGTAGTTCTTCATATATAGTACTTAAAGGGGGCTCTTAAGAAAGATGGGGACAAACTTTATAGAAGGGCCTGTTGAAATAGGACAAGGGGCAATGATTTTAAACTACAAAGAGGGTAGATTTAGGCTGTATAGAAGGAAGAATTTTTTTACAGTGAGGGTGGCGAAACGTTGGCACAGGTTGTCCAGAGAGGTGGTAGATGCCTCGTGCCTGGAAACATTCAAGGTCAGGTTGGACAGGGCTCTGAGCAACCTGATGTAGTTGAAGATGTCCCTGCTCATTGCAGGGGAGGCTGGACTTTTAAAGGTCCTTTCCCAACCCAAACTATTTTATGATTCTATGCTATGTACAGATCTTCATATGCATGGCAATGGAAGCATATTTTATGTGCTCCTTTTTTTTTCCCCTTGGCTAATACTCTTTTTAGGTTTTCTTATTTGAGGACAAGTTCTGTTCAACTCCCAGCTATTACAAAGTACTTTTATCTAAGACAGGATTGGCTAATCTTTCACCTGGAAGAGTAATTCCAGCTGATCTTTGCCAAAAGCCATCAGGCAAGACACCGAGCAAGAACTGTCACTAATAGAGAGCAGGGAGAGATATCACAGACTTTTTGCTAAGAACCCAAGGATAACTTTATGAAACTCAGTGGAATGGCTATAAACTAAAATTCCTGCGTATCCCATTCTAATCTTGTAGATACCCATTAGCAGCTTGATCCAGGCACTGCTGAGCCAGTAAAAAGCATTGTGTATCATGCCTCTGTTACAGGCATTACCTAGTTGTACTGTTTTGTAGGACTCACTCAAGCTTTGCCCTCTTAAACATCAGTCATCGTACAGGGGAAGTTGTCACTTAAATGGTAGCTACCAGTTTTTCCAAACTGGGTCTAAGGATCCTTCTGTTCCAAAAGCGTACTCCCCTACCAAATGCTGTTAAGATTTTGTCCTTGTCTAACTGTGCCTTAGGGGGAGTGCAGCGTATGTTGTTGATACTATCCCCATTAGAGCATGACAGTTACTGTTGCCTGTTCTCTTGGCTTTGATTTCCGATTCCTTTGGTTCAATGATTTCTGAATTAAATATGTCCAGATGCTATGTTTCATTTATTGTGGGTGCATGTGTACACAAACTAATAAGTGTTTGTGTTACTAACCTTTATGCATTGTAGGATTAATGGAAATATTTGATAGCAAAACCAAGGTATAACCCTCTAAATGACCCAGTATGGTTCTAAAAGTCAAAAGTGTAATAAAATATGTTATTATTCTAGAATACATATGTATTTTCTAAAATATGAAAATAAATTCATACTTTTAGGCAATGTATACAGCAGTTCTCTACATTCCCTGTCACTGCAAGTATCACCATATGTATCTGTTCATTTTTCTTTTTTTTTATAATCTATTTCTACATTTCCAGCATCTCATGTAGCTTTCCTTAAAGCTAAATATATGCTGAATCTATTTTTTACCCCCTTCACCAGAAAAGAAAGATGGAAAGGATGTGTATTTGAATAGTTCAGCACTTTTTTTTTTTTTTTTTGAATGATGTTTCAAGTCCTTAGACACTGTATTACTGTTAAATTTAGTCTCTTGGAAATGCTGCAGTCTGGTAAAATTGACACAAATATACTATTAACAAAGAATTTATTGATTCACTTACCAGAATATACATTAATAAAAATAAGTCCTCTTTGCAGCTTGAGAAGTATTTTGTAAAAGAGGGGGCACACTGTTAGAAGGACTTCAAAGCTAATTGGTATGATTGTAATGATTTCAAAAGGCTGTTTCACAAAATCATTAAGGCTAGAAATTAATCTTTGAGCTATATTAGCTCAGAGACTTGCACTTTCTTCACACTTTGCAAGCACAACCAAACTGCCATTAAGTTCAAGGTGCCCTCCATGATGCTTCATCAGAAAAGTGAATTCATTTAAGAGTTTTGTTTCAGCAGTATGTAGCTATAGACAGAATAGTACCCTGTCATGATTGGCAGAGTAAGTGGCTTCACGATGGATGTGCATCCACAGGAGTCAGAAGATTTGCAAGTCGCAGCAGGGTTTAAGGTCACTCAGCTAACTTTGTTATTGCAGCAGTGTGCTTATCTCTGACTTAAAACAGTTTTTCTTAAGCATGATTAAAATGAATATACGTGCCATAATTATGGATCAGCAGTTATTGTGCCGTACCTAGGGCAAACACCAGTCCTTTGAATTCCCCTTCTGTGTTAGCAGTTCTCATAATTTCTTTCTTATCTGCTTCCTCAGATACATTTTAAGACCTGGTTCCAGGACCACTGTTTTACCTGTCTATAACCAATGCTACTTTGCCCCTTCTGTATACATTTCTTTAAAGATGCACAGGAGTTGATACAGCAACTCTTTGCTTGGCAACTGCTAGAGAGACATGCAGCTGTAGTGACTGATTCTGTAGATAGTGGCCTCGTGCTATCTCAATTCTGGCAGCAAATTATCTAGACTTCCCCTGTTGGCTTTTCTTTACTGGTAAACTAGAAATGTCTTTGAAATAAAGATAAGTAACTCTGTTAAATAAAATAAAAGCAGAACTAGAAGTAAAAGTAGAGACAGGTATGACACAGTCAGAATACTGCGCTAGGAAAATAACCCCTGAGCAGCTGTAGAAGAGGAGGGCAGTTTAATTATTCTTGCAGATAGACACAATTGTTAAGGTTGTCTACTTTAATTTGATTTAGATGTGCCCAAAAATCTTTTTTAGTCCATAACCACTAGCTTTGTTTTCTTCCCTACTGTTACTGTAGGAATATTATCCTGTGCTCTCCTCCCATGTGGGAACTTTCTCCCATCTGAAGGGAGCCATCTGATGGGCTGGGGGAGGCTTAGGAACTGAGGGAGTTCTTTGAGCCACCCTCTCTTTGTTTCAATAGCCTATAATATTCATGCAAAAATGTATTTATTTTCCCTGTACTTTCTGTCCTCTGTGACAGTTCTATAATACTGGAGTTTTCTAGGACTTTGCCATATGCAAGCCTGCAGAACCACTAGTTGCTGCTGGTTTTCTTCTTCCATGCTGTTTTTGCTAGCAAATATTGCCATTTTTCTAATGCCATCCTTTTTTTCCTGAATTCTTCACCTCTAAAATTTCCTCCTAGATATCCATCAAAAATTCAACAGGGTTCATAATAAGACTTGGGATTGCAGGAGCATGCTTCACAAGAACTTCTAGATAGCAGTGACAGTGGCTTAGTACTTTATTGTCAGAAGATACAAGAGCCAAGAACAGGACTGATCTAACTTGCTTTATTTGCCATTCCTTAGAAGACTTGTGTACAGAACTGATTCTTCTAGACGAAGTTCGATAATGGGAAAAGTCAAGCCCAAATAGGCTGAATTAACCAAAATGTGCAACATAAATCTCTCATCCCACCAAATTTTGTCCTCGATTTATCCTCATTAAAACAACAGGAAACAAATGGTCTGTGTGATTGACGTGTGGCCCTGGGTGGTTGTAATTTATCATGTGCACTGAGTTGACACTACTGTTGAGACCTTATGTAAGCAAACAATTTTCCTTTATATTTTTCTTATAGCATCTCAAATAGTATTAGCAAAATACAATCAAGTAATACTAACAGAATATAATACAAATTACAGATGCAGATTAATACAGATTATATTAAAAAATACAGATTAAATACAGATTAATTTGGCATAGGCACTGAACATGGCGATCATCAGATGGGCTCAGGCATGCACCAGTGCTGGACTGGTTGTCTGACAGACAGTGATGTGAAAAAGGCAGACTGATGGACAAACTTAGAATAACCTTCTCACTGAGGAGCTTTCTACCTTACACTGTCAGTTAGCAGAAGGTTTGTCCTTGAAATTAAAAAAGCTTGTGCTTTCTAAGTCTTTACAGTCCAATTTAAAGCTTTTGTACACTTTGCTAGTGTGCCATAAGGTGAATTGGCTCATTCGTTGCTTGGATATAGGTCACCCAGTCAGTGGGGTTCTCTTTATGGGCCTAACATGGAATTGGATTGCTGTGGGATGGGCCTTACTCTATTCTGCAAAGTTCAAAAGTGGGCTATATCACCTCAATAGCTGTCAGTAGGTTTGTGGGATCAGTAACCTAGAATTCAAATATGTCCTTGCATAATGCCTTTAGCCTAAGAATTATTTTTTTTTTTTTGGCTCTTCCATTCTTTAAAATACAACAGAGGAGAATTTCAGCAAGAACACATTTTTTTTTTCCTTTTTTTTTAAAACTGTGCACAGGTATCTCGAGTCATTCTTGATCAATGTGCCTGCTGGCTATAAGTTTTTCTTTAACATGGGTGGCAAGAAACATGTTTTCTCCAGTTGCTTTTAAGATACCTATCCATGCAGGAGAAAACCATGCATACAAACTTCTCCTGATAGGATAAAATCACAATGTAGGACTGGTACGCATATGCAATGATAAATTTGTCATAAAAAATGCATGCTGGCACAGAAACTACAGCACTTGCTAAAAACACTAACACTGTATAAACTAGCTAAAATCCCATAAATTCTGTCTGGCATGAACTTTTTAAAGAAACAATTATATGACAATTTTTATATTTATAAAGATAATATACAATTATAAAATAGAATATACAATTATATATACAATTATAATATTTTTATATATAATTGTTTTATATATATGTTATTTTTTTGGTTTTCAATAGAAACTATCTTTTTTAGAGCAATGTCTGTCTGTGGTTCTGACATGAACTTTTTGACACAACTTTTTTATCTTGCTTAGTACTTTTCACTGTTCTGCATTTGCAGTTCTGAATATTTAACTGGATAGTGTCCTTTTTTTTCTTTTCAGCACTGAATGCTGATTAAGACCAGCAAAAAAAAAAATAATTCTTTTTACTTTTCTTGGAGCTATATTAAAATCTCTCTTCTGAAAATTCATATGATGCAAATATACTACCTGGATACCTCACTGAATTCTAGATCTGGAGAATGTGGAGCTATGAAAGAGACATGTTCTTTCTATGATTCAACGTACAATCAAGTTTCTTCTGGAAAAATATTTTATACGATTTATGTATGTCTTTAAACTCTAATCTGAAAGTTGAATTATTCTGTGAGCAAATACTATTCTGTTCCCTTGCTTTAGGTGCTTAATTTCTAGACATTACATTTTGGTTGGTTCTGTAAGCTTGTAGTTGCTGTAAGCCTATAGTTGTTCTACACAGTGTATAAATAGAACCACTGGCTGTGCAGATTTAAAAGACACTCATACTATTGTCATGAATGTTAAATTTTGTTATCTTTTAATCTGATTCCATAGATCCTTATTTGGACTCCTACATGAGTAAGGACTGTTGGAGTAGACCCAGTATATAATATATACAGAATTACAGTGTGCTATTAATCATAATTCTGTTTCTCGCTAGCTCTAATTACAGTCATTATACTGTAGTGGCTTATTCATAATTACATAACCCAAGGAGGTTAGTGAAAATCTTCAAAAATCTGCAGGGGTGCCTCTGGTTTTGGATGTCCATTTTGATTTATCGTATGCTTCAGTGTTTAGAAAGTACTTAATATCCTTCAAACTTAATTTTGTCTCCTTGTATGTAAGCATTACAATGAAGTCTTAAATTACACAGTTGCATGCTTTTTTAATGCAACCTCTGCCTCATTCTTGCTGTGGTCCAGAAACCCTGGCAATCAGTGGAAAGGCTTCCTTAGTCAACTGGAAGCAGCATGACCTTCTGTGATATTTCCTAGTATTTGAGAGTATGCTTTGCAAATACAAATACTTTTGCTGTATAAATCTTCATCCAAAAATAAGACCCTTTTCCACCTTCTTCAATATTTTATGATTGCTGTAAAGATTACTGAGTAGATTTACTGCATTTAACATCAAACTATGTTAGCTCCAAAAGTGAGTTTTGAGAAGTAAAGTTTGCTTACATACACTATACAATGAGTAAATGTTGTGGTTTGGGCTGGACTGGCCACTGAAACGAATGACAGATGCTCTCCCCCACCTCTCTCCAAGGAGAGGAGGGAGAAAGAGAGAAAGACACTTATGAGTTTAGAAAAAAACTAAACTACTTTAATGAAATAGTAATAAAATAATAAAAAGAAAATAATGAAAAATATACAATTTATACAAAACAGTAACAAGCTTCTAGGACGACAATCACATCACTGTCAGACACTGGGGAAGTCCCAGACTGGACCCAGTGACGGATGGGAACTCGATTCCAGATCTGGATTCAGGATGGGGATCAAAGGCAGATGAACAGAGTCCTCCTTGGATGCCCGCTGTTGAAGAAGGAGAGCTGACCCTTTGATGCCTCAGCTTTTATACTGAGCATGATGCAGATGGGATGGAATACCCTCTGGGTCAGTTTTGGGTCACCTGTCCTGTCCGCTCCTCCCCGCAGGTGGGACCCCTCTACACTTTTCTGCTTCCGACCCTCCAACGGGGCAAATAACAAAGTTATCTGGCCTTGGGTGTTATAGCAATATATATAAGCAAAAGCCTCTCTGCATACCATACCTTGGCATAAATTATAAATAATCAAGTCTTATCGCTCTGGGAACAAACATTGTCTGGACAATATGCTGTTAATTTCAGAGGGTTCAGTTAGTTCGAAGAGGTTTAAATGCAAAGTAAAATTGCTGAACAGAAAATTGGTTCTCTTTTACCTCAAACCAGGACAGAAAAGCTAGTAATTTTTTTTCTGATGGTAATCTGCTTCTGAACCAAATCTTAATTTTATTTTATTTTCTGTATGGCTCAAATTGGTACTGTGTTCAAACTTCCGTGTGTTGCAGCATGCAATGCTATAAATTGAAGGCACCTCTCTTCGTATTTTGAGAGGGAAATAAAGTAATTTTTTTGAGTAAGGATGATAAGGGGGAAAGATTCCTATTTCAGAACATGAAGATTTGTTTTTAGTTGGGTTTGAGAGCCTTACAAATAGCTACTGTGTAGAATTTCTCAAGGACAGGACGGTTCTAACATTCTCCATGGTGTATCCCCAACAAGATGCTGCGCTGTGACCCAGGCCAAGGCTAAACATAAATATGTTGGATGTATATTTCCAGGTAGCCATCCATTCTTGTTTTGGTGTCTCCCATTTCAGACAGTGCATGACATACCTACATGACAAAGCATTCTTCAATGAACAAAAGTACTTCAAATTATGCCTGGAATATATAAGTAGGAGAGTGCCTGGCAAGTAGACGTCTGCTGACTGAGACTGTGGTTCCAATGGCTAATAATTATAGCTAAATTCTTACTTTTTGGAGTGTATTCATAAACAGTAAGTTCACTGAAATAATTTGGGTCAGTTATAACAGAGTTCCTGATATTAACCACAACCTTCTAATAGCTACTGAGTTGAATTATTGAACAATGAATTATCCATAAAGTGCTTTTCAGTCATCATTTAATAGAGAAATACTGATACCTATAATAATGTTGCTATTGTTTATGTTTGCCAAAATGTATGGGGTGATGTGGAGAATTCCATGGGAAAAGTAGAGCGCTCATGTTTCATACCAGTATCCCTTTAAATGAATGGAGGGTTTTTTCTTGAAATACAGGTTCTCATAATCCTGTTCTCCAAGGTTATTTCTACCTAGCTATGGGATTATGTGTAGAGATTCATTTCAGGAAATCTAATATTAATCTCGCTTTTTATTCTGGGATTTGAAGTTTAGGTCAAAAGTACTGATAGAGTGAACTACTGACATTTCAATTTGAATTCACTTCAACAAGATATTTTGTCTAGAATGGTTTGGATGATACTATGATGGCTGATAGATTTCATTGTATAAAAACCAATGAAGAGAGATTCCCAGATCCCTATAATCAAAACCTTTCCTAATGAAAACTGCCTTTTACACTAAAAACCCTAACACAATCTGCAATTATTTAAAAAGAAGTGCTACAACATAAGGAGGAAAGCTAAATCACTAGTAAACCAGACAATAACATGAAGTGTGGGGTTTAGGATTTTTTTTTCTTTGTTTTAATTGAAGTTAACTAGTGCTTTTAATTACTTTCAGCATTGGATGGATATGGAGGGTTTGTGTTGTAAACTTGTGAAAACCATCAGTAGACGATATTATGGCTACATGCTTTTCTATATGATCTTTTTAAGTTTTATTTATTTATTTATTTATTTATTTATACGAACCCCCTTTTTTTGACAATACAGTATAAAATTCTCAGTAACTCTGACTTTGGCTACTTATTTTCTGAGAGAGGGTGTTCTCATGTTTCCTTAAGGTATCTTGTCATCGTACTTCACTTGAGGGAACTTCTACAACCAGACTTTGCGGGGTTGTGCTTTGGATTTTTTGCTTCCATCCCCTCAAAAACAGGGAATGATGCTTGGAATTTTCTAAGCATTCAGAAACTTTTCAATTAATCCTGACTCCTAAACAAATGGAATTACTGTGACAAGAACAGATGTATTTGGCTTTCCTGCCTTGAACAGCCTCCACATCAGCAGCCAATTTGGCCCTAACGCAGTCAGTTGTGTTTGAGACTTACGTGGTAATCTTTTTGCAGAAGAAACATTCAACACAGTATCTGAGCAGAGGTAACTCAGATTGAGTGAGCTGCCAAACAGGGAAGCAATTTCCATAGTTTTCTTTATGATGGAAAGAGAAAATTGTTTCTGAAGTCGTGTGGTTTAACTGCTGTTGAACACCTTTATGTCTTAACCAGTCTTACTCTCAACATAACTACTGTTTTCACTCTGAGTTTACTTGAATATTTTAGAAATTAGATGAGCATGAAAGGGCAAACTGTATTTTATTTGTAGCTATATTTATTGGAACTATGTGGCCAGTACAGATTTCTTTAATATATAGACTTGCTACCTAACAACTGTATCATATTGTATGGACAACAGTATGCGGGGAGGTTTTTTGTCTTATTTGTGTATTAGCTGAATGAGCTTACAGTCTTGGCAGAAGTTGAAATTTTTAGAGAATTTTTAACAATTTTCACAGATGTGATCACTAATCTTTCAACATTTAACACGATTGAAAGTTAATTGTTTAGTTTTTCTTCCTTCTTTTTGAAATGTTTTCATATACCCTACACAAAATTATTTTAATTTTGGAGATATTATAGGGCTTAGCATTATTCTCCGGTAGGGATAAAGACTGCTACTGAAGGCATCATTACATTTCTAATAGGAAAATGAACTTTACAGGCTGTCTGTTGTAGGTTGGTATAAGTGATGTGAATAAACACCAGCTTCTTAAAATTTCTAATAGAAAGTCATAGACCAGAAACTAGTAAAGTCTAAACCATTTTGTTTATTTTGAATAAATTTCAAAACAGATGTGCAGTTTCAACAAGTTGTAAAATCCTAAAAGTATGGTCATGTTTGTCCTTCTTTTGCTTCATCCCAGTAGTGTGAAACAAATGTAAATATAGTTAAATCATTTTACTGGGATGGCATAAAACTGCTTAAGACAACTGTAATCGACTCGCAAACTGACAATTCCCAATATACTGTTAATGAGAAACTGAGTATTATTTAAAAAATCTTTAGGGCAAAAAATATAAAGATGGAGTTGGCTACCTCTACCTCCTGAATCATTAGATGCATTTTATGCAAGAATTGTGACAAAAGAGGGGTCATAGCAGGCAATCAGTTTTGTGTTGTAGATAAACATAGTAGAGTAGAACTGAGCTTTGTAGAATAGCTAGCTGATTCTAATTACATTTAATTTTCATGACAAGCATATGTCAGAACTCTGACCCGTGTTGCACTCATGCAGTTAAATTTCTAGTCCCGGACCTAGACCTTAAACTGTGCTGTGGTTCCACATGCTATGTGCAGAAATCCTCTTTGTTCTTTCTGTAATAAAACTTACAAAATGCAGACATTTCTGCTGCAACTTTTGAATCCAAACATCATTGCAACTGTCCAACTACAGCTAGCTTTTGCCTTTTTTGTTTTTCTTGAAAAAAGTTATCCAGTTAGCTGTTGAAAGCACCAAGGGTAAGTTACTCAGCACTGGATATGTAACAAGCTGAAGATATGGATGTCACACTTCTTACATACTGCAGACAATGAATTCAGAGCTGTGTGCAACTGTGGTCGATCTAAGCTATGGCTATTGATAAATGGAAAGGCTTCTGGTAGGCAAGGTAACAGAAAGCACTTTGCTTCCCGAGCAGGCCAGCTGCTCACAAACAAGTGCTCCGTGGGGAAAATAATTCAATTCATATAATCATCACTGGCTCAGGAGTGGAAATAAAAGAAGAGAACAAAGAGGTGATGAAAGTTAGAATTTGGAGGAATTGACAGGAGGTTGGGTGGCTTTGCTAATACCCACAAAGCATTGATGGCATTTGTACATTAGTCTTTTTCTTTATTCATAGTGCTATTAATTTTTAAAGAACAATTAATATATTTCATTTATAGCAGTGAAATGTTCTGTCATATTCACTCTCAATATGTTTCCTGTTGTTTTTTAGCTTTAACCTTGATCTGCATGTTCACCACATATGGGTATAAATTTGGAAGTCATGAAGTTGTCTGAGGTAGCTGAAAATGGCCCAAGAGTTTGTGAAACACCTTTGCTCATAAGAAATGCCGTTTGTCTACCCTAGAAGAAAAATTTCAGGGGAGGCATAGAAAGAGAAGGATAAGGAAGGAAACTTGACATAAAAGAGCAAAACAGTCCAAGCAAAGGTTATTGAAGAGTCTGACAGCAGAATAAAATAGATGAAACCCTCGAGAGTTCCCTCCACACAATTTGGAAGGCTGGGACACGTAGAGACAATCTTTCGGATTTCCTGTGGTTTTATTCTGCTACACAGAATTCAGATGTTTCTTGAATCTTTTAAGGTTGCCTCCTTGACTTTGATTTTTTCCCTTGTTTTGAATATCTTCACACAAAATAAATATCAGGCCATATTTCTCAGCAAGAAATTTCTATAGTTCATTTAGATGAGTTTTTCATTTGATCATCTACTTTAGATGTGACTATTAATGTGTCTCTCTCATGGACATTTTCAATAGGGCAAACATCATCAGAGACATTAAGGAAACTACAGTGATTAAATTTGAATGAATGCTGTCGTACTGCAAAAAGAGGTAGTATAATTGAGTAGCTTGCACTCTTCTTGATGATACAATACTTAGATATTGTTCCTAACTGGTATCAAAAAAGTTAATAGTCTCACAATACTACAGCCATCAGCTTATGCTGCAAGTCTTGAACACATTCTGTCAGCAAACTTTGACCAGCAGTCAGTAGATATAGGGTAGGGCTGAAATCTAAGAGTTAGGATGTGTTATGAAAGCTAAAAGCAACAGAGATTTCTGCTTCCTTGTATGTTGTCAAGTCATCGGGAACTGGGAACCATTGTCCTGCATTGAAACAAGATACACATCATTGTTTCATGCATGGCATCTTGCCTTTTGTTGAGTGGCAACATCTCTCAGTTCATGTTTGGTTTTCTCACCATAGGCAGCTTCTAGTCCAGATGAGAATAAAGACAGGCTAATCTGCTGCTTCTGAAAGTCTGATGACACTTGAGATGAAATGTGGACACTACAGAACTCGTGTTCCTAAAAGAGCTCCAGGTTGTTCTCTAAGAGTGAATTGACATGAGGCAAAATTCACTAAGATAATGAATAAAGTGCTTAGTTGCTTATTTAATTTACCTTCACCCATTTCAGTTGTATACATCTATTACTATTCTGCTACTTTCTCCTCTCTCTATGCTTGTGATGAACTGGGAAATGGTTTGTCTTATTCCTTATGAATATCTGTGCAACAAGTGGGAAAAAAGACTTTCATGTAATTGTACTCAAAGAGAGAAACTGAACTGGTGACTGGCAGAAACAGCAACCAAAATCAAACAGTTCAAAAAACTGAGAATGGACCTGCAAAGGAATTAACAAAAGAAATAAATGGAGACATTGCTAGGAGATATTATCTGCAGGTCTGCACTTAACGTTTAGCTCCTGTTTTACAGAGGCTACGGTGAGATGCTAAAGGAACAAAGATTCCAATCTACTTGACTGCCAATGCTGCAGGTAGAGATGGGAGATGGCTGCAGCTTGACCTATAGAGAGCAGGCTAGGAAGTGTCTAAAGATCACAAACACAGTAGAAAATAGCACTGCAGTCAGAAATGTTGACCCACTATGCAATGTCAATACCTTTATTTATATACTTCAGGATATGTTTCCCACTATAGAAGTAGACATGAAACGGATTTTCCTTTTCCCAGTTGGCTAACTGTTTTTTAGGGTATGGCATAATGGAATGTGGGGGAAAAAAACTTAAACTTATATATGTGTGTGTTTACATATGAGACTCCAGGTTACCAAGACCTCTATTTCACAAAGCAGATCTCTTGGCTTTAGCTGTTTAGGAGTAGCAGAGATCAAAATTAAAACAAAAAAACCCTACCTTTCCTCTACTTTAGTACTCTTCACTGTTCCTTAAGAGTCTAATGTAAAAAAAAAAAAAAACCCACAAAANTAAAAAAAAAAAAAAACCCACAAATGAAAACAAATTAAAAAAGAATAAATCAGAAGAACTCCAAAACAAATATCGTCCAGAATATTTCCTCACAGAAATTATAATAGCCCCTTTATTCTGACTGAAGCCATGGATGTAGCAAGGAGTTTTCTAATAGGAAGAAAATGCCTGGCACTATAATGAAATGCCTGCTTAATAAGTGTTGTTTTTTAATAACATTTTACATTTGGTTTACTTACTGATAAACTGAACATAGGGGTGGGGAACAAAATTAATTAGAATAAAATACTGCTTTCTTTCTAAATTGTGATTAAATGTTTTCATTTGGGGGGAAAAAAAAAACAAACAAACAACCCCAAACTAAAATGTCTACTTTGCAACAAAAGAAAAAGAAAGAACAGTCTACCTTTGGAAAAAACGCTGTGTCTGTACTTTCTTTAGTTTGGCATAAGAACGACCAGCCAGAGTGTGAGAACTCTACATCTTACTTCTTTATAAGGGTATTTTAATGCCCAACTTGCAATCTCTGTTTCACTTTGTATTCTTATAATTAGGTTGACATTATACTCTGAAATTATTTTTTGCTTAGCTGTCTTGAAGCTTTTCCATATTGTATAAATAAATTTGCTTTTATTTAGCTTCCCCTCTCAGTCAATAGAATCAATACATTGCTTACATAATTATGACCTCTACGCTCTGCCTCAAACCTCTTTAAAAAACAGTCATGCTCCAAAGGCACCGGGGGAAGCCACCCACTTGTTGGGTGGTTGCACAGCAATGCTGACTCGTTATCTGCACTTGGCTGTCATTCAGGAGGTTATGTGTTGAGGAATCTGAACTGTTACAGCCTCATGAATCAGATCGAGAAGTGATTGAGGTGGATAGACTCATTCACACAGGCTTCTTCTGCATTCATCTGAGTTGTAACATCATAGCTAAGAGTTTGCTTTCTGGGATAAATAGATTAGCTGGTTTGCAGCCAAGAACTGTGACCTTCTGTAGTACATAAAACCATGATTTTTTTTTTTTTCTGATGAAATCTAGGTATTAACCCTGAAATACTGTGTTTGCTATTTGAACTATTTCTCATGTCTTAGAAACAAGATCTCACAGTTAAAGGGATTTATGCTCTATTTAGTAGTCTGCTCTTGCTGTTACATTAAATAGTTAAAGCTAGGAACCCAATTCTTGCCTAAGTACTCAAAAGATGACCTATTTGCAGGGCTGTAGAGTGCATATGTCTCCCACTAAAGTCAATCGGGAACTGTTAGTGTTCAGCACCTGAACTTGTGTCCATCTGCTTGATTCCTGCAAGATACCGTTAGACACGTACCATCTCACAAATATAGCCTGAGATAACTTGGTTGTTAGTATTGCTGTGATTGTAAAATAAAACAGTAAAAATGAAGTATCTTGGGTTTGGCTACCTTTATTGATATTGATTAAAGAATGTTTTTTTCAGAGGCTCAGTGCGTTTTAACACTTATTTTGCTGATTGCTCTGAAGGCAGGTATTTTCCTGCATTCAGCCATCTAATTAGGACATCATATATGAGTCTGCTTTTCAGGATAAACTGGGTGGTCGGGTTTGTAGCTGAATGAGTACACTTGCACATTGTATAATATTTAGAAAGAGTTTCTGTTATTTTTTTCTTCTTTTAGACCAATCTCCTTGAATTGTAGCTTGCCATTCAGGTATAAAGAGGAGAGATATTTAAAATTATTGTTGTTCTGAAAGTTGTTTCAGTGTTGTCTCAAACCAATAAAGAGTCGTTTCAGAGAGCACTGAAACAAATTTGACCATCAAAGTATTTTGCAATAAATAAATAAATAAATTGCTAGGGATAAGAATTTGCTATGGACTGCTAATGATGAGACCTTAAAGAGCCAAGTTAGAAACATGTGTTTTTCTTTTTCTTACCTGGTAACAAAATAATATTTAAATAATGCAGTTTATCACCTTCTTCCATGTTTCTGCTTGACCTTATTCTAGCTGCTGAGCTGAGTATCAGTTACAGAAACATAGATTTAGGGATATGTATGATGACTAACATGACATTAGGAGCAGACAAATTAGTCTCCACAGGCTGAACTAAACTAACACCTGTAGTAAACTTAAATATTATATTCATGTGTGACACATGATCAGAACGGTATAAATTTCACACTGTGGATTATAAAAGAGTGGTTCTTCTTAATGAAGAAGTCAAATAAATAGTGTACAGCCTATTGTGCATAATTTGAAGCGGATATTAGGTAAGATAAATTTTCAAAATTATAATTTCAGAGTATTTCTAAAGAGAAAGCAGGGCAGCAGGCTGGAATCTATGCACAGCAATCTGTGCAGGTTTCATTTGGCTTTTAGAGCTCCTAAGTGATTTCTTTGAAACTGTCTGCCAAAACCTAGCCACTAGGGTGCAGATATGCAGCACAAACCACAGAGGGGAATACATGTAAACGTCTCACCACTTCAAAAGGCATTCTTTTTCTTTAAATGCTACTAACATTTTGACAGTATTTCAAACTCTGAAAGTATTTATTAGCTCTCAGAAACCAAAACCTTCAAGCTTTCATTATGTAAGTTAATACTTGATAGGTCTCTATTTTATTCTTTATTTGTTAACAAATATAGTTTCTAGATACAACTCACTAATGTAATGATAGTGAAAAGCTTTTAAAGCATCCGGGTTTAAAGCAAAGGCATGAAAGGTCAGGTGCATTGCATGTGACCTTGTAGTTAAAACTGCAGTGTTACAACTGTAGTGTTACAAAGTCCTGCTTGAAGCAGGGCTGTTGTGTATAACAGCGTGAGGAAGAAGATGCTGTTGCAGCTTTACTGGTAAAAGCATGGCTGAGGATTTGTAAAATGGCTGTTTGAAAGAGGAACTGATAACTAGTGAACCTCCCACCTACAGGCACAATTTTGCTCTGAATCAATGTTTCGTACTTACAACTTTTACTTTTTGCTGACTAACACTAAAACAAAAGCACTTTCTTTATTGTGTTATTTTTAAGATGGGGACATTTTTATTTCTTGATGAAAAACTATTATTGGTGCTGCAGAAAATAAAATTAGACAGCCATTTGTGCATTGACAAACTCACAGATAGGAAACAGATTTTTGTCATTTGTAATCTTATTAGAGGTAATAAACACTGTCATTGATGCCCAGCAATATTTTTTTTCTTGCAAGAAGGAGGGCAACATTTCTGCTATAAATGGTGCAGTTGGCTTGCACTGTGGATCTGAAATAACATGTCTGGCCTTGAGATGAGAATATATATGTTCCTCGAATACTAATCCTTTCCATCAGACTAACATTCATTTTTGCAGTACATTATCCAAACTGTTCCATTTTCTTTTTCATCCTGCAACAGATCAGTTGCTGTTTTAATGCATTGCTATTCCTTCTCTTTCAAACTGTTTTCATTTTTACAGACCAAATTTGCTGCGGTGCTCTTTTCAGTTCCGGGTCATGCACACTGAACCCAGAAATGTGCATGCCTGCTCTTCCATAGACTGTCTTCCTTGACTGGACCTCTGGGTGACGTGCAGTCCTGCATTTTCTCCTCACATGTTTTCTGTGAGGTTTTCTGCCACCTTGTCTTGTTGTTTTTTTAATGATACACAGTATTTGAAGTGGGAAAAATAAGAATTTTGTAACTTCCCAAGACTCAGTAACACTGCACTTCAGCTGGCTAAAGAAATACCCTAAAAGGGCATGGCATCCCTTTACATATGATTTACCCCAATGTCTTTTAGTCTTGCCGATTTGGGGACATAACTTTTCTTAGTTTTGCTTCAGCATGTTTGCTGTTTGCTGTTGATGTGTTCCTTGACCGATCTGCTTTGAAAACATACCTGTTCTTTTCCCTTCCTGTGTCCTTGTGAACAGTCATCCAAAGGTTTTTTCAGACTTAGACCCAGCAGTAATGTCTGTTGATGTTTGGAGTTTTGGGATTTTTTGTTTTCCCTCTTCTTCTCTCTTTTCAGGGATTCTGTTCACTCCAAATCCTGCTTCAGCTGAAGCTGAAGTTCAGTTGAAGGAACGCCTTTTCACATAGGTTTGGTTTTGGTGACTATTTTTTGTTCTGAGGTGTTCATATTTGAGTAATATCCAGTAAGTTGAGTAGTATGGCCTTGGCAGTGTATAACTCACCCTATTTTTGCTGAGAACAGTTACATCGTATCTATATATTAACAAATCATTTGATTACGCATATTTGGACTGTCAAAAAAACCTACCTAGCTGAATATTTCTTTTCAAATAACCAGACATACAGCATAAGCATTTTATCAGGTGGTGCCAAGAGAAAGATGTTTTGATATCCAGATGAAATGTCTGTTCATGCCTATGCAATTGCTCAATAATGGAACTAATGGAGTGATTAAGGGTTTAGGATGGGACGCTGTATTGTGCAATCTTTTAGTATTTGCTTTCATTATATATCTGTGTTCCCCTGTAGTTGGAGATAAAATTGGAGTTTAAGATTTTCATCCCCACTGGTTCTCTCATCTAAATAACTGACATCTCGGTGATGTTGCAAGTAGTCCACTGTGAGGACATAGTCTAAAATGAGTTAAAGCTACCTCCAGAAGTAAAATATTCTAAGTTTTCTGGAGGCACTGAAACAATCGAAATTACAATCTATACCTATAATAGCAAAGTCTGGCAAAAGTCATGTAGAGAGTATACAAAAAAATGTTATAAAATTTAAGCTGATCCTTAACTATTACAACATTGAAGCATGCTTTGTAGAGAAAGCCACATTATTCTTTGCCTCCTGCAAGGCATCTTTCACCATAAAAATCAGGTCCTGAGACTTAAAGGAAAATCAGGTTATTTTACTACAATGATGCCCACGTTCCTGATATTTAAACACATTTTTTCCTGCCTCCTTTTTTGCTCTGATATGAAGTGATGAGCTGTTGCTTTAAATGTCATAAATGTGTTTGGAATTAACATCCATTGAAATAAAAGACTTTGTTTTCATGATTATTTTTTTAATTGTCACAAATTAGTTTTAAATTATTAATTATTTTTAGTTCTTGTTTTCAATATTTTCTTTACAGTGCTGAAGGTTAAGATAATAAATCACTTTGGGATACCTAAATAAACCAATCAAATAAGAGCTTTTCTTGATTATTCAAGTCTTTGAGCTTTGCCGGTGGGGAGGTGTGCTTTGCTCTGGACGTAGTTCTCAGTGTGCTGAGTAGCAGCTAAAGATGTATCTATATCAGGCAGCAGCTGCAAAAAACCAAACCAAATCAATAAACAGCAAACCAAACAAGCAAACAAAAAAAACAAACAAAAAAATGGGGGAAAGACATTAATGGAAAGATCTTTTTCACTGTGACTATCTAACCGCTTCTTCCCTACTAAACATATCTGTGGTAGGTTAGTTTGGAACAGTTTAGATATAGGCTGCCCTGACTAATAAACCTGCTTAGCGCAGAATATGTTTCTAATGGGAAAGTTATTGTAGAAGAGCTCATGTGCTTGACATTCACCCCTTCCAGTCTTTCTGTAACACCCTTGGGTGGCTACGGACTTTATCCATACAAATCCTGGGAATGCCTTTATGAAAAGCCAGTGTAGAAGAGTTAGTTACTCATCTCCTTTTATCCTTTCATTGTCTTGAATGGATCTATAATGAACAGAGACATATTCAGCAACTGTATTGGCATATGTAGAAATAATCTACTTTTCTAGATTTTTCTACATTTCAAATTTTCTACATTTTTCAAAAATTGTAAACTAAAGATGGCTAATTTTGTTGTGATATTTCAATGTTCAACTTCCAATCCTGATAATGAATTTTTAAACACCTAAAAGAAAGAAGCCACTTCATGCCCATAAATGAAACAAAACTAGTTACAATTCAGTTTTGTGATAGAGGATTATTTTTATTTTCCCCTCACTACACTTCAGGCTTTTTTCAGACTTATAAATTGGGATAATCTCAGTAAATGATTTGGCACTGCTCTTTGATGTAAGTTTGCTTGCTTGCTTTGTTATAGATTCCTTTTAATCTCTCTGTCTCTCTCTCTCTCTCCATACAATATTTTTTTATAAATTGTGTTGACTTTTTTTTTTGTGAAATGCCTTGTGCGGTGATATCTCTAGCAGAATATGTGACTTTCTGTTTGCTTGGGTTATTTAGATTTGCATAGTGTTCTTTCTTGATCCTAAGTTCATTTCAAATCCTTACTCTCCACGATTATTTTCAAGTTGTTTCCTTCATGTCTTTCCCTCTGATCATGTTGCAGTTATATGTTACTGGCTTATTTATTGACTTATTTATTTGTTTTCTAAATTAGAACTTTTTCCTTCTCGGTTTAGGATCTATCCTTATGCAGCCAGTTAAAAGCAGCTGTAGCATAATTGATAGGGAAAGGAGAAATGTTTCTATTATGTAAATACTGAAAACAACAAAATCTATGTAAGGATTACTTCCACTTGGAGTAGATTTTAGCTGTGTGACCTTAGACTGTAGAACTATTACAGCTTAAAGCATCTGTTGATGCTTCTACAATGTCATGTCATGTTTCTTGGGAAGACACCCTAGTGTTTCTCAACTTTGCTTAAGCAAAACATGATTCAAGTTTTGTGATTTCACTAGGACTATTTATGCTGTAGTTCAGTGGTCCTTTTCATGTATCAATACCATCAGCAGAGATTTACACCTTTCTCTCTTTCATGCTACTTCAATGGCTTGTGGCTCTGCGAAGAGAATTACCTTGCAGAACTGATTGGAGTTGAATCTTGTCTTTTAAAAATAACCAACTCTCTAAATTCAGCTTAAACTGTTTTCCTGATCTAGTTTATCTTTATTTAGTTGTCCAATTAACGTTTTTACTTGCACAAAAGAAGCAACAATATGGTAGTACAATAGTGAGGAAAACAGTGGCAGAGCAAGGGTCAATGCCACATTTAAAAACTTTCTATATTATAGACATATTATCAGACAGACATTCCTGCTTCATGGTGCCCTACCAGAGTTATTTGGATCCATACGCTGGCTATAACTACTATCAGCAATTTTAGTATGTTGTCTTAATACAATTTAGTAACATCAAAGTTCACTGTTGTGATTCGTATATAAAAAAATTGTTCCTGGATAGTCCTGTTCTGGAGTCTTTCTATATAATTTTTTACGTGCTTCTAAACTGCAGGTTGTAAGTGCAAATTCACCCTCTGCTCCATCCACCCCATCCCCCTCCCCCCCTTGAACCCAGCATCATTTGAGCAAGTAGCCATCGTGGGCATGAGGCCGTTGGACAGGTAACTCGTTCATGTCTGCAGCAGAAACAAGGGAGGGAACTGCAGCTCAATCTGTCAGTCACAAGTTTATCCACAGAAACAGATTTACTATAAACAGTCAGTTGACTTTTTCACCATTCAGGAAATAAAAAAAAATTAATCTGTTGCCAGTGGATTCATAAATGGTGGTTTAAGATATAGTCACCAAAGAACTCCTGGAAGGTTTTGAGTTTCATTACAAATTAAAGTTTTATTACTTTTAAAAGTTGACGCAAGTGGAAAACTAAATACCTCACTAGAAAGCTAAATATGCCACTGTGAATCTGAACATCTAATTCTGAACTCTGTTTAAATTGATGTTAATTGGCTAAAATAAGTTTTCTCAGAATGGATTTCTCTCCATTAGAAAGTTTACCTATAATTTCCAGCATCGTTCTTCAGAACTCTCTAGCTTGGTTTCCTAGATTTTTAATGCAATTCCCCGTGTTATCAAAAATATCCTGTTTCTATAAGATGTAATGTGTTGTTATGCCTTTAGTAGCTTAAAATAGAATTAAAAATGGTTTAGATAGGGGAGTGGTGGAGCTAATTTATGCTCAGAAACCAAGAAATATCAAAAAGTCAAGTCTGCTCCAGAGCTGATATGCTGAATTCTGCCATGCAGCCATCAACTTTACAGCTGAGATAGCTTGGAGAAGTTGTTTTGATGTCTGATATGGAGTTATTTGCATTGCATATACAAACACTAGCAAAATCTTCAAGAGAAAATTTAAATGAGTTGTATTGTGGTCTCTGTGTTTTAATGTAGTCCCCTACGCCACTATGCCACATTCTGAGTAATCATCATCAGAAGTTCTGATACGACAAAGTCAAACAGTATATTGGTGTATATACATTGTCCCTGTGTTTGGATTTTTCAAAGCTAAATATTTAATCTTGTAATACACTATTGCAGGTGTTCATTATGGATTCCAGTAAGAAAGGCACTCAGCACCCATAATGTATTGATTAAGATAACATTTATTGGAGATAAAATGAGAAAGAAAAAGAGGATAGCATAGATAAATTTTCAGATGCTGGGAAGCCTGAGTTATGGAGCATCAGATGGACCTCCAATCAGGACATGGCACACTGCACTGTGCAGATCCTGTCTGTGGAAATGCTCACCAGCATTGTAGTCTTGAGAGCTTCTGTAGGATGTTCTTAGAAGTAAGCAACTCCATTAATCATTTCTCCTGTCAAACAAATGGAGGGTAACTGAAAACATGCTGCATTACTTCAAGATAAGATGAGACATGCAGGTAGCTTAATCACCAGGTACTAAGTGGGAGCCACATCCAGGCTTCTCTGTTACAATCAATGCACTTAAGTTCATTCAGCAACCAAGTAGTATGTGCAGCACAGCACAGGCTGCACCTACTTAAGTGAACTGTAAAGTGGATCCTTAAATACTCTATGTACAAGAGTCTTCCAGTTAGGACCACTACTAATATGTTCTGTTGACAGAGAATATGTTATCCAAAGAAGGTGTAAATGTGTCAGTAAAACTCTCAGTGGGTTGCCTTCTCATTTCTGGTGAGTACTAGTTAGTGTTAAATGGTAATGAAATAACAGATGTCTAATCCTAGGTTAGACCACCTGGAAGCCCCTTAATCCTTTTCCTGTCTTAGCATCCATTGTAGGTTGCTCAGGAAAAAAATCTTCAATTTCTTTCTTCTTGCTAAATTGCCCATTAGTACAATATTTTGATGTGGAAATACTGGGAAAGGTTCTAGGTTACAATTTAAAAAGAAAAAAGTAAATTGGGAAACATGTAATGAATTGATAAAACACTCTGTAACTGTCAGCTCTTTGAGTGAAACTCAGTCTGTAGTTCTGATGACTGATGTATCGGACTTAGCTAACCATCAACAAGAACGTTATGATTTTTATTAATACCACTCCATAGTTTTCATAAATCAGTTAACTCTCAAGTCAGAGGTTTAAAATCAAAGGCTATTAGTTATTAATAACTAATTAGTTATTAATAATTAATTAGTTATTAATTATCTGTATTATGTCACAGTATTACAGTATTATATATCAGATTTCAGAAAACATTTTTTTAAATTTCATTTTATCTTTAATTGATATTAGGCTCTGTATGAATGCTTACTGTTAAAGTTTTGCTACAGAAAATGTTTACTAAAAATGGGAGTTTACTGAACTTAAGCTACTCCAATTATCTTAAATATGAACACACTTATTCTAGTAATAATTCCAATCTGAATTTTGTGTTTACTTTGTGTGTTAAAAGGAGAGGTGAGCATCTAAAGCATACTTACTGTGCTTTGTAAATAACTATAGGCCTTAGACTACAAAAATATCTCAGCTGTAGAGCGACTTTGGTTGAAAGCAACTTTTGGAGGCTGTCTGGTTCAAATCCCTGCTCAAAGCAGGGACAGCTTAGACCAGGTTACTTGAAGCTTTTACGTCTGGATATTTGCAGTCCACTGTGCTGCTGCTTCTCTGCCTTGCAGCCTTTTGTTACTTGCATGGCTCCTACATGCAACTAGGCATCTCTGGTGGTCCCGTTGCTCACATACCTATGTAAAATACTCATACACTTTGTCTGGATACACCATCACAGTGCTGCAGAATACTTACATACTGCTGTTTATAATGGCTATATTTGGATTCGAGGCAAGCTAACATTAGCTATAGTCTGATAAATACATTTATAATTTCTACAAATTGTAAGCCTCTGTTTCGGCTACAGGGCCTTGTTCAATCAAAAATCAAGTATCTCCAAGGATGGAGTTTCCATAACCTCTCTGGAAAACTGGTGTCAGTTTTTGACCTCTCTCATGGTTAAAATGTTTTTTCTAATATCTGTTCATTGCCTTTTGTGCCTTTACTCTGACGGGCTGCTGAACTACAAGATGAGCCTAATCTTCTTGTATTCATATTTAAATAAAACCTGGAAAGAAAAAGCAAAAAATGTGGTCTAGGTTTATAAAGAAGGGACTCCACCATTGGAATCACACTGTGATATCTGCTGTGTTGTATGCTTTTTCATATGTTTAGAAAATATCACAAAAAAAGGTGAAGAGTTTCCGGCTGGTTTACAGTTATTCAGGGAAGCACACAAACCCACCAGCGAGGAGATGCAGCAGGATGCTGAGTGGATGGGACATAGGATGCAGGTGAAATCTAGTGTCAGTAAACACAAAGTAATGCTTGTGGACAAAACTACCCTATGAATTTGCTTTGACAGACTCCAAATTACCAGGAAAATGATGTCATTCAGAGCTGATACATTCTATGAAAACATGAGAAAAAAAAAAAAAAATCAAATAAATAGAGAAGATATGAGGGAAAGAATGGAACACAAAATATAAACAGCAAAATGCATCTCTGGATGTCTATGGCTCGCCTGTATCTTTGATGTTGATGGCACTGCAGTTTACCCTCCCCACTGGAAAAAAAAATGGGCAGGGAAAGGAAGCAAGGTAGAAGAAAAATGTATAGAATGATTTCACTACTAATAGGATTAAGTAGACCATTATATTAAATAGACAATAATACAAATCAATGGAAACTGTGAGTTACCAGGGCAGAAGATAGAGCAATAAGAATGCTGTTAGGCTGAGAGCACAGTAACAGTCCCTAGCTGTGTGTATTGTGTGAGTTTCCTTGTTTGATTTTGGTTTTCCTTCAGTTTTTGTGTATCTTGGCTAGTATTTTTTCCCCTTTTCCCTTTGTTGATGAGAGAAAAGTTGATGAGGAAGAGCCAAATGAGGGAAGAAGTAGATGATGTGAGATGGGAAAGGGGTTCACATGAACAGAGAGGAGGCTCATTTCTTGGCAGGGAAGAAGGGGAGGTACTCCTTTGGCTGGTCTGCATAAGGTGGTAAGGTAAGGGTGTGCTGTGTGAGCACAGGCTTAGTAAGATGGTAAGCACAGTCATATTGTAAAAGGGAATTTTTAAGCAGCTACAAATGGGATACAGATGAGGAGGCAGCCAGCCTATAGTGAGCAGAGGTACAGACAGTAACAAAGGTAGAAAATACCCTGGTAAATCCTGGGGTATACTCTAGAGTCAGCTGGGTAAATTGAAGAGTTGTGAGGATGCAGATGAGCGAGGTAGAGTGAGCATGCCAGAGAGGTAAGGAAAATGTTGATTCTTCCTCTTGCTCCCGTTACTCCTTCTGCTTCTTTTGCATATTTGCTGATAGCAATGTTCACACAAGCAGTCAAAGGCTTAGCAGTTCATGTGGTATTGATAGCAGAAGCAAGGTTTTTTCAGGAGCCAGACTGCATAGTCTTTCCTGGGCAGCAGGAAACAATCTCACAAAGCACTTGGTCAGCTCTTCTCAGGAAAAAAACAAAGCAGTTTTCTCCTTTAGTGTTCACTTTTGGTTAGGTAGATAGACCTTCTGTTTAACCTCATATAATAATTTTATGTTGGTTAACAAAGACTTTGAAATGCAACATGGAGTGCCTTCAGGACATTGACTAAACAGATTAAACAAGGCAATTTCAGTGTTTGAACCAGTCTGGCAAAATCAATCTCATATAAATAAAAGACAAATGCTTTTCTAGACCTGCCTTTGGCCTTTATATTTATCATAGCTGGGGATCACCCTTAAAGTGAACTAAAACTATGATTCGTGACAGTGGAAACTAAATGCCCAATGTAACTTGCAAGTGGTTGCAAGTAACCCAATAAATGTTGCAACAAGTTCTCCAATCTGCACTCAGTATTCAGGGATGACTATTTTCCTGTGACATGACAAGATGGCAAGTTTTCCAGGTGTATTATCATGAATTATTTTGTTACGGAGAGAAAGAAGGATAACAGGAGTTGGTACTATTATTTCAGAGCATAATTGCAGCCTATGACATTGGGTATGCTTTATTTATTTATTAAGGCACGATCTTCTAAAAAGCACGATTCAGACTTGATAGCGTAGAAGAATAGTGCAATCAGGTAAGAGGGTAGTTTTGTACAAAAGAAACTATTCTCCTGAGCTTAACCTCCCCACCCCCAAAGAAACCCAGTATTGAACACTCAAACCCCTCCCACCCCCTCTTCAAGAAAAGCAGTCAGCATTTTGCTCCATATAATGTAAATGACTTCAAAAAAATCTTTCCTTTCTTATTCCCTTTTTCTCAATACTGTCAATCAGAAAATGAAATATAACAGAATAACTTAAAAAACCTGTGGAGCTCAACCCTGATTTCACTTAACACTTATGCCGATGTAAAACTACTGTGATTTTGGTAGATGGATCCTTGATACATGTTTATTGAAAAGTAGTACAAAACCTACAAAGTTTTACAGTAATTTCCACCTTTTTAAAATTAAACTTCTCCCATTCATAAGAAAAGGAAAAGTTGAGGGCAGACTTTTAAAGAGGCCTTATGTCAGAGCTTAGCAAAATGTGAATTATTCCTTAAAATCACTCATGCTATTGGAATGACTGTTCAAACAATAACATTTTGACAATTAATGATTGCTATAATGGCCTTTTCACAGAGTTTTATATTATTTTATTTTATTACATTCTAATAACTATGATAGTTGAGTATCTTAAAAATTAAAAACAAATAACCCTAAAAAATATAATTTTAATTATTTGAGTTCATTGAAATATATGAGATTAACAATAATTCAAAAGTATTTGAGTTTTCTCTCCTTTTAGCAACTATTCTGTAACTCTAGGATACTTCTTATGACCCTTAAAACTAACAACGTGCATGAATTGTTCATGGATTATTTGGCATTGATGTTCAGAAAATCCTTAAATTCTAAAACTAAGTCAGAAAGTTGTCAGAAAAGGAGGTGTTTGGAAACATGGTATTGTGATTGTTCTGTTTTATTAGCTGTGAAGACACACTTCAAACATAATTCTCTTGGCTATTATTTGCCATAGTTATATGTCGGAGTTTGGCTTTATAAAATAGATTATCTAAAAGGAGATTCTTATTTCTTACAATAAAGACAGTAAATAAATATAATTAGTTCATAATTCTGTGTGTAACATGAAATTTAGCAGACTGAAAAAGTTATGCATAGTCTTTTCTAGCTGTAGATCTGTCTCCAGTAAGCTAAGAGTATGGAATATCTTCTTTAGACCTGGTTTTGTATGTTTTCACATTCAAGCTCTTTACCTTCAGTGCACAAGAAATGACAGGTATTTACTCCAAGACTGTCTGAAAGAGGCAGGTCCTTTGTGGTTTTATGTATATATACATATAAAATATGGAAATATTCATATATGTATGTATATTTCATCTAAGAAAGTTAAGAAAGCCAAAAGTACTACGATGTTATGCTATTTATGAGGCACAATCAGCAGCAAGAATTTGTGTTGATTTAACTTTGGTCTGTTTTGTAGTTTAATCTGGACTTGACTTTCGTATTTATTCTTGCTTTCAATAAATATTTTGGTGTAGTGTTACAGTATTTTCACCTGTAGGTCTGGGGATGGAGAACTGATAAATAGTGGTGCCAGGTGAGAAGAGAAAAAGCTGCTCAGGACTTGGGTCTTGAATTGGACCTAGAGACTTAGGGACTAGGACTTAGAATGACAGGAGGCTGAACGGATTGCTTTCTCTTGTCAGTAAATATCAGTGAAACCTACTGGCAAAATACGTACTTCATTCCCCTCTAGTTATGGTGCATCTAGAAGATGGCAAGTTATTGCTTCTGTAGATTATTGGGTTAGCTTGAGGTGAAGTTTGTCTAGGACTTAACTGACAATCTACCAGGAGCTGCTGGAGTTTGCATGGAAGGTCTTCTGGGTTTGATTGATGTTTTCCTTTCCATTTTTTTTTTTAATTCCAGAAAACATAGTGAAAAACAGTATGTGGTGGTGTATTTAAGGTTTTGTCATAATATTAAAACAAAAGGAAAGCCTAAATTGAGTTTGGAAAGGATTCACGATACCAGTATTTTTGGAACTCATTTGTTATGTAACCCTTTTTCTTTTAAGACAGGGCTTTTTATATTGTTTAAAAAAGCATGGTGAACTTTGCATTTCATTTAGTCTCCCTGGATACATTAATTTATATATAGGTTTTAAGAAGAGGCTAAACTGAAATGTTAATAAAAATGTTATGAAAAAAGTGAGTATTTCAGCAAATATTTTTCTGTAATTTGCATGAGATGAATTTTATAATTACATGTTGCTCTAAAAGAACTTATCTTTTCCCTTAATCTTATAATAAGGAACTCACTTTATAGTCTAATCAGCAAGAAAATTAATCTGAAAAGTTGCAAGAGAATTTTCTATCAAGTAAAAGAGAGGGTGGCTAACTGGGCTGTCCTGCTAAACCTAGACACAGCTCTATAACCAGTTCCAGTTTGAAGGGGTGGTCCTTTTATGTCTGCAGTGTTTCCCCTTCATTTGATACTGTAAATGTATACTGTGTCCTGGTTTGGGATGCAAACATATCACATAATGTTCAATTAAATCAGGAGTTTTAGTTTCTGCAGTGGTCTGATTAGCATGCAGATACAAAACCTTAAAACCAATACCAGCAACTCTCTTTTTCCTTGCAATCACCATACTCTAATGTTAGTGATGAAAAAACAACAATAGAATAATTAATGTCCACTTTCTCACCAGTAAACCGAATAAACCTTCACATCTGAAGGAACTATAGATTTCTTCCCCAGTCAATGAACGTGATTGACCGTGTCTAACTTGCAAGGTGTAACAACACTGAAAATTCAGGTATAAAAAATAACATTTCCACTTCTTTTCCTGGTAGTCTTATACATTTCTTCTAAATTTTTTCATGTTTATGTATTTGTAATGTAGGTTCTCAAATGACAACTCAGCTGAGAGCAGTCCTAAAACCTAACAGATTTGTTTAATCTTTGTCATTTGCAAGTTATAATAGCTAGAGATCTAATGATGTTTTATTTGGCTTTATCATCTTAAAAATTGAACATGTTGATGAAGACTAACCATTGTCATGACAGTTCATAACACATCAGGACACCACGGTATTAAATTGACTGTTTGATCCTGTGCACAAAAGAAGTCTGTGGTAGGCAGCAACTTCACCAACTGTTTCGTCTTTGATAGTCACCAGGGGTGGATGCCTCAGAGAATATATGACAGTGCAGGACTGAGGTAGTACAGAATGTCCTTCTGTTTCCAGCTATCTGTTAATTAGGACGTTTACTATTTTCTGAAGGACAGGTATCTATTATTAAAACTGAAAAAAAAAAGGAAACAAATACAGCAATAAAAATCCATTTTAAAAATACCTGAGTTTGTCCTTCTATTCATTGCAGATGGCACGTGATGTAAACAAAAATGTAAAAAAAAAGCTGAACTTGATCTTACATTTTTTAGGAAGCAGACTCCTTCATGATGGATTTTTATTTCTGGAGGGTATTGCCATCTCACCGAAACTTGTATGATTTCATTACAATAGAACCTGACATTAAATTAGAAGAATTCTTTTGTTGGTTTTGCTATTGTTGTTCTTCGTCTTGTCTATATATATGTGTGGGTTTGTATTTTGTTTTGCTTAGTTTGGGATTTTGTTTCCCTCTTCTCTCTCTACACTCATCAAAAATCATCTGGACTATACATTCCATCCAGACACGAGACATTAAAATCTGCTTCTAACCCAGCTACTGAGTTATCATTCAATGGAAAAAGAGGTTTTAGATAACCATTGAACTCAAAACTATTTAACTGGATACAGAACAATTAAGCTTACATCCAATGTATTTTCTGTTAAAATTCAGCCATACTCATTATATCAGTTTCCGAATAAACTGGCAGATACAGTCTAAATGGGAAAACTAGATTTTTTCTATCTAAATTTACCTAAAAGCAATTCAGAATATTGACCTGTAGAAACACTTGTAGAAACAGAAAAAAAGATCTCTGGGCATCAGAATTATGATGCTAAGAAGACTTTGCCAAGCATGACATACATATCACCAAAATGTGTTACAAATTTATACACAGAATGTGATCAGTTAAAAACAACAAAAAACGGGCCTGCCAGGTTTAATATCAAATACATCACTCTGTTTAAAAATCAATGAGTTTGAATACAATTAATGAAAACGCTTAGGTACTGTTTTGTTCTCTGCTCAGAATAAATAGTATCTGAAGATGTGGCAGAATAATTGGAAAGCACCAATTTCCTGTATATTTAGATCTAGTATGCTAGAAGTTTGGGACATAAGTTACATTTAAAAGTATGTAGAAATTAAGGTGCATTTAAAACCTGTGGTTCAGTCATCTAGCTGCAGTCCATAGTGGCTTTCCTCTACTAGCTGTGAAGACCAAAGGCTTTTTGAAATATTAGTATAACATACTCAATGTAGGTTATTTCATGTATAGTAATTACTATTACATATATATTAATTACTAAATACTAATTACTTCATGTATAGCATATGTGAATGATGGGTAGAAGCATGTTAATAAGATGGCCCTGTTCTATATTTCTTGTTTAGACAAAATGGGGAAATCCGGGGTAAGACCTTAGACATGCTGTTGGTACAATGTCCTTTTTGCTTATTGATGGAAGTAATTTTATTCATGACAAATAACTTTTTCTGTGAGAGAGAGTTCAGACTAGACTCCGTATTCCTCATTTTTGAGGTGAGGCCTATTTACATTGCAAGAGCGAGTTGACACACCATCCTGCTATTTTTTAAGCAAAAGAAAGACCTTGGACAGCTACGAGAACTCGGACAGAACCAGAAACAACTGTCTTGCACAAATATGCCGCTCCCTGTGAGGCAGTAACTCCTGATCCCATTGACTTCAGGCTGTCCTGTACTGTGGGTGAGTAACTTCATCTTGTTTGAAACAGTGACTCCCAGGTCAACCACACTGCTTGAAGCAACTCTATAGAAGCTGGGAGCAGCAGCAAGGACAGAAGCAGCTGTCTGACCAGGGCTTGCCTCTCTATGAGATAGTCTTCCTTTGCTACCCTGATTTCAAAACCCTGCAGGAACTGCTGCCTTACCAGAGATTAGTCTAATTGCCTTTTTCTTGCAAATCAGAATCTCCCATTATATAATAGGAGAGAGCCATGAGACCCTTACATGAAATGCTGGAGGTATTGGTTTTTGTAATCCTAATGACTTGTGGACTTGGTGGGATTTGGGGGAGCCATGTCTTACACAGGAGCAGGGCTACAAGCTGTTGTCGTGGATGATGTCTGTTCAGGAATAGAGTAGGAGCAGCAGTCTTTCCATAGGTGTAACATCAAGTTACTGCTCATTAGTTGATGACTAGTGTATTTCCTTTGTATAAGGTATGAATCTCCAGTGGAACTTTACACTATATCATCAATTTTAGGTTTTTTTTAATCTCAAGCACAAAGCAATATATTTGAATTTTCAGCTATGTTGTCAATAGGAATGTCATTAATAGACTTACAGAAACTGAACAGACTCAGAGCACACTATCAACTACAAGGAATATCAAAAAAGGGGTGAAATAACAATGTCTAGAAAAGGCCTCACCAGACCAAAATTGCCATTGACAAAACAAGACAGAAATTGTATCAGAGGTAATGATGTCCAACTCTTCTAAAAGATCCATACCGGAATATAACATGTCATCGTAGGGAAGAAAGGCTGTGACATTCCCGAGTGAATTCAATTCACAGGCTAATGTTGGTATAAAATTCTGCACAGGTTAATTATTATAAAATGAAAATGAACTATGAGAAATAACTTTGTCGGTATTTTTTAACTGTTCTCTGTGCTCTGTGTACTCCTCCTACCCATGATGAAACAGTGTCACTAATGACTGTGAACAACTCTCTTACCAAAGCTCAAACCTCTGGGTATTTTGCTGTAGTGGAGAGCAATTCTCAGAACCAGTATAATGTCCTGTTGTATGTTTTGTGAGTACTTTTGGCACCTAACCAATAGTTGTGAATTATTACTGTTTTGTTTTACAGAGAATGCTTCATTTTCATCCAGTTTTTATAGTGAGCATCATTACTGCCTTTTAAGGCTCTGTGGTAAGTTTTACGCAGTTCTTTATATTTTTGTAAACAACTGGTCAGGCAGGAATTGTATCCAGTGTCATTATATACGAAAGGACAGCTTTAAATTGAAAACAAAAAAGAAAACAAAAACCACAACCCAAACCTGTTGCCAGTTTAAGTAAAATGTTACTCGAACCTTCTTATTTGCCACATGCACATAATTAGCATAAGATTCTTAATGGTATCCATCCAAGACATATAGTCCAGTGACCCAGTAGGAAAATGAAGATACTGTATGAACATGTAGGGTGGAGATCAGGAAAGCCAAAGCCCATCTAGGGTTGAATCTGAATGGCAATAAGAAGGGCTTGTACGGGTACATCAGCAGCAAAAGGAAGACCCAGGAAAGCATGGGCCCACTGCTGAATGGGGTGGTGGCTTTAGTGACAAAGGATGTTGAAAAGTATGAGGTACTCAATGCCTTCTTCACCTCTGTCTTTACTGGTAAGATTTGACCTCAGGAATCCCAGGCCCCCGAGACGTGAGGAAAAGTCTGGATAAAGGAAGGCTTACTCTTGCTGGGGGAGGATCAAGTTATGGCACTTTTAAACAAACTGGACGTACCCATATCACCCTTATCTTCAAGAAAGGCCAGAAATAGGGTCAAGGGAACTATAAGCTGGTCGGCCTCACCTTAATCCCTGGGAAACTGATGGAGCAAACAATCCTCATAACTATTTCCAAATTTATAAAGTATCATATGGAGGACAAAACAGTAATAGGAAATAATCAGAGTGGATTTATGAAGGAGAAATCATGTCAGACTATCCTGATGGCTTTCTATCAAGAGATGACTAGCTTGGTTGATGAGCAGAGAAAAATGTGTGTTATTTTGACTTTAGCAAGGCTTTTGATGCTGTCTCCCATAACATCCTCATAGATACCTAGTGAAGTATGGACTGGGGAAGTGAACAGTGAGGTGGGCTGAAACCTGGCTAAGCTTCTGGGATCAAAGAGTTGTTATCAGTGGTACTAAGTCCATCTGGAGGCCAGTCCCTAGTGATATACCCCAGTGTTTGATAACCAGGGCCAATATTTTTTAGCATCTTCATTAATGCCATGGATGATGGAAAAGAGTGTACCCTCAGCAAATTCGCAGATGATAAACACTGGGAGAAGTGGCAAAGTGGTGGATAGACCAGATGGTTGTGTTATCCTTCACAGGGACCTTGACGGGCTGGGAAAATGGCTGACAAGGATCTCATGAAGCTCAAAAAAGGCAAATGCAAAGTCTTCCACCTGGGAAGGAATAGCCCCATGCAGCAGTACAGGCTGCAGACTGAGTGGCTGGAAGGTAACTTTGCAGAGGAAGCCCTGGGAGTCCTGGTAGACTTGACCCTCAGTCAGCAGTGTAAAAAGGGAAAACAGTGTCTTGGGCTGCATTAGGAAGAATGTTGCCAGCAGGTCAAGGGAGGTGATCATTCCCCTCTGCTCAACCTTGATGAGACACATCTCTAATGCTGGGTCTGGTGCTGGGCTCCCCAGCACAAAAGAGACAGGGTTATACTGCTGTGTCTGTAGTGAAGGGCCATAAAGATGATTAAGGGCTTTGATCATCTGTCATATGAGGAGAGGCTGAGAGAGCTGGGACTGCTCATTCTGGAGCAAGAAGGCTAAAGGGGATCTTGTCAATGTGTATAAATATCTGATGGGGGAAAGTAAAGAAGGAGAAAGTGCTAGGCTCTTCTCAATGGTATCCAATGACAGGACAAGGGCAATAGGCACACACTGAAATACAGAAAATTCCATTTAAACACAGAATTATTATTTTTTTTTACATGATCGTGGGCACAATGTTACATGGTGCCCAGTGAAGTTGTGGACACAGTCCTGAGTAACCTGCTTTGGCTGACCCTGCTCGGAGCAGGGGATTGGGCTAGATGATCTCCAGAGGTGCCTTCATCCTTCAGCTCTTCTGTGATTCTGAGATTCTTTGTAATGCATGTCCTCATTCCAAGATGAACACTGTTGATCAATAAAATATGTTTGGAATAACAGCATGCAAGGTAGTAAACACAAACTAAATTTCATTGATTACTAGCATGATTTATGTAGAAGACAATTATGGTTTGAGCAGTTGCAAAAGTAGGTTTAGGGAAAGTATTTTCTAGAGGAAAAGATGAAATATCTCAGAAAACCTTACATCAGGTTTTTTTGGACATCAGCCTGGGAGATAAGTAGATTTGCAGAATGAACATTAACCTTCCCAAATTATTCAAACAATAATATTTTCTGTTGTATAGACAAAGAAAGAAAGAGGTTTGCCCCTTCCAGTTCCACTTTCTGGTTTTAATTGTAATATTTTAGAAATTAGAAAGTCACATTTTTCAGACTGTAAAGGGAAGTATTACTACATAAAACTTGTTAGTAAGGTTGTAGAATGGATGGAGATAAAGGAGTACTCTTCCTACTGAAGGGAATGCCTTGCTTTTTAGTCTTTGTCTCCTTGCAATGGCAACCCTATTGTAAGGAGGAGTGGTATTCTGGGGACAGTGAAGTAAAATAGCAGTGAAATTGAACAAATCCTATTCTGCATTACAAATGGGGTTTAATGTGTTGCTTAGGAACATAACCACTTTCAATCATCCCTCTGATGTCCGGTTTGTATACGGTCATTTTCAGTAGTGTGAAATATTTCTGACACCTTGTTTAGACCTTTTAGACTTTATTACACCAGATCCCTATAATGTTTCACAAATGAATTTGTTTTCTTTTATAAACTTTTTAAAAGGTCTTCCCATCTGGAAATACACTTGACGATAACCTTTTCAGGCTAAATTAAGATGAGTTCATTTTGATAATTTTTTATTTCACTGGTAATGTGCTGTTTAGTCACCAGATAATGGGGCTTTTCATAGATGATGAGAACTCATTATCCCAATCTTCTAATAGAAATGCATCTTATCACAGGTGCGTGACTGCTATTCTTGATTTCATTTGAGATCATGTCTGACAAAATACATAAAATATGGTGTCTTCGTTGTCTGTGGGGCAGCTTGTTAATAGACAATGTCCAAATCATTCACTGTGAAGTCCAGATGTGTCCTGTTTGTCCTCTACTGAGAACATAACTTTTAATAGTCTGAAATACAAGTTTAAATATTGAGTTATAATAATGAAGAAGAAGTCAGACCTTATCCTTTACTCATCTCTGTGCTATTGCAGGACTAGAAGAAGACTTTTTTTGGAGGTTTCTCTCTAACTGTGGTTATTGTTAACTACCCAGGGCTTTTAGTGCTTTATAGTTCTTACTCTGTTTGGAAATTTAAGACAGAAAAATGTGTCTTAAAATTTGCTTTGTTGATGGAAGGACTTGAAGCCATTCTAATTTATGAAAAATGATTTAATGTAGTATGTGAATACAGCTTATTTGTCTTTATTTACATATTCTTACCTCATTCCTTTAGTCTTACAGAAAAGGGTGAAAGATAAATGTTCTTAGAGAAGAAATATTTTACACACCAAATAGCAAGGAAGGGCCACATATTTCTGCTTTATGTCAATATCTTTGATACCTCTTTCATTTGCTGATGATCAAGCTGCCCCTGCTCTAAGCTGCCCCTGCTCTGAGCAAGTGTTAGGACCAGATGACTCTAGAGGTCCTTTTCAGCCTAAATTACTCTGTTTACTGTGAGGGTGGTGAGACACTGGAACAGGATGTCCAGAGAAGTTGTGGGTACCCCACCCCTGGAACTGTTGAAGGCCAGGTTGGATGGGGCTTTGAGTAACCTGGTCCAGTGGAAGGTACCCCTGCCCATGGAACCAGATGATCTTTAAGGTTCCTTCCAACCCAAACCACTCTGTGATTCTACGATTCTATGATCAGAAAGAGGTTTACATAACACAGAGTACCAGGCAAGATTCAGATGCAAGACCCTGAATTTGTTCTTAAATCAATTTCTCATTTTCCCTGTGTGTGTTACTCCAATAGCCCTGTCAAATTTGTACTCTACTTTCCTGTTCTTATCCTGAACTCTCTCTGTAGGCCAGGTCCCCAACCTCATGCTCTGCTGTCGCACATAGTCCTCACACTCATCTAACCTGCCGAGAGCAATCAGCAGCCTTCTCCATTCTAGCTGTTTTGTCAGGGCTTTACCCTCTGCAACATAAGCTCGTTTGAGAGAGGGATAAACTCCCTGCCACATATTTTAGTGCAGGTGTTTCTGTGAAGGCTGTTTCTTTGCAACAGAGGTTGGAAGGTTGTGTGAGAGGGAAGCAGAAGGCACCAAATATATGATATGGCCTAACATGGTAAATCTCTCCACGCAAACTCATGGCACTTACGATCCCAGTTTGCAAGCAAGAAGACCAGTGTAACAGTGGGGAGGTACATCACAATTTGCGGTTGCAAGTTGGTGGGACACTCTAGGAGATTCTCCTACTTTATATCATACCAGAGCCCACAAGGCCCAGCTGTTGGGTAGCCTGTGAAAGTGAATTGCATGCACACAAAACAAAAGTTTTCTTTGCCCCAAGGGACTTACTATTTCAAAGACACTGTTTACTACTCCTTATGCAGAAATAAAGATGCTCTTGGCAATATGCAGGTTAGATATAATATCAGTTTTCCCATCTGTCAGTTTTTCCATCTTTTCTCTCCAGAAAACATATGCTTTTGTGCTACATTGTGGGAAGGATCAGTTTTCTGGGCCAGTCCTGGCATCAAGAGGCTGTTCTATCGTGCATGGCCCTGCAATAGTTGATGGTTTCTTTGTGTACATGCAGGTATGTCCAAAAGATTGGATTTCACAAATCTTATATGCCAACAACATTTAATGTAATTTGTTCCATGGGAGGGAATGAATTTACTATCATTCAACTCAATTTTTAACTCCTTAGAGATTTAAGCTTTTTCACATTTCTGCAATCTTTGCAAGTTTCTCATCCTTTTTTTGGAATACAAATCTGAAGTGTTGAGTTGGTGCTAATGGAAAGAATTACTGACTTTTTCCTGCATATAATATGGTTTAATCCATTGAGAATCTAAAGTGTTTTTCATAAATTGAGAAGACATTGATACCTTCCTACTGAAAATGCAATATTCCTTACAGGCAAGCTATGACTTAGTAAAGAGGACTCAAAAAATAGGGTTAATGAAGCATGAGGGAGCTGGTTACTTCATCATTTAAGGAGCTGGTTATTTGGTTAAGCAAAATTAGCATTCACTTACTGTAAGACCAGAAAAAAATCCAAATGCATGTCTCTGTAATTTAAGTCCTGTTTCACTTCTGTAGGTATCCTTGTGTTTATTCTTTTCTGGGGTATGTAAGTGCTATAATTTCCCAGAATGTCCTAAGCAGATAGGAATTTCCAATGTAAATAGAAAGCTTTGCGTGGGGTACAAAACCTAAACATTCATAGCTCTGTGACAAGAACTGTATCATGTAGTAGAGAACACACAAAATGGCATGCGTGGTGCTATTAGTGGAGGGTCTAAAGCACCCATAACTTTCCCTGAGCATCTGCATTTGCCTTCCATAGTACCACAGGTATGTGGTACTAGCTAGCTAGAGAAATATTAAATTTCACTTTAAGTTAACCAGAATGTGTCCCTCTAGGAGACAAAAAGAAACTGAAGAAGCGCAATGGTTTTAGGTAAACACATTTTGTAGTTTGCTATCGTCATTTTGCTCACTTTTACATTAACAGATAGATTCAGCATTTTCCCCTATAATTATAAACCCACCTTCTAATTATAATCTTCTTTTGATTCAGTGACAATGCTTTAAAATAAGGGATTAAAAAGCCCACTTTTGAAGTCTGTTAATTTTATCTCCTCTTCTATTTGATCTAAAAATATATTAGCTCTCCATAAATAATTTCTATTTTTAATAGAATGATTTTTTAATATGTGAAAGTGTCTTACAATCAGCGAGATTCTATCATGACTTTTAATTGTAGTTTGATAGGTAATAGCTAAATTCTAGTTCTTGTATTCTCTGCATATAGCTAGACATGCAAACATTTTAATGATAACATGATATTGTCATTGTGGTGGGTTGACACTGGCTGCATGCCAGGTGCCCTCCAAAGCTGCTCTATCACTTCTGTCCTCAGCTGGACAGGGGAAAGAAATTATAAGGAAATGCTCATGGGTTAAGATAAGGACAGGGAGATCCCTCAGCAGTTACTGTCACAGGCAAAACAGACTCAACTTGGTGAAAATTCATTTAATTTCTTACCAATCAAATCAGAATAGGGTAAAGAGAAATAAAAACCAAATCTTAAAATGCCTTTCCTCCCTTCTTCCTGGTCTCAACTTCATTCCTTATTTTCTCTACCTCCTCCTGCCACCAATGGCACAGGGGTACGGGGAATGGTGGTTGTGGTCAGTTCATCACACGTTGTCTCTGCCACTCCTTCCTCCTCAGGGGGAGGACTCCTCACACTCTTCCCCTGCTCCAGCATCAGGTTCCTCCCACGGGAGACAGTTCTCCATGAAATTCTCCAATGTGAGCCCTTTCACGGGGTGCAGTCCTTCAGGAACACACTACTCCAGCATGGGTCCCTTCCATATGGTCACAAGTCCTTCCAGCAAACCTGGTCCAGCATGGGCTCCTCTCTCCACAGACCCACAGGTCCTGCCAGGAGCTTGCTCCAGTATGGGCTTGCCACGGGGTCCCAGCCTCCTTTGGGCACATCCACCTGCTCTGGTGTGGGGTCCTTCATAAGATGCAGGTGGATATCTGCTCCACCATTAACCTCCACGGTCTGCAGGGGCACAGCCTACCTCACCGTGGTCTTCACCACAGGCTGCAGGAGAATCTCTGCTTCAGCACGTGGAGCACCTCCTCCCCCTCCTTCTTCACTGACCTTGGTTTCTACATAGTTGTTTCTTTCACTCCTCTCTCCTGGTTGCTGCTGAGCAGGTGTATTTTTCCCTTCTTAACTATGTTATCACAGAGGTGCTACCACCACGGCTGATGGGCTCGGCCTTGGCCAGCAGTGGGTCTGACTTGGAGCTGGCTGGCACTGTCTCTGTTGGACATAGGGGAAGCTTCTAGCTGCTTCTCACAGAAGCCACCCTTGTAGCCCCCACAACTACCACAACCTTGCCACGTAAACCCAATACAGTAATTTTTAATTATTTAATTAAAAACCAAAAACTTTAACATTGTAAGTCTATATTTTCTTATTTCTTCTTGAATTCTGTGACACAAAAGGCAAATATAGCCTTTTAAAAAAATAATTTAATCCTTCAAATATTTTAACTATTTTTCTATTTGAAAATACTTACTGTCTTTCTATCTTTCTTTCTATCTATCTTTCAGTTTGCCCAGAGAGGTTGTAGATTCTCCATCCTTGGAGACATTCAAATGCCATCTGGACACAGTCTGGGAAACTGGCTCTAGGTGACTATGCTTGAGCAAAGCATTGTACTAGATGATCTCCAGAGCTCCCTTCCAACCTCAATCATTCTGTGATTCTACTAATGGTTCACTTGTTACAGTGTTTGAAGCAGTAAGGACTATTTGTGCTTCTATTCTTTGGACATTTCAAAAACATTTTATCCATCTTTTCCATAATAGAAATTTGGTGTGTTCCTGAATTTTTTATATTAGTCCAGTTTTATAACCTGGTCTATCCATTTAATGTTTTTTGGTCTTCACAGATATTTAGTAAAAAGCATGCAGGCTTGTCTCAAGAATTATTACTGTTGGATAGGTTTCTGTGGTCCAGATGCTATGTAACTCGTTCATTAGACATACTCAACCAATTTTTACTCCTTCTGCTTTTGGATTATTGTCCATCATTACCCAGTTCTGTAGATGCCTAGTGTTTACTTAATGGGAATTTTGAGTTTCCTCTTAAAAACACTGATCACAAAAGGAATGGTTTTAATGTTCAAAACTTTAGTTCTGTCTCCTTAGAGTGACCCTTTGTGCACTCTAAAAGTGCAGAAATTGGAAGAAAGTTTATTCAATATTTGCCTTCAATATCTAGGTCTTAACATTTCTGACTCATGGTTCAAGGCATTCCTTGTTTTTTCCTTCAAGTCTTTTTCTCACAACGTAGTCAACCAGTAAGAACAACTATACAGTTTGCTTTTTATTCTTGTCAATAAATAATACATTGGGTTTGGCTTGGGAGTGGACAAAGTATGCTCTTTTAACACAGACTTTCTTTCTTACTGTATTCAGTGTAGGCGGCAAGGTGTTGGTAGTTTCCCATTGCCCAAATTAGTAATGAATACTCAGCCATTATCCTCTGTGCATTTTCTGCAAGAATAACAAGATTTTTCAGAATGACGCAGGTTAATAGTCGTTAGCATTTTGCATTTCAGTCTATCTTTCTAGGACTCTTCAAAATACTGTATTTATTCAGAATACAATGTCCTTTCTCTGACACCTGTAGAATCTCTTCTTACCTTCTTTTTTCTATTAGATTTCCTTTGCTGTAATATCAATCCGGTGTGAACATTTCCTGGAAGTGACAGTAATGTTCTGCTGAACTGCGTAATATATTTTGGCTTATCTTCCTTCTGTGGCACTGTGACAATTAAGGTTGATATGTTTTTTTATTCAATGCATTGTTGCAGATGCTTGGTCATTTCTTTCAGATTCTGAAGTCAGATTCTGCCTGATATTTCTCCTTGGCCATACAGCTCCCTGCATACTTCTTTACCAGCTTCAATTGTTTTCTATTTAGTGGCGGGTCACAACTAATTAGTGAAATTTTGGTCTTTTTTTATGAGTACTTAGGTTTAAACCTAGGTTTTATTCTATTCAGACTGTTTTGGAAATATTCTTACGGTTTTTTTAGTTTATCCTCATCAATTTTTAGCGTAAGTCCTGCTTAATTCTATCACACAAAGACCAGTTGTCTAGGCTACTTAAAAAGTTTTTGAGGTTTTGGTAGATAGTTTTAAAATCAATTTTTTTTGGACAACATCTCCTGCTTTCTTGACTTTATTGTCTGTACATATTCCTTCTCTATGTCTCCATTTTGTAATGAGGTTTTTCAGATCCTTGACATTATGGTTTTGACATAAAACCTTTCTGTTGAAAGAATATAAAGGATCTTGTAAGAAAAGTAAGGATCAATGCAAGGCATCATGCTCCTAACGGTGACTAGTAGATGTTTTCAGAAAGAGTAGGTAGAGTGATCTTTTCTCCAGTATTGCAATTCAGCAATCAGCAATTTGGGAATTAAAGGACAAGGTGATCCAACTGTCAAAATTATAATAGCTACTGGCGGGCTTAAAATCTATGAATTCACCTAAATCTGCTCTGAACATACATACTCCTTTGGCCTCCATTAAATCTGGTGACAATATTTTCTGCTATTGAATTACACGCTGCATAAGAAAGCACTTTGTGTTAAAATGCTGCCAGGTAATTTCAGTGGTTGTCTCTGAGAAAGAATCACTTCTTCCCTGCTCCTATTCCTGCCCTGGCCACACTGTACCCAAGGATGCCTCTTGCCCTGTTCCTGAAATTTGTTTTTCCTGGATTGACCTTGGATTTGGCTTGTTATTTTGCCTTTGCATGATGATTGCTGGACTGGTGGTAGGACCTGTTATAGTCCTCACTGTGCTTTGCTGGCCTGCCCCTGGTGGTGTGGGACTCTGCCCTGCCAGTGAGGGCAACACCATCATGGTTGCCCTTGGGTCCAAACTTGTCTTCCGATAGGTAACAGCCTGCTTTTACTACTCTTTGACAGTGCATACAATTAAATGGCTTACATTATATGATTGCATATAACAGTGTGCATTATTTTGTATTTATTGCTATTGGATATTTCTTTCTAAGTCATTCAGAGGGAGAATGCTCCATTCATTCTAATGGTAATTAAGAGGCTGCCTCTTGTTGATCATCAGTTTTCAATTGCTGTTTTAGAGTAAGCTGTCAACAGGCATGTCACGGGGCCTGGATTTGTGCATAAGGAAGGTAACAGTTTCATATTAGAACAAGCCTGCAGATTCAGTCCTCTTTCTTAAATGTTTCAACTTGGTTTTAATGTGAAGTCAGCTTTGCTTTCTCATCAACCTTAGCATTCCCCATAAAGAAAACACACATAAGGTCAAATACATGGCTTTCTGGGATGGAATAAGAGAAAGGAAGTCATACTTAACAGATACTATTTTCTTAATATAATATGAATTTGTAAAAGTATATTAAGCACCACAGCAATGATAGTAAGTGATAATAAGGCCTAAAGTGCAAGGGAATGGGAAGAACTGTATTATATATTCCCATGAAACTCTCAGGAATGAAGGCCAAGGGCAAGGGTTTTAGTGTTAGATAAGAAGCTGAGGAAATTATGTGGTGTATGATATAAAGATGTGTAAATTCTTCAAAAGGGTATGATATTTTCCATAAAGTCCATCTACCTTAAAGGATATAGCACTTTCAGGATTCTAAGGGGGGACTAGGGGTTAAATTCCTCAAATGAAGGGAACTTTCATTTTCAAACACCTGAACAATAGCAGCATAAGAGAGACAGAAAAGCCAATTCTGATTTGTGATTGTGACTCTTGCAAAACCAGAACAAAAACCAAGCAGAAACTGCATACTGCATTCCTTATTTTTATATTTATTGTGCTTTTTTTTCCTCCCACTTGCTCCACATATTTTTCCCTCCTACTTGTTTGGAGGAAATGCAAGTGACTGTCTAGAGAAAGCCTTATATCTCTGTGCCAACTGTTCCCCAGTGTCTATTCTCTAGTTGCTCTTACTCTTTACATGACAGCTGCAATCTGTCCTCTTTAAACTGTTTAACTAGCACAACTCAAGTAACCATTTTTACCCCTTCCAAAAATATTAAATATGGATGCAAATGCATAGCATACTGGCAGCTAGCAAAGAAAAAGAAAAACCGCTGGATCTCACAAACATTTTCATACTTAATGTTGCATCCCAAATAATCAGAGTAGAATTAAATGGAAGCATGAATGTTTATCCCCTAAGTACCAAAGATTTGTCTGTGCTGGGTATCCCTGGAATCACAATCGTAATCAAAACCTGGCACTGTTAGCATAGTTAGAGAGCCACTCATTTCATGTTAAGTGTCTTTGTGCTGTCAGCTTGGGAAATTTCAATGATCATAAGCCCAAATGCCTCATTTCTAATACACAGAAGCAGGAGAAAATGCAGTCTTGAGGGGATGGTCGTTCTGGTAATGCAATAGGACAAAGTCAAACCCTGGAAAGCTTGCGGTATATGCTTCTGGCTCTCGAGTTCTATTATTTGAAGTTTAAGGAGTTAATAAGTCAAAGGTAGTAGGCAAAAAAAATAAAAATGTAAGGAGGAAATGAGACAGAATTGTAAAGGTGAAGAAAAGAAGGAAACAAGAAGTGTTAATTAATATCTTATTCAAATCCTGCTGTCATTTTCTTTCCTTTAACAGTTCCATTCAATAGGTGTTTAATGGCCATTCACTTTTCATGCTCTCTAGACAAAATGGCCACAGTGTGGAGGGTTGTTCCAGTACAGGTCCTAAGATTGTACCGTCTGTGAGTTGATCAAATTGCTCAGGAAATTTTATTTGTATTCCTGTGCTAGGTAAGTTTTTTTCACATTAGTAGTGTCCCAAACTGACTTTCTTATTTTAAATCACAAATTTAACTGAGATTAGGAAAGTAAAAAAATATTAAAAAAAATTAAGTGGCTGTAAAACATAATCTGTCATCTGGATCTGTTATAAACAGCAATAGCTCAAATGACATTAAAAAATCTTATGAACAAATATGTTTTCTAAAAAGTTTCATGTTATTTTGTAAAATACTTGATAGGAAAAATAAATGTCTTTTTTAGTTAACTTGGTCTTAGGAGATCATAAAAAATGAGTTGACTAAGTTCTCATTAATGGTAGCAAAATGACGAGAGTTTAAAAAAATCAACTGAGCATTTTAATGTGTTTGAAGATAACCTTTTATGCTATGTTAGGAGCAATCTATGTTCTCTTGGTCCCTAGTATAACAGATCAGAAATTACTTTCAAATAGAAGTAAGAATATTCCTGGAGAAACTGGCTGCTCATGGCCTGGACAGGTGTAGTC
>RSEF01000001.1:122851764-122908238 GCA_003993805.1 Himantopus leucocephalus | reverse complement strand
TTTTCCCTAGTTTTCCTTTTGCCTCCTATATACTTGAAGAAACAATGATAGATAGATGTGTAGCTATATGTTGTCAAACCATCTAATTGATTATCCCATACATGGCTTATATGTACTTGCATGTGGTGGCAGTGCCATGTGAGAAATTTGCAGAGCTGTATGATAAACAAGTGTTTAAATGACGCCACAATTTATATCACCTCAGCAAGAGTTTAAGTAGTGCTATACCTTCCATTTGTGTTATGACTCTGACTGGATTGGAAATGAAACAAAGATGATGTGACATCCTTGAAGTCATTGAGGAAGGATCAGAGAAGGTGAAATTTAAATTTTAGAGTTTCTTTCGCCATCATCCTATATATTTTTATTTCAAACAAAAATGAAAAATGTGGGTTTTTTTAAAAGAATAAGTCTTATAAATCTGTATTTGAAGACAGAATATATGTAGTTCATAGTACGTTTTACCACAGAGCTTGGAGGGGCATGAAAATCTTCCTTTATTTTGGGTTCATTTCTTCCCACCAAAATTAGTATGATTAAATGAGGAACCAAAAAAAGGTAGCTCACATCCTGCAACTCCTCCACCCTAATGTTTCAACAATTCAAAACAAGGATCAATCCTTTTCCAATTTTACTTGACTTACTTGATTTTTCTATAGGTCTCAGAGCTTCCTCAGAGCTTTTCCAAGCCTTTCAACCCTAAATATTTTGAGAATCACTAACCCAAATTAAAAAAAAAAAGAAAAAAACCCCAATTTTGCAGAGACTTGTTAGAGCTATCAGTCTTGTTATCATCATTATTACCAAGGTAAGGTGCCAAAGCAGAATTTGATATTTTGAACAATATACAGTAAAATGATCATAGAATCATAGAATTATTTAGGTTGGAAAAGACCTTTAACATCAATGAGTCCAACTATTAAACTAGCACTGCCAAATTACAACTAAACCATGGCCCTCAGCACTACATGTATACGTTTTTAAATACCTCCAGGAATGGTGAATCAATCCGACTCCATTTTCCACAATTCTTTGAGCTTGGCCATCCAGCCAGTTTTTTTACCCAGCATAAAAATGATGCAATAGTAAAATGGAAAAAAAAANAAAAAAAAAAAAAAAAAAAAAAGACTGTACAGAAAAGTTACAATCCCTTGCCTTAAATGCTGGGAGGATGTAACTCAGAAAATGTATTGCTTTCACTGTAAAGCCAGAGGATCTATATTTTTGCTCAGAATTGCTGACATGGACAGAAAGGTGTACGGAATAAGTTACTTTCTAAAGGATTTCAGTAGCTCAACTTTATTAGCAGTTACTCTGGGCTGTGAAGCAACTAATATTGTCCATATGCTGTATTGGAATTTCTGTGACCCTCATACAGGTTGTCGCAACCTGTCTTCTCATCCAGACTGGAGCCAACAATGTAAAATTGCAGATAATTTTAACAGAATGTAAAACCTACCTTAGACAAGCTGGTTATATTCACTGTGCTGACAGCCTCCAGATGAGGTGGTGTCAATGGAGCAGAAAAATTCTGGTGCTGGTAATGATGATGAAGAACTATCAGAAGAGAGGATTTTAGGCAAGATTCTTACCCTCACAGATGAGGGAAATAGAGAAGGAGGGAAGAAAAAAAAAAAAGCAAAAATATATTCGAAAAAAAACCTTCTTTTATTTTTGAGAAAGACAACTACTCTGCTTTTTGAGGGCTAAAATTGACTTCCACACACAAAGAATCAAAGAGAAGAATGCAATATTTACCTCTTACAGTTAAGCCTCCCCTTATTGATGAGGACTAAAAGAGAAATTTAGTCATAAGTCGAGACTCATGGAATACAACAATTTACATACACACATATATAGGTACTCACACCTTTTTAATATGACTTTCTGGAATCTTTTTGTATGGACTTATTACATCTTTATTCTTCCAATACAGTAGAAATACAAAACCTGTACTGCACTCTGATACCTGGAACAGTCATGTACAGAAAAACAGAATTTTTTACACATTTGGAACAAGTGAAACAAATGAAAAAATAAGTATCAAAACATATTGCAGAAAATAAGTTTGAAAAGTTCTAAGATAAGATTATAAAGTATGTTGCATTTATTACATATGTTTGAATGGTCTTACTGTCTCTTTTTGTCTTACACTGTACACTTGCCTAGATAAGATTTTCCTGCAGTATTTGGAACTTTTCAGCATCTTATACTTGTCTTAGTCTTTGTATACATAATACAAGACACTTAAATGCCTCTGATTTTCAGAACACAGACATTACTTGAGCTTAAAGTGGAAGAGTGGTGCATGGTTACTGCAACAATTATTTAAAAATAAGTCACCATATCACTAGATTGAAAGGGAGTGAAAAAAAAAATCATACATCAATGTTTTAGTAGGAAGGCTTGGGAATCTGAAAAACAAATAAGAAAAAAGAAAACCACATGAGAAAAAGATTAGTTCGTTTTGTGTGCTGTCAGCTGGAGAAAAGCTGCGTTGTGGGCAGTCTGATAAACTAGGAACATTATGGAAGTAGTCATGTTTGTGAGTTGGTTTCTTTTTTTTTCTTTTCTTCTGGTTTTGCATGGGGTGAGAAATACCTGTTGGTTTTCTTGCTCAGCATTCTGAATTTCAATGAGCAAATAAATAATTAAATAAGCAAAAGGTAGTGTTTCACCAAGAAAAGCTGCCTTGTCACTAAGTGAAAGCCATGTGTCTCCCTGTCTCAGGTCCTGAGCTGTGTCACAAAAGGAAAGGAGAACAGAAGAAACAGTGCAGAGAAGAGCTTACAGCTGAGTTGCGAAAGCATGTCATTAAAAACCTCAAATTTTAAACAGGATTTCATTGTCACATGGTGAACAAGTAATAGACATTGCCCTGGGCATAATTTTAATCATTTTTCATTTGTTCTATATTGTAGATCTAGTCAGGGAACTGGCTCACTTTTAATAATACATTTGCAGCAGTGGCATGAGTTATTGACTTTGCTTATTTATTTAGAATATTATGTGCCAGAAAAATCTCAGTATAATGAATGTATATCAATTCCATCACCAATGTGGGCGGTAACAATCAGTAGGAGTAGAAAGAATATTACAGGGATTGTGGTTTACAAACAGAATAACATATATTGAGATATATATTAAGAACATTAAACTTCTCACAAAAAAGTGAAATACAAACAAGTAAATCATGTATTAATAAACATGAACCCTTAAGAACAAGCTACATATCTTCAAAAACTATTTGTGTCTACACTTGCAGTCTGGCTATTGACTGGTTCATCTAGCTTTTGATTCAGAAACAGGATTTACCTAATGGTGTGAAGTAACTGCTTTAGTTGGCTTTTGTGGGGAAGGTATGGTGGTAGAGGCTTTCTAAATGGATATTGTCTTCTTTGCTTCCACAAAAACATGTAAAGTTGTTCCAAATGACAACCCTTTTACTTGGCACAGGCAAAAAGAAAGGAGAGCTGGTCTGAAATTTTCTCACATAAGGCGTTTTCATTAAATATGATAAGTTATGAAAAAACAATATTTTTTGCATCATATATGCAACTTTTACAAACAGAACTTTAGAGAGAATTTCTGGTCAAGGCAAGAGAGAGAGAAAAGTGAGGTAGTCTTTTCAAAGATGTCAACAGTGGGGAACTCTCCTAGGGTATAACAAACAAGTCTGCCTCTTTGTATGTTAACCAAATAAGCATAGGAAGAGAGAACTGAACTTTGGTATTATGCCTCTGATATAACTATTCATGTCTCTGGACTATGGAGTAAAAATGTTTGTCTTAATTAATATATACTTAATTAAATATATCAAATCTCACTAATTAAATTTTCTGAGTGGGACTTTTTTCAATGGGAGAGATAAAAAGAATCCCTTTTGTCTCTGAAGACTAGTCAGCTTCCCAGTGATTAAGGTAGTTACTTATTCCTACCATTCTTGTATCCACAGGTATTGCAGGATGACAATGCCTATTTTTAATATGATGATAGTTCTAACTTTGAGGTTGAAAGGAAAGAAGGAGACCTATTTTACTCCTCCATCAATGTGGAAGGTAATGTAAAAGTCAAATCATCTGCTTGTTATCACAGCTTCATGAATAACAAAATTAATTCTTACTATCAGCTATACTTAGCCCAAGAAAAGGCAGTGAACCAAATGTGGAAACTAATGCAATTAGAAAAAAATTGACACAGTTTTTGTTTTACTCAACCAGGTAAATGCATTCAATTAAACAGTTAATTTAACATAATCAGTTGTAAGCATCTCTGTTTATGGCAACCTCAGTAGCTACTAATTTATGTTTGCTTTGGGGCATCTGTTTATGAGGCATTAAGATTATATAGAGATAAGAGTTGTAAATTTTCTATATACAGCTGTATAATAGTGATATCAGGTTTCTTACAAAAAGCCCTCATACTTTTACAGCACTCGTCTGAAATAGATAAGATTGATTAAGTACCAACTGTACTAGAGGTTTTTGATGTTTCCAGTACTACAGAAACAACATGAAGTTTCTATGTTGACATGTATTTTGGAAGTCTTTCTAGCACTAGGAACTCATGACTGTAAATAAATCTTTTCAGTATCTTCAGTCACACCCATAGAAACAAAAATAATACTTTCCATGCAAACATGAGTCATGTTCTTTAGGTTTGCTTAACTATTTCTTTCCAAATATATCGCTATTATTCTGCTATTCTTACTCTTTCTTCACTTGATTGGTTAAATATGTTTAATGTACCAGAAAGAGGGAGTAGAAAAAAAGGGCAGGTCTCATAACTGAGGAATATCACTATTGGAGCTCCAAAGGGGTTTGTGGGGGAACACATTCATAAATAGTCAGGGAAAGAGGCGGACAATAAAGTGATAAAATTTGCTGATGATATTAAGTTGCTGAGGAGTTTAAGGACAAAAGCTGACTATGAAAAATTGTCAAGACACCTTATAATACTGAGCGGCTGGTAGAAAAACATCAATTTATATAAATGTATAGTAATACACATGGGAAAGAACAATCCTAATTTAACATATGAATGATAAGTAAAGCTCTAAGCTGAATGTTACTACTCAGAAGCAAGATCTTGACGTTATGGAATAAAATTCTATGAAAATCTCAGCTCAATACACAGTAGCAGTCAAAAAAGAAAATAAAATATTTTGACTTACAAAGGCTTTAGAAAGAAAAATACAGAGAACTATCAATACACCGTAGAATTCCTAGTTTGCCCATACCTTGAATACAAATATATGGGGATTCGCCTTATCTTCCTCTATATCTTATCCCCTTATCTTCCTTCATTTATAAAAGAGAATAGTTGAACTGGAAAACGCTCAGAGAAAGCCGACAAAGATACATGATCAAAAGTAAAGAATATCTTCTATACAAAGAAAGGCTGAATAGTTTAGGACTGTAAAAAAGATGACTTGGTATTACAGAGGATAAAATAAAGGTCTACAAAATCATAAGCAGCATTAGGATATAGCAATTAGTTGTTCACCTTCCCTTCCAATGCAAGAAGTGAAACTCAGAAGAAACTAGTGAGACCTGGTTCAAAATATGCAAGAGGTGGTTCTTCACATAGCAGAGAACAGGTCTGTGCAACTCATTACAACAGTGTAACATGAACGCTTAAAATAGTGAAGATTGCAGGCAAGACTGGACAAATACATGTAAGAGTAGTCCACAGAGACTTGTTAAATGAGTAAGACTACTCCTTGTCTGGAAGACCTTAGTAAAATTAAAATAATTGGAGGCAAAGAACTTTTTGTCAGAAACATTAGGTATCCCTGCCTACTTTTGTTCTTCCCCTGGCATCCTTTGTTAGCTATTACTGGGGAAACAGACGGGACCGGATAAACCCTTTATCAATCCAGTAAGTCGTTCTTAAGTTTTTCTTAAGAATGTTGAAGTGTATTTTTTCATAGTTTGTGCCATCCTTGAATTTTGAGTTCAGCCTCATAGACAGGTATTTTTAGTTATTTTGTTGGCTGCAAACTTTTCCTCAGCTTCCAACAGTGTAATGGGGAGGTGTCTGGTGGTGTATGTAATGTTTAGGTTATTCGAGGCATCTAGGTTTAACAGGATTTGAATGATCAAAGCTAAGCTGACTAAACACTGTGAAACATATCTTAGCCTGAAGCAGCTAGTATTTCCCTGTCTCTCTTACCTGTGGGGCCTGGGAGTATTAATGATGGTAAAGCACTTTCTGAAAACTGTAGTTGCATCCCGACTCTGTATGTGTACAGTATTTTCCATGATGTTCTGGTTTCCAAGGGAAGGAAACCTTGGGCATATAGATCAAGAGGTCAATAAAAGACGATATCAGAAGGTGCCCTGTCATACACCTGCTACACAATCAATGCATAGCTTTGGTCTTTGTTTTATTTCTGAACAGATGTCTAGGAAGCTTCAGTTCCATTAAAACCAAATTCCATTCTTTCCTTGATTGGTTCCAATGAAATCGTATTGATGTTTTCCTTCCACCTTACAGATATTTGCTATCAGTGGCTGACAGCACTAGTCATTAAAGACTGAATTTCTAGGCCTCAAGACATTCATTTTGAAAGAATGTGGGAAGAGAATTGATTTAAGTTATAGAAGCGTGAGTTATAGAGAAAAGTTCTATTAGACTGGAAGAACCTCACATTTGGCTTAGAAAACACATGAGTAGCTATGGCAAATATGAGGAGTTAGTACAGCCTGCCTCATCAAGAATGTTTGCCTGTCTATTTTTATATTTAGCATTTCTACTCCAGCATTTGTAAATCTTCTCAGATATCATTTATTTGGCACACCTGTGACATGCTTCTGCTCAATGTTTGGTTCATAAAACTGCTTCTGTACTGGGTTGGTGATATAATGCCTGGGATTTTATGTCTTGCTATCAGTTTTATGTTTCAGACTACACAGAGCATCTATCAAAGTACTGCTACACAATTTAAGGCATGGAGAGAATCTGCTACAGTTTTTAAATTAGTTGAGTTTGAACCTCTTTTGTCTACACAGATTCAGAGGTTAAATAACAGGTTGACATGCAATCCCTTCAAAATGCTCTTTCTCCTTGCCATTTGGCAGAGGTTCCATAGTATTCCTTCATTAGTTGTCTTTTGTTTGGGAACTTTTTGCTGTATAGAAGCAGGATTATAGAAAAGTTATGTTTACACAGCACTAATACGCATAGTAGATTGCCTGGGCTAATATAACAGGCTAAGCACTTGTATGTTTGTCATGGATGGAGGCATCTGATGAGTCACTGCATGCAGGTGGTGGCAGTCAGGTGGGGAAGGTGAGGTCTGTTGCACCTTGGTGCAGGCTGGTTCTCAGTCCTGCTGAGTTGCTGTCTTCCAGTTACCTGCACTTTCCCTGGGACTTTTCACTTTTCCCTGGAGTCCTTGTCTATTGCATAGTCTTATCTTTAGCTTATGTAATTTCTCACAGCTTGACAACATTATTTTTTTTCCAATCAGCTGGGCCAAAGTCACACAGCAATGCTTCACAAAGCTGCGTCTTGGCTCACAGGCAGCCAGGCTTTGGTTTGTCCTTATCCTGGGCATGGGGTAAACATGTCACTTCTTTCTCGGTGCAGATAAAATAATAAGCTTTCTCAGTCACTGTCACAACCTATATACAAATTAAAGAAAATTTAACATACATACTAAAATACACTAAAAACAGATGTGTACTCTCACCGTATTAACTGTTGAGTGTAGATATTTTCTTCTGTGACTGGGCTTTTGGACTATTACCTCTTCTTGTTTAAGGATCGTCTCTCTTTAGTGGTGATATGCAATCAAGAAGTGATTACAAATCATTGATGACAGTGTGTTTTCAGAATAAGGTGGAAATCTTTTCTCACAGGATTCTCTAGTTAATGTGGCTAAGTGTAGCCTAACTCTGAGTCAGTCCTTGCAAAGGTGTGTCCCTGTGTTGTCAAGTAGGGCTCAGCTTTTTTCCACATCTCAGTAGATCCCCTTCTCTGAATGGCATCAGTAAAAGCTAAATCGTTTCCTCAGATTTGTTTTATCTTGATTTCATGCTCTTTCAAAAGTTAATGTGCTGTTCTTCACAAACGTTTTCTTCTTTGGAAGAATGTTCAGGTACCACATCATAGGCTGGTTCAAAACCAGCCCAGGAATGTATTTGCTAAATAAATATATTTTGTTTCACATATTCCAAAACAGTGACCAATCAATAAATTTCTATTAAGAAAAAAAATTACAAGGAGGTGTAATTAAGCTTCTAAATTTGCCATTTGTCTCAGTTGTCCGGGAAAACCTGTATCTGTTCAATAAAGTTTTGCAAAAATTTGCATGTTGTCTATATCTACGTAAAAGACCAAACCTGTGAACTCTGTATGAAAATGTCTTTTGACTCTGCATCCTGCAAGTATTAATGAAACATGAATTAATCCGATTTCATTGTTAGTTCAGTTAATACCTGGACACCTTAACATACCTGGGAGAATTGAAAAATTCTCAGCTGATGATAGATGAGCATATGACTGCAGGGTCTAGGCTACTTCATGGTTTGACTTCAAGATTTGGGTACGTGTCTTTTTTTTCTTTCTGGTAACAGGCTGGACAATCTAATCCCATATTATGTATAAAAACTTCTTGAGAAATGTAACCTGTTTCACACTGTCTGTCATCAGAAACATATTAGCAAAGAACACGGCATCCTTATAACTTGTGGCAGTTTTCCAGCGGGCATAAACAGTTCAGTTTTGATCCTTAAGGTGAGTTGGGAACTATTGGTATAAGAACTTGCTTCTGCTTCCCCACCATTTTACTGAAAATGCTGTTAGAATAAATATTTGTATTAAATGGTGTACTTAGGTGAAAGGAGTTTACAGTGTTTACTATGAGTGTTCTGCAGTTTTGGAACTTGAGATGATTGTTTTTTGTCCAATAGTACACATCTTCAATATATATTACAAGCCTTACGCTTACAGTAGTGTTGCAAATAAGAATAAGAAATGTTAGTATTTCAGTTTGCTGAGGTATTGCAAGTATTTTCTTCATTATGTTTGTTTCAGGAAAACAGCTCATTATATCTAAATTCTTGGTATGTCCTTTTCTAAAAGTCTGATTAAACAGAGAAATAATATTTTGTGATTTAAATTACTTTATATTTTTGCTTGCTTTTTATATATTGCTATATTTTAACTTTGTAGTTTAGAAAGATGCATTTTATTTAAATGCATATAGTTTAGATTATTAGTATACTTATTAACATGAAGGATATGTCTTAAATTATTTTATAGCTATTAACTGCATTGCTGCTAATAAGCAAATATTAATGGCACATGTAAAAAAGTCCATAAATTTAACTGAAATGTAATTTATGTAAACTCAAACCTTCCAAGATCATTTTCTATTCAATTAAAAATGAAATATTTAATGTTACAAAATTCAGTTTTTATTTTGTTTTTTTCTTACATTTTTAGAATGAAGAGAAGGGTAATTGAACTATAGAAAAAGCTGATCTAATAATTTGTTCCACATCTCTGATTTATCACTGAAAAGAATCTCCTAATTAGCATTTTGACCTTTACGAAGATAATTTAGTGAATCTTTCATTAGTAGTAGATTAGGCAGGAGTTGTGGATTAAAACACTAACTTTTTCTGATGATACAAAACCTACTTTAAAAAGTTTTTGGAAGTTACTGCATTTATTTAATTTGGTGTTTGATTCATAGCAACCCATTTTGGGTTGAGCTATCATTGTTGATGGAATGCAACTTAAAAAATCATGGGCAAAATTTCAGTCTGATTCTTAGGGAGGGTTTTTCAAAACAGATTTCCTAGCTCAGGCTTGCACTGTTTCTTGTGATACTTTTACAAATTATTATTAAAACCAAGAGCATTAAGAATTAGTGAGATGCATCACCACATACCACAAGCCTCTGACCACTGTGCATATGTCAAACTGAAGACTTCAAGAATGGCGAGTTCTGTCTTCATAGGTACCATATACAAAATAGAGGGGGCCAGCTAATTATTTACAGATGTTTTCTCTCTCTTTTCATGTTCTACACAAAAATCAACATGTGTCTGACCATTTCTCCTGATGAACACCCTGTGTAAACTAATTGTTATGATGCCAGGTTCATAGAGGCTTGAACCTCACTCAGTATACTTTTCCACAGAAACAGTCCAACCTTTGCTAGGAATGACTTATTCTGGAAGAATTTTGAGGGGCAGTAAATAACAGGCTATTTTGGGGCATTACTGTAGGCATGACTCTCATTATAGTTACTGCTGGAGCTTGGTGCTTGGCCAAGAGAATATTAACACTAACGGGGGCTCTTCAGTTGGCAATACTTGTCTCTAGGTCACAGTGCCTTTAAGCACATGCTCTATTAATTCTTATTAAATGAAGCACAAAGTAGTGTATGCTTACTTCATGTTGAATGCAGTGGGATATTGGTGTGCTTATGTTGTGGAATTAAGACTTTTTGGCAATCAACATAGTATTCTTTTGTTGCTATAGGCTTAAGAGGTCCTTTGTGCGTATCTTGCCAGTCCTGGGAACAACAGACCAGTAAGCCCAACTTCTGTTACAGGTAAGATGACAGAGTCTGTCATGTGAACTAAGATGACTGAGTGCACGCAGAAACAGTCTGTTAGGAAAGTGACAATATGGTTTCTGTAAAGGGAAATACTGGCTCAGCCTGACAAAGTTGGGGCAGGGCGGACACAGTGAAATCTTCAAATTTGCAAGTTGTAGGAGTTTGTGAAGTCATAAGGCAGCAAATAAACTGAATGTGGATTTGTCTTTCAGTACCCACAAAAAAAAAAAACTAGGAAGGACTTGATGAAACTACTGAGATTGATTCAAGACATATAATTTACACAATGAACAATAAACTTGTGTGACTCGCTGCCACAGGAAATTATGGGAGGAGGCAGCATCAGTAGGTTCAAGGGATTAGATAAATTCCTGGAGAGCAAGTCCAGAAATAAATACTAGCAGGACTAGGAAGCAAAATACTAACAACCCTAGCACAATTATGGCTGCCCAGGGAGTATGAGGAGAATAGACAGCAGCAGATGATTGGTTTTGCATGCTCTGCATATTTCCAAATTGCATCTCCTAATGCCAGCTGAAAAGACTAAATACATGGCCCATGGTTCTAAGATATCAGGACATTTCTTACATTCATGTTTTGCAGGTAACACTGCTCTTCATTCTTTCAATTTGGTGTTCAGGTAGTTTGGAGTTCAATTTATTATTTCCTGAGTAACTCTGCTCTGCTGAGGGCCATTTTGTGCCACCTTCCAAAGAGCACTCATTACTCTAAGAAGCTTCACTGATTTTGGCCTGTAAAAATTCCTTCATTCTGATGGAATATGGCACAGCTGAGTCCCTGGAGACTTTCTTTCTTCACTTAAAGCATAGAAAACCTTCCTGAGTTAAAGGAAATACACAATTAGTGTCAAGACTTTTCCAGTGCAACGTCCTTGACTTTGTATGCTTCTAACTCTGTAGTCCTCAGGCAAGCGCAATTCTCTTCTTTCAGTGATGGAACATAATCTGTAATACACATAATCTATAGTCTTAGGCTCCTGATGTATAGAAAACATTCTGCATATTGACAGCTCCCACTGCGGTTTACTTTGGAGCTAGGTAGCTGTTAGTCATGCGTTAGGATGTTACTCAAAAGGTCTGTAGGCAGTGTGAAGTATGACTTACCTGGTGGGAAAGCTATGGGGAAAGTGTCTAGTCAGCCATCAGCATGTAGCTGGTGTATAATATCTTTGAAAATGGAAACTGCCCAGAGGACTTTTTAATGATGGCAGTCATATATCCCATATAAAGACTGGTAGCCCTTGCAGTCATACTTTTCAGCAACTTTTCAACAACCCAGCATTGACTCCTGATGAAAGATTCACTTTCTGACTACTGATACATGATGCAGCATGATAATGTTTATTTCTTTATTTTATAATTACATCTCAGGGAAGAAAGCTAATACCTTTGTATGTACCCAAAGTGAAGGAGGCTTTGGGAACTGATACGTATATTGTGAGTTAAAGTATATCGTTACTGACTTGGCTGTTGTTTGTAATTTATCATGGAGAGTCACATGGTAGGATCCTAACACAATGGCATATTTACTTTTCCTGACAGTTTGACTTGCAGCTAAAAATGATGTGTTTATGATTTTATGATAAATCTTTACTGATGATGTAAAAAAAAAGAAAGACCTCATGAAAATTGGTCTGCCTTTCTCCATTACATGTTCCTGTGTGTATAAAAAAGGGTTGTGCTATGGAGATATCTGAGTTCAGATTAAATAATCTAGTTAATGTTGGGAAAGGTCTGATATTCAGTCAAATCTGCTGCCATTTTCTTCTCCCAGTTTTTCATCCATTCCTGCATTTTCTAATGGAAATTAGGTTTTTTAGGCTTTTAAAGATACAGTTCAGAGAGTCTTTGCCTATTTTTTCTTCCCCTCACACTCTCTATTCCTTTTTCCCTCCCCCATATCCCCACATTACTCATATGGACAGGGTGACCGAACACAGGTATGATAACTTTAGAATCTGAAAGTAGTGGAAAATGCGTTACAGAAAAGTGCCACAGTTAGAACAAACAGTAATGGAGTAAACTCTGCTGTAACTCAGCAGATCAATAAGATAAAAAGAATTAACAGGAGAATCTTAGAGAATTTTTCTCATCAACTTCTGCTGTAGTTTAGATTTGTTTATACTACTGTGAGAACCTTTTTTTTTTCAGCAAGAATGTGGAAGCAGCAAAAAAAGGATCTTGTGTTAAGCTTTGGGTTTGGAAAAAACATGTTCTAACTGTAGAAATATTACACAGAAATAATTATATGTTTTCTTTATACATGGTAGGCTGCTTCAAGCAGTAAGTCAAAGAGATACAGTTAACACATTTTTTTTTAATATATGTGTATGTTTTAGATATGTCAGTTTAAAATATTTTTAAATGAAAGAATGGAGACTGTTTTTGCAAAATCTGCTTACATTTCCTTCTTTTGCAATGGCTTGAGTACTTTCCTTTGCACCTGAAAAAACAGACTGAAAGGAACTCTGAGGAAAAGTTCTGCATTATTATGTCTCTGATAAATGCATAGGGGAAGGTAAACGCTGCAAATATCATATGTTGCAATGAATGTCAGTAATCCATTTTAGTGGAATCGCAAGCCTGGGAGAAGTGGAGCAAGTTTTGGTAAACAAACTCCAGATGGAGATAGCAGAAAATGCGAAGAGAAATGGAACTTGGAGGGAATACTTCCAAAATATAATTAAGGAGGCAGAATGACTCGAACAAGATGAATGAGCCAGTACTTTATTTGCAGTCTTGAGACTGCTTTGATGTTTTGGGGTTTTTGAGGATTTGTGGTTATACCTTCCTCAAACTAAAATTCAACTATTGTTTTAGCATTTAGATTTGAGATCTGTTGACACTTAAGTGCTAGTCTCAGTTTACGACAGTACTCTTACATCTTCCACTTTTTGTTTTCCTGTTGGTTATGTAATACTAATTGGCATATAAAATCATGCTCTCCCTAGTTACATTATCAGAATTAGACTGTAAACCATTGCATTGCATTGGTCTTTTTGACACTTCTGGACAAGTGTGATGAAGATTACTGAAAAAGGATCTCCTTAAAATTTGCTCCTCGTTGTGTATTTGCCTCTTTTTAGCCTTGTGTGATCACCGTGGAACTTGCACCTACAGCATATGCAAAATTTACAGCTGAGCTCAAAAAACAAATAGACAAATTAATGGATGTGGAAACCACTGACGGCTTTTGAACACTAAGATAATGCACCTGACTCAGGAAATGTCTAAGCCTCGGGGTGGCTGAAGACACAGCTTACTGTAGTAAATACTTCCTCTTGCTTACACTCTTCTGTAAGTATGTATTACTGATCATGAATTAGACTTTTGACCCTCCAAAAATAAAAAAAAATCACTCTTAAATGTGCAATCAGCTGACAAAACTAGGGTGGAGTTAACTGAAGGTGAACTTTATAGACTTCAGGACCTACGAAGAGGCAGAACTGCTTGCTGAAATTTTTCTTCTGATTTTGGTACTTCTGAATAAATAAAAATACAGTCTCTGTGACAGGTAGCATTTTTTTTCCGGTAAGCAAGTGACTGTGATTTACCAGTGTTATAAGATCATTCACCAGCAGTGTCATTGAATGTATGTAATACAGAAGTAATTTTGTGCACTTTGAGTCACCCTGAGCTACACTTTATTAAAACTAATCCCACACCCAAAAAATCTTTTATCCATAGGTGTAACTTGTTTCAATTTATTTTAATAATCAAGTGAATGTTGGAAAAAAAGAAACCCTTCAAAACCCAAAACCAAAACCAAACGGATGCCCCCCCCCCCCNCCCCCCCCCCCCCCAAATAGTACTAATAAAAAAAAAGGAAACCAGTAGGTCCTAGCAAAATCTTGAACTTCATTCAGCAACATTTGGGTTTTCATTTTCATCTGCAGACTAAACAGGATCACAGCTGTTTTGGAAGACAGGATCTACAGTCAGCACAATCTTGCTAAATTAGATAAATGGATTAAATTCTGAAAAATGAGCAGACATGCAAAAGAAAGTGAGATGGTTTAAGTAACAGGCTAGTGTCAAATCAACAAAGGTAGAAGAGAGAATTTTTCTAGATAGTTGTATCACAGAGTAACGTTCAGGGATTAAAATGAATGAAGAAGACATTTATTCAGATATGCTGCACTAGGATTATCACATAAGAAAATGAAGGAAGATTGCTCTGATGTATTACTGGCTCTGTGAGAAGCTGGGTATTTGATATATGTTTTCTGAAAGAAAAACAAAGGAAAAAAGTTCACTACAGGTCAGAAGACACCTAAAATATGAGAAGTCTTGGAAAACAAAACCATCTTTGTGATGAGTTTATGCCGCAAAATAAACCCTAGATCTAAATCTGCATTTAAATTAAGAATCTGAATTTATCTATAGATTTCAACTTTCTTTGTATCTAAAATTTAAGAGATTGACCTGTATTTACCATTTTGGTTTTGGTATGGAGAAAGCAAGACAGAAAATGAGATAGTAAGCTTTTTTTTTTAGTAGCAAGTGCCTGCTATAGTAGAAACAAAGTGTTTTGGATGCCCCATGAGAACTTGTCAGGTGAACATTGAAATAAAACATTCTGAATGTAATAAACTGTTCTTTTCCCATTAAAAAATGTACAGACAAAAAAAAGAAAAAAAGAGGGACGGTATGAGTTCAAAGGGTATGGAAAGTGAATACTGAATTCTGATTTTGTTGAAATATCTGATAAGTTTGAAAACACAAGACTACTGAAGAAGTTAAGGAGTTTGTGATTTTGTGATTGCTTTGTCTGAAAATAGCATAAATAGTACAATTCTCTTTATTTTGATTGCATATTTAACAAAAGCTAGTGTGAAAGCCAATGAATCAAAGACAGTACTGCAATCTTCCCCTTGGTGCCTCAGCTTTCATATCTCTTTGAACTGAATACTTTTCTTTTTGACCCTTTTTGAGCAAATAAAGCTTTTTTTTTGTGGCCTGAACTCTCCTGGGTGAATAAATGGAAAATCAACATTCTGCTGGATTTTATAGATTATTTAAACAAACTTAATGGGATTCTCTTATATAGCAGGAAAAAAAAAAGAAATGTAATGAGGTGAAGGTACTGTACAGTATCATTAAATACAAAGAATATTTAATCAGGAAAATGACATTGCTATGATGGCTATTTGTTCTGAAATGATACACTCTGAAAACAAATTAGATATAGCGTATGAGCTACTGTCTGCAGCCTTTTGAGAGGTTTGGCAAATGCATATCAGAAATTCATTTGTACTGAAACTGTACCCCCCAACACTTTTGTGTCATAAAATATGCACTTTTTAAAGAGCAAGTACTTAACTAATAAGGTTCATGGTCTTTTGAAGCCAGCTTTATGATGTTCTTTCTCTAAAGAACAATTTAATTAGATATCAAAATGTCACCTGCAGTGAATAAAATCCCTAAATACTTAAGTTAGAGCTGTGTGTTACCTGCAGAACTGAAAGGCAGTGATGCTTCTATTTTACCCTATTGCTTCAGAGATTAAAAGGAGAAATCACAACACTTATTTACCACCAAAGGAAACCTGTTGTCTAACCTAAGATCTGAGTCATTATTCATTCATGGAAGTATTTCCATTGACTTCACTGAGTTTTGGATATAATTTCAGGGGTTTTGTTTTAGCAGAAAATATGGTATAATGTTCAGTGACTAATATTACTAATGATTATAAATGATTAATGTTATTAATGGAATTTATAAGACTATGCAGAAAATTACTTTGAATATACCCAAAGTTATAATTTTATCAGCCAAAAATGGTAATCCGAGCAGGGGAGGGAAGCCACCTCTTCCTCTGTTAACCCCTGCTATGATTAGATTATTATTTTTTTTTATTATGTTAAATAATCAATATTAGGATCTGTTAGTGGACATTGCAAGAACCGCATGAGATCAAATAGTTTTGAGGGATACTGGTGTCAATGTAGTTCTACAGTAAACCAGCACAAAAAGTTATTCAAGCAGTGGAAGTAGCAAACTAACATGTTTTCTCTTATGCTTTAGAAAATTAAACCTGAAATCTTACCTTATTCACCAAGGGACACACAGCAAAGAATCCAGATACCATTCCACAGAGGCAAGTAGTCTCATGATGCATGCCCAGTAAATAAACCATAGTATAATCTCCCCCCAACAACTATTTAGTACAGAGAGAGCAACCAACTCTTAGGGTTGTTGAAAAATGTAAATCTTTAGAAACAAGTCAGTCAGTGTTTTCTCTTCAATCTTGAGACTGGTTCTAGTGTCAAAACTTGCGGAAATCAGATATCTGTCTCCATAGAGCCTCAAGATATATTTTAATAAAACAAACAGCTTTATAATAAAACAGAGTAAGAATGAATTTTTAAATGCATGTTTGTTTCTGCCACTTCAAACAAATGCTGACATTTTAAATCCTATTCGTATTTTCTGTGTATACTAATTATAGAGGTAATTTAACGGCAACTAAATATAGAGTCCAATAGAATTTTGGTTGAGCTATGAGTGCAGAAGAGGTTTCATTGTTAATTAGATGACTTAAAAGAAAATATTAATATTTTTAAAGATGCAGAATATTTTTTTCTCTATTGAAAATTTCTAGCCAGTTTTAACTGCATTTTTTTTCTCATTTTGAAAATTTCTACATAAAAGCCGCATTTCAGACCAAAACCTGAGGCTCAGTTTTTACATAGCTGAAGAGGAGACAGCAAGTACTGGCAACACATTCATAAATGTTTAAATTAGTGTTCCACATACTGCTGCAGGAATGTGGGGATTCTTGTGTCTGGCTGAGCACCAAGGTCTCCCTTGTGGCAGAAAGAGAGACCAATACCTCCCTGCCACCACTATGTAATTCAGTACAACTGGCCTGTAACAGGATATGATTGGAATAGTAAAAGTCTATCAAATCATGCAGGAAAGTAAATGAGGAGGAGGCAGACACGGCACAGCCCGGAGTCCAGGAAATGGAAGATATGGAAGGACGTGCTTCCTTCCTCTGATATTTTTTTAAATACATTTTGTCCAGCCATTTGCAGCTGCTATATGGATACACCTCCAACAGATTTCCTCTGGCCTTTCTATTTTTTGTTTTTCATTTTTCATCCTGTCTAGAAATCTAATTTACATGTGGGCAGGCTTAAGTAGTGTTCCCAAATCCATTGTGTGTTCCATATCAGCTGGAGCTGAACAGGCAGAAACAAGGACTGATAGCCCCACAGCTTTTCTGTGATTCTCTACTATTTGACATGTCCCCAGATCTGCATACTTTCCCCTGCTCTCAGAAGCACGTGAACCACATCCCTGTGCTCATCTGCACAATGCCAACTGCCAGTTGATTTCATTGGATGTAGGAGCGAACCCATAAAGTTAAAATGTGGGTGGAGTACTCAGTGAAATTATCTGGCAAAATCTATTTGTAAATAATCATTTGGTCTGTAGGGTGACTTTGCAACCTTTAAGCATGATTAAATAGATTGAGCTCTTCTCTTGCATTTTATGCCACTTTTTTAAATTTTCCAGCAATTCCTTTGTGTAGAGGTTGTAGCTTGACACAAAGTGCTTTTTTATTATGTGCTAAAAATAATTTAATGCAAACACCACCTAAGCAGGGAGAAACTAAATTTTCTCTTAAATGGTTGACTCTTCATAATGAATTACAAAAGAAGTTAATAGTGTCAGAACATGTATGCAAAATCTTTAACATGAACCCATCCAGCTTGTCTGTTTAGCTGATATTCTTTCCTCTCCATCAGTTTGGGGTTTTTTTTGGCAAATCTTGTAACTGTCAGGTTATTAATGAAGATGTTTATAGCTAAGGGAAAGCACAGATTAGATCAGATACCACAGGGAGTTTATAAGATCAAAGCTTACCTTTTCATAAGTATGGTGTTGTGAGGTTGGGCTGAAAACTAGAGTTACAGTGAAATAAAAATATTGACTTATCTTTAAGGTACAGTATTTCCTATCTATTTTACATAAAACTTTTAAGCATTTTCTGTAATGAATATGATATTGCTTTCTATAACAGATATCATGGACATATTTTAGTGAAAATTTTTGTCTAGGTTTTGTTTATTGACAAAGAGCTAACAGCAGTCCCCTGGATGAGAGTACACTGTTTAAAAGCATGATGAAATCTGTATTTGGCATAGATTAACAGAGCTTCTTAGTATTTTCAGAAGAGAAATAGTAAATCAAATCCTAATCACTTTCATTCTTATTAGTGTTAATGTGTTTCTAGAAGATTTGATTTGCATCTTCTTAAAAGTAACCTGACATAACCCTTAATTCTTATAACTAGTTTTAAACATACACTAAGAGAACCATAGAAAATCCTCCCATATTGTAATAAGTTTGGTTTTCTTAAATGGATTTTTGTAGTCACATACTTTAAAATAGTTATTCGAAAATTTTGGATTATCTATCCAGGACCATGAAAAGGCAATTTGGTAAAGTACAGAAAATTCTCAGAGCTACTCAGACTGTGAAATAAAAATGTTCTTTTGTACTATAGAAGGCCATTATAATTTTAACAAAACCTGCAGCAAGTAAAAATATGAAAGAAATAATTACAAGTTTTATATATAGGGGAAATCTGAAATAGTAACACAGAAATATGACTGAAAAGCAATTTTGTTATATCATTCAGTAGTATTTTAACAAAATGTAGAGAAAGAATAATGTGTTAAATATTATTCATAAAAAGGGAAGACATAGTAAAAAACCCCTCTTTTCACTCTTTTCTGTCATCTTGCAGTGTATTTCTAACTCCTTTTCTACCTTTCTCTCCTTTCTTTGAAATAAAATTAGACTTACAAGGTTAAATAGACTTTCTGGAGTCAAAAAATGTGACTATTGTCAGCAAATTAGTTAAATAAACATGTTACAAAAGGAAGCGTTTGTGGAAAATATTTCATATTTCATAATACATCTTTTGAATAGTTTCAATGCCAAAGTGCAATTAAAAAAAAAATTAGATAGATCATCTTTTCTTTTTTTTTTGAAAAATTTTAACCACTTCAGGATCTGAAGTCAGATAATCTTTGATTCTTTTTAATACAAAGAATATTTAAAAATTCCTTGTTCATGTTTGAAATTTATGAAAAGTATTAAAGTCATTGTCAATGTAACTATATGATACGCTTTGCTTTTTTTTTTTTGAATCAAAGTCCTTATAAGTTCTCTATCTTAAGTGTGTTTCCTTCTAGAAGTACCCTAGATAATTACCTGTAAAAACAGTGAAATCAGCAGACTGATTACGGAAATTATCCAGGCTGGATCCCAGAAACTGCAGTACTTTATTCATCTCCTGTAGGGATCAACATGAAAGTATCACGTTTGATTTATGACTTTGACCAACAGCTGTAGCAGTAGATTGATAGCTCAATGGGCATTTGGACATTTGAAAATTACAGATGTAACCACTTTATTACATGAAGACTGTAAACCAGTGATAGTAATTTTTACGGATAACTGAAACTGCTTAAAACCAAACTATAAGCAGAATGGAAGTATATGTAATTTAAGATACTGGTTTTCACTTAAGCCATCCTATTAGCTGACTGAAACCCTTGATTATTCCCAAGGCTTCGTTTTATCCAAGAATCCACTGATAGAAAATGTATGCAATCATGTATCAAATCAATCAGCCTGTGGCAGATTCCACTTTTTTTTTTTTTTTTTTGAAACTCTGTGTATTGGATGGCTAAGACAGAAGCATTAAGATACTGTTACAGAGTCATAAAAAAAGCTTTTACAAATTTTTGGGGGGGCTTTATTCATGACCACTAAATATTTCACTAGTAAGAAGGGACAATTTTCCTTTCAATTATCTACTCCTCCTTCAGTTTATTTCAAATTTACTATATGAGCAATCCATTTATTCACTGTTTTTTTCTTTTTGTAAGGTCAAGTTCCATGTTAAATTGAAGTCACTCAACCAAATCAAATGTAGCTTTATCAAGCTGTTTGGAGGATCAATGCTGTAATGTACCTAGCTTGAGAGCATTAATCCCTTACTCAGTAATACCAAGAGTTTGACTTCCCTTTACAAATTCAAACTCACAGAAATTACAACGTGTTTCAATATTGTAAATCAGTAACAGGGCTCTGAGGACCTTTGTCCTTCATGATTGTGACAAGAAAGTGAAAGGCATTGGATGTTGTAAAATGCTTCATCTAATTCCAACCTAGCAGTTTGGAAACAAATTAGTTACCCTTTGCTTGCTTTCCTGAGACCTCGAGTCCTGTATAACACCGGGGTGGGGCAAAGAGGTAAAACATTGATTTATAGCAGTAATTGGCAGAACTGTGTAGAAGGAATAGAAGAGCTCTCTCTATGTATATGTGCATCTTGATGAAGCGATAAGTAAGGAGTGAAAGATTCCTGATAAATTGAGCTGTACAGCTACTACAAAAATAGGGTTAAGTGAACATTTGTTTCAGTTCTGCACAGCTGTTTCTTCAGATCGTGTTCCTGCTCCTTAATATTCATTGCTAGCAAACACTCACGCAGAGAAGTTTTTGTTCAACATGAATATTTAGGAAATTACTGTTCTCTGTATGAATATTTAGTTTTGCATGCAAAAACCCCAGCATTCATGAACAATTTTATGGTTTTGTTATTCATCATTTACTGTTCTTCTCATTCATAAGTTTCATTTCTTTAGTCAAAAAACAATGAAACTATATCTTTTTGGCAATCACATGCCAAAAAATGCAATAGGTTAATCCTTGTCTAATCTTGTCAAAACATTGTTTACAACAAACTTATTCACAAACCTAAGATTTTTGCTTTTGAAAGCAAATGGTTGAAAAATACAAAATTGGATTTGAGTAAATTCAATACATTTACTTTAATACTGAATGACATGCACAGAATATATAAAGATGAGGATTTTTAATTTTTTTTGAGAACTTGCAAGGCTGAAAGCAAGCATAAAAGGGTTCTGTTAACCTATTTGATACCTTTAATATCCAGACATTTTAGATTAATTATGAGTAAAAATCTCAAAGGTCAGATATTGTTGTTAAATAGCAATTGATAAAATTACTAGTTTTTTCTCCCAGAGACATGGGAATTTTCATGGAAAAATAACTAGGAAATAATGTAGAGAGTAATTGTGCCAATTGATATCAATGGATGGAAAAGCTGTTTCTTTCCTCACTGTTTAAAGCATATAATACAAAGATAATTTTAATAATGTCTTTACATTAGGCTACTAAACACCTAATACTCATAATTACAGCTTTTTGATTTTCCAGGATCACCTCCTCTGAGCTCAAGAACAGTCCATCCCTGTGTGCAAGAAGCCAAAAAGAGGTGGCAGGAGGCCTGCATGGATGAACAAGCAGCTGCTGGCAAAACTCAAAAATAGAAAGGAAGCATACAAGAAGTGGAAGCATGGACAGGTGATTCAGGAGAAATACAGAGACACTGTCCAATCATGCAGGGATGGAGCTAGGAAAGCTAAAGCCCACCTCAGTTTCAATCTGGTGAAGGATGTGGAGGGCAAAGAGAAAGGCTTTTACAAGTACATCAGAAGAAAAACAAAGACCAGGAAAAATGTGTGCCCACTGCTGAATTGGGAAGGTAAGCTTGTGACAAAGGACATGGAAAATGCCTTCTTAAACTCAGTCTTTACTGTTAAGGTTTGCCCTCAGGAATCCCAGGCACCTGAGAACTGTGGGAAAGTCTAAAACAATGAAGATTTACCTGTGGCAAAAGAACAGCTTAGGGAACATTTAAACAAGCTGGATGTACATAAGTCCCTTGGAACACAGTCCCTTGCACCCCTGAGCACGAAAGCAATGGGCTGATGTCACTGCGACACCATTCAAGCATCTTTGAAAGGTTGTGATGACTGGGGGAGATTTCTGACAAATGGAAGAAAATAAATGTCACTTCTCTCTTCAAGAAGGACCAGAAGGAGGATCTAGGGAACTGTAGGCCAATAAGCTTCACCTCAATCTCTGGGAAGGTGATGGAGCAAAGAAACCTGGTAACCATCTTCAAATATACGAAGGAGAAGAATGTGGCTGGGAGTAGAGAGCAAGGTTTTAAGAAAGGGAATCATGCCTGATCAACTTCATGTCCTTCTATGATGAGATGACTGGTTTGGTGGAGGAGGGGAGAGCAGTGTATGTTATTTATTCGTACTTTAACGAGGCTTTTGACACTGTGTTCCATAACATCCTCACATACAAACTGATGAAGTATGGACCAGATAAATAGCGAGGTGGACGGAAAACCGGTTGAACTTCTGGCTCAAAGGGCATCTAGTCCAGCTTGAGGACATTCCCTAGTGGTGTATCTCACAGATTCATACTGGGGCTATTATTGTTTAACATCTCAATTAATGACCTGGATAATTGGACAGAGTACACCCTCAGCAAGTTTGCGGTAATTTGGGAGAAGCAGTTGGTAGACCAAGAGGTTGTGCTGCTTGTCATAGGGACCTTAACAGGCTGGAGAAATGGGCTGACAGGAATCTCATGAAGTTCAACAAAGGGAAACTCCTGTACCTAGGGTCCTCATATGCACCAAATTGACTGTGATCCAGCAGTGCACCCCTGTGAAAAATAAGGTCAACAGTCTCTTTGGCTCAATTAGGCAGTGTTGTCATCAGGTTGAGGGAGGTGATCTCTACTCAGCCCTGGTGTGGTGGGCCCAGTGCTGGGCTGCCCTGTACAAGAGGCTGGGAGATATTGGAGTGATTCCACCAAATGGCTATGAAGATGATTAAGGGCTTGGAGCATGTGACGCATGAGGAGCCTGGAGCACAGAAGGCTTAGGGAGGATTTTATCAATGTGTATAAATACCTGATCGGGGAAGTAGAGATGAAGGAGCCGGACACTTCTCCACAGTGCCCAGTAACAGGAGGATAGCCAACGGGTATATACTGAAATGCAGGAAAATTCATTTATACATGAGAAAATACTTTGTTAGTGTAAGGGTGATCAAACAGTGGAGCAGGTTGCTCAGAGAGGTTGTGGGGTCCCCATCCTTGGAGATATCAAAAACCCGGCTGGAACAATCTGCTCTGGCTGACCCTGCTTTGAGGAGCAGGTTGGACCAGATGATCTCCAAAGGTACCTTGCGACCTCAGCAGTGTTAAGAGAGCCACATATTTTGCTCTCATAAAAACTGATCACTTCAGATGTTAAAACTGGGCTAGTCTGACAAGTCTAGGACAAGTAAGAGATGATTTGAGGCTTTATCTATCCTTCATGCTAAATCTTACATTAATGCAGATTTAGATTAATTTTTATAAAAGTAGTCAACTCCCACATTGGAGTGAGGAAGATCCAGAATCAGTGTCAATGTCAAGACTGTGCAACAGTGCAACTGTACAATGTACTGTGGATGTTCCTGCTATGCGAACCTGTCTTAATGGAAAGTGGTGCGGAAAGCCTCTGTAATTCTCCTTTCTGGACCTGATGTTCTTATCTCCCAACATACCAACGGGTGCAGCACTCTTTCCTCTCTTTTTTTTGTGCATTCTCCTGATTCTGACATGACTATTCTGGGAATAATCCCATGTCACTTTGCAAACTAGTGGTACAAAGGTACTAAGTAACTGTTGTGGTTTAACCTCAGCTGGCAGCTAGAATCACACACCACTCACTCACTCCCCCCAGCTGTGAAGGGGGAGAGAATTAGAAGAGTAATCACAGAATCACTGAATGGTCAGGGTTGGAAGACAGCTTTGAAGATCATCTAGTCTGACCCCCCTGCCAGAGCAGGTTCACCTGTAGCAGGTGAGGGAACCTACAGTAAAAGTGAGGAAAAACTCGTGAGATAAATACTGTTTGATAGGTAAAGCAAAAGCCATGCACACGAGCAAAGCAATACAAGGAATTAATTCACTGCTTTCCATTGGCAGGCAGGTGTTCAACCATCTCCAGGAAAGCAGGGCTCCATCACACCTAATGGTTACTTGGGAAGACAAACGCCATCATTCCGAACTTTCCCCCCTTCCTTTTTCTTCCCCCAGCTTTATATGCTGAGCATGACATCACATGGTATGGAATATCGCTTTGGTCAGTTGGGGTCAGCTGTTCCGGCTGTGTCTCCTCCCAGCTTCTTGTGCCCCCCCAGTCTGCTCATTGGCAGGGTGATATGAGAAGCAGAAAAGGCCTTGACTGCCTAGCAACAATCAAAACCTTTAGTGCACTATCATCACTGTTTCTCATCCCAAATCCAACACAGCACTACACCAGCTGCTAACAAGAAAATTAACTCCATCCCAGCTAAAACCATGACAATAACACATAAAGTAAACCACTCCAAACCAGCAACTAACTATCCAGTTACTATTATTTTACTTTATCATTTGTTTCTAATACCTTACTGTCAGGATTTGCCTCTTACATTTCAGCTATAGTAGTGCTGTGAACAGGAAAGCAGAAGGCTCTAATACATATTTCAAGCTGTGTAGATACATTTATAAGCAGGCAACTCTGCTGATAGTGATGAGCACTGGTAGATTTTGATAAAATGAAAAACATAGTAAGGTTTATCTACGTGTCTTTTTTTAACAAATACTTGAATATAGTCTTAATTTTTCTCCCAAATTTTAGGCTGTATAAGAAGTTCAGATGAGCAAAATAAGTGACCCAGTTTTGTATTCACGTTGGTTAAAAATAAAATTCATACTTAACATGATAGGTACACATGGAAGTATGTGTATATGCACATATATGCACGTGCCTTTAATACTCCATTTTACTAGGATTTTTAGACAAGAAAACCCATACAAACTTTGCATTTCAAATTACTGAAGACATACTATCAATGTATAAGTATTTACCCAATCAGGTAATAATATCAGTAATGTTAAATTGTTAGATTTACTGGTCATTCTGTTCCCTTTGCTTTGAACCATGATAGTCACTGTAGACTGACCAGTGAATGCAGCAGGGTGGCCACTGTTCCCTTTCAGGAACTAGTAGCTTTGACACCCTGTTTTGATACATGACTCTAAAAGAAAAAAAAAATCCAGAAACAAGATAATCTTAAAAAATAACTGATGAAACAAGAAAAGAAAATGGAATGGCATGAATCTATCCTTCAGCTAAAAATAGAAGTGAGAGACAAGAATGAAACATAAGCAGTCCAATTTTGCAACAGTTTCTAGTTTTATAGATGTGCATGATCTGTTTTTTTTCCCTCTGGCTTACTGTTCCATGTGAAAGCTGGACTGCATAGAATAGAATATGTTGCCTGCTCTGTCACATTTATAAATAATGAAAAATAACATGACAAGGATTATTAAGCAGCGTAAAGCAAATAAAACAATGGAAGCAGAAATAACAAGGTATCAACATCCTTCCTGAACAGTTATTCCTACGAATTATGGAGGTACAGCTCAGTACATTTCTACTCAGTAACAGGCAGAGACTAATAAAGTAGCTGTTTGAGATTTTACTTTTGCTAAATGCTTTCTTGGACAGAGCAAGAGTGTCAAAATAATAATAATAATAATAATAATAATAATAATAATAATAATAATAGAATATAATAATAATAGAAAATCCCTAGATTATTTCTCCTTAAACTGAAATTCTGCTCCTTTTAAAACACTATAAAATATTTATTTACTTGACTTCAATATATGATATGCAAATATATTTCAGAATGTTACTTGTAACATTCAATTTATTTAAATAGTAGTTCAAATAAAAGTGTTAATCAAGAGTGGATTGTAATTCCTTCCAAAATCAAAGCTGTAGCACAATTCTAGAAGAAAAAAAAAAATACTACCATCCCCCTAAAAAGCATGAGGAAAAAAAAAAAATTGCGTGCAGAAACGTTAAAGTGAATTTGTAAGCTTTTTTCTGTAGCTGTATGTGTGGAAGAAATCTCCTGGAGCATTTAGTCCAGTTGTCTGCTGACATACTTGCCCTGTTAGGCCCCACTTGCTCTGTTAGGCCCTTCTTTTTCTTTTAGGCAGCTGTGTCTCACCTTATAGTGACATCCTCTCAACATTTAACTCTTGATTTAGATGTCTCTATTCTGTCTCATGTTCCATCTCTATACCTCATATACAGGATCCATTGCTCACTTTCTCCCCCTTCACCTCCTTTTGCAGGCAGCTGTCACAATGACGGTGCAGCCCCTCTCTCCAGAGGTTTAAAGTCAGGCTGTGCTTGTATTTAAGCTTGGATCAAGATTATATGTAGTGGATGGTCAGAGCCAGCACTTCAGAAGTGTCACTGAAGGTTTACTCCCAGTACAAAAACAAGGACACCACACATACTTCTCTTGACCCTTCATTAGTGTACAGTTGGAGAGGAGTTTGTGAGTAGAAGAACCATTAGAGTGTGTCCGTACTAGCTTTATGTCAGGTTAAAGGAGAAGGTAGGCTTGTAGACTTGGAAGGGTAAGCACAGTAGTGTAGGGACCTAAAGGACGCAATGGGTATCCAAACCCAGCAGGGAATCGCAGCAGACAGAGCAGGAGTAAGATGACACAGACGGATTTGTTTCACAAGTCAGCACGTTTGCTGCAATTCACCCCACTGTGTGTTGGTAGTGCACTTGTGAGAAGAGTGGAAGAAATCCCAGACTGGAAGCAACTGCTTTGTGTCCCAGCTTTTTAGGTTCAGTGGTGTGCATGAATTATGTTCAATGCAACATAGCTATCATACAACATTATTATAATCTCCTGTGAGAGAGGTTTGTGCCAGCTCATGAGTCCTACTGTTGGGTCCCTGATTCCTTAACAGCAACGTCAGCTGATCACTGGCACCAGCCAGGCTACATTTCCAGAATCCTGGGGAGATTAATTAACTCTCTCTGCAAATGGTTTTAAGAATTATCTAGCACTTCGGTGGTTGTGTAAGCCTTTGTGTTACCTTCCTTGCTCATAGGACCATCAACTGCCATTATTATTTCCATTTCTATTATTTACATTTTGGCATTGTTGGTATGGTTTGTATAAATATTATCTAATTTCCTATACATGTATTTTTAGTTCCAGGTTTCTGGAAAGTTTATTCTTATTGCCAGTCAGTTGGTAATGTCCTTTTCTGCTAAGGTACAAGTGATGCACACATGGATGATGCATACAGTCTCAAAAATACTCCAGTTTACACTTGCCAAAGGGATACTCACCTTTTTGTCCAGCATCTTGTGTCGTCAGGGCAAGCAATCGCGTCCTTGCATCCTAGTGGATGCAGTCCAAGAGACTAACAGAAGTTCACTCCTGAGATGCAGATTTCCACAGCTGAGAATCCATTCCCTGTTTTCAGCTCTGGACTGTTCGGTGATTGACAGTCTGGCAGCACTAGGGTGAACTTTTAAGAAAAATGAAATATGTTTATTTTAATAAAATACAAAGACTGGCAAAAAGGAAAAAAAGTAATTACTTTCTTTTGAGGGAGACAAAGAAAAATATATAGTATTCCTTCTTTAGCTCTCATTCCAGCTTGGTTTCAATATGTTTCTGTGTTCTCTGCTAGTGGAATAACAAGTCACCTATCTCTAAAGTCAATTCAAACATCTCCCAGGAAATAAGCAGCAGTCTGTTAGATAAATTTCAGTCTTTTCTTGCTGAGAAGCATACTGCTCTAAGATGAAGTCTCTCATTATATCCCTTTTTCTTGGACGACTTCTGCTGAATGGAAGTTCAGCTCTGGGTGTTCCTATAATCTCCAATACTGAAAGTGATTTGATAGGGCATTATCTCTTGTCTCCTGCACTATACTGCTGCAGTCACAGTTTCAGTTACCTGCCATCATCATAAAATTCATTCCTATCTTGAAAAAGCCAAGTAGGTTTAACTGTTAATTGACTGTGAAGAGTGTATGTGAATTTCTCCCTGACAAAACGGTAAGTGGGGAATATTTCCAACATCTCTGAGTATAAACTAAGGTATATAAAATTTTAATACTTGTAACCTCAGAACACTTAGTTGAGATAGAGGGCTGGATACCATTAACAAAAAAATCCTTGAAGGTAGTTGTGCTTAGAATAGATAACTTCTAGACACAGCTTGAGATGCAGTGAGAAAATTTGTCAAGGTCTTTAAAACAGTAATGATAGGTTTTGGAAATACTTTTTTAAACATTTACATGAAAGCACAGGTGAGAAAAGTGTTTATAGTTTTCTGAAGCTGTACTTCTAGCTGTATCTCTGATCGTTTGGAGCATGCCGTTATAAATCAGTTTATGTTAGTTCATTACATTATTACTACTAAAAGATTGGTACCACTTTTAAAGGCATAATCTCAGGGGTAAAAGAAGGTGTATGGTAGAAAATTAAAAAAATATCAGAATGATATATTCAATTTACTGATTACCAACACTAGACTCTGTATTTAATACAAAAAGAGACAGCTCCCATTTAAAGTAGTTATATGGAGTTCATCCGTTTGTCCTACTGAAAAATCTGATCTGGATATCTACTTATTTTTAAATATATATATGAGTTAAAAAAACATGCATACATGGGGTAAATTGTGTTAATGGAATAAAATAATGGAAAATGGCATCTTTATTTCAATGAGAGGCTCTACACAAAAGGATCAGGTCAGAGTTAACTTGAACGGATCTAGGGCACAGTCAAATGCTTGTTGACGTTTTTTGTTTGCTGTGGGTTTTTATAAGGTTAATGCTAATAGATTTCAAAGTTAAGAGTAAGACATTCCATCGCAGCTGAAAGTTCATAAAAATCTGTGATTTCACAGATTGTTCATAAGACTTAAAGAAGATGACAAAGTGACTTTACACTTATTTTTCTTACTCAATGATGACATTTTTAGCCCCAGTAAGTATTGTGAGAACCTGTGAAATAGGCAATGATTTGGCAGAGTATAATGAACTGAGAGCAACAAAGTTGTTTTCTTTTTCGGTTGTCTGAATATTCAATCCCTTCAACACAGTTTCTGGACCAGTAATTATCAGGACAAGGAGGATGCCTTGTCCCCTTGATACTGTCTCTTTCAATTACTACTGCTTTTTCTACTCTATTCATAAAATAACCAGGACATACTTATTTCAGAGAGGGTAAACAAAAACTTCTGAGCATAAGAAGCAGTATAGCAATAGGTATTAGAAACTTACTGGTTATAAACCGCTTGTTAATTAGAAAGACATTACAAATTCTCATTTGAAAGAAAAAAAATTGGCATTTGGGTTGTTTCATTCAAAATGAGGAGAGTGAATAGAAAACCTGTGTACTAAATATTAGATGGGTACTTAACTCTTTCAGGTGTAAGACTAAGGTAAATACCCATAAACCCGGTTGTGTCAGGACCCCAGTGTGACTGGGTTCCGCGTGTTGACAGCAGAGAATGTAATTGTATTATGAAGGGAAACAGATGTTCTCCAGATGTTATTGTATCAATGGGAGCAGCATGACCAAGACATGAAGTAACATTTGGGTTGGGGGAGTGGTGGGGGAACTATGATCTCCTGTCATATACTGTCTATAATGTAATGAAATATAGCATGANTTTTTTTCCTAAATCTAGGCTTGTAGGAGCAGTAGCATCATTGTGCTTTTAAGTAATTGATTTCAGTACAGGTCAGAAATCCATATTGCTTACCAAGTAATAAATATTGTCAAGTAAATAATGCTGGTGAGGATATAAACGATGACATTTGCTATTTGACCTTAATAAGACCACAGGGTCAATGAAAAAATGCTGAAAGTGAATAACTTCTGATTCATTAGCTAGGAGAAAAGAAACAAAACAAAACAAAAAGAATGCAATAAAAATTAAAGAAGAAAGTTACCTTATAATTTATTCTTAAATTGATCTACTGTTTTCAGTCAGTGATTACAAATAAAAAGAAATAGCCAATGTGCTGTTTGGTTAGCTTTTTTTTTCCTCACAAAGTAATTTTGAATTTGGAGTCCAGATTGATTTTATTTCATTTTTTTGTTATGTCTTCCTTCTACATAAAAAATATTTTTGTAGCTAAATCCCAATTAGAATAATCTGATTGGATGAATAAACAAAAATACAAGACTTCTGTTCCATAATTATAAAAGTAATATTTTAGAATATTAGAATAATTATTTCAGTATTCTACTTATCAAATTTGTGAAATACTTATAGAGAAAATTTACTGTAAATTTATATTTATACACACTTGCATGTACTGTATATAATGTGTATCTAATATCTATAAGAACGCAGTAATTAAGAGAACACTGACGTTACACTGTTAGAGGAATTAAAGAAAACATATATACCAATGCATAGTAATTTTATTAACAGTGGTAGACTATTTACCTGCTTTTATTCACATCATAAAGTGCGGCCTGATGCGTGCACACAACTTGTACATCTTCACTGCTTTGGGTGGGATAGGTAAATCTTACTGCTGAAATGGATAAAGAATTAGGTCTACCTACACAAGGCAGCATCATATACAGAGACTGTAACAATCTTTAACTGTAAGTTGGACAAATGACTTTACACACAGGTTGAAAATGTTTGCAAATGTCTAATATAACACTACAGTCATTTTGTACAATTTTAGATGTACCATATTCCTATGTACTGGAATACTGGACCTTGTATCTACCATCCATTTTCCTAGGGATACCGTACCCTAATTTCCATACCATAATTTATTTTTATTTTCTCCCTTATTTAAGTTATATTTCAGAAGAAAGAATGCATAGGAATAAGCAGTGCATCTTTCCAACTTTATAAGGGAACTACCATGGTATTTTATTCAAGAATTTATTTGTAGCCTATTGGCATATAGATAGACAGGTCAGATTGGCTTGGGACCTGCAGCATCCTCATAAGAACAGTCTTCAGCTATATTTATAAGGCCTTCTGCTGAGGTGAGATTAGCTTTTCTACGGGGAATGTAGAGAATAATTAAGTCACAAAAGATGAAAACGAGAGTAAGGAAATCCTGCTCTGCAGAAGCAGAATTGAACCAACTCAGGACACAAGGGACCTGGCCTACAAAGGTCAACAGAAAGTCCTTGGCACCTGGGAGAGATTTTAACCAAAATTTTTGTATGAGAGATCTTTCTCCCTGTTGCATAGAAAATGTACAGCAGGTTGTAGGACTCCCCAGCTGGGGAAAATTTTTACTGAATGAGAGTCCCTTTCATATCTGCAACTACAAAAGACTCCTGATTCATGCTGGAACCTGTAAATGACATCATTATTGGAGTTGACCTAATGATACTGATTGCTTATTTGACTTGATGAAGAGTAAAGGATGGAGGGAAGAAATTTAATATAAACTATGAATATAAAATATATGCAAAATATAAATGCAATAGTTATCTATAAAGTATATTATACACATAAAACAGGTCCCAATACAGGTTATATATTATTATGATTTTTCACTTAAATAATTTTCTCCCTTTTTTGATTTTTTAAAAATGACACACTATGAAGCATTTTGTAGAGAAAGGTGGTATCTCTCATTTTATATATGTGGTGATACATTTCAAATTAGAAAGGCATTTGAAGCCCTCTGAAGGCATGTTAGAATGGACCAGTACCAATTACCACTTCTACATTACAGGTAGCCATAATCCTGGAATCCAAACTAGGACTTCAATTATAAATAATGGTAATCAGTTAAACATGCAATGACTTTGACTGGATTGGCTTTTTTTTTTTTTCCTTCCATCAAGACTCTTCTAATCAGGAAACAGACTCCTTTTCAATTCTGCTATAATCTTTAATCTTTATTTCTTACATTGGTACAAGGCTATCACTTGCGTTTTGATCCACCTAAGCCATTCTAACAAAAAATCCTAGACTTTATATGAGTTTTTCACCACTTGAAGAAGCATTTAGAATCACAACAAGAGAAAGGGAAAGTTACCCAAAACAGTAATCGAGACAAGTAATATTTCTTTATTTTAGATTTGGCACTTAAAATAATGTTTTTGACTACCCAGATCATCTTATGTGGCAGGTTTTATGCCATTTGGGTGATTTGAGACTTGCTGCTAAGAGTCAGCCATACTCTATGTGTGTGTGAACTTCATCCTCTTTTCTTCAGAGAAAGTTGTTAATTTAACCAGAATTTAAAAACTGAGAATGACTTGACTTCAAGACTAGGACGCTTGAAACCAGTTTTGCAATCAATATGGAACACAACTGGCCTGCTGCAAGAAAATATTACCTTGATGATAATTAATATGTTGTGCTACTGTGGTTTTAGCTCACACACAGAGATTCAGCACTTTACCAAAAAGAAAACCATGTACTCTTTTCCCTGATCAATGCTTCTTTTGAAGTATTAATGTAATTTATCGGTTGGAAACTGCAAAGCAATATTATTAGGGAATTATAGTAATAATCCCTTGAGAATGTTATTTCTATGTTCTTACTCTGATTTATAATTAAACTACCTACTAATATGTAGAAGTAATACAAAATGTCAGGATTAGACCACATAAGTGAATTTATTTATGAAAAAAATATCTCTTTTTCAGAAGAAGGGGGAAGCTTTATAACCTCTGATTTGTGTTTACGAAAGAGGGAAAAAGTGGTTTATATCCATTTAAAAATCTATTTAAATAAAGGGGTGTACATGTACATTAGTACTCATTCATAGGAGAATACAGAAGAACATTAATGTACAATACCAGAAAATCTAAATTTTTTATTTAGAAAATCGAAAATGGGCAGCTGGGAAAAACCTTACCAACCACTTAATCTTTTAAAAAGCACTGTAATCACCCTACATTTAGGAGCAAAAGAAAATTAAAACATGATATGCAGAGTTTCAAAACATTTTTAATTAATAGCTTACCAGAAAACTTATTTTTCTGTAAAGTAGTTTCGGGTTTGGCAAAAGAATGTATATAGATTACATATATACATTTGTATATATTTAGCAATAACCACTAATGGAGGTGAAAATGTCCTGATCATCTTTAGTTGTGCTTTTCATGATGTTGAACATCTAAGTAGTACTGTTTAAGCACTGTTAAATTCTGTTAACACCAATTTAATATGGAGGTGCTGACCTTGCTAGTAATAGATTTGGTAGCATACACCAGTTATATAATAGTACATGGTGCTCTAAGAACTCTGCATTACACAAGCAGAAAAAGGCAACATGTCTGTGTGGGTAGCTAAGCCGTCTTCAAAATATGAATTCTTTTTCCGCTGTCGTCCTTATTTTTAATGCTCTTGAAAGTTTCTAATTTCATGATTATTTTTTCACATAACTTTTTTGCAAAGTAAGTATGTACGCTGTCACTGACTTGTCTCTCTCTTTGTCCTTACTAATGCTAGTGACTCACCATGGTAAGTCATTGTATCTAACCAATCATGCTGTATTTATCTTGCAGATATTGCATTATAGAGTGAACTGATATTATGTTTTGGTATTTGAAAGATAACTTGCAACCTAAATTATCTGAAAACTGTAAATTAAGCGGGGGTTTTTTATTTTAGAAGAAAATGTGTGCCGTAGTAGTACAGTTTTTGAAAAGAAAAAGAAATAATTGTGCAACTACAACTCTATTGACCCACTGACAGAATTTGAAGCTTAGCTAAAGCTCTACAAATTACTGTGTGACCTTATTGAAAGGGAACATTTGAATAATTTGGTAAGAAAAATAGCTTATATGAATTGAAAGCTAATTAGTATGCCACTGTAAAAATATCTTAACTTCGTGGTATTTATCACAATCAGATTTCTATGATCTTAATACAGATGAATGGACATATTTTCTTTTCCAAACAGCTAAAAGTTTTTGTAATTCTTGTTGAAACTGCTGCTTTGGGAAAAGGGAAAAAATAGGAAAGATAAGTAGGGTCAGTTAGGAGAGGAGGATCAACTGTAGGACAACTGCCTTTTGTCTGAGCTTCATTAGACGACATATAAAATCCTAAGCCTAAACAAACTCACAGTTCTTAAAGGAACATTTAATTTTCTATGTATATCTAACTAATAGAGTCTAAGCTCTCTGTTCTGCATTGTGCTCAGTTCTGCAAGACTCAAACATCAGGGGATGGGGAGCAGGTCTCATCAAAATTAGTAAGATGTCCACGTGGAAGCCTGACCTTTTAGTGGATGTTGCAAGATTGGAGATTAATTTCTGAAACAATACATGAGAAACTGAATGAAGGCTTTACTCATCAAAGATGGCTTTTGAGAGGAAGAATAGCAATATTAGGAGTTATGGTGAAAGTCATGTCTATTTGCATTTGTCTTTTAACAGAAATACTCAAACCGTTTGAGACTAGTTGATTTTGACAGCTTTTGCAGCTTGATTTTCAAATAGTAAAAAGACCTCTGAAATTACTAAGAAATTCCACTTGATGCATTTAGAATGAAACTGCTTGTTTCTGGAGGTAATTGTTTTAATTCCACAATGTAAAAAAGAAAATTAAGATTGAAGTTGCAACATCTGTTTTCATGTTTCTGAAGTGAATTTTTCAGAGGGACTGAGAGACCACAAAATGATACTTCACCCCTCCACCCCTTCCCCCAGCCAGTTTCAAATGGATTTTAAAGCTTTATACTAAAAAAGAGTAGGAATGTGTTAATAATACATGTGGTTATAGTCCAGAGGATAAAATACTATAAAAGGTTATTATCTTTAAATACTAGGCCTAACCAGGTAGCTAGCTCCATTTGGTTTAGATGCAGTTACTTGCTAAACTATTTATTGTGTTTAAAAAACCCACAAATAAGCAAAGCGTGCACACAAAAGTATGTCAAAGTCCTTTAGCTATGAATTCACCAGAGTGATGCATGTAGTCTGTTGTTTCCTGTATTTTTAGCAACTAGATGAGAGATGAGAAGCTGATTAATCAAGGTATGTTGCTTTTCTTTTCATGTTATTACTTTGATTAATTATTAATTACCTAGCTCTTTCCTGCCTTTATTACCTCCTTCTTGTATACTGTTGGATTTGGACAACCTGTAAGCTACGTGACTCTTGGCAAAGCACATTCTGATGCTTTCCTCAACACAAAAGCCCATGGCATTATATATTGCAATATGTCACAGAACTTTGTTTATGAGAAAAGACAATTGGATTTAATGTATATTGTTTATATATATGTATTAAATGTATATCTATTTATGTATAATGTTCCTTGAACCCAGGAACTTTAGCTGTTGAGTTGCAGCATACAAAAAGGTGTTAAAGAGAGATTTCTAAGAAATAAAAGGGAAAGTAAAATATCTAACAATTTGTTAAAAATACTGTAATTCAAGTGTTACAGCCACCTTAAATGAAGATTTTCTGAAGACTTGAAGGTTTAGATTACTGTAAAGAAAAGGCTGGAAATATTTTAATAGTTATTTCAATTCTATCAAACATCATATGATGTTTATCCAAGGACAATTCAATAATTATTTATATATTAAATATAATTATGATTTTCAGTCTTTTTTCTAAGAAAGGAATAACAGTTCTTGAAGTCAGCGGGTTAGGTAAAATAATGAAATAATTTTGGCTCCATCTAATGTATCTCACTTCAAAACCTCAAGTGAATGAAAATAAATTCTATATATTATATGGATAGATTCATATGCAAATTAAATAGCAACCCTTACAATAAATGAATGGCAAAGATAATACAGTTTTACGTATCTGCTAAGGTTTTTTTTTTCCTGATGGTAAATTCACTACAGCACAAATTTCAGAAAAAGAAACAATTATTTTATGTATCTGTTTTTAAAAGCACAAAATATCTATCATCACAAAATTAAACTTGATTTTTGCATTAATGCTAGATTATCAGTTACCTTCAGTAGATTTTAGGTGGGGTAATTTTGGAACATCTGGTTTAAGAAACAAATTATCTGTCAGTAGAACCATTTAAAAGTAAGAGGCTGTGTGTTAAATGTTTAAATGAAAAATCATGAACATTTCTTAAAAGCCAACAAACTGCAGGAAAAAAAGAATAGTATGCAAGCTCAGACCAAATGAAACAAGACACTTCCTGGTAGCTTTTAAGTGTTTTATGTCATTGTAAACCTATAAACGGGTAATAAACCTCTTAGAATGACTAAGAAAAAAATGTTATGACATTTTAAGTCATGTTAGCATAAATCTTTTGTAAATATACACACTTTGTGAAAGACAACATAAAAATGCTTGCTTATATGTAGACAATCTGTGGATGTCAGTTGTTCAAGCAATTCAAAAAAGTTTGAAAGTGGAGTGTCAACTCCTCAAACCAGGACAGTGGAGTCACTTTACTTGAACCTTTCAGTGACAAACACTGCAGCTATCATTAGTAAATGACAGATCCTGACACATAACCAGCAGCTTACTTATAATACTGAATTTATTCTGGTTAAAAATGTTAAGTTCTGTTTCTTCAAGAAAAAAAAAGGAAGTGTGGGGTTTTTTTTTTAATTTTATTAAAAAAAAAAAACAAAGCAAAAAACAACAAAGATTCCCCATTTTTTAATACAAACCTAGATAGACTATTGTCCTGGTTTGAGGTAAAACAAGACCAATTTATAGATAAGCATATTCTGAATCAAGTGATTTACTGAGTCATTTTTCAGTAGAATAATTACAAGAGACAGTAGTAATACCTAGCTTCATAGAGATTTATCATTTATACATTTTAAGGAACCTTACAAAGTGGCAAATCTTTTTTTTTTCCTCCTTTTTTTTCAGATAAGATAACAGAAACAGAATGAAGGAGTGACCTTCTCAAGTTCAGCTAGAAAACTGTGACAAAATTTGAAACTGAACCCTTACCCCTGATTCTTTGTTGAGGCTCAATCTTTTATAACACAAGGAATCAGAAAGAGCTACTTCTCCGCTGAAACTGTGCACATCTGAAAGAGTGCTTGAAGTCTTGATAAAGAAAGGTTAGTGGCAACAGTGGTCTGTGAATGTTACTCTGGTCCTGATTCAATCTTACCCAGTGGGAGGAAGGCTGGGCCACTGTGGACGGGACTTGAGGAAATCTAAGGGGAAGCTTGAACAAATCATTTCTGACCTATGAATGAAAATATGGAAGCTCAGAATCTCTTCATCTGCTTGACTGAAAAATGTAACCCTATTCAGTTGCAAATAAAGACACTTTTTTCCATGTTAGTTAATAAAGAGAACAGGTAAGAACATTTTCTAGGCACGAGCTCAGAGGATTTTGTAGTAACAAATGATCGCACAATTTAACCTGCTTAGACAGATGCCCAAGGATAGCTGTGTTACCTATAATGAGCTCATTAATGTCTATAGGTCAAAGACACACATTTTAAAAGCTCTCCAAATAGATATAGTACTTAGTCAATTAATCTAACAAACCTGATAGTCTTTATTTAGAAAAATATGTCCAAATTTTGGTTATTCAATTTAATTCAAAATGTCTGTAAACTTATACACTGACCATCTTTACTTGACATGAAAGCATTTCAGTCATGTCATTCTCACACATATCAAAGATATTTCTCTTTAAAATTACGTTGGTTTAACTCCACCTTTTTGACTGGAGAGAGTTCATCCATTATTAGAGCTGCTTTCAAAAACCATAACAATGAAAAGAAATGCTCTGTTGGCCTGCCTTTTGACAAGATTCCTACTGGGTTATTAAAAAAAAAAAAGAAAGTATTGCACTAAAACCTATCAGGGGTTAACTTTAAAAGACATTCTTGTATGTTTTATTCTGCAAGTTTGCTTCTCATACATTGTCAAACAAATGCAATTAGGTAAAAATCTAATGCTGAAAATCAAGTTCAGTTAAGAATCACTGACTCACAAAAGGTACTTGGTTAGTTAATACTTCAGAAGTTGAAATTTAATTAATGTAACATGGTTCAAAATGTTCATCCATGCCTGAATTTTGCAAAATAGCAGCTGATGAACAGAATATTGGGAAAATAATAAAAGAAATGAAGAAGCAGGGTGGCTCAGAGGGTAAACCACTAACTTTCATCTCTTCTTTGATTCTGTGTTCAATCATCCACTGAGGAAACAGTCCAGATCACAAATCCACACTTAATTTATCAGCATGGGCATGATCCCCACCTCTGCTCTCAAAGTTTATGACTAATCTGTCATGGAGTTTTAATAGCCTCCAGCAGGAGAAAGAATTCTGGCAGGTCAGCATTGTGGTCACTATACAATAAGAAAGATCCATGGTCTATGGACAGAAATATTGTCACCTTTACACCTCCCTAGTACATATGGCTTTGAACAATTTTCAGGTGAGTACATTCTCAACCTCAGTTCACATATAATCTATCTACTGAAAAGCTTTCAATACTGTTCTCCACCTTATTTGTCTCTTCTTCAGGGAAAAGGTTCTGAAACCTGACTCAATAAGACCTAAAAAATTTTTTGGTGTTCTCTATGACACTTCAAATAATGTATCTGCTTTCCCTTTCCACATAATTAAAATAGGTACTTATTAGAAACTTCACCTGATAAAGTATTCATTCTCTCTTGTCTTCCACCTGCACGGCACCAAAGTCTCCTCTTCACATTACTAACAGGCGAACACAGTACAAGAAATCACATCTGAAGAGGAAAAAAAAAAGTTCATTTTAGTACGTAAATTTTAAGTAGTTTTCAGCTACCTTATTTACTAGCAGATACATACCATATCAGGGCCTATAATCCATGCTATTTTCTGCATAGAACACAGGTGAGCCCTAGCCCTGTACGTGTGGTTTCCTCACTGCTGGGGGCAGGTATCAGTCTGTGTCAGGTCCCAGGGGTGGCTGGGCTGCCCTTGGCCTGAGCTGGGTTTACCTGGTGCCCCGTGGCCCAGCCTGTCTGAGCTCCAGCTCTGAGTGCCACCAGGGAAGGGCTTAACAACCCCATGGAGTCCCTGCGAGGGACAAGCAGCCCCCCCAGGATATTGAGAGGCTGTGGGGCAGCTTTCACCCCTTCCCTGGGAGCAAGGGGAAGGGAAATAATGGCATACAAGTGTCTTAAGGGTGGGTTGAAGGAGGATGGAGCCAGACTCTTTTCAGTGGTTCCCAGTGACAGGACAAGGGGCAATGGGCACAAGCTGGAACATAGGAGGTTCCGTTCAAATATACGGAAAAACTTCTTTACGGTGAGGGTGACAGAGCACTGGAACAGGCTGCCCAGGGAGGTTGTGGAGTCCCCTTCTCTGGAGATCTTCAAGTTTCGCCTGGATGCAGTCCTGAGTAATGTGCTCTAGGCAATCCTGCTTTGGCAGGGGAGTTGGACAAGATGATCTCTAGAGGTCCCTTCAACTCTGAAAATTCCGTGATTCTGTGATTCCGTGAAAATGTATTAAAAGAAAGCCAAGGGGACACCAGGACTCATGAGGAAAAATATCCTACTGTCAACACCATACTCCTCCCAGTGAAGACTACAGGATACTCATAACTCATCATAAACATCCTCAGTTTTCTTCAAGAAGACTGAAACTGTGAACCTTGGGACACAATGGAACCTTGAAAGGGTGAGCATAACTCCAGAGAAAAGGAGCAGGTACTAAAAATGCTTACTCAGTTAGCTATTTTAATGTTTCATTAATACAACTTTTCTGTTTTACTTCCATGATTTGGACTATTAGAGCATTACAACATTAATTGTACTAATATGCTCTTAGCTCTATGAATATGAGATGTTCCCTTTCACCCATAATGAGATTTTAGGTATAACAGAGCAAACACATACAGATCCTGCAAAAACACTGAAAAGTAGAATTACCCACCAAGGTTAGCGCTTTTCTCTGCATCACACATTTCCTCAGACCAGAGGCTCATCTTAGTAAAATAAGACATGATTAGTGGATGAAAATTCAGGAATTAGGCAGTCTATATGGTTTGCTTCTCTCTCGGGATTGCTTGTTCTCAAGGGTAGGAATCCTCTTCTAAAACAAAGAGAAAATAGTCAGGAATGGCACTATTGGCAGTGCCAGTACAACACAGTCACTGTAACTGCTTGAATACATTGACATTAGCTTAGTAGCACTAGTGGTGTATTTTTGAAGTGAATGTCCTAGCCATTCCTACCTTACAGTCATATCATCACAGAGTCATTCAGGTGAGAAGGCACTCTGGGAGGTCTGTAGTCAAACCTTCTGCCCAAACCAGCAGGGCCAGCTCTGGGATCAGATTAGGCTGCTTAGGGCTTTCTCTAAGCAGGTCTTGAAAACCTCTGGTGATGGAGTCCACAAAACCTCACTGAGAAGCCTACTCCCATGCTTGACTCCCCTTATGAGGAAAAAGCTTATTCTTATATCTGCCCTTAAGCATCTTGTTTCAATTTATACCTGCTCTTTTCATCCTAACACCTCCCTGCAGCCATCTCTTCTCCAAGATGAACAAGCCCAGCTCCCTCAGCCTCTCCTCACATGGCAAGTGCTCCAGCATTGATTTACTTGATGTGCCTCTACTTACTTTGCTTCAGTTTATAGATGCCTTTGTTATACTGGGTGGCCCAAACTGGAAATAGCATCTTGATATGAACTAATGAGCAACAAATAGAAGGCATACTCACATCCCTGAATCTACTGTCTGTGTCTCTGTATATAATAGCTCAGGATACTGCTGGCTGTCTATGCTGGCAGGGCAGGCTGCTGGCTCATGCTCAGCTTGCTTCTGGTCCCAAGACTAGCACTCCCTCAACATAGCTCAGGCAGAAAAAAGAAGGCCCCAGGCTGAGCTTAAATAGAGCTCCTAGGTCCACTAGTGTGGGTGGAGGTCTCAGGTGAGGCTGGTCAGGCTTAGTACTACTCAGGGACCTTCTGTTCTGCACTATTTGGTAAAGTAGTAGTCGTCTTTGTTTACCTGCTCACAGAACCTTACAGTCCAAACACTTTAGAGGACTTGACATCTGGCCATTCCTCTTAAGCATCCTGTTACAGAGGGTACTGTGAAGGAGCAAATAATAAGTATGTTTGTGGATAAAATGTTACATCCTAATACGTTTCTTGAATTGTTCAATATTGTCAAGTATGTGCTTGAAAAGGCTTCTGCTATTGCTAATTTGGTCCAGGAAATGTTTATGATTTCATAAGCAAACAGTGTGGACAAAGGTTTTATTAAGTGCCATCATTTAGTGTATTTGTTTGGATAGTCTACAGATAAAGTGAGTAAAATGTTGAAAGCCAGAGGATAATTAGATTTGTATTAAGAAAGGCAAAATGGAAATGCATATATTACAGAAACAGGTCTTTCCTTCTGAGAGTGATGTGGGAATTCAGAAGCAAAAATATACTATTCTGCTTATTGTGATAATGACTTCATTTAAAATGGAGTTATCTCTTACTGGACTCAGTAAGAGATATGCTTAATTACTTATAAAGATCTAATTTCCCATAAAAGTGCTTGATATGTATCTCTGAAGACCTCATTCTTCTGCTTAGTCCAAAAACCTGGTTCAACACAAGGAACGGCAGTAAAAATTTCTCATCCCATGGCATGTTTCTGAAAAGAGACAGAAGAGGTCTAGCTTTTTGACCATTCAGTAATTGGCAAGTGCACTGACATTGTCTGCTAGCATGCTAATTAGTCTCAGCTGAGGCCATGGTTTTATCAATGTGGACACTTGGCTTCTGGCAATTGGATCGAGGTCACTAAATTTATTTCATGTAGCTCTTGAACTCTGAAGGTGTATGTGTACAAGTGCTATTTGTAGCTTGTTACTCTGCTAAAACTGACTAAGTCAGTACAGTATTAAGGCAATTTAGTGCCACTGCCTGTCTGCTAACCATTCTCTTAACCTGTGTATATTAACCCTTGAAATCTAGAGGAGTGCCCTGTCATTGCCTCACTCTGGAAGCAGCACTTTAAAAAGGTATTATTTCTAAGAATAATATCTTGATGTCAGCAAAATACTAGAGTTACCTGCTATGTCATTTCTAAAAGTACAGTCTTCAAAGAAAGGTCTTTCAGAAAATTGATAGAAGGACATAAGTAAAAACTTTGAGCTTATTTGAGTAGGCAAGTCACTACAGTGACCGCAGTTTTCAGTTGGGAAATTGGTCATATTGTCATTTTCTCCTGACCTAATTTCCCTAACCACCACTAACTACAGGTAAGTTTATTGTTCTACATATAGAATCACAGAACAGTTTGGGTTGGAAGAGACCTTTAAAGGTCATCTAGTCCAACCCTCCTGCAATGAGCAGGGAGATCTCCAACTACATCAGGTTGCTCAGAGCCCCATCCAACCTGACCTTGAATGTTTCCAGGCATGAGGCACCTCCCACCTGTCTGGCCAACCTGTTCCAGTGTTTCACCACACTCAGAGTAAAGAATTTCTTCCTTATATATAGTCTAAATCTACTCTTTTTTAGTTTAAAGCCGTTACCCCTTGTCCTGTTGCAACAGGCCCTGCTTAAAAGTTTGTCCCCATGTTTCTTATAACAGCCCTTTAAGTAGTGAAAGGTCACAATGAGGTCTCCCCAGAGCCTTCTCTTCTCAACGTTAAATAACGCCAATTCACTTAGCCTGTCCTCATGGGAAAGGTGCTCCAGTCCTCTGTGGCCCTCCTCTGGACCTGCTCCAACAGGTCCATGTCTTTCCTGTGTTGAGGACTCTAGAGCTGGATGCAGTACTCCAGGTGGGGTTTCACCAGAGCAGACCGTGGGATCGAGTGCATCCTCGGTAACTTTGCAGATGACACCAAGCTGAGTGGTGCAATTGACAAGCCTGAGGGACAGGATGCCATCTAGAGGCACCTGGACGGGCTTGAGAAGTGGGCCCGTGTGAATCTCATGAGGTTCAACAAGGCCAAGTGCAGGGTCCTGCACCTGGGTTGGGGTAACCCCCAATATCAATACAGGCTGGGGGATGAAGGAATTGAGGACAGTCCTGAGGAGAAAGACTTGGCGTTTTTGGTTGATGAGAAGCTCAATATGAGCCGACAATGTGTGCTCGCAGACCAGAAAGCCAGCTGCATCCTGGGCTGCATCAAAAGAAGTGTGGCCAGCAGGTTGAGGGACGTGATTCTGCCCCTCTACTCCACCTCTCATGAGACCCCACCTGAAGTACTTCATGCAGCTCTGGAGCCCCCAGCATAAAGACATGGACCTGTTGGAGCAAGTCCAGAGGAGGGCCACGAAGATGATCAGAGGGCTGGAGAACCTCTCCTATGAAGACCAGCTGAGAGAGTTGGGGTTGTTCAGCCTGGAGAAGGCTCCAGGGAGACCTTATAGTGCCCTGCCAGTACCCCCCCTCCAGGGGGTCTAGAGGAAAGATGGGGCAGGACATCAGGTTGTGTAGTGACAGGACAAGGGGTAACAGTTTTAAACTAAAAGAGGGTAGATTTAGAACAGATATTAGGAAGAAATTCTTTACTGTGAGGGTGGTGAGACACTGGAACAGGTTGCCCAGGGAAGCTGTGGATGCCCCATCCCTTGAAGTGCTCAAGGCCAGGCTAGATGGGGCTTTGAGCAACCTGGTCTAGTGGAAAGTGTCCCTGCCCATGGCAGGGGGGTTGGAACTGGATGATCTTTAAGGTCCCTTCTGACTCTAACCATTCCATGATTCTATGAAATTCTTGTTATAAGAAGATTTCTTTTGCTTGGAAAAATTGCCTCATAAGATGGTGTTTTAACTCATCTTCCTTTAAATATCCACAATGCCATTAGGAATTGATCATCTAGATTCTTGTATGGTCTTCAATGGAGAGAGTTAGATATGTTTTGTGTGCAATTAATTTGTCTTGTGTTATATGTTTTAGGATGAGAGTAATGGAACTATAGAAGTGACTGTTTTTCTCCCACTGACTACAAAGGCAGTCTCTCAGATGTAGTTATTGTATGATTATTCTTTAAATGAGGTGATATGCCTTCTCAGCCATTGGTGTTTACAAACAAAATAAGAAAACAAAAATTCCAGTCAATCTTTGATAGTGATGCCCTAAAATAGACATTTCTAAGAGTTCCCCAACTACCATGTTTTCATATTTATGACTGTAAGCCTGAAACTTCAGAAATCCTGCTGATAACTTAAATAGCTATGGGCATATCAGTGAACCTGGTATAATAAAAAATGTCACTCAAGCTGCTTTAAAATTGATTGTCCCAGCTTTGATCCACTGGAAGCCAGTCAGAAAACAGCATGTCATCATTGGTGAAAGTTCAGCATGCCTAATTTGCATTTACCTGCCTGGATGCATTCTTGTCAATCCTGCTCTAGGTGAACCTGCTTTGGCAGGGGGTTTGGATTATATGATCTCCAAAGGTCCCTTCCAGTCCCTACCATTCTGTGATTCTGTGAGTCTCTATAATTGCTCTTCAGGAATTAGTCACAAGCATCACACATTTTGTTATGAAGCAAGTTTGTAAAGAATGTTAAACATACATGCTTCTAAAACAAATGGTAGCAATTATTATCATCTTTACAACTTCTCTGCCTTGGCAAGAGCAAAAATAAATATCGTATGTCAGAATCCTCTTAAAGAGAATAGCTCCTCCTCATAAAACAAACAAACAACAACCTACAATGTATTATTTGTGGCCCTAAAATGTCCAACATACACATTTGTACACCATATCCAAAATAATTTCTATAGTATTGTGGAAATAAATTATTCTGCTGATTTAATGTTGCACTTCTATCAATCTTCTATTGCAGCATCACCAAAGTTACAACATCAGCCATTAATTTTGCAATATCATGAAAAGGACAGCCTAACTTCACTGATGACTGAACTTGATGATGAAATATCTAATAACCAATAGTCAAAACCCCCTGCTATATATTTTGCAAGTATTTCAAACCCAATCCATGAATATCTTACAAGGATAAATGGTTTTGTTACCCCATTACTAAAAAATAAAATGTCTACTCTTATGCCAATGCAAGACTTTACATGCTTATTTCCAAGGGCTTATATATCTCCTACACCAAATACTTTGACGCATCAGTTACATGAAGGTAACAAAATTTTAATCAGGGAAATAAAAATCTCAGTAGGTTTCCTTTACTTATATTAAAAAAATGTATTTATAAAAGTTTTAATATACAGCATGCACCATAGCATAATCAATAACTGTTACCACTAAAGGTAAGACTGAACCCTTTATTCCGGTGCTTGCTAACTGTATGAATAATGCCGTTGCAGTCTGGAGGATTATCCATATGCATGAGTTAAGTATGTACAAACCATCAACAAGATCAAGGTCATAACTTATTGAATGAACCTTTTCCTCAGTTATTTTTGGACCACAAGCCCATTATGCTAAAGCTTGAGTTGTGTCTGCTATATTTGCTGATGGCCTCCAAGACAAATTTTGCTAAACGTACAAAACAGGCTTAGGTTGGCCTCATACATTTAGCCGGGAGAAAGTCTGCAATGGTTCTTAGTTTATATGAAAAGACTGTCTGTCCTTAATACAGGGATTAAAGTAACATGCTTTATTGCACAATTTGCAATATTGTGCTTGAAATCTCTGCAGGATCACCGAACCTGCTGAGTATAATTTCAGAACCGAGCAGTACCATTAAAAATAAATGTTCTATTGACTATTCTACCAAATTGCCATTACAATAAATGACAAGGATCATCCCCCAGGGCTACCCTAAAATGTCTGATCTCTGTCCCACTGTACATTGATTCTATGCTGAGTTGTCTGATGTTTGAAGAATATGCAAAAAACCCCACCTCCCTGACTTTCTGCATTTAAGCCTTTGAAATGAATTCTCAGGCAGTGAAAGGAAGATATGCCCCTATGCTTTGCTTTATCAAGTCATATTACTTCTCCTTTTAACAACAATAATAAAACAATGCAACCGTTATAACCCAGAGAGAGCTCTTGTGTTAAATGTATGTCTGAGTCTTTCTCATGGTGTGATTTCTTGACCTTCTTCCAGGTCTCTTATATGGTGTGTCACTAATTATTTGCATCTTTTCCGGCCTGTCTCTTCCACAGACTATCAAGTTAGTGAAGTGTTTATTTTTGTTCACTATATGAGCCATTGATATATGGGATTGGTAGCTAGAAATATAGAAATGCCTGGAGTTCAAATCCATCCTTGTATTTGACCTTCATAATGTGAACAAGCAGATATAGTTAAAGCTGATGAACTATACTGAATGAATTATATTTAGACAAGTTACTAGATCTAGGAAACGCTTCATTTTCCTTGGATTTTATGACTATGGTTCTGTGCTCTTTATGCTTATAATTCTCGGCAGTTTTGAGAATTAAGTGTATGTACAGCCATATTTTTGAATTATACAGCTCATCTAACTGAGGATAGAAATACATGAGGCCCTAAGAGGCAGGAAAGATTTTTCTGCAGAAGTAGTGTTCTCCATATTCTAGAGATAGCCCACTAAAATCTTAATTTCACTGTTCCCTCCTCTCTTTATGTTATTGCCGCAGGAGTGCAGCTATGCTGGGAGAAAGACTCCATAGCTTTGGTTTACTCCAGCCCATATCCCTAGGATGAATTTTGCCAAATTTGCCAAAGATATCTGTGGCTCAGATTCTCAAAGGGACTTCAGAGAGATGTTCTGAAACATTTCCACTTAGAAGAATACTGCCCAGAAGGACAAGATATTTGCACTTCAGGGAACTGACAGTTCAGGAGATAAATTAAGGTAATATTGCAAATCCTTCCTTAATATAAATGAGGGAAGCCTGCTCCCTGATGATGTATTTTGTGTGGCTGCCACGGTTCTCCAGGTAGAATTTAAGCAGACTTTATGTGTTTGAGCTCCAAATTTGGATTCTTAGCATTACCAGCTGCTCACAACTCTCCTGAAGTCCTGAATTTTGGGGATTATATTTCATCATCTGAATTTCCTTTTCTTGGCCATGTGTGGTAGAGCCCCAGTGTTGAAATGGCTGGACAGCCCATTTCCTTCAGCATGCCAGACCTTGTAGAAGGAGCAAAGAGGGATCCATCACCAAGCCACCAGCTTGGTTGAGTGAGGGGCTCAGCCATGCCCTGTGGTGTCTTTGTTGGAGCTGTCTGGGATGGGCTGTGTCTGGCTAGGGGCAGCCTGGGCCTCACCGCACAGAGGCCACCCTGCAGCCCCCTGCTGTCAATGCCTGGGCACCCCCACCCAATGCAGTGTTTTTTTCTGCACCTATTGGTGCTTAAATCAATGTGTTACATTTATATCCTTAAACTCATGATCTTGTACTAAACTTGTAGCTGGGCATAAAGTTCTATAAAAATAGGAATATGATGGGTTGTGGAGTGGTTAATCAGCAAATGGTCTATGAATAGGTTTTTTATGATTGTTTGCAGTATTTATATGAATTTACGCATATAGGAGAAATAATTCCCAATATTCTACAGGTACACTTGTTTGTTATCCTGAAGTTCTCAACATGTTAAAATTTAAAATATGAAAAATTTTTAATTTTGTGTAAGTTTTAAAACTTACACAAATTAAATGTAATATTGTTAGTATTCCAACTTGTACCTGAAGTCTTTATTGCTAGCTTTATCTCATGAAAGGGGACTTGTTTTGTATGGAGAGAGACAGAGAAATAGTATCAGCCAAATATAAACCATAAATATACTTGATTATCAGTGGTTTGTTTTGTTTAACCCGGTACATCTGCCCAGAGTGCCCAAAAGTGGTATGGAATTGGCACTGGTGAGGGGGAAAAGGCAGTATTCAGCCACAGCAGTCCATCTGGGAGGAACGAAGTGGGTCCTGGTGACCTGAGCACTAAATCCACTGTGGAGGATGCTGCCATGCAGCTCACACCATGCCATCCCTCTTCCCTTATTGTTCAGCCCTCCGTTGCATGGAGAATGGCTGTCCTGAGCTGATCATCCTTCAGCAGTACCTTCACACTTAGCTGTTCCTCTCACTGCTTCTTCACACCTTCTTCTAGGTTCTTGTCTGTGGCTGCTTCCACTCTCCAAGAGTTTACTTCATTGGCCTGTTTTTTCCATAACTGATAGCTCAACAGAAAGGCAGATGAGTTACAGCATATACTCTTTCAAATCTTGAAAATATCCACACCTAAACTGATACTTCCCACCTCCAGACTTATCCATTTTCGCTTGTTCCAGACTATCTGATCTCCACAAGCATTTTAGTAAGCAGCTACTTCCATTAGGACTATTTGTATAACTGATGACTCATCATTACTTGTTATGATATAATTACCCTTTTTTCAGGTCACTGAGGTAGGTGTCTTCCTGCCTTGCAAACTACAGGTGCTGTGTAATATCTATTTTTTTAAAAAATATACATGGATAAAAAGGAAGCATTTCATTACTAATGTAAGATGTAGCAACACCTATGTGATTATGTTTCTTGAAGCTTCTTATCTCATCTACTGTCTTAATTCATTATTATCCTTTCATCCAGAAGTGGCTTTGTGATGCAAAATCACAACCAACTCTTCAGTTATGCAGTAAAATTACCCATTATTCGAGCATTTTGCTGTATAACTGAAAAGTTGATTGTGATTTTACAGTTCTGGATTGGTTGTTTCCCTTGTAAGCTCTTTCTGGTTCTCTGAAATCATATTAATCATTTTATCCTTGCCTGTGATAAATAAATGCATATTTAATCTTCATGTATAAATAATGTGCTCTTCTGAATGTACCAAACAAAATGTGATAAACTGTGGGCCATTTTCAGTCTTTCCTTTAGATTTCCTTGTGATGCTAGTAGACAGAAGAAGAGTTGAGTCTCAGTCCCTAGGGATGTGTTACCATTGTAATGCAATTAATAGAGCTGATCAAATGAATAATTCATGATGCAATATGTCTTGACAAAGCTTCTCAAAAGAGTCCAGTACAGACCAGCTAACTTCTGGTTAGGAACTGGCAATAACTGCTCTACCTTTTTTTTTTTTTTTCATTTGTTTTCCCCTCCAGTTAACTGCTGTCATTAATTAAATAATAATGAATAATAACTGTCTATGTCCTCCCCTCTAACAAAATATAACTAAGAAAGGCCTGTGGAGATAGAACAAACAAACAAAAGAAGCTACCTAAGAAAAACTTTTCTATGTTTCTAATTAAACAGAGGGATTTAACTCTTTCCAGTGAGTTGAAATATACATATGTGTATTTCCTGTACTCAGCACCTATGCGATATACTCTAGTAAATTCTCATTTAAAGACCATTACTAGTAGTACCTACATGCTTTTTAACCATTGCAACTGTATCTCCTCCTGGCACTTTAAAGATAATCTGCTTATCCATGACTCAGACAGGTTTCAACCACAAGATTAATTAACAGTGCACTTGGGTTCCTCAGGGCTGTAATTTCTGGGTGCCTCTGGGTAGGTGATAAACGTTGTTTGTTCCTCAGAAAATTTGCAGCTCCCATAGAACAAAGAAAACTGATCATAGAGAGTGAGGAAAAGGCAAGTCATTGCTTGTTTCATAAGGTTAAGACGCATCTCCCTACCTCGGTTCAACAATGTTTATTCCTTAATATTATCTACCAACATAGCATTGTCCTTCTGTAGAACTGTTGAATTAGTTAGAGAAAACCTAAAATGATGAAACACATCCCAGAATTACAATCTACAGTTAAAAAAAGCCCTCCACATATATTATGATAATTGTATTGATGATTTTACTTTGACTTCCTATAGAAGCCTACTGGTCATTGATGAGGGCAAAAGTTGGTTGCCAGGTACCATTATAGAAGAAATGATGCAAAATGAGATTATGTTGGTTTTAAGTTGGTTTAATTTAAAAATCTTTTGAAGATGGTAGAACTTCAGAGAAACTGAATAAACTATTTAAATTATGCAGCATTTTAGATGAAATGCATTAGATGCATTAAATTATTCCAAGCTGCTTGTATTTAGGTAATGTCTGAATGGGTGGACTATACAATTCTGGACTACTTAATCTGATTAGAAAAATTTACATTCTACAGAGCAGAGCTAATGAGAAACGTGAAGGTGGAGTTACATCTCCCTTAAGCCCTCTGGTCGATCTACATGTATTCTTAACATTTACTGTTCTGTTAGTTTATCCAAAAGAAGGTTAAAAAGGTAATTTAGTAGAGTCATCAGTACTTGAAAAGACTGCTAATAGAACAGGACACTTGAATTAACCAGGCCAAAGAAGTACAAAGTTCAGTGGCTGAAATTCAAACCCATATAAATTAAGACTGGAAAAAGGAAATACATTATTAATGGTGAAGGTAAGAAACAACTTGAAGAATTTGTAGGGACATGGTAGTCACTTGTAGTCTTTAAACTAGGATTGTACGCTTTTCTACAATAAATGCCTTGACTCATTATTATTCTTTAGTCACTAGAAAAGATGAAGTTGTGACAGACTTATTCTATATAGGATTTACACAGTTTTATTAAAAATATGCAAGTTTAAATATTTTGAAATACTAGTTGTAAGAAATAAAGCTATTTATAAATAAGAATTGGCAGAAGTGGTGCAAAGTATTCTATCAAAATCAAAAATATATTTAGCAATACCATAATACCAATAATCCTAATATGCAGCTTTCTACCTCTCCTCCTGTGCTCGACAGAGTGTTGGTATCTAGATCTGCTTCATTACCCTCCTGCTGTACACCTCCATGTAGTCACAGCTGGGACCAAGTTCCTACAAGCCTGATAATCAGGAAGTGTTCCCTCTGCCCACTCTCGCAGACAAGTTTGGTCTAATTTAGCTATGCTTTTGCTAACAGTCACATGGATTCTTAGGCATGATGGAGGTGAGTCAGTTAATTAAAATGAATTTAGTGTAGGTACAATCACGCCAGTACTGCTGGTGTGTATGTTATTTCTGTATCTTTCCTGACACACAGTGACCAAAAAAGAGGATATGAGATGGCATGGGTTTCGTTTTATTTTTTTTTTCTCCTAGCTGTTACATAACCATTAAAAAGTGTAGAACTGCTGATATAAACTGTGTAAAAAAAATGAAGAATGAATATATTTTAACTGATGTATCACCCGAGTAGTGATACTGAACATTTTTGCCCCTTTGTATGTTGGAGGCACTATGATATTTATAGATGTTACCTTTAAATGCAATTTTATAACTGTTTAGAAACTGCATATAGTAAATTTGTAGCAAAATAAAGTTCTTCAAGCCTCAATGGTTTACATTGTTGGTTTTTAAGAAGGATGCTTCTAGAGGAAGACTTGATGTTGACATTCTTGCTCCATTGATAACAGTGGTAGCACATATATAAACACTAGCAGAATTAAGGCATAAAGCTTAAAATTGACATTAAGGTCTCAGTCCTGAAGGTGTTAAGAAAAACGCTCAGTGATGTTTGTCAAATCTTTACTGTTTTCAAATGCATAAAAGCTCATGATCAATATGAAAAAGTTTAGCACAAAAAAAGCTAATTTTTAAAGCTAGATCAGCACTATGATGCAATCTAATTGCCAGTCTGTGGAAGTACCACAGTAGAATTTAATTTCAAAATTACTTTCTATTTACTTTTTATATTTCTGTATTTTAATTGTAAACTTGTTTGAAGTGTTTATTAGGCAATAAGCTCTTTGGAGCTGGGACAGTGGGCAAATGTATCTATTATTAACTTTTACAATTTTCATCATTAAGTGACATCATCTAGTTATTGCCTCCAAATAATAATGTAATATAATGGTATTGTTATTTGAGGAACTTTGTTCTGTAAAACTTACACTGTGTAGGAAAAAAAAGGAGTGTACAGCTTATAATGTAAATAATTATTAAAATGATACTGCATTTGCAGACAAAATGCCCATAAAATCTTATGATTATGCAGTATTTAGCATGGCAGGATGACCTACAGCTCTGTCATTTAACCTGTTTTAAATGAAGAGTCTATCTTTCACTTGTAATGAATTCATTTGGTATCATCAGTTTGAAAGTTTTTCTTTCAAAGTAACATTCAACCTACATCTCTCTTGATACTTTCACAGCCAGAACTTCTTGTCCTATCTTCTACAGACTTGGATGAAATATTATTTTTTTCCTCTTTTCATCAGTTTTTAAAGTATTTGAATATTGTTGGTCTCATCATCCTCTTCTAGAAAGTATGGAATCTAAATTTTCTTAACGTTTCTAAGTAGGTTTCTGTAATTTGCATGAATATTCTGAGCAACGAACTGTATTCACACCTCTTGTGATGCTTGCCAAAGAGCTTGTGCCTGCCAAAGGAGATTTCTTTCCAGTGTTTTGGTATCCGTCTTTAAACCAGTCCTTGCAGCTTGGTTGAAAGTATGCACTACAGCTCTGAATCCTATTTTTAGTAATAGCCGTTATAACTCATCATCCATCGCTCTTGTAGATACAGCATAGCTATTCTTTCTCAAATAATTTTGGGACCAGGATAATTATATGACTTTTAAAACAAAAGGTAAGTCTAATTTATTCTCTCAGAGTAAATGTTTGATTAAGCACTTTGTAAACTGGGGCACAAAAAGCAACAAAATGTATCATTAGTAGTTTCTTGAAGCTTATCTCTGTCACCAGGTGTTACTGGAGGATCTCAAAGGTTGTTGCTGCCCCCAAATTGACTGTCTTATAGACATTCTCCCTAGCGAGCAAAGCCTGAGACATTGCCTCTGCTCTGTGTGTAGACTCTCATTTATACTCTTGAGATATCTGGTGAGTATAGCACCAACTTTCTTGCAGGGTCATTCCATCCTTATGAAAAAATGTGTTTTCATCAAAATATATTGTATATCATGTTTCTTTGCAAGGAAAACATGAAAAGAAATACTGCTTTGTAGGACAGACTTATAGAATACTCATCGTAAGAGTTATATGAGAACAAAAAAGTATGAAAAAGACATTTCAAAGCTCAGATTTGCTTTTTAGTCTTCAGAATTCTGCTTCATTTAACACTAATAAATATCAATGGGAAGTGAGATATTTTCTCTTACCCTTAGGGGCTGGCTGAGTGTCTCCACTTTAGCTGTGCACACTGCTGCCCAATCTCTCTAGGTCAGATAACTCCTTCCTGCAAGTTAAAATTATTTCATAAAAAATATGTATCTCAGGAAAAAATGACACCTGTCTTATTACCACTACAAACGCATGTTGGTGTCTCATATTCACAGGCACTAAGCAAAGCATAGAGAAATAATAAACAGTGAGTTTGGGAATGACATTATCTCCCCACCACAGTTGTTGTAGGGACGTGCAGTCATATTTGCCAGATTACAAACACTCTACCTTAATGTTGTTCATAATTTTTCTTGTGCAGTGTTGAGCCAAAATCTGAATTTCTGTAAGTACAGAAACTCTTTTTACTTCTGTTATAATGCATGGGACTGGAATCCCCAGCATAGTGCCCTATAGCACTGGTTGTCTTCAGACATCCAGTTGTCTTGGTCTTTGGCTGTTCATTCAGCAAAGATCACCTTTCACTACCCTTTCTCCTCATGACACAGCTGTGTCAGTTATGTCTCCTCAAGTGACACATGTGAATCTCCTCATAGGGCATGTGAGATAGGGGATTATCCACCACCTTTCATGGCAGAGCCAGAGTACAAACTGTGGGGCTCAGTACCAAGTGAAGAACAGTAGACGAGGTAGCCGTGACAGCTAGATTTGGGTGCATGACAAATAACACGGAGGAGCACAAGCAGCATTGGCAGCTTGTGAAACTCTCTGCAGGAGCCCACCACTTCCCTGTAACACTGCAGGAGATGCTGTCAGTCAAGCCATCTGAAAATCTTAACCCTCTTAGACCTTGGACATTGCCAAAGCTGGGTTTTCTTAGTGTAATCTGTATGAGAGGGCAGGACCTGAAATGATGATAGTCATACCTGCCAGGGTGTCCCAGCTTGGACCCAGCAGCTTCTATGAATGTGGGAGAATTAAGCTTTTTTTTTGGTCTGAAATCAGCAAGCCAATCAAATCTGGTAGGCTTAAATTTAAGCTTTAAATTCATATTTAAGTTGTCAGATGCACTACCTAAGATTAAAGGTCTCTTTGGTCTTGGTATATAAACACGCGTCATCTGCTTTTTTGGCACTGACAAACCAGCCTTTAATATTTTTATTTTTTTTTTTCCCCTGTAAGTTCATTGTTTGTGCTTTGCCCTGGAGATCACAGAAGTATGAGATATTTCCCTTGAGGAATCACACTGAAATATTTAAGAAGCTTTACTTCCTCCTTCCAGAAACCCATGCTACTGTAAGAACATTTCCCATTATACTATTGCTTCAGGGTTTTAGACTCTTCTTTTCAGGAAGATATTTTATGGCTATTATTTATTTTCTGTTTCTAAGTTAAATGTAACCTAAAAGACAAGCTTTTTTAAAAGCTTTTTTAGCTTTTGTTGATATGCAGGGCATATGTAAGTGCTACGAAAATAATAAATGTGTTCATAATTTGTGCTAATAATTGGCTATGATCAGAGACATTCAGCTGAAGCACAGTTGACTCTCCTTCTTCAGACAAACAGAGAAAAACTATCTGGACCTGTATTTGTTTAAGAGACCAAGATACAATTAGACAACCATTTCTGTGTATCTAAGATTTAAATTTTGGTTTTGCTTATCTCTTCCTTTTCTGCAACTGTTAGACATTCTCACCGAATCTTGTAGTAGGACCAATGACAGTTGTGGTGGGTTGACAGGGCACTGGGAGCCCACCAAAGCTGCTCTATCACTCCCATTCTCAGCTGGACAGGGGAGAGAAAATACAGCAAAAGGTTCGTGGGTCGAGATAAAGACAGGGTGAAATCACTCAGCAATTACTGTCACGGGCAAAACAGACTAGACTTGGGGAATTTTTTTTAATTTATTGCCAATCAAATCAGAGTAGCGTAATGAGAAATAAAACCAAATCTTAAAACACCTCCTCCCCACACTTCCCTTCTTCCCAGGCTCAACTTCCCTCCCAGTTTTCTCTACTTCCTCCCTCACCCAGTGACACCGGGGGACGGGAAATGGAGGTTGTGGTCAGTTCATCATATGTTGTCTCTACCACTCTTTCCTCCTCTGGGGGAAGACTCCTCACACTCTTCCTCTGCTTCAGAGTGGGGTTCCTCCCACGGGAGACAGTTCTCCATGAAATTCTCCAATGTGAGCCCTTTCACGGGGTGCAGTCCTTCAGGAACACCTCCAGCATGGGTCCCTTCCATATGGTCACAAGTACTGCCAGCAAACCTGGTCCAGCGTGGGCTCCTCTCTCTATGGGTCCACAGGTCCTGCCAGGACCCTGCTCCAGCGTGGCCTTCCCACAAGGTCACAAAATCCTTTGGGGGCATCCACCTGCTCCACCATGGGGTCCCTCACAGATGGAGGTGGACACCTGCTCCACCCTTAACCTCCATCAGCTGCAGGGGAACAGCCTGCCTCATTGTGGTCTTCACCATGAGCTGCAGGGGTACCTCTGCTCCAGCACTTGGAGCCCCTCCTCCCCTGCCTTCTTCACTGACCTCAGTGTCTGCATAGTTGTTTCTCTCACATATTGTTACTCCTCTCTTCCAGCTGCTGTTTGTGTCATGCAGTTTTTTTCCCTCTTGTTAAATATGTGATCACAGAAGTGCTATCACTGTTGCTGACTGGCTCACTGACTGATGACTCCAATAACCTTTGTGTCACATTTCCCAAAGCTCCTAGTCTCAAGAGCATGTGAAGCCATTGCCAAATTGTCCTTGCCACCCTGCAAGCACAGATGATGCTAAATGCAATGATTTTATTCTAAATTATTACTTTAAAATCAGGTCTTCTCAAATGTGTGTACAGATTGAAATATGACACAATTTTTTACAAGTCTGATAAGTAACTAGCATTCCCATTATTAAATTTTACATTTTGAATCCTGGTCTTTCTTTACGGAGTCTTGCTGTCTTTTGACTCTTCCGAAGTATCTTCTTAACAAAAAAAAAAAAAACCTGATTAACACTGTACTTCAGTATTATTCTAGCCCTGCAATCCTTACTCAGGCACACTCCAGTAGCCTTTAAAGCACACTGTTTTTTCCATGAAAGAGGTGTTGCTTCCATGACATCTATATGAGGAAAATGAGATGTTTTTCTACAACCTACAGATGATACTAAGCTAGGCGGGCGTGTTGATCTGCTTGAGGG
>RSEF01000001.1:122793689-122851664 GCA_003993805.1 Himantopus leucocephalus | reverse complement strand
CAGGGGGGTTGGAACTGGATGATCTTTAAGGTCCCTCCCAACCCAAACCATTCTATTGATTCTATGATTCTATGAATGCGTTGGACTAAACATTATATTTTATTTTTGTGTTAAAATTAAAGGAATCTGTAATTTACTACTCTTCCAAACATTTCACATTCTCAGAGCTTCTCTTTTTTTTAATAATAAAAGAATTTGACATGCTGAAAGCAATTAAGTTTATCATCCTTTGATTTTGACATCATGCCTCATTAATATTGAAAAATACTGTAAAAAAAAAAAACAACAATGAACGCTGATGTGAAATATCATTGACAACCTTTTTTTAAAAAAAACCCTGTTCTTTTACAGAAAGTGCTCCAGATCTCTAACAGATGTTGCCAGTGGTGTTTTTCAAGACAATGTTCCCCCCTGTGCAATTTTGGAATTTTCAGTTCTCTCTCATAGAACACTTACTTTAAAGGAGAAAAGCTCCCCCACTCCAAAACCTCACTTCTAAATATCCAGTCCTTCCTTTGGGGTTTCACAAGCATTCAGGGCAACTAGGGTCACACTTCTAAAACTTTGAAGCCAGTACTTGTCCAGTTCACTGAATTCCTGGCACTGGGCTGCAGGACCTCCCCACCTTCGTGTCAGGAACAGCAACAGCAGGAGGGGGGGCCATCCTTTTACCAAATATTTCTGTTTTATATTATGCTGTAGCTTTTCTTTTGCCAAAAGCAATAGTCACTCATCCATGTCCTTGGTACGGGTTCCAAGAACTGAAGACATGATGCAGTAGGCCTCTAGGAATAAATGCTGCTCTAGAAAGCAAGTGTCCAACAGGGGTCTGCTAAAGAAATCTCACAGAGGAAGCAAGAAAACTGACAAATTTTGTTCCTGCCTTATAAAGCTTTTAGTTTTGCTTGTCTTGAGCTGCTGAATGATTGCAATAGCTCCTTTGCCATTTTAAAACTTCTCTGTTTCATCTGTCAACAGTAAGTGATCCCAGCCTGCCAAGAGGTGTTTCTTTACCTAAGCTGTTTCTATTGAAAACCATGTTTTGCATACAGGAATCAGCAAAGTGTTTAGAGCTATTAAAAGAGCATCTTTAGTAAAATACTTAAATAAAAGCTTAGCACCTGCTAGACATTTTATTTAGAAGTAAAAACATACATTCAAAACAGATTTTATAGCTTGATAAAGGGTTATATAGAGAATTTGTGATTTCTCTTACAGTTATTTCATTTTACTGATAAATTAACTTAATAATCATGCTACTGAAGTACGTAGTAAAGCCAAAGCACTCAATAAAACCAGTGAAGAACCTTATCTTACACAGCTAAAATAAATCCAAGGAATTTTTTTTTCTTTCATTTTAAAGTTTTCATCAAGGATAAACTAATATCTAACTCAACTCAATGCCTAAAATCTTATTGTTGCCAATAGAACCAAGACTTTAGACCTTTATTTTGTAAAAGTATTCCAGAAAACCTCTAGAAGTTGGAGACCTAAGCATGCCTATATAATTAAAAAACTTCCTACCACTTGTAATTTTTTTTCATATAATAAAATAAAGGATCCATCTTCTTCTAATTTTCAGTCTGTTTCAAGGGCACACATTGATTTAGACCTATGTTCTGGTTGCTCTTGCTTTTCAAATCTCAGTGGGAATCGTTTTAGTCAATTGTTAAGAATGATTAAATTGCAGAATCTTAGCATACTGAAATGTGTTAAATTAGAAAGAAGAACAAAGCTGTCGATGTTAAACAGATAACCTGTGAGCTGTGTGGCACTCTTTTATTTATGGACTTTGTTGCTCACAGTATGACTCTGCAATACAAAAAGGGTTTTCTCTAAAGACTGAACTTCAAAGACTTGTGTATCTGTGACTGAAGAAAAGCATTTCTTCTCTCCAGGTACACATTCCTGAGAAAGATTAATAAAGCTAGAGAAAAGATCCTCTTCATAAGAGATCACACTCTAGGCATGCATCTAGGCACTCTATGTATGCATCACAACATTGTGCATCAGAGGAATGGGAAGGAAATAAAATCCTGACCAGGGAAATCAATGTATAAACAGTAGCTGTCCAGAAGTATAAATAAATGTGCATATCTTTGCTGGAGTTAGTGGCACTGTGCCAGTTTAGGCCCAATAGGGTTATGATCCCATAGTGTGGAAATAATACAGCTCTGGTTACTGAAGTTAAGAGGAGTCTAAAGAACCCTCCACAGAAAATCTTCCTTTAATCTCTTCATGTAGCTGTCATTAATATCCTTTGCAGCTCTATGAAAATTGGTTATGATGTTTGAGTACACTGATTTTTGAAAGTATATATTTAGCATTATATTTCCATGTGTCAGAGTCAAAGCTCATTTCACGCATCAGGTAAGAAAACCTCAAGAACAGTAAATCAGAAACGATGTGATAGAAGTGCCAGAAAATATGCGTTTTGTTTATGAGTTGATGCTTCTAACCTACTAACATTTCACTTAAAAGAACATTAAAATATGCTTTTATGCTTCATTTTTTTCAGTGTTATTGCTATTTGGTAGCATTCCACATGAATATTCCCCTGAGATACTGTATTCTTTTGTATGTGTATGCACTTGAACAAAAAAATCCTAGAAAAAACTCTATTTTAGGTTTCAGTCAAGAAATAGCAAATATTTATTTTGTTTTTTCAATTGTTTGCTTTACCAGAAGCCATGTCATTGGGCAAGCATCCTAGCTGTTTAGGATTTTTTAAAAAAACACAATAAAGCAAATCTTTCAAAAAATATCTATGGCTGTAAATAAATACTATTTATCTAAAAAGGAAAAATACCCAAATGTAAACTTCAGATCCTGCTCTTCATATGCCATCTAATTGTGAAGCTACCTAGATCCTCTGGAGGCCTTGGCTATTTTCGTTCATTGCTTCAGAAATAACAAAAACTGCGTTATTAATATGTTTGGGACTACACCTGTATTGTCAGGTCTAAGGTACGTGCTGTAAATCTCTGAATCAGAAACCATAAACCAAGGGTTCTTCAGTCCATATTCCCTGCGGGAGCTGATCCAGTCAGCAGTCTCAGGGCATGCTCTTGCCACACATCGCTAGAAGTCAGAGAAGATGCCTTGCCATATAAAATGGGTAATAGGCTGCTGTCTTTTCAGACAAGGTGATTATACTTCCCCTCTGTACAATAGCTAATAATGGCTTATCGAGAAAGTAGGTAAGCAGAACCCAGAACAAGGGTGAGGGCAGAGAACAGGGCAGTTGCTGATCGAAAATACTATTTGCCAGTTTTCAAAATCTGTTGAATACTTGTAAAAGTCCACCCATTTGCCACAAATACATAGATCATTATGCAATGGCATTTCAACATTGTTAAAAATAAGCAACATTAATAATATATTATTATTACTGCTACTACAATTGATGGGCAACTTAAGGCACAGGAAATCTTATTTTGTCTGGGTTTTTTTTCCTGTTTAGCATTACTTGGTATTGACTGAGAATGATATGTTTCAGCCTCTTCTCCCAGAGAGAACCTGAATCCCAGTTTACATTGCATGTGTGTGTGTTCATGTGTGTGTGCTCTGTGTGCGCTTTTTTCCCAGTCCTGTTGTTGAATTGGTCATGCTCCTGGAAATGTACATGACAAAGGTGGAACAAAGAAAGAAAGAACAGGGAACTTTACTGCAAATTGCAGCACTGATCTAAGGGAGATCTGAGTCATGCTGAAGGGTTTTACCCAACAAAAACTCAGTGCAAAATAAAAACCACGAGGAATAGAACTAAGAGTCATATCCCTTTTTGTGCACTTTTTTTTTTACTGTCTCGGAGAACTTTAAATACCTTTGAGCACCAAGGTACAGCTTTTGAAGAAAGAAGGCTGTGTTTCATTCTGCCTCCTTCGGCTTTGCAGCTGTCGAGCCTCTCCTTTCAGAACAGTTTCCATTAATGGCTGATTTTGAAAAGATGTGGGTGATGCTGCACAAACAAGAAACTTTTCTATGAACCAGTGGTATTCAGCAGCAGGTGGGTAATGCTCAGCGGGCAGTTGTATATTCAATAGCTCTAGCTGTTCTCAGTTTAAACAGAGGTGATCTATTAAGCACTAACTTCATGACATTTCAACTGTGGTGGCAGAAATGACTATCTAGGAGAAGCAAAAGGCTGCCAGGGATGATAATTTCTTAAATGACTAAAGCTATATGTGGAAAAGAGCATTTGAAAATGTCCCCATGGTCCAACAAGGAAAACAGGGGAAGTGATCAAAAGGTAAATCAACTGATACTTACTTCAAACAGACACAATCTGCAACTAAAAACATTCACAGCTGCAATTTCTTCACTTAACACCTTGACTATGTCAGTTGAATCTGCACTGTTTAAGGATAGGATAGTATAAAGATGATGTAAAACATACCCTTAACCATTATATTGAATAATTTTTAAATGAGTTTTACAATTTGTCAATCGATTTTTGGGGTAGTATTTTGCCACTTATGCTGTTTATATTAAAAAGACAATAATGTACATACAGCTGCTTCTTGCTTTCACATTTCTTGTAGTACTTACTTTGAAACATTTATTGTTTTCAGCCTGACTATGGATCTCTTCATCCACATCAACGCATCAGCTGATGGACAGCCGTGAGAGCAGCTGAAATCGCATCAGGCTGTATGCAATTTGCCTGTCCCCATACACAGACTGTCTCCAAAGCCATCTCTCAGGCTGTTTCAAGGCATCTCGGACAGGCTTACATGGGAGGATATGCAGCCTCACAGAGTGCTGTGATTGGCCCTAAGTTTGCTGCGTGGTCAACTGGCCTGATCTTTGAAGAACCCGAGGCATTTCTCCCTGTGTAGTGGTGTTGTATCTTCCAGCATAAGTGTGGTGACCTGACAAATAACAAACTTTTATAATGCATTCCATTAAGGAAACAGTGGTAGTTGTCAATCCACTTAAACTGAAACCACATCAAAATAGCTAAGGTGACTTTGGCAGCAAGCCAAATAACAGTAATTTTCTCATTTTTGTCATTTTCTGTTATTTTGTTCTGTTGCTGTCCTGTAAGCTTTATGTGGGCAGCAGAGCACTGCATTAAGACACAGTTCAGCAACATGTTTGAGGTATAATTAACATTGATCGGAATCACTCAAACTAAAGCGTATACTTGAAGGTAAGGGAGTGCTTTGCTTGAAGACCTAAACTTTTGGAGCGTCACTTGGCAGATACTTTGACTTTTTCTTTTTTTGGTCATCTGCTCTTTTGAACCTAAACTAATACTTTATTGAGAGATTCATAAAGGAGCCATTGCAGACTCCTTTAGGCCAAAGGTCTTCAAGAGGTGTGTTAGGAAAGGGTAGACAGGCTTTGTACTGACTCTTTACAGCAGGGTGAAATTCAGACACATTCACCAAAGCTTAGGAGAGGAGAGTCTGTTTAAATAAAAGCACTTGATTGCAGAGGCACTGTTAGTCTATCATTGAAGCCACAGGAGAACAATCTCTCTCTGCATAGTAGGAAGAGAATGGAAAGATCACCATATAAATATCGTACCGTTATCTGATGCTATTATCCAGACACTTCTGTCTTGTGGTACTCTCCCTAGGTGTCAGGTCAGCTTACATGCTCTGAATGTATTTAAGGCTTTTACAAATATTATCAGAGTTCTATTCGAATTGTAGTCATGCAGCTGACCATAAAAATTCACTCCTAAAGTGCATGAAGTGTTGATAAACACCTAAGTTCTTAAAAATGAAACGACACTTATTGTCTGAAATGATTCCTCATTCTTCTCAGTGTTTGTGAACCAAGACTGCTACAATTTGCTCCTTAGTACAGCTGATTAAATCTAGCCTGAGAACTCTTTTGTTCTAGTTTTTCCACAAAGATTTTTGCAATAAGGATGGTAAATAGTCATATGGAATAATTTAGCTAAAGAACTGGTCTCAAATGAATTTACCAGGACAGGTAAGTACAGTACAAATTTCACTAGGATGACCAGGTTTTTCCACAATATTTAGGCAGAACTTGTTTAAAAATTACTGCCCAAATTAAAGACCATGAAATAGAAGATGCAATAACACTAAGGTAACTCAGTAGATAGATAAGATGTTGTATCTAAGTTTATCTAAGATCAGGTGTTTTATTTGTTATGTCTTGCTTAACTCATGGTCCTGCCCAAGGTAAATTTCTCAACTAATGAAATTTAGATGTTTGAATTTCAGAGTGGCTAACAGTTCACACACACAACATTCATCTTTGGCTAGAAGACTGGATGTACAATATTTATTGTGTAATATAAACCCATCTAATGTCAATAAGAACAGAACTTCATTACTGTTTGATGACAATATGATCGTTTATGTTATTGTCTGGGTACCAAAAAGTTCAGCCACGTGTTTGTTTGCTATTTTAGTGAAGAAATTAAAGACTGAATGGATAATTTCAATGGGTAAACTTTTTTTCTTCTTATAGTTGCTTCCTCCAAGTCAAAATCAATTCGATCTGACAGAGCTAGTGTATTGGATTTACATGGCAAGGCTTTTGTAGCAGAGAGGCTGCAGGGGTGGCTTCTATGAGAAGACGCCAGAGGCTCCCCCATGTCAGTCAGACAAAGTCAGTGCCAGCCAGCTCCAAGACAGATCTGCTGATGGCCAAAGCTGAGCCCATCAGTGATGCTGGTTGCCTCTCTGTGGTAACATATTTAGGCAAGAGTAAAAAACCCACTGTGCAGCAGCTGTGAGACAGGAGTTACTGACTGTAACCCCCATTCCCAACCCCCTGTGCCGCTTGGGGAGGCAAGGTGGAAGTAGACCTGTGAAGAAGGGAGGTTTGGGGGGAAGGTGGTTTTAGTTTTGTTTTTGTTTCTCACTACTCTACTCTGGTTTTAATTGGCATTAAATTAAATTAATTTCCCCAAGTCAAGTCAAGTCTGATTTGCTTGTGACAGTAATTGGTGAGTGATCTCCCTGTCCTTATCTTACCCATGAGCTTTTCCATTCTATTTTCTCCCCCAGTCCTGCTGAGGAGGGGGAATGAGACAGTGTCTTGGTGGGAACCTGGTGGCTTGCTAAGGTTAACCCACCACAGCTTGTATCAGGAATTTTGCCTATATTCTAAATCTTTCTAAATAGTAGACATTGCATTTCAAGCATCTATCACAAGTTTTTACACACATACACATATACATGTATATGTGTGTGACTGTATAAAGTGCCAGACAGTGATATAAACCCAGCAGTTTCAAAAGGTCAGAAATACTTTGGTGCAATCACGTGAAATTAGTATACTGCAGGATGACAGAAAAATTCCTGACAGCAAATTGTGTCTCACTATTCAAATGTTATGTCAAGTTACACAAGGCATACACAGGACTGTAACACCTCCTGGTTAATGTGTCAAGACTTGTGTCAACACACGCCATGTTATTTCCAAAAGCAGTGAACTTATTAAAAAGAAAAAGGTATCACTATGCTGTGACAGGCTTCATCCTTTGCTAGCGCTCTTCCAGTGATCACTGAATTACTGCAGCACTGAATTGTGCTCATCATTGGAAATATTCCTTGTTCAGCTCTACTCAACAGCGTTTTTAACATCAAAACACTTTTATTTTGAGGCACCAGATATCTCTGCAGCTGGTTGAAAGGGGAAGTGGAGATTTTGGCATGAAGGAAGTTGTGAGAAGTAATTTGTGATTTTGAAGTGCAGATGGCAATTGGGATATTTAGCAATGGGGACAGATGTAAACTCTAACACCACTGACATTGGCAAAGCTGAAAAAGAAACTTAAACATTCGAGTCAAGCTAGAATTCTTCCTTTTAAGTTAAGTGTTATAAAATGCTGCTGTACTGTCCACCACTGCCTTAAAAATGAGCAGATGGATAGTTCTGCAAAATTAACCATAAATAATTAGCAATTATCTCATTTTTTATAGCATGGAGATTCTGATTCTGTGTAATACTCTTGTGCAATTATCTCATGACTTTCTAAGTTTGTTCACATCTATGCATTTGGTAACCAACCATAGTAACATTTTAACAAGAGAAAATAGAAGCGTATGCTGGCACTCTAATTAGACTTTGGAAATCCTTAAATCACTAGAAATATTCACTCTGTATAACATGATTTTTTTTACTGCCTCTGAAAAATGATAGGGATAACAGTTTGTCCCTTTTCTTTCACTGCATTCATCTAAACGGCTTTCCTAGCATTAATGTGCTAAGAAAGCACAGACTTATCCTTCTTTGCTCCACAACAGTGTTTGTCCTGTCATAGATGCATACAGACAGCTTCAGGTGCTTTTTTTAACATTGGACAGTGTTATATTCTAGTTGTCTCCATCTGCCTAAACAGCTGATGCCTGTTGGTCCTGGAACAACCTATCCCCAAACCAATTTCATTCTCCTTCAGCTTGCATTTAGGATCTATCGTTCAACATGAAGAATCTTCTACATGTTATACCTCCAAGAATTCGTGCTGCTTCCACCAATACTGGTCTAAGCCACATATCCATAACACGGTTCATTTATTTACCAGGCACAAATATATACATTTTTTCCCCTGCCACTCCTTAAAAGTCATTAACTATCAAAGCTGTTCCAACATTGGCTATGGCCTTTGCTGTTAATCACCTCGTTTCTCTCTGTAGGCCACAGTGAGGATTAGACTTTACTTGAAGCAAATTAATCCAAACTGTCTTGGACAGTTGTCTTAGACAAGGACAACTCTCCCCTTTGCCTGTCCATTGATTATATGGGTACTTAATTGACTGATTTAAAGCAGGTGTATATCTTTTAATTATCTTGAGTTCAGCGACAGGGATCTTGCTTTAAATAAGAAGAAAACCAGTGTAAGCTGTTAAAGAAGTTATCCTGGCACAGTCTGCTCCCACAGTACATTGCCTGTCAGCAATTTTCTTAACAAAACAATTTACAGATTAATTTTTAAATTCTGACTCTCAGAAATAATCAATATTCCAGAACTATGAGGAATGTTTATACCTGTGGTGCCACNCTCTTCTCTTCTCTTCTCTTCTCTTCTCTTCTCTTCTCTTCTCTTCTCTTCCCTTCCCTTCCCTTCCCTTCCCTTCCCTTCCCTTCCCTTCCCTTCCCTTCCCTTCTCTTAATGCACACTTAAGAAAATGGCCAGGTTACTAGTCACAAAGAGATACTTTACATAATTACATTTTTATCACACTAATCAGTCAGCATATTGAAAAACATCTTGTCAGAATGTTTAAATGAACTGGTTATTTAATGTGGGAGTGCTCTGAGTGGGAAGAGCACATTGTGACTGCTCAGTCTCACTTGTTTAGTCTTTAGCTTTAAGTGAGCTCAGTGAAGTACCTTCCTGCAATTTAATGAGACAAAGGTAATCACAGAAAGGGGGTTATTTTTGTTATTTTCTATTTACTTGCCTCAGTGAAAATGTCACCTTGTCTTTAATTATGTTTTCATTCCTTCTCAAGTTTTCTCTTAAAAATTCACGATGGAAGAAATAAGATGCTCTCTTCAGTCCTGGAGATGACAATTTTTGCTTTGTAAGGGTGAGCTTACCATGTGCTCTTTCCCCATAGAAGCTAACTATTGTCATCTGCTGCCATGCCTGTGCCAGGCTCAAGGGGAATGGTGGGAGCAATGCTTGCACTAGTAGCTGAAACAGTGGCAGAAGTGTTTGGCAGAAAGGATGCACGATAAAATACAGTATGATTTCTAGCATCTTCCCTCTTCTCATTTTTAATTAATCAAACAACAAAACCAGCCTCACGCTTAGATTGTCTTTTGCTCTATTTCAATCTATTGTTCCTCATACAGACTAATGGCACACTCTGCTCCCAAGAAGCCCTCTCCAGAAGGGGAGAGAGGAAGTAGCAAATGAGCTGGTAACAACGGCAGCTGGCTGGGTGATGAATGGGAGTTTCCTGTCTTTTATCAAAGGAATCGGCAGGCATTCATTCTGATCCAGATTTCAAAAATGCTGTGAACAACACTCAGAGGCTTCCTACAGATGTCTGGAAACAACCTTTCACACACACACACACACACACACACACAGCGTGTAATAGCTACTTGGCCAATGATTCACTGCAACTGAGTTTGCATGGTTCTCTGTTTTCATGGAACGTAAAATATAATTTACTAATTTCAGTGTAATAGGGGTGTTTTGAGGAGCTCTCCTAACTCAAGGACAATCACTTGTCCCAGCTGTTTAAAGCCAGTATTCACTGCTGAAGGGTGACTGTTGCTTGTGTGGTACCAGATTATTCCTCTCTTCCCTATGAATGGGTCTGTTCTTAAGGTGCAAGGGTGAGCAGACCTCATGCTGCCCCACACACGGACAGACATTACTGGCCAAAGAAGCTCCCGATTCACTGGTATTGCTGTGCAAAATAGCAACAAGATATGTTATGTGGTACAGTGGGAGAGGAATCACTTGGCTTGGATTAAAAACCATATGACTAGAGCTACTTTTGTTCTTCTCTTTGAGTTGTTTTGCCTTTGCCAGTGATCATGGAGGAGATAAACCAGACGATTTGGTAGATGCAGTTGAATTCTGATAGAAAAACAAAACTGCTTTTATATCTGTATCATAAATGAAGCATTATCCTCCAGAGAAGAGGAAAGGAGACTCATGCTTCTACCATATGTTTTCCTCCCAGCAGCATAGTGGCTTTAAAATATTGGCATTAACCATGGATTGTGAAGAGCAGCTTAAATTTTTTTGCCTAATTCTGAAGTGTCTTTTTTGCGTTTAGTTGATGTATGTCATAATGGCTTTAAACTTACAAAGAACTTTTGATAAGGTTTCATGCTTTTCTAGCCTATGGAATTAAACCATGAAACTAGAGTTCCTAAATTATATCTATCTATATTTGCAAATTTTCTCTGAACCAGCTGTTTTGCAGCAGAAACCTAGGAAAACATTATGTTTCATTCACCTCTTGATGAGAAATCCATCCTTAGTTGATAAATTGGTTCATCCAAAGGTCTGAGAGCTGTGAATAAACAACACAACATAAATCTCATGCATTACTCTCATCATAGTTTTAGGTACATGATTTAAATGGATGGAATGGCAATTTGTTTTAAAAAGAGACAGCCTCCACAAACTCACTGACTAGCTAGGTTTCACTCGTGAAACTTGTCAGTCTCCCCATGAGTCCTTGTGTTAGTGCATGTTTTTATAAATGGCCAAAAGCTTACTGTAAGTTCATGTTAAGAGTCCTAAATAAGATAAATGGTAGTGCTAGTCAGCATATTTATTACATGTCACTTGCATATATTTTTACATCACCTATCTTTTAAAACAAATTCATTTAATGGTTCCCAAATTAGCAGAGCATTACTACCTTTCCTCCACACATATCTAAAGTTGTCTCCTGTTATAATTCTAGAGTTTGGTCATTCTAAGGTGCACTTTGCTTTGAAGTTATGGCAAAAAGTGTTTTAGATCTGCTTAGAGAGATTAGGTTACTTAAGCAAGAGCTGAAACCATCTTTGATTCTATTTCTCACCTTTCCTCTTCGCTAACCTTTACTTACTTTGAAAACCAAGTATCTACGCATCCTTTTTAAGTGGTTCTTTTACCTTCTTTTACAGATTTAATTGTTAAAGTGGGGAAAAAGAACATCCTTTTTTTTCTGCAAAATTAGACATATCAGCCTTTTTGCCCAATTGAATGAAATCGTGTAATATACAAAACCATGGTTCTCCATTTTCTTTCATTGGTTAATTTTAAGATGGTTATGGTGCAATATTTTGCAATATTGAGTTTAATGTGTAGAAAATGTATTCCTTTAGTGTTTAATTTTTTTTCTAATGCTTCTATTGTTTGTCTTTGGTGCATGGCACACCTAGTTATCTACTACTCACTTTCTTCAGAATTCCTTCAAGTGGGTGCTAAAAATCTGTGGCAAATAGAAAAAGACAGTCAATGACTTTGCATATAGTAATAACTCAGTCTCCCAGTCCTTTTTTCAGTACATAGTTGTCATGGTTTTGGCTGGGACAGAGTTAACTTTCTTGCTAGTTAACTTTCTTGGTTTGGATTTGGGATGTGAAACAGTGATGATAGCACACTAATGTTTTTGATTGTTGCTAGGCAGTCAAGGCCTTTTCTGCTCCTCATACCGCCCTGCCAATGAGCAGGCTGGGAGAGCACAAGAAGCTGGGAGGGGATACATAGGGGACAGCTGACCCCAACCCTCCAGTTCCCCAAAGGAACATTCCATACCATGTGACATCATGCTCAGTATATAAAGCTGGGGGAAGAAGGAAGTTTGGAGTTATGGTGTTAGTCTTCTCAAGTAACCATTACGCATGATGGAGCCCTGCTTTCCTGGACATTGCCAAACACCTGTGAGCTCATGGGAAGAAATTAATTAATTCCTTGTTTTGCTTTGCTTGTGCACATGGCTTTTGCTCTACCTATTAAACCCATGAGTTTTCTCACTTTTAATCTTCTGATTCTCCTCCCATCCCAACCAGGGGAAGGGAGAGAGTAGCTGCTTGGTCCTAGTTGTCAGCTGGGGCTAAATCACGACAATAATTCAATCAATTTGGACACATACCTTAACTAAATGTGGTGCACTGATTATTTAATAAAACTCTTGCTATTTCATATTTATAAACAAGACCGGTTCTAGACTAGAGCTTTGTTACTGGTTTCATTGTAATAAATGTTAAACTTTTGTTCCACACAAATTTTATGAACTTTGGTAATTGGGAAACCTCTGACAGATTAGATAGGAGGTTTTTGCCAAAAAAAGAAAAATGTAATTAATTAGCATGAAAGGTTGCACAACTTACTAAAGTAAAGCATTTCTGAGCATCAAAGGTACTTGTTTGGGAACTTTTCTAAAAGAGAATGGGAAATGAAAGATATTTTCACCAAGACATTGAGTTGACAACGAGACACACATGGAATAATCTTTTTCTTCTAGGTAACAGAGGGGAAAAGTTAATTCAGGACAGCTACATTTGCATGGATTTGCATTCATCCATAGTTCTGAATATTTTTTGGATGCTTTCATTAGTATTTTTCAATGTTTCCATTATATATATGACAACAGATTATGATTGTAACTGTATTCATTAAAAGATGCCAGGATTGTGCTGTGGAGTGCATGAGTCATATGTTCACATTACAGTTTGTGCATTGATTTGCAGAAGAAAATCAAAGTTATTAAAAAAAATTAAAAAGATACTTAGACAGAAATCTCTTTATCCTAGTGAAAAAGGACTTTGTCAAAGAGTCCCTCCTGCTTTGCTCTGTGTTCACATGGTTGATTCTGACCTTTATGGCAGTGAAAACATAACTTCACATCAGGGATCCTTTTGAACTACAATGACACAGAAATGACTTCATAACAAGGCATGAGGACTTGCAGCCTCTGGCTACAGGTGTACTACACAAGAAAGAACATAATTGTCAACTCAGCTAGCTGCTCATTTTCTTCCTAAACTGTTTGAGCACTCCTTTACCCACTTCAGTCTAAATAGGCAACTACAAGAAATCTTCTGTTTAAACTAAGCTAGTACAGGCAAGCCACTGAGGATACCTGGAGTTAATAAGTTTTGCAACCACAATGTACATGTGTACATATGGACGCACACACTTATAGAACAGTTCAGCCTTCTGAAACAGTCACGAGCAAACCTCATGGGTGTTTACGAAAACTGATGTGCTAATTTTTTTCATACTTTCCATTCCAGGTAAAACATAGTTGCGGGTTCCCAAAGACTGTTTTGTTTGGGGTTTTAGTTTGTTCGTTTGTTTTTAACAGAAAAGACTGCCTGTGAAATGGATTACAGAGAAAAAATACTTTTTTAAAAACAGGATAAGGAGTGTTTTCTATTTATTTTAGAAAAGAATCTCCAGACTGCAGACTCTGGCTGCACTTACCATCATTGGCAACTGCGGGAAGTGTCACATTGAAAATGAGTCTTCCAAGTTTCAGGAGTGAATATAGTGGCATGCTAGGGTACCAGAACACGATGACACAGGTGGTTTAAGATAAAACCAGATAATAAGTGGTACAAGAAAGGCTATGGTCCTCTCTTGCCCTGTTTACTTGAGCTTTAATGTTGCAAGAAATCTAGGGTGAAAGTAGATGTGTATCATGGAGGTAGTCTGTAGCTTGTTAATTTTTGCCTTGTTGGCTAGCAGTACCATTTCTGCTGTGAGACACTTGGGACACTAATGAAGAAAAATCAGAATCCCTACCCATCCAAATCAATGCTCTTCACATTTATCAATTGACACAGCTGGCCGAGATTCAAGCATACATTTGTAAGAGCAATGTCAATAAGGTAATATTGCTTCATTATGAAGTGGCCATACTGAGGCAGCCATGCTAATGTCTCAGAGTGGACAGTATGTTATCAAACAGCAGACAGTGCACTACTCAGGGAAAAAGATGTTGAGCTGCTGGACAGACAGCAGGTAAAGAAACAAGAGATTTTTGTCAATAATACATTAACATGCATGCCATTTTAAAGGAAACACATTGTAATTTTTTACAAAACTGAACATGGGCAAATCCAGGAATCACCTCATGAAGCAGTACAGTGTTCATTACCCTTTTGTTCCAACGTTAAGTAGCAGAGACATAGAAAGAAAACCTTATGGTAGAATTTGTCTTTGATGGGACAGAGATGGCCAAAGGCATTCAATATCTGTGAGACGTGGGTCTCTTAAGAACTGACTTGTGTTTTTATGTGGGGAATTGCAGCAGAACTAAGTAGCAGAGCAGGATTTGGGCAGTATTGTCCCAGGACTTTTGTTTCCCCCAGCAGGGAAGAAAAAAGCTGATTTGTAGTCCCCAGATTGTGTATTTTGTCATAAAGGAGTCAGCATAGACATGCTTTGCCTCATACAAAAATGAATACTGAACATTTCATATTTATATTCTCAGACAAAATATTACACTGTTATTATCTTGCTGAAATGTACTTTGTCCTCTTGGTTTCTGAAACTGTTAAAATGAGGATTAAGATGATCACATTTTATAAATACTTCTCTATTTCCCTGGATATAACTATTTCATTTTGAGAACCTTCAATTTGAGATAAATGCACTGATTACAATTTAAATGTCAATTATAAGGAGTCTTGTAGACATAATAAAACAGACATTTATACTATGTTTGACATAAGCATTAACAGAAGAATTGAACACTATCACAAATCAAATCAGTGACCTTTCTCCAATGTATAATAAAGAAATCAAAAGTGTTTTCAGCCTCAAATGGCCAAAAGAAAACCAACAAGCAATTACTGCGAACATCCCAGCAGTTGCATGACTCAGTGGTTCATTCAGATTCAGGCCAAAGAGACACACAATAAACCCCATCTGCTCCAAAATATCATGTAGACCAAATTTAAATTACAGTTTTTCTACTATAGGAAGCAGCTTTCTCTGATGCTGTGTAGATGACAGTGAGAAATGATACGGATAACCAAGAGAAAGAGATTAAGACATGGAACATTTAAGAAAAGGAACTGCAACTTTTTAGTTACGTAGCTTTGCAAGACCATATTGTAAAATGGGACTTACAGTTAAAAAAAGGCAAGATGTGTTGCGAAGGAGTGGAATGCACCTCACTCAAAAGAGAGAAGCAGCAATATGTTTTAGTGAGGTAAAAATAATAATTTGACAGACTTCAATAAATTTGGCCAAATTTAATAGCGAAGTTTAATAGTGGTTTACCAAGGTTCAATAAGTTTGATGTCAAGGTTCACCTTATTAATTACTACATGGAAGAAACATACAAAGGAAAACTGAGTTAAAATCTAGTTAGAATTATTCACTCAGAGAGTAGAGATGCAAAAGGGTAAGGAAGACCATCCCATTGAGTCACGAGGTTCAGAGTGGATCCCTTTGCTTTCTAAGCTCCTGATTGAGCTTAGGTGTGGCTAGGTCCAATCTTAGTCTCAGACTTGGACGATGGTTTATATCTAATGAGATTGTGTATGTAAAATTTGTAATAATTAATATTTAATAGCTACATGTATTCGTAATCTTTCATTAGTATTAATTCAGCATGCTGTCAGTCACTTACCCGATATCTACCATTGGTAAAAGGTATCTCTGCCTCGAGGAGCAATCTTGAGAGGTGTCCCAGCTCAAGGAGAGATCACCACCATGCAACCAGGCTGACTAGCAAGGAGAGTTCAAAAAAAGCTAACTTAGGCTGTTATATTTATGGAATAAAGTGGTTGGCTTGTAGTCAAATTACATGTGAAGGAAAGGTATGCGTGAGACTCCTTGTACACACAACTTTCCTTGTTCCTTGAAAAATGAGTCTTGGAAAGCCACTTTCCATTCATGCATGAGCAGTGTTCCAAGCTCATATGCATCGATGCTCGCTGTGTCACTCTGCTTCTTTGTGGGTTTTCAGAGCACAGGTTAAAACTAGAGTTCTGGGCCTGGTTGCAACTCAGGCCTTTACCTCCTTTGGAACCTGTACCAAAATGCTGCTAGTTTGGTTTATGGGTCGAGTGCATCTGTCACAACATGAAAGGGAAATTGATAATTATTTTTGAAGGTGACAGAAAATAAAATTAAATGACTGCATTGAGGACTGGAGTGGCAAATAGAATTGAGAAAGTTCAAAGCAGTAGATTCAGTGGTAAATTTATCATCCTACCTAAAGTGAACTTTATGAAGTCAAGTTTTGAAACAGATGAAGCTGTAGCAGTATCTTAGCTATAGCTGAACAGTGAAGTATGTATAACAGATAAAAAAAAATCTTTTCTGCAAGTTTTAACTCCAGGGTCAGACACTCTATTTCTATACCAAGATCCAGACTCTCAGTCGTGACTGATTTTGCTTTTGGAATTACACCCTACTTCTGTTGCAATTTGAGATTTTTTTAGCAAATTTAAGCACCACCTTCCTCTCAGTCTCCTTATATCATGAAATTTCCATGTGTCTTCTTGGTTTTGGTCCACACTGACATTTGTTCCCTTATACAGATTTTTACATAGTCTTTATTTATGTAGTTCATTATACATATATTTTATAGGCTGTTTTTAATTGTCATTATTTGTGAAGTCTTGTACACATGTGGTATCTTCATTCCTCCTTACTTTGGCATGTTTGAGGACCTGCCATCTGGAAGTCAAATAGTCAGCAATAACCTTTAATATATTTAGGCATTTACCTGTCATTAAATTCTAATATGAATAAGTGTGTAAACATGTTTTNAAAAAAAAAAAAAAACCCAAAAAAACAGTAAGTACTAGAACTGAAATATAAAGATGAAACAATGTAGTAAATTTTTATTCTAAAGAGCAAAATCATGTAGTATATACTACATGCACTTTTTAAAAAAATCATATTTTAACATGGGTTTTTGAATTGGTAGAGCTTTATTCTCTGTTTTGGAACCTTTAAAAGACCGTCTTCTGTTTCAGGAGGGTTTATTGAACCCTATGAAGGAAGGTTATCATGCAATGCCATATATTATTTTTGTTTTGGTTTTTTTGTTTTTNTCAACTAGAGGGTTTTTTTAGGTTTTTTTTTTTTTTTTTTTTTTGTTTGGTTTGGTTTTATTTTTAATGATTCTTTTCCTGTTCTGTGACTGTAAAGTGAAAGAGTAGAATGAAGGTATTTTCGTGTTTCTCTCTATTTCTCTCTGTCATTTTGTATTCTAAATTTGTTTCCTTCTTTGCTTATAGTAAGGTTGTAGACAAGTGCAAGATGAGGCCTAAGCCTTAATCAATAGTTACACATAATATAAAGCATTTACCAGCCCTGACTATAAAAGAAATTACAAATATCAGGATAACTGTAAATGACAGAAAGGAAAGCCATATTCTCCGTTGGCTTCAGCATAAAACAACTAAAAGTTATTATAAAACTATAAGATACAGCTTACTAAAGTAACAAGGAGCTCATTCAACACAGTTAACTACTGTGAAATTCTCTTTACATCCCAGCCCTATGGTCTCTTCCAAAACTCTTCCCGATTACATCCATTCAAAGTACCTGGTGGGAGATCCATCACAAAGACATGGTGACAGGGAGGGAAGAAGATGCCAGATGGAGAATCTTTTGGAGTAATTTTTCTCCTTGCCCTCTGGTCTCCTGGCCTCCATACTAACCTGTAAATGGCGACTTCTTCCCATCTGATGAACTCAGGGGTGATGCCAACACTGTGGGGCAAACATAGCTCACAGAAAGTGATGCAGACCTTGTCCCTCACTTGTTTGACTGGGATGTCACTGAAGTCTAAAATTGTCTGTCGGCCTGCACATCTGTGTATTTTCACATTAACTAATGTACAGAGTCTGCTGTGTCCTGGATATCAGCCCAGATAGAAAAACTGGCAGTTTAAGCATAGATATTTTGTTCAGCAATGTCTGCTACAAGAAACAACTTTTTTGAATTTCCTCATCTAGACTTATCAAGCTTCCACCAAAAGCCAGCCTTTTCTTGAGAAACACCTGTTGAAGCAGTCCTCTCTCTTCTCTTCTAATGCACATTTTGTTCTAGTACACAAGTGGATTCTTTTTGAGAAAACCTGTGAGTTATGAGTATTGCTCATTTATTCTTTGAGGTTACATGGAATGAATATTTTCTCTTCAAGAGATAGAAATAAGAGAGTAGAAAACTCTGTTCTATTACATTTACAAAAATATTACAAAATAAATCCAAACATTAATCTCTGGGGAAAATTTTACAGGTATAAATGAAGCTACTGCCTGCTGACCATGGGTAGGAGGAACTTGCTGTAATATTTAAATGTCTGTAAAAATAAAACAGAGTTGTAGTCCAAATTTCTCAACCAATAAGTTATGTTTTAAAAGAAGTTTTCTAAGAGTTTCTACCTCTGTTCTTTTCTCTAGGCTGGGCTTCCTCCAACAAGATCAGACTTAAGCTGACAGGCATTTTACCTTAGAGTATCTAGTGAATGGGTCAGCATCCACAGTATGTACTCTGTTATCTCACTGGCTTTGACTCTCTCTTTCTGTTTTTAATCAGGCTGATTTACTTTGGCAGGCATATTTTCAAGTATTCTTCAAATTTCTAGGAAGCAATAAAAATAACCTATGCTACTGTGTTCTGTCTCTGTGATAGGAACTTCATCTTAATGGCACTTTTTGCCATTACCAATCATTATGAACTCTGCCAAGCCACTGAAATATATTAGAAATTTAAGATTTGCAAGTTACTTCACTTGTGAAACAATTCAGTGGAAATACCAGCTAACAAACCATTTCAAAAATTCAGGGCACTTTGGCATATGTACTGTTATTGTTTTTAAAATTGAATTCAGCTATGTCCAAATTTTGGCTAGACTTTAAACCATCCATAAAAAACAGAGTAAGAGATTTTCTCAGATTTGAATTTTGCCTGGAGTGAGTTTTAAAAGCTTGCCTTATGTTTGTTCATCCTGTAAGTATAATATAGTCAGGAATACTAGGAAACAAATCAAAAACGTGCATATATTGTAAGGGGGGCTTGAGAAATAAATATTATATTATTATAAATATTATATTATTGATTAGTTTGAAATGGCTCTAGTCCTGCTGTGGTCATTATTTCATTTAATTACTCTAAGACTGGGAAAATATCAAAATAAATAATATCTATTATAAAAAACAGTGCATTCTGCAGTAGGATAGAAGTATACTCATCTTCAAACCACTTTCTTATGGTGTTCAGAGCTTATACTTTTGCCATGATAAAAATCTATTAGTGTTCAATCAGAGAGTCTTGCTACTATTTACTGTAGCTTTTTTTTGCTAGTGAGAGTCCAGGTAGCAAACACTGCTTTGCACAATTACAGTTCTGGACAATCCTTGTCTCAGTGAATGTAATTTTAAAATTTCTGTATTAATACCTACATAGTCTGGGATTACATATCCCTGAGGTTTGCTTTTTAAGGTTTAGAAAGTGATGTATCATGAAGTTGCTGTGTTGAAACTTCCTTTTGGGCAAACTAGACCTGACAACAACCCCTGAAAGTCACCAGCAGATTTGTCATGCTTGTGGATAGTGTTGTAGGGCGTACAACTTGAGCTGCTGTATGTCGGTTGTCAACTTGCTGTCTCCCTTATGTGGAAAAAGTTGAAACTAAGATGCTGTGATCTGAAGTGGAGAAAATATTCAAGGTGATTGCTATAAGTAGAGATGCATCCTGCAGGCTGAAGCACAGTGCCAGGAGAAAATAGAGTCCTTGAAAGTGCGGTACAACCAAGTGAAGTATATTAAGTTCCTCAGCAGCTGCCAGGCAACTTCTTCCTGTTTGGAAGAGCCAGACTTTCTTCCAAGCAGTTCAATCCAAGATCCTCTTAATTCTGGCAGCAGGGAGCTATGGTGTGGCTCCCTGCCTTTATACAGTGTATTTTGGAAGCTAGAATGAAATTATCTATCCCTGCATTTATACAGTGTATTTTGGAAGCTAGAATGACATTATCTATCCCTGAAATGTCTGAGATACCCTGAAGGGGTATCTGAGAGGGCATATCTCCAGCTGCTTTTGTTGTTATTCAATATATGTGTGGGTGTATATACATACACATTAATATAAGCACATTATATATCTGCATTTACATATAAATTATATGTATGTGTACACATATTATATATGCATGTATCTATGTATCAGGAAATTGGAGATTACTGTTAAGGAGTGTTTGAAAGATTAATGAATCAGGCCACTTTCAACAGATCAACACTTGATTGACAGTCATTAATATTGCACTGCTAATGGTTAGCTCTTAATCACTTTCAATTGTTACCAGTACGTATTGAAAGCCGTCAGTCCATAACACTTATAACCTGAATTGCATATTTGCTTATAACCTGTGAAGATACAATACCAGGGAGCTGACACTGAGTAGTTAGTGTTGATGGTTGTTGTTGCCTTGGCCAAGGCACTCAGGTTTGAGAGCTCCTTGATGAGTAGGAAGACAGAAATGAAACAGGCTGTCACCCTTCTTCCTCATCTTTCTTGTAGCATTGTTGATGCTTTATGCTCCTTGTCACCTCCCCAGAAGAAAAGGGGATGATTTCACCTGCCCTTGACATAGTGCATCTTATTTTTGGGATCAGGGCTTGCTCTTGTTTTGCCAGACATATTTCTTGCTTACTTTGCAGGATCATTCTTGTTCCATCTGATATCTCTCCCGCTCTTTTTGGAGGATTATGCTCGGTTTCATCACGCATATTTCTTACCTGCTGTGAATCCTTAGCTATTACCTTGCAGATTTTACTGCTTGAACATATTTTCCTGCACCCCAGTTTTGTAGTTATACCACAAATCTTCATTTGCCTCTTTGTAGCTATATATTGTTTACAAATTTATGTTTAGCTGTGTTACAAAATTCTGTTAGCACTCTTACCATGTTATAGAATTCTTCAGTATAGTCGCAGACTATCCTGTTTTAGTGTGCTTATGTCTTGGTTCAAGATAAACATGCTTACTATACCTTGCTTGGTTTCAAACTCTATGGGTGCCACAGGCTTCTGATATTGCCATATTTTCCTAGGAGAAACTCTGCTTTATATGAAATTTGGGGTTGTATCTTAGAGAGGTAGTAAGCCCTGCAGGGTTTGGTGGGACAAGATGTTTGTTCGTAACTAGTTTTAAATGTCAATGAACCAGGCTTTTTTTGTTTTGACTTAATTTAACCTTTACTTTGCAGTATTGTGATACCAAACATAATGGTATTGTATTAGCATACAGGAATCATAAATTAAACCAGTCACACGTGAATAATATTTACTTCTGTAGCTTCAGGGGATTGGTCTGAATACAGAACAAGATATAGACAGTGTGAGTTCTGGTAAGTAAATTCAGTTCAAGGACTTGCAAATAAATATGTACAGTAAAATTTATAGCACATGCAAAGAAACAGAAAAAAATACTTGTTTGCAGCTTATTTTTTTTAATAAAATCATTAAAGAAAATGGTATTCCATTTTGGAGGTGGATACCTGAAATGCATGTTGAATTTGGGGAGTTACTGGAAGTGCATGCTGAATTTAATTACTGAATTTGGTTTGCTGAATTTGAGTTATTGGGTACTACCCCTTGGTGTATGGACTTGTACTTAGCACAATCAAAAGTAAGCATATATGCCCCAAAATGGAATTCCCAGTGATAAATTAGGTACTTCCACTTTCTACACAGCGAGAAAAGAAAGTCAGTTGCCCAAGAAAGTGGTAGAACTTATCAACATAGATGGCAAGAGCTAGCAAACTAGCAAGGGAGAGAAAGGTGATGCTGCCTGGTTTCAGACACTTAATTGGAGCCATTGCATGGCTTGTCTGAGAAACTGGTGTTCAGAGTCTGCTTCCCAAGCTGAGATGTTTAAAGAAAGGGTGGTGTGTCTAGCCTCAGCCTTTTGCCAAGAAGCCTGGACTGGAGCACCCACCCAAAACTAAAGAGAAGAAAACCAGGTTCTTGGCTCTGCTTTGCTCCAAAGTTCTCTAGGGCAATGGTTTAAACAGGAGGCAATGACTGAGTTGGTGGAAAGGGGAAGAAAATCACAGAATCACGGAATGGTCAGGGTTGGAAGGGACCTCTGGAGTTCATCTAGTCCAACCCCCCTGCCAGAGCAGGGTCACCTACAACAGGACGGCATCCAAGGTGGATTTTGAATGTCTGCAGCATGGGAGACTCCATAACCTCTCTGGGCAACCTGTGCCAGTGCTCTGCCACCCTCAGAGTAAAGAAGTCCCTCCTGAGGTTAAGATGGAACTTCCTGTGCTCAAATTTGTGCCCATTACCTCTTGTTCTATCACTGGGCAGCACTGAAAAATGACTGTTCCCATCCCCCTGGCACCCTCCCTTTAAGTATTTATAGGTATTGATAAGATCCCCCCTCAGTCTTCTTTTCTCTAGACTAAAAAGACCCAATTGCCTCAGCCTTTCCTCATAAGAAAGATGCTCCAATCCCCAAATCATCTTAGTAGCCCTTTGCTGGACCCTCTCCAGCAGTTCCCTGTCCTTCTTGAACTGGGGAGCCCAGAACTGGACACAATATTCCAGCTGTGGCCTCACCAGGGCAGAGTAGAGGGGGAGGATGACCTCTCTCGACCTGCTGGCCACACTCTTGGTGCATAGTGAATGGAAACACTTCCTATGCTGTAGTCAAAGCTAGCCAGTTATGCTGGGGTCTAGACCAAGGATCTAGACAATGAATGAGCTAAAGAGCCGTTTGTCTCTTCAGTCCAGTATTTAAACTAATTAAGGTTTAAAGGCAAGGCCTAGAAGAGCTTTCTCATGGTGTTTTCTTGGGTTGCTAGTTCATAGAATTACTTCTGGTATTTATCTAACGAATGCAATACATATAATACATAAGTAATTCAGGGAAACTGGGACTCCTAAAATTCAGTGGAGGGGTGGTCTACTTGTTAACATAGCAAGACTGAATAACAGCCTAACGATCTGCAGATTCAAAAGCCAAAAAGTTTATGGTATAAACAAACCAACCAAATAAATAGAAGCAATTCAGCAAGAACAGTGCTTTTATGTAAGTGCATTTTAGCCTCAGATGAGATATCACCATATAGCTGAATAGCCCGGCTTTGAGTGCTGAAGAGAGCATGTAGCCATGTTATGGCACTGCTGTGATTAACCTAATAGACTCTGATGTGAGGTGGAATATTTGAAATTAAGCACAATGACCCATAAGTGTTGCATCAGGGCTTCCAAAGTGACGCTGTCTCCCCTTCAGTGATTGAGGAACACAGATTACAGACATGACAGCCTCTGGTCTTTCTTCACCTGACCCAAAAGCATTATCATACTCGCTTCAGCTTGTTCTTGTTTGTATGCCAGTATACACTTCTACCATGGTGGAAACTGACTTGGTTTTGGTGTGAATGAATCACAAGGTTCACCATTATCAACTCTTGCTGTTAAACTCTCTGGGTTTCAGTGCGAATGCAGGCAGTAAGAGCAGCATAAGCCCTCTGTACTCTGATTTTCTTCCACAAATGTCTGCTCTGGATGGAATTTGGGGAGGGAATGATTGAAAAGAGTAATATTCATATCATTAGTAAATCATTAGTAAAAGAAAAACTATGTGGAAACAGTTTTTACCTAAACCAAGTATTATGTCACCACACTTAGCCCAGAGTGTTTTCCACAAAGAGAGTATAATCTTTAAATACCAAAGAAAATTTCATTATCTTTTCCCTGATGTGGCTTTGCCTTCATTCAGATTCTTCACTGAGAAAACTTGCTTGTAGCTTTCAAAGCTTCACAGTTTAACCAAAGTCTCAGGAGAGAAAGTTCAGCAACACTGTTCAGCTCAGATAAGCACTGTAGAGCCTAACTTCCTATGTAAACCTGATTAAGATGTTTCAGGCATTTGGAAATCCACTCCGTGCCTTTGGCATCTCCTGTTTCTTTGTTCTTTCTGACACCTGAGTAAGCTTCTGGCACAATGCATCCCTCCCTTTGTCCTTTCCCTTGACCATTCATTGCACATAATCCCAGCCACCTGCAGTCATTCCCTGCCGGTAACAGACTGTTCTCCAAATAACTTTTATTTGTAGAAAAGTTTTAGGGTCTCATTGGATATAACAACTTCAGCACTGATCTTAGGTGTTTGCTTTCAGATTTGCTTAATGACTGAAAATTCTCCTAACTTGAACGTGTTAAACTTTAGTGCTTAACCCTGCATGGAAGACACCCATTTTCAGCTGCATGTGATTCCTTTGTGATTACAGTTCAGGCACTATCTCTCAACGTCAGAAAATAGGATAAAATCAGTCCTTCTGAAATGTGTCACAATGCCAGTGTTTCCTTTGAATATTGTTTGTGGCTATTGATTAATTCATCAGTTAAGAGTTCCTGTTTGAATGCTTCATAATTTTATCTGTTTAGCTGTTTTAGCTAACATACATCATAACACTAAAAAGTGTTTCCATCTGCCTCTTTATCCCATGTTACAATTTGTTGATTATTTTATTGAATAAAACTGAGTCCTTCTAGGAGCAACGGGACTACTAGCTTCTGTCCACTGTTGGTTCATCTGTTTCTTACCTTACTGAAGACATACATGGAGGCGTGACCTGTAAGAATGAGTGAAATCAATTTGGTCCTTTAGCAAGCTTCTCAGCTTTCCAATATCTTCAGCAGATATTCTTCAGTAGAACTCACATGTTACATCATGACAGAGGGACTGTCTGTCAGGGTACATGACAGTATCGTATGTACACACACCATATTGTCTGATAACTGTGAGTTTCATTACAGAAAAGGTAGGGTGCAGCACTGCAGCTTTGTTATTTAGTCTAGAGCTCCTTTCAGTGCAGAGCCCTGCTAGAACGATTCCTTCTCACATGTCACAGTGCAACATGCTTAGTGTCTCTCTCCCCCCTTGCCTCCTTCTCTCTCTCTCTCAATTTGGGACCTCTTATGCAAAACAAAAATGCCAGCTGTTTCTGGCACGTGGGGTCATACATCAAGAGAAAGTGTGCTGCCAGAACACGATATACACACACCATGGGGAGACATAAGGAAAGGAGACATCAGATGCGTTCAGGGAAATGAATCAGTCTCAAATTTTCTGTGGACATCTTACTGATACTAACCACTGACCCTTAATTCTAATGTATAAGAAACTGTCATATTTGCAGCCAGAAAAATATGCTAAAAAAAAAAAGGCAAAAATACCTATGAATTTAAGGCCAGTTTTGTACTGGATTTCTAAATAAACAAAGAGACAACAGAATCAGAATCTGGGTTCCATATTTGAAGACTGGACTGAGTGCCAAAATTAGTCCTTTGCAGTGGTTCATGGGCCAAATAAATGGATAAATAATAGAATCTGCCAGTAATGACTTCAAAAACCAGACTCTGCATGTCAAAGATGTAGCAGCATACAAAAAACATACCTGTCAAATTTGTTATTATATGTGGATTTGACATCAATCTTGCATAAAAGAATTTTTGATTGATAGTGCTACTTAGAAATACAGTAAGAAGGAATGAAATGTTCAGTATCTCTTTATTAATTGTCATGCACTTGTCAGCCTGTTTATATCTTTTACTTTATATTTCTTTTATTTGTAAATTTTAAAAAATGGTAAGACTAGAATAAGTTATTAAAATGACAATACCTTCAAAGGACTCAATTTTTCTATTCTTATTCATAACAATTAGTAACTTATCCTGTGGTTAATCCATTTACTTTAGACACTGGTTATCAAGAAGTTAAATTCTATACAGGAAGTATAATCAGGAAAAAGCAGATACAGATTTCAACAGACCTTTTTAAAGCAAAAAATGATCAGTTTTATTTCTATAGCTAGGAAAATGCAAATATAAGCATACTTCTATGCAAAACCTTGTCTTTTTTTCCACTGTATAATCAAAATTTAACAGTTCATTGATAGTGAGTGCCCATTATTTTTTGGCAGATTTCATAGAATGACTTGTTTCTGCTGGAGTGGCAATATTCCTTTTGACTAGAGTAGGGTTTGGATCAAGCGCCTGTACCCAATTTACACCTAATGATTTTATTTCTATCATGTAAATATGACCCTGGTCAAAAGTGTTCTGCCATTGTAAAATTAAAAAAGAGAAGATGCTGAGAATGGAAATTTCTAGCTAAATAGGGATATCAGTAATCCTGCTAGTCTTGGGAGTGAGTCTATTTTTTCAGCCTTGTAAAAAAATAAATAAATGAGTTACAATGTGAAAGCATTAGAAGAAAGCAGTTTGGATTGAAAGTTAATGTTTCTTTCAATTTTGAGATAAATTAATCTGTCTATGCAAGATGGTTTTGGTATAGACCTTTTTTCTTATGTTACAATTACTCTGGAGAAATTGAGGCAGTTACCTACCCTGATTGTAGAAATCTTGAGATGTACAGATTCAAAATGTCCTTTCGTTTTAAGAGTGTAATTTTGGTTTTAATAGTGTAAATTTTAACTAGATCTGTGTGATCTTTATTTCATGACATGTATGTGTTACTTGCATGAGTGTAAGCGGAATGAGTGATTCTGGCTACTGTTTTGGTTTTTTTTCCACAGGAAAAAAAAATTTCTTCCTTAAACAAATAACTCCTGCTCACCTTTCTTACACAGCTAAGCTTCCTTGGGAAAAAAAGTGAAGATGACTATTAAAATCAAGCGACTTGTGGCTCACACTATGTAAACACAGAGTTTACTTGATTTTGTGTTCTTTATCACAAAGTATTTAACTGGAGATGTGAACAGGGGCCTAAGGCATTTGTAAAACAAATGAGTCCTCAAAATATCTTTAATACGGTCTTTGAAATTCTTAATTATCTCCTGAAAAGCAATGTGAAGTCCTTATGCCAAAAAAAAAAAAAGTGCTAGGAAAAAAACTACACAATGGTGTGATCTTCTTTTAGGTCTAGCACCCACTTAAAGGGTGAGACAAAGTAGAGTTATTTCTATAATTTCAAGTAAAAATCACTTCATATTTTACTTCACTTTAAGGCCTCTAAAATATTATTCAATAACAGCAAACAACTTGGCGGTGATCTGCAACTCTTGCTGGTAGATTTTGTCTAATACAGACCTTGTTAATGTTACTTTGAAGACATGTATATACCAGGAGTTACAAAAGCATCCCTACTTAATCATTTAAACATGATATCTGGCAGAAGCCACACTGTAATTGGTGGTAAATAATTTGGCGTGCACAAGAGAGACTGACAAGTAATAGGTTATTCTTTGAATGATTCTTTGCATTTTCTTTGTGACACATCCTAAATGACCATTGTTTGCATCCTGTGGGAATTATGTCTCTAAGGGATAAACAACTGAAATACATCTATAAGATGTATCAGTTGTCTCAGGAAGTCTATATTGTTTTTTGATGAAGGAAAGCATCTTTTTATAGCAGATTATTTCTGGAAACTTTACATACAAAATCATCATATTGACATGTATAGCATGTAGATCTAAATTTAAAATAACTTTTGAGTTTTATTATTGCCATAGTGCCTACAGATTTGAACCAAAACTGGGGACTTGCTGGTAACAGAACAGTCCTCATATAAAACATTTCTGGCCCTGTCTGAGTAGACGCTCACTTCTTAAGTGCACTCTGTTGGAATTAGAGACTGAGACTCAGCCTAGACAAACACTTCCAGCATAAAAATACCAAACTGACAAAGATCAGAAACAAATAAAGGGAACTGACTTGCCCAGAGTACTGCAGAAGATGAAAAATGGGCTTTTTTCCCAATGTACTATCTGATAATTGCCTTCCTGATAGATAAGACTTTCTCCATGGAAAGGCAGTGAAATGACTGCAAGGAAAGTGGGGAAAATTTTTGTTTACTTCTGAATACGTCATGTAGGCACTGAAATTAAACAGCTAATTTTCCTACATTTTTTTTTTCTGGTCAGTATGTACTGTAGTGATAGGATGAGGGCTAATGGCTTCAAACTGGAAGAGGGTAGATTTAGAATAGATATTAGGAAAAAAAAATCACTATGAGGGTGGTGAGGCACTGGAACAAGTTGCCCAGGGAAGTTGTGGAGGCCCCATCCCTGGAAGTGTTCAAGGTGAGGTTGCATGGTGCGTTGAGCAACCTGGTCTAGTAGGAGGTGTCCCTGTCCGTGGCAGGGGGGTTGGAACTAGATGATCTTTAAGGTCCCTTCCAACCTAAACCATTCTATGATTCTATGATACTGTGTTTCAGGGAACCTAATTCAATGTGGGACACTAACCTTTTCATTGTTGTCTGATTACTTTGGGCTCTAAAGCTGATGAAAGGATTCTTGGGACTGGCTTGGAGACAAGGACTTACTCCCCAGCCTACTGAACTCAGTGAGTATGAGATAATATGTGGCATACTTAAATTTGGTGCATGAATTCTGTAGCATCTTTTGAGTAAGATATGTCACATTCATTACCATGGTTGTTACTGAGAGTCAGTTAAAGATCTGTGGAGACCTTCCCACTATTCTGGCCAGGAATTTTTCTCACATGAAATCCACAGGTTACACAATCTGGACCTGAACTTGGAAAAATGTAAACATAATTCTTTAACAGACAATGTGTCAGTTTTCTCATAGCAAGGAAATGGCGAGGGTGGGGAGGGGAGGGAGGTACTGTCCCTTGTTTCCCTGGTTTTAGGTACTACAGATCTGAAAGATCCCTAGATAATCTGAGAGCAAAGTCACCTCTTCTGGTGTTTGTATTTCTTGAGCTGGAGCAGTGAGAGGAATACAAAACACAAACACATTTACACATTTTGTAAGTTTTCAAGCAGAGCAGCAAAAAAGCATTTCCAGCTAAAATGAACCAGTCAGTCAGGTGGAAAAAGCTTTTGGGTAGAAATTGACAAAAATATCAGAAACCTGTTAGTGTATTTGCCTACTAACTCTTCCCTCATGAGCTGATAATGACAAATAAAAGAAAGTGAAAACAACAGGAAGTGAAGTCCCAGGGGTGGTGATTTTACTTTGTGTCTCATGGTATGCTGGCTTCTTAGGAGGGAATAATTTATATTTAAAACAGTGCAGATTTTCTCCTAAAAAAGAGAAGAAAGAAAATATTGGAAGAATTGGTAGAGTAGCAAAAAAGACAAGCTGAAGCAGTCATCAGACTTCTTTACAAAGTGACGTGTATCACCCCTCTGCTTTGTAGCAATGGAACCACTTTGGGCATGCAGGCTCCAGTGGGACTTCAGAGTGGCTGGAATTCACCAAGACCAGCGAGCAAAGTGGGGCACCATTAATGCTGATAATCACAGTGTATGTGCTGTCCTTTAAAGGTATATAATGTGCTATATCCAGAATAGGTGCATAGTTCTCATGAGGATTTATAGCCATATCAGGTTGCAAGCCTAATGAATCAAAAAATAGAAACAGAGTAGAATACCCCAGTATATCACTGTCCTGGTTTGAAGTAAAACAGAACCAATTTTTATTTCAGTAATTTTACTTTTCAGTTAAGCCTCTTTGAACTCCCTGAAATTATTGGCATATTCTTCAGACATTGTCCACTTTTAGCAGATAAAGTTTGATATTTATAGTGAATACCAAGGGAATGGTATGCAAAGAGACTCTTGCTTACACTTATTCCCATAACAACCAAGGTCAGTTAACTTTGTTGTGTGCCACATTGGAGGGTCAGAAAAGTGGAGAAGGGTCCCACCTGTGGGGAGGAGCAGACAGGACAGGTGACCCAAAATTGACCAATGGGGTATTCCACCCCATCTGCATCATGCATCATCAGTATAAAAGCTGAGGGAGCAAAGGGGTCAGTCTCTTTCTTTAATGGCCGGCATCCGAGGAGGACTCTGTCTGTTCATCTGCCTTCGATCCCAATCTGTGCATTCCTGAATCCAGATCCAGGATACAGTTCCTGTCCATTGCTGAGTCCAGTGTGGGACTTTCCCAGTGCCTGCTGGTGATGATACGGTTTTTGTATATATTGTATATTTTTCATTATTTTCTTATTAATATTATTATCTTTTTTATTATTTTATTATTAATATTTCATTACAGTAGTTTAGTTTCTTTTCAACTTATAGGTCAATCTCTCTCCCTCATTTTCTCTCGTCTCTGAAAGGGAGAGAGGACAAAGAGAGCATCTGTTGCTCATTCAGTGGCTGGTCCAGCCCAAACCATGCAATGACCTAACCTACAACATATGCCTTGAAGGGGGAATATGTTCAAAGTTCCAGACTTGTTTCTGTGAGTCAGTTTGTTGCTAGTTCCTCTAATAACTAAAAAAACCCCAAACTGCAGCTTACCTAATATATAACTTTGTAATATTTTGTAACCATGCTTCCTAAGATGTCTGTCAGATCTCAGACTTGCTGATCTATTTATCTGTATTCTTTTTAATAAAATTCTCATTTTGACAAAATCTAAAAAATATTAAACTCTAAAAACATATGGTATCATGTAAGACCTAAACTTAAGTGCTTTACAATCAAAGTTCAAATCAGGATACAACATAGCAATCACGTTTATGACACTAAAATAAAACCTCTGATAGTGATGTGCACTGGCAAGTTGTCTGTAATCATAATCTGTATCCTTTGTCTCAATGGGCCAGAAAGTATTGCTTCTCTTGCTATGTAAGTCAGTAGATGTTTGACATATCAGTATCTCCACTCATTTTCCTCTAGCATAACTCAGAGAGACTGACGATGAATATTTTCTCTCAGAAACACCAGAGACTTGAAGAGATGAAGAATACGCCTGTTTCAATACCTTGTTGAAAAGTATATTTTTAAATTTCAGTCACTGATTCATCTGCTATTACTGCTAGTAAAGTCCAAATGCCAACAGGCATTGAAGAACTGTATGTGAAATAGCCATCAGCTTCCAAAAAAGTTATCTAGCTCTACTCAGGAACATGCACAGAACTCTAGGATCTATTTTGACTCCTGTTTAATTCTTTTTTTTTAGTAAAAACACTGCTGATTTCTTCTGCTTTTCCTAGGACGTAGCAAAGTTTTCCAGATTTGCCTTATTTTGATTACTGAATTATTGGCTATGAAGATGATTCTGAATTCAAAGTGGAAGTTCTACTTTGTATACAATGAAGCTATGTGCCTTCTCAAGAGACTGTAAGCACAGTTGTGAGAAGGTTAAATCATCCACTGACATTCAGCCAGTTCTGAGACCAATTTAGGGAAGCAAGAACTGAGGAGTGCCTGCAAAATTCAGTGAGGGCTCTATTAATGGCAGCTGGTTTTGTGAGGAATGGAAAGTTTGAGTGGTATCTTGTACATGAACTTAAAATATCACAACATGCTGCTCATGTCTGTGCTAAAAAAAAAAAAAAAAATAAAAAATTTGCATATGTATTCCTGTTAAAAGAAATTCCAGATCGTGTATTCCAAGGAAATCTTCTTTGCAGTCCTGATAGAAATTTCGAGGTTCCAGTTCCAATCCAGTTTTTAAAATGCAGGATTTAAAAGTTGCCTCCTTTAGTATTTCTTCTTCCTTTCACTGTCTATCTATGTAGCATCTTGGAAATGTTGCATACAATGTCAATATGAGAGTTTTTTTCCATATACTCCATAACAATGGCTAAGTGCCTAAGCAAGGCTCTGGGAGCATGTACTTGAAAGTTTGCTGGCTAAAAGTTGTATGCTGCAGTGCTTAGGTATTTTAATGGGTGTACCTTGAGGCTTAAGGCACAGAGCAGCATAAAATTCTAAGATCTATTCTTGACCAAGGTTATAATCAACTGCCTGGGTTGGGAGAGCATGTCATTTTATTTTATAGGTTTTTAGATATATTTCCTGGATTCGTTTTGTTCAATTCTGTTTTTTATTATTGTTCAACACAACTCTGATCTTTATTAGACCATTCTGTTAAACTGTCTTTCTGAATTCCCTAGCTCTTAACAAACAACTGCCCTTCTTAAAATATTTTTCCAGTGCTGTGAATATTGCATCTTCTCCCTGCTGTGTTGTGTTGAATTGCTTTTTTGATTTACTAATGGTCTACATTAATTCAAAAACTCCCTTTGGTGTTAGTGACGGGAATGAAGCAGCACACCAGCTGAGATATATCATTGTATGTATACATACATATATATTTGTTTGAAATCCAGACTTTAAATCAATAAGGAGGCAGTAGAACTAAAGATGATGGCTATATAACTTAGTACTGCACCATGCGAAAAATAACAGTGTTAAAAACATTTATTCCAATGCCAATCTATGACCTGAAGACTACTGTTTATTACTAACTGTACCTGATTACTCACTGTGAAGAAAGTACCTAAATAGACGGGGCTTACTAGTATTAACAAGAGGAATTTGTCTCAAAGTGGGAAGTCCAGCCTGTAATTATCCCTAATTCACATCTGCAAATAACTCTGGTATCGGTGCCATAGAAAGCAACAGAGCTAGAGAACGTGACCCCCCCTTTGTCCTCCCTGTTCCAAGTTAAAAACAAAATTCTGGTTGACCGTACAGACCTGACTCATTCACTGTACAGATTAATGCCATGGAAATCTCACAGTAGGTTTGCATCTGGGGCCCTCTTTTCAGGTATGTGCGTAGGCACAGGATCTTCCTTCGTGGAGTGCCTCCCCAGGGCACAGGAATATTCTGCTCTGATGGGCAGGAAACCCAAAAGGCCTGGCAAAAACCTGGCTTAATTCACCATGAACCTTCTGTTTGTGCTCAAACACAAAAAGGAAGTATAGAAAAGGTGGAAGACAAGAGAAGCTATCCAGAAAGAATACAGACATATTGCCTGGGCAAGTGGCAATGGGACAGTGAAAACCATAGCTCAGCTGGGCATGATACTGCTGAATGGTATGGCAACCAAAAAGCTTTCTTTGGGTATGTTGGCACCAGATGTGTGGGTGTACTGAAGACTGAGGACAAGGAAAACTTGAAGGTGCCTTTTTTTTTTCCTTTCTCTTTACAGTCAGGGTTTTTTCTCAGGTTCCCTGGTCCCTGTGCTTAGTGGCAGAGCCTGGGGAAATGAAGCACTACCCTATAAGGAGATTGATCTCTATCTCTATAAGGAGATTGATTATGGACCATATAGGCAAACTCGGCATAGGGGACTGGACGGGGTGCATTGAAGTGTGCAGAGGTAGCTCGCCAACAACATTATGAGGTCTTCCTCTGCCATCTTTGAAAAGTAGTGGCATAAGTCACCATGATTTTATCAAAGACAAATCATACATAACTAGCATGATAACCACCTGCGATGAAACAAGTAGTTCAATAGAAAAGAGTCTTGTCATTTTGCCTGACTTCAGCAAGGTGTTTGACACCACCTCCCATAGCATCCTTGCAGCCAAGTTGGACAGGTAAGGACTGGATGAATGGATTGCAAGTTAGTTGTAAAACTGGCCAGACCATTGGGCTCAATTGTCTGTGGTCAGCAGTTTGAAGTCCCACTGGTAGCCAGTTAAGAGTAACATTTTTTTTAGGATTTAATACAGTGGCCGCTATTGTTTATTGTTGTTGAGCTGGATGATGGAACGCAGCGTACTCTTTACGAATTCACAGACTGTATCAAACAGACGTGTGATTTAGCAGTTGATGTACTGGAGGGCAGGGATACCACTCAAAGTTCTCTTGACAGGCTGGAGAAATTTGCTGATGGAAACCTTTGTGAAATTCAACAAAGGCAAATTAAAAGTCCTCATGTGGAGGGAATAACCCCATGCATGAGTAGAGGCTGAGGGGCAACTGGATAGAAGGCAGTTTTGCAGAAAAGGACCAGGGTGTCTTGGTTTATGGCAATGTGAATATGAGTCAGCATTGTGCCCCTGATAACTGCGTTATTAAGAAAACAGCTGGAAGTTCAAGGGAAATTACTAATCCCCTCTACTCAGCACTTATGATATTGCACCCGGAGTACTATGTTCAGTTCAGGCCTCCCCAGTGCAGCAAAGAGGATGAAAAACTGGAGGATGTCCAGTTGAGGGCCATAGGGATGCCTGGGTGATGGAACACATGGTATTCAAAGGAACTCTGGAAGAGCTGGGCTTGTTCACACCAAGGCAGAGATGGCTGAGAGGGACCTTGCTGCTGCCTTAGCTTCCTAGTTGGTTGCGGGTTGTTACAGCAACGATGAAGCCGGACACCTCCCAGAGGTTCACAGAGGTACACAAGAGCTGTGAGGCACAAGCTGAACGTGGGAAATTCCAGGTAGGTATGAGGAAACATTTTTTCACTGTGAGGCACAGGGTGCCCACAGACGCTGTGAGGTCTCTGTCACTGAATATTCAGAATTCAGCTGGACAAGATGACCTAGAGCAATCTGCTCTAAGTTTGTAGTTGACCCTGCTTTGAGCAGAAGGTAGGAGCAGATGACCTTCAGAGGTCCCCTCCAATTTAAATTAGTTTTATTATGTTTTATGCTCACTCCTGCTGAATGATCCTCCTGAAGACGTTTTCTCTTTTTACAAAAATCTGGCAAATATAACATAGAATGTATAACTGAACTGGATTTATGGCTTGAAAGGTTCCAGCCACAGGATTTTCACTATCTAGGCAACAATCCTGTTTTCTGGCTGATCTGAAGCAACATTTCATCAATTACTTTGAAAGCGAATAAGTTTTCAGGGAAGAAATAAAGCTTTATTGGCCTATAGATGAGATCAGAATCATTTATAAGGAGACATGAGACCCATTTCTTTGTCAAGAGCTGCTTTTGCATCTTAAATTAACAGTCATTTAATAAAAAACGTTATTAAGCAAAAGCTTTTCTGAGACAATGGCTGGGAAAACTTAAGAGAGTCTAAAGTAGTAGCCTTAACTAGTGCACAAGTGTTCTCTCTTGTTGTCTTTTTAGACATATCTCTTTCTTCACTGTTTTCTATTGCTAGTTCTAGATCTCTTCTTGTTCTTCGTTTTTGTTTCCCTTTATTCCATTTCAGAAAGCCCAGCTCTACCCAGATCTTACACTGGTGGGAATAGCTTAACCCCAAGCTCTGGATCTGCTGCAGAAGCTAGGCTTCTCAAAAATCCAAAATAATCCAGAAGTCTACATAATCCTCAGTCTTTTAAGATCTTGGAGGTCATTTGTGAATATAACTGTTGAGCTTTAATTCAATCTTCAATGAATGAATGAATTATATAATTTATTACATTTGAAGTTACTTGTTTGTTGTTTTGGTTGGGTTTTTTTTTCCAAAAAAATGGTTCACCATACAGGTCCAGTGATTACTGTACAAAAATTACAAAAGTGCGTGAAACTAATGTTCTTTTTTTTTTAATTTTAAAGGATTTTTAATGAAATTTTGTCTGTTCTACGTAACCACAGCTGAGAATGAAAAATGTAAGTAAAAAAGTCAACTCATATTTATAATTATGAAAATAGAGAAATCTGCCCTTCAGAGAAGCTGCTGTATCAACTTACCTTTCAGTCAATTATCTGTGTAAATAAAGATAACTTATTCAAATAAAAATACTCTTTTAGTATGGATGGGATGCACCATGGTCCTGAAAACTCTTTCAACATGCTTTAACCTTGAAGATTTTGCAGAGGTGCTTTTGCTAGGAAAGCACTGAGCAAATGTAACCTTGCTATTGCAACAAAGCTTTGGGTGTATAGGATATGAATTAGCACATTCTGGTATACTGTAAGAAAAGAACACAACTTTATAGCAAACTTGTTTTATTAAAAGAACTGACTGCATAATGGTACAGTATATCATAATAGACTTTTTTGCCTTTATGCTTGAATAAATACAAATTAGATGATAACACTTTATTTTAATGATACACTGATTAATACTGAATTACAATAAAACCTCTATGAAAGTGCATATGACATTTCCATTAATAGCAATTGAATTTGTTATTATTACTGTTATTATAATGAACAGCAAATCAAATTACTAGTGATAGAACACTTAAATTATATTGCTGCTGTTTCAGGAAAAATATAATTTTAGCACTCAACACTTGCCCTATTCCCACCCCAGGAACCATTGTTGTATGAATTATTATGCATAAATAGCCAGAAATATTAAAAACAAAATGTTGTATCATCATGATGTCTTTTAATCCTTAATTTTAAAAAGTCACATAATTTTATCAGCACAATTTCATCTTACCAATTGGTAAATTCAGAGAATTATGACAAAGTCTATAAAATATTTTAGTAAAATGTAACTTCTAAGTGGCGATATTTGACCAGCAATAAAATCTGTTTCAAAGACTTTTCTAGTCATACATTTAATTTTGATTATTTCAAATGACAGCCAAAGTATGAGACAAAGTCAAAAATTTTGCTCTGCTCAGAATTCAAACTCAACTAAACAGTTTAGAAATATCTAATAATAAAAATCTCTTTGAGCTATCTGTGTAGTAGCGAACTCTTTAGTGTTCCTTGGTGATAATCTGAATGACATTCTCATGATTCATATCAGAAGTTTGCTCACTACTCTTTCCATTTCCTTTTCATGGATAGTGGTAGGAGATTATTTCCATATTCCAATCCAGATTTAACTCAAGCAGTTGTAAGATATTCAGGATAAGATTTTATCCCATCCCATAACTCCATATGGAAAGCACAAATAAATAGGTTCTCGTTCACATATGTTTTGTAGGGAAGGAACTTAACTATACAGTGTTGTTGCAACATATTAACATGCCTGTGCATGTTAATTAATTTATTTAACACGTGTTAAATTATTGTGTACATAAACATCTGGGCTGTTGTAGTCACTCTAAGAAAATAGAAGGCAACTTTTTACTAAAGCTTAGGTTCTGAAAATTGGCTTGACATACTCACTGCAAAAACTATAATATTCTGCAAAGAGGGACTCACGCCCCAAATCTTTTAAAATTAAGGTTTCAGTCCTAGACCAAGGTGGTTTTAAAAGATCAAAGCTATTACAAGATCCTCAATTTGAAAGATTTTACATGCTTAGGGGCGCTTTAAGGTCACTTTTTGGAGCATTTTATTCAAATGGCATTTATCCACTTCTCTGAATAGGAAACTCAGACTAAACAAACAGGTGAATGACTGTCATACATTTCAACTGCAAAAGAATTTAAAAAACCTATTTCAAGGATTAACCAGTAGGGAACACACAGCAGTTTGCCCCTTCCCTGAAATGGAATGTTTCTTTTATAAGTCACCTGGTAGGCACAAGTTTTGATTTTAAAATACTGTCTAAAAAAGACCCTGCAGACATTACTTGCACTAACTGCAATCATTTTGGATTCTGTGAAGCAGTGGGGAAATGTGTTCATCTTACTACTGTACAATCTGCAGAGATTTCATTTGGAAGGATTCCTGTCGAGGTGGTGTTGTTTTCTTTCTTTAATAGCTGCACGAGGCAGAGAAAAGTGATGTCTGTTCTGCACTGACCCATCAGGAGAGGGCAACTCTGATTTGAGAGGTCAGAGTTCTCCAAGGAAGTTGGAGCTGAATTGATCATATATCTAGTTAAACTTCCTAGAATTCAAGCATAGAGAGAACTGAATTTTTGGCTTTAGTTTACTGACGCAACACATTTTTTTTCACTTTGCTAAACATACAAAATATTGGTGCTTGTCATTGGGAAGCTAAATTGAAAACCATTACAGAGAAACTAAAATACAGAGTTCTCAAATAAACTTTTTTAGAATAAACAACTAAAAATATGTCCATACATTCCTAAATCAAATAATAAGAGCACATCATATTCATTTGCAGAAGAAACAACAACATACTGTTTATCCACGGTCCTTCAGAGAGTTGACTGTTGCATATTTATAGCATACTTCCAGATTACAATTAGCACTTGCTCAGTGACTGAACGTGAGCTTGCAAGATTATGAAGTGATCCAAATTGAAGTGAAATGCGTCTAGGAAAATAATTTATTATAAATATACAATTTTAAAGGCTACTTTAAGGAATTATATACTTGTCTTGCCGCTCTGTTTCTCTTTGGGCCAACCTCTGTACAGTTTTCCTACTTATAAAAGAAGAATGATGGTTTTGAAAACTTTTCTGCCAACTGTTGCGGTTTAACAGTGAAAGGTGTTTAATAAGTCTTGGGAATTGTTGTGTATTATTGCTGATAATTGTGAAGAACACCTCAGATCAGTTCCAGTCATGGATGATTTTGCTATATACCTCTTTTTTTGTTTATATTGAAAGATTTTTCTGGATTAATTTTTCCTTTTTTTTTTCTGTTGCTTGCTTTTCCCAGATAAAGACTGGCTGAATTTAGTTGCCAAAAAAAGGAAGTCCTTAGGAAAAAAAAATAAAAATCATAGAATAAAACTTTGTAGAAAAAAATAAATCCTAACATGAACAGGCTACTTGTTATGTTATGAACAAAGTTCACGGCAATAAAGAATTTTGGGTTTAGTTGTTATCAATCTACTGATATTATTCACACTAAAGAACTATTAGCAAATCAGGTACAGTTTGTGTTTTCAGTGGTAAAATAAATTCTGTGTGTGAATAGAGACATTTTCTCTTTACTGATAATGAGAAAAACATGCCATAATAAAGTTCAGCTGAAAATGTAGGCTTTAGACACATGTGAAAAAATTTGAAGTACTGAAGTACCTCCAGATTAACTTCTTCTGAATCTTCCAATTCTTTATTAAATATATACATTGAAAGAATATTTACCAGTAATAACACAGACATCTTTTTTTTTTTTTCCTTCCCCCTGAAGGAAAGTATTTCCTGGGCTTCTGTAACAAAGTCCTTGATAACAGTGGATATATTTCCTTTACAGGAATTTGAGTTAGCTGCAGAGCAGGTAACAGAATTCTACAGCTCAATAAAAAATCTGCATGTGGAAAACTGTCATTGAAAGTAGAGGTTTATTAAACAATATGAGGCCAAATCTGAATGGTTATTGTCACTATATAAATCGGATTTTCATGACTGCTATTTCAATCAGTATTTTTCTCTTTTATTATTCAACAATTGTAACCAATGAATGAAAGTCGCTAAGACAAGACACTACATTACTTAAAGGTATGTATTTAAAGTATAATATAGTCACTTTCAGAGTTCTCTAATGTAGACTCCGAAAACACAGTTAAACATGACATATATGTGTATCATGTTTGTCTTCTTCATACCTTTTCATAAAATCCTTAAAAATATTGTCTTAACTCTATAGCTCTTGAATAAACAGGACAATTCTCTACGAAAAATTCTACCAAGTGTATCATAAAGAATTCTCCAAGTAAACCACCAAAACAAATGATAAGAAAAAAAAAAAAGATATGACCTTGGATTAGCAGAAAGCAAGCATAGAAATAAATTGAGATTCTTTTGCAAGCCTCATAACAGAAATTAAAGGAAGCATGTCAACATAAAAAATCACCTAATATTGTAAAGCAAGATAGACTATAATTCTGCCATTCCTGACAGTTCCTTCTTCAACTTCCATAAGGGGAGTTTCTGTAATCTCCACCAAAATACATTCCTGTGTGTCAGTACTGTAGAAAGCTCGCATTGCTAACATAAACCAAACGGCTCTAGATGTGATGCCCACACAGGTTGCTCTACCCAAAAGTTTATCAAGTCAATATTGTCTTTCCACTGTGTATCTATGACACTTTTATTATACTTTTAACTATTATTGTACGTTCTCTCTGCCACCTCATTAACTTGTCTTCCTAAGTAAGATTTTCACAAGTCTAATAATTTTCATTATTCTTCTCTGAACCCTGGCCACCAGGGTTGCATCCTTCTTTAACTGTGGCAAATTCTGCTTGGCGGAGTTCATGCCAGTGCTGAATAGAGTAAAACAGCACTTCACATGCCTTATGGATAATAATCTGGTTTACGTATTCCAGAATGTGTTTCCCTTTATAGTAATTATGTGACACTGTTGATTCATGTTCAGTTTGTGATCCATTAATGCCTGGGTTCTTTTCAACAGTGATGATGTCTAATCATTTGTTTCTCATCTTGTATTTATGGCAGTTGATTATTTCTGCTGAGTGCATAGCTTGTCATTTGTCCTTATTGAAGTGCATATTTTGCTCTCCAAATTTTTTCTCCAATTGGCTGTGATCGTGTCAAATTCTAAGCCTGGCCTCTGTCATGCTTGTAAATACTCTCAGCCTGATATCACTGGCAAATTTGCCTTCTCACACTTAAATTTTTATCAAAATTGTAAAAAATAAAAATAAAAAATGCTTAAAACCAGACTCTATAGAACTCATTCACACAGATTTTCATTAGACAGGGAAAAAGTAATCACTCTTTAATTATCATTTCCAAATCAGTTAGGTATTCAGCAGACATTCTGTCTTGACCATGTTTCCTTATCATGATACGTGAGACAATGTTAGAAGTTTTAGTAATGCCAAAGTATTTACAAATTCTCTGCAATCCCCAAGGCCAGTTTCCCTATTGTAGAAGGAATCAGATTCTCTTCATGAGAATCTGGTTCATGGTAAATCCAAACTAGTCTGTATTAATCTCTTCGTTATCTTCTAGGGGGTTATAAAGCACTTGGTGTGTTCCAACATTTTTCTGGGAATAGAAGTGAAGCTGACTGGACAATAATTTCCTTTTTCTTCCTTCTCTCCCTCTTCTTGCCCTACCACTTTGATAGTGGGTTTTATCTCTACATTTCTTTAGTCTTCTGGATTTCCCCATTTCTATAGGCTTTCAAAGACAAGTGCAAATGGTTCTGGGATTATTCCAGCCAATTCTCAGACTGTGATATAGTGAATTTCATCACACCCAGCCAACCTGAAAATGTCTGCCTTACCTACTCTTTAATACATTCTATTTCTATTGAAAGAAAAATCTTAGTCTCTGTCCTTGCAATATATTTTTTTAAGCAACTGATGACAATGAACCTGGAAGCAAAAAAAGGCTTTTTTTTCTGTCTCCTTGGAGTCAACAACTTTCATCACTGAGCAGGAGATGAAATCTTTTGTCTTCCTTTTGTAAGTCTTTCTTTTATTAGTTAAGTAATTACAGACAATGATTTTAATACCACCTAATTTATGGTATTCATAGATACTTAAAACATAAATGTTTAATCTGTAGATTTTGGTCATTTGGACTCCCTCTGCAGCTGGGAGAAAAGGATAATTATCTCTTCAAAAGAAAGGCGAGTAGATATGTTTTCTGGAGGAGTTCTTAGCCATTGTCATCTAGCTCTGACTAGACTTTTTCATCTCTGATAGTTAAATTTAGGTAAGATGTATCTCACACAGAATGTTTCACGTTTCTTTCCCCTTGTTTTGTTCTTTGTGCTTTGAGTATACTGATTTTTGTACCTATAGGTTTGTGCTAATATTCTACGTCACAGACCTAGTATTCTAATTTTGTATGTGTCTTTCTTGTTTTTGAAGGAATTCATGTACTCATAATTAAGATTACATAATTTCTTATCATGATTTATCTTATTATGGACTCATCATGATGACATGGTTTCTTATTTTCCTTGCTTTTTTTTTTTTTGCATTGAAATAAACTGTACTTCTGCCATTACAATTCTCTGAACTCCATTTTTGAAGTGTACTTACCAATTCTATGAGCTCATTAATGCTTTTTTTTAAAAAATGGAGATTTCTCTCCTTCCTCCCTTCCTTCCTCACTTTTTCTTTGCTTTCTCCCTCCCTCTTTTCATTTCTTCCTTTCCTTTCTTCTCTCCTTACTTCCTTACTTCCTCTTTCTCTCTCTCCCTCTCACCGTTCCCTCCCTCCTCCTTCACTTGCTTCCTTTCTTCCTTGTATTTTTTCTTGGTTTTCTTTCATAGTTAGACCGTCCCAAGTTCCTTTCCACCATCGTATTCTCAAACATTTCCCAGCTGCTGATAATTGAAACTTGTAGCACCTTCCCCATCTAATTGCTTTTGTAACAACTCTGTTCCCAGTACAGTCCTAGGATGTGTTCACCATTTTTTTTCCTGGAAAAAATTTATTTCACATTAGTTGACAGGGGACCACAGTTGTGCTATGTTTAGTATCTCACAAGTGACTAGAGTCGCTCCAAGTCAATATTACTATGACTCCAGAACATTCTCACAGTGTTGAAGAATTTATTTCTGTGCGTTTGATTTTCAGGTAAAGAAAATCAGATACTGAACTAAATGTTGGATATGAATATCTTCAAACCGGTGATTGTACTTGGCTCCTGCTATTGAGTCACTAGTAGACTGTTACTTTTGTATCTTTTTTGGACTCTCCTTCATTTCCTAAATCTCTGTTTTCCTCTAGTTGATATGACATCCGCAGTAAAAAGAAGAAAAAAACAAACTTTGTCCAACCAGACACATTCTTAAAAAAAGAATTATCAGAGAGCAGGAGCTGTGGAAGCTCTTCAAGAATTTTAATGGCACAGAAGGTTAGTCAAATTGTAATTAGCTATAATTGGTTCCCACATACTTTGTGACATCATCGCCTAGAGCTAAGTTGCACTAAGTATATGTTTTCCCACTCCTGCAATCATTCAAAACAGAGTCAAAGGAATTGATTTTAAACTGATATTTACAGGTTGTAATTGCAAAAAAGGACAACCCAATGAACATATTGACTGAGAAGCAAATGTTTTGCTGTTCGTTTAACTGGAATTTTGGAATGGGAATCGTATATATTTAATTCAATGGTAACTATAAATATACATTACAAAATCCTGTAAGCCCCCAGAGATGACTGCGCTGGAGAATGAGCTCTCATTTATTGCAAAGCTCTTCATGAAGAGTTAATGGCTGTAAAAAGAAGCATTCATCAAACGCCATTAGAGGAATCCTTTCCACACTGTTTTAATGGCCTTTCATGAGCCTGTAAAACATCTTAAAAACATATATGGAAAGTAGATTGCCGAATAATTCCTAAAGACACTTGTTTAAAAAAAAAAAGCTGATATTTTTCTATCAGCTTCTTTACTGTAGAAACAGATGCACCATAAACTGCAGGGTTTTTTTTTTAAAAAACATGTTTCTACAGTGAATTTACTAAAATATTATTCATATTCCTAAATAAGGCTTTAATCTTAGCTAACTAAAGAGTAATCTTTTTTTTTATTTAGAAGGGAAAACCCCTTAAAAGTCCAGCTGGGCTCAAACCAAAAATATCCTTTTGCTCCTTTCCACAACACTGAGTGAATCTAAAGTTTGAAGAAGGCAGAAACAATCAAATTAAAAAGACAAGCAAAATGTTATTACTTTTGCCAATTTTAGAATACAATTGAAATAAATGTCTAAGCTAAGTATTTGTGAGTAAAACCTTAACTAAAACCCCCAAAACTTCCAAATAGTTTTCCTTCTTTATCAAATATTTTTGAAGTTTTTCCCCCTTGAAGTGGTGTAAGATATCAAAATTAATACACATTTCTGCAGATTTTTGTCAATGGTGATATGCATTTTTCACTAAACCAAACTTCATGATAAAACTGTGGGCTGCACAAAGTTCTCACATCAGTGGTTACAAACAACTCTTGTCTCCTGGCTGTCCTCCTTGCAGTGCATGGTCCAGTAGATGAGCTAGTTGAAACCCCAGCCCTATAATAAAGATAAATAGTCCGGTATAGTTATTTGTGCCTTATTCCGGGGTAGGAAACTCAGCTGTCCCAGGCTTAGATCCGGTTTCTTCTTTGATTCAGCAAAGACTTCATCTGTGCTTTTCCCTAGCTTAGTAGAACACCTTAATCTCTTGGATATCGGGTATCCTGAGACAGAGCATGCTCAGTCATGTCTGGTGAAGTGTTCCAGTTTGTACCCATAAACAGAGAGATTGATGTGGCATTGCTGTGGTTTTGTACTTATCTGTGGTGAAAAAAGCGCTTCTGGTCTGAATTTGGTAGAAGATTGCATTTCTTATATCTGTACTATAGTGCTGCATAAACGGAAAGGAAATGTTATGATTTTGGTGGGTTTTGTTTGTTTGTTCATTTTTTATTGTTTTTTCTTTCTTTTCTTTCCCGAGAAAGGCTGACACATATTGTTTGGTTCATGACTGGCATTCTGAGTGTGATGCCTGCATGGTGATATGTATTTTACTTGATCTCTAAGTGCCTGAGGGTAAGGAGGCAGGGAGATTTGGTTTAAGGCACACCTTTGAAAAAGCAACATTTTGCTCAGTGAGATCAAAACTTCTGGTAATCCTGTTCGGAAGTGCTACTGCTCCCTATGACAGCGGGTAGAGGGTGAAAGGGGAATGCAGGGATGGTAAATTTCAGCAGTTCCAGGATGTGAAAAATGTAGTTACTACAGTGTTAATTCCTTCCTTGACCACTCTGTCCAGCTTCAGGCATTTCTATTTGACAGAATTAAACCTGTATGTGTATTTATGTGTATGTGTTTTCTCAAGCAAACTCTTCAGCAACATTTTCATTGGGTTTTTTTGGTGTTTCTTTTGTTTTGTTTTGTCAACAGCAATATAGTAAACATTTTTAAAATAGTTGTTTTTACAGTTACACTATCATTAGCCATCAAAACCCCACAGTTAGTTCTTCTGGGCCAAAAAGGGCGTCATAGATAATTGTTAAGTAATCAGATACCCTGCAGGCAGCAGTGACAAAAAATAATTTTTTCCACTTTACATGCTTACAAAAATGTGCAGTGACAAACTCACAGTCAGAGAAAGGCTTTCTTAAGTGTTCTTTACCTTTTTTGCCACAGTAGTTTCCATCCTTTTGTTTCAAGATGTTTTTTGTACTAACTCTTTCAGGATGTTTTCAAAAATTTTCTTGACCCTTAGCTGGATGTCTCTGAACCATAAAGAAAGTTTTCAATGAAAAAAGTTGTCATACCTGAGAAGTACGATTGTACTGGAGAGATGAAAGTAAAAAGAAATAGAACGAGACCAAATGGAATTTAGGTACTGAACACTATTGTACAATACCCTTTAGTCAAACACAGCTATTCTGGATTAATGATGTTCTTAAAATTTCCTGTACAACACCGCCAGTCTTTGTTTAACATTGCTGACCTGTAAAACGGCTATTTCACAAAATCCATTTGCTTCTGACAACTTCATTCCTCTCTGTCTTGTTTTTTCTTTTTTAGACTAGAAGAGAGAAGGGATAGATGATGGGAGGGAAAATATGAAAATAGCAGAGGGAAAAGGCAGAAATAAAAGAATGGAGATATAATGAGGAAGGAAGCAGATGGAAGAGGAAAATTGCTAGTTTTTACAAGACAGCATGTAGTCATTATGTTTCTTTTGGTAAAAAATGTAAGAGCAATAAGATATAGAAAGAGATTTTCTTGGGCAACTTTTAATGATGAGAATGATGTTTTGGGAATGTTTTTTTAAAGTTTAATTACCTACCCTTTAGTAATGGATATGGTCAACGTTATTACAAATGTTATTTGGCAAACTAGTATGAAAAGGCTGCTTCCACTTAATGCCTACTGTATGAAAAAGGAAAGGATAGCAGGCAAACACAGCAGTCAACAGTGTAAACACAAGCAGACAAGCTCTATGATTTTCAAGGTTAAATTTTATGTGAACTGTAACCCTGTATCTCACTTTTTCCAAATAAAAATTCAAACTTAATGGTTTATTGATGAAGAAAGCAGTTCCTCATTAAGGCACCAAAAGTGAAGAAGATAGCAAATAGAGGCTGATGACTGATTCAAATGTACAAATAAAAACATATTTCCTCTTCAGTCACCTTTTTTGTGTTGATTAGACATCCTTTTGGATAGTGGTCATACAGTGGATATCGAAAAAAATGAATAGATTCTACACTGGCATTGAAAAGTACTGTTTGGCTTGCAAACAAGGAAATATGTTGGATACACAGGAAAAAAAAGGTTTTAAACATTGCTACACCAACAATTTATTTCATGAAACAGTAGTTTGGAGGTAAACATGGAAGACACAAATGTGATAAGTAAACATACAGTTTACACTAGAACAAAGAAGAGCATGTGTTGCTTGAGACTTGAGGTCTCATTTTCGTTGTGTTGGTCCTTTGGCTTTTGAATCTTTTTAACCTTCCCCACAATTTTTTCTTTAATTACTGCTTACAATAGATGATATTTTTGGAAAGAAATCAACCACCCACTTTTTCACAGTCCTTGACTATGTCTTCCAGTACCACAAGGTGATGTAACCATATGGGGATACTGCCAGAATAGTTGATATGCAGAATTCATTCCTTTTCTTTTTTTCATTCTTTTAGTATCGTCTCTAGTGATGACAATGACTTCCTTCAGTGGAAATGATTTTCAATCAAAATGAAAGAGATGTTTTAGGAAATGTAGTGTCAAGCTGTGCTTTAAAAAACATAAGCTAAATTCTCTGCTAGGTCAGCTTCAGGTTTTGTATATGATGAAGGAATCTGGGGCTGAAATTGAAGTGATAGCAAAGATGCAGAAGTAGAAATAAAAGAGAAAGGACAGAAAATGGTAAAAGATAGAATCAGAGAGTTAGTAGTGACAAACAAAAAAACAACCCAAAACCAAAACAACACAGAGAAAAAGATATGAAACCACATACTTGACTTCAATCTCCTGCAGGCAATTCCATTGTACCATGCTTTTTTTTTTTTTTCATGTCTGTCTGAGTTTATGATGTCAGAAAGCATTCAAATTTTAATAAAATTTCCTCCCTAGTCAGAAACTAGCTTTTAAATTAACATGTTCTGTGTGCTGAAAACCTCTTACAAAGTTGAAACTGAAATGTCTTGCTGCTAAAGACTGAATATATTCTCTTTCATACACACTTATGGCTCACTTCTCTTACTTTCCATGTTTTCTTTCTTTCGGTTGCTTATATATTGGGTAGCAAGAAAACAGACTGTTTCCTTGATTAAAATAAGACCAGAAAGAGGGGCTAGAATACCCATTCTGTCTCCAAACTATCAGAAAATACTCAGTGGCTTGTTCTAATCCTTTTTTACTCCTTGTGTCTATAACCTTGTAATATTCCAACAGCCTAATGTCTGTCACAAAGAAGGAAAAGATGAACACAACTCTCTGGGGTGAAGCTTTGTGTTGGGTAGTGATGGAAAACCAAGGGAGTATCATGAAGCATAGACCTTCCCTTTTAAAAATAAGCCAGGGAAAGTGAATCAAGAGCTCTCCAAAATTCAATTCTCTCACCTGAGTGAACAGACAGCTGCTGCCACACCATGCTGAACTGGCAAGTGCTTCCTTAATTACTCAGCCCTTCCAGGAGGCAACACTTCACCGGTGATGAAGAGGCACATTTCCAGAGCTCCAGTGGGAATTGTTTTCAGCTCCTCAGAAGATTTATAGGAAGTGTTCTACCAACATTAGACTATATATAAGAAATATTTTCCTGTCTGAATGCATGTTGAACCATTAAAAAGTCAACTGTCTTACTTTCATCTCACTGTTGCTACAAATATCTATTCTGAGAAGCGTATGGACTACACGGAACAATGTATACTGCTAGTGATCTTCTGTAAGACAAACTTTAATCCTACCCATGCACAAACACAGGCTGGGCAGAGAATGGATTGAGGACAGGCTGAGGAGAAGGACTTTGGGGTATTGGTGGATGAGAAGCTCAACATGAGCCAGCAATGTGTGCTTGCATCCCAGAAGGCCAACTGCATCTGGGGCTGCATCAAACGAAGCGTGGCCAGCAGGTCGAGGGAGGTGATTCTGCCCCTCTACTCTGCTCTCGTGAGACCCTGGCTGGAATATTGTGTCCAGCTCTGGAGCCCTCAGCATAGGAAGGACATGGACCTGTTGCAGTGAGTCCAGAGGAGGGTGGCAAGGATGATCAGGGGGCTGGAGCACCTCTCCTATGAGGACAGACTGAGAGAGTTGGAGTTGTTCAGCCTGGAGAAGAGAGGGCTCTGGGGAGACCTTACAGCAGCTTTCCAGTATCTGAAGGGCACCTATAAATAAGACAGCTGGAGACGGACTTTTTACAAAGGCTTGTAGTGATAGGATGAGGGTTAATGGCTTCAAACTGGAAGACGATAGATTTAGAATAGATATTAGGAAGAATTTTTTCACTATGAGGGTGGTGAGGCACTGGAACAGGTTGCCCAGAGAAGCTGTGGAGGCCCCCTCGCTGGAAGCGTTCAATGCCAGGTCGGATGGGGCTTTGAGCAACCTGGTCTAGTGGGAGGTGTCCCTGCCCATGGCAGGGTGGTTGGAACTAGATGATCTTTAAGGTTCCTTCCAACCTAAACCATTCTATGATTCTATGAAACAGTAGGTTGATTTCTGTTGACCACCTTGCACAGAAGATGCCTGAAGGCTTTAAGCTGCTTGAAGGTCACAGGGTGGGGGAAAAAAATCTCCATTGCTTAAATAAGGAATCTGAAATAATTTTTATGCAGATTTGGACAGTTTTGTGTGCAGACATAAGTCACTGATAAAATTAAGCAAATCTCTTCATGTAGAACTTTAATGGAAGTATAAGAAGACATCATCTCTGCCCCTTACACTCAGCAGATATCCACAATAAAATCTCAGTTTCCAACTTTGTCTGCCCTGAGGAATTTTGGGAATTTGTTTCTAATATTTCTAATGTTCAGCCCCTCAATATTTAGGTATCAACACTTACAGAGGTGGTTGTTTTTTTTTTTTCACCTGATGGCTGTAAAGGTTTTTATAAATACTAGGAAAAAGAAAAAAACAAATCTTTTGGAGTAATGAGCAATCCTCATTTTTTGGATTGCTGTGAAAGAGCAAGTGCTGGAATAAGTGTCTGTCTAAAATATTAAAGACATGCATTTCGTATGCACAATACTATGACTTAATATATGCCAATTTCCTATCTGAGCCCACCGTTATTTTTATCTCTCAGAGTCACTGCATAAAAAGAGTCTTCCTTTGTAGGAATGCATATCTTCAAATTCTTCCTGTAGGAAGAATTTCCTAAAACTTGGTTTTCCTAATAAGGAAAACAATTGGGAAAACATCAACATTTCCTAAAAAAAACAATGAATTTTTTTCTCATTTTAAGGAGAAGCAAGGTCTAGTCAACTTGGAAGGTAATTTCCATAATCTATATATATTTATTTTGCTTATTTTTCTAATTGATTTTTATTCATCACTTAAATAAGTGAAATGTAAACAGATCAATTAATCTTTCAAGTATTTTTACTAAAGAATTCAGCAGCAATTTTCATTCTTTTGCTTCCTTCATTATTATACTGTCTAATAGTAAATCTTTTCAAATAGCCTCGTGACTAGATATCATGAACTGCTAGTTCTTCTATGTTTTTAACATTTGAAATGGAAGGAAGCCACTGTCCAAAGGCTTCTCTGAGTTGAGGATTAATTACCCATATGAAAAATTTGCTATAACATTGTGTATAATTTAGTGTTGGCTCTGTAGTAAGAGAAATGCAGGAATACTAACTCATTCCTCAACTTGTGAAAAAAAGCAAACCATGCATAAACTGAGTTACATAAATTTGATTTTGTTGCCTCTCTTTATTAATAAGAAATTGCCTGCTAAGGCTAAGTGAAACGTTTTGGTGTGTATTACCCCACTCTGAATGAGGATCTAAGTATTGCTGAAATAAACAGCCTCATCACTTTTGAATACTGAGGATGAAGTTCGTTATAAAAGGAAAAGACACACATAGGCTGAGTTTGCAGAAGCAAGAATTAAAATATTTTACCAATACCTATAAAAAAAATTACTTAACCAAGAAAAAAAGAGGATGATTAATAGCCTGATTCACTATATATGACTTTTATTTTTTAGGCTCAGTAATGTTCTTCACTTTGTTTTGTTCTTTCAGTTGTGTGGATACTGCTTAGTAGACACAAAGGTGTTTATAGTGAAATCGCACCTATCTCCACCTTTTCCTCTCTTTACTGAAATGGAGAGATTGCTCAAATCTTTTCATGCTCTGCCTGAAGACTATGTATCCTACTTATACGCTCCAAAAACGAATCCCACTCAACCTCTTCATTTATTTTCATTGCTTTCCTTTATTCATTCTGTCTCTGGTCTTGATATATGTTATATTCCATTTTTATGCTACAGCAACACCAGTAAATCAATGGTTCATTTCTATTCTGAAGATTTCCTCTTTTCTATCACAAGAAAGATCAGCTACTCTAACTGCTTGTCACCCAAACATCTTGGAATAACACCAGCTTCTAGCAAATGAACAAAATACGTTACTGTGTTGTTTTCCCTTTAATGCACTGTTTAAATTCGGAATATCAATTAGTGCAGTCCATTTTACAATAGACTGCAGTAAATCACTGCTGGTTTGCTGGTTTTTTTTTCTTTTTTGTTTTAATTTTTATATATATATATAAGAACATATTTGTACCATCTTCAACCAAATTTAGACTGGAAAAGACAGTCCAAGAGTAATTATATAGTATTCAGCTGTCATCAAACCCACTAACTAGTTCTTAATATTCTTCTGTACATATAAACAGTGCACATACTTGTACTGATGAATTTCTATTATCATCATTAGGAAGAGTAAAGCAATCAATACAAAAGCAAACACTTATGATTCAGTGAGTTGTAAATACCACAGATTTTCTAAATAACAACAAAAAAATCCTAACAACCCAACAACATCTTTTAATGTTTCAAATGAAAATTGTTAATGATTTTATAATGTGGACAAATATAAATAGCAACAGAAACCATTTATAAAATTATGCAATATTTATTCTATCCTCTTGTTAAAATAGTGTTGCAGATTGTGTTTTGCTGAAAAAAATCCTAAGGAGTATAGGGTGACATGTAAATGCATCTGGTTTATTATTTACAGAATATAAGAAATGGTTTGGATTTTCAGTTACCTTATTTCCACAAGAACATGTTTGTACCACCTTTTTAGTTTGTGCTCCTCAAATTCATGTTATATTTTCTTGCTGAAAGGTACCCAAATCTAAAAAAAAAAATAACAGTGTACTTAGAAAAGTGAACACAATTAAAAGAAATAATTATTTGACTGTGGTTGGAGGTTTAGATGTTGAAGCTGCAGTTTGCAGTAAGGATAGGAACCAAACCCAAGAATATATTGGAATTGAATTATATATAGTGGAAGTCACGCTTGCACCTGATACATCTACACATGACCTGGGTAGACGCAATCTAGCTGTGATTCTGATGCCATGTAACATTTCAGCACGATACTGAGCTCGATACTCTACTAGCAGGTCTAAATACATCTATTGTTTTACAGGGCAGGCAAAGGAGCACGGAAGAACATGCAGCAAGCTGCAAAGACCTGGCCTAAATCTACAGTGCCCAATGGACAGATTGTGACTAACTTACTGAAGCAGAAAAAAGAAAGTTTGATATATATAAATTCTTGGGAAAATAGATGCTTGATAGCTCAGTTGATGACTCATCATCACCTCTACCAAAAACTCAAACAATCTGTAATAGCTGATGACTTCAGTGACGGGAAAAGGCTTAAGTTTCAATAAATATAATGTGTGCTGAAACGTAACTATTGCCGCAGCCTGGAGGTACTTTCTGGTTAAACCAACTAATAAAGGATTTGCTGAAATTGAAGAAGTTCTACAAAATCACCTACTCTTAAAGTCTTGAGTGATTGCAGAATGTTTCTACAGAAAAAAAAAAAAAGAAAAATCTCTTAAATGTTATATATAATGATACAAGCAGATGAAGTATTGTCAAAGCGAAGAATTTGATGCATCAAGTGATTGCTTGTTATGTAACACGTAAAATGAACTAATTCAAAAGTAGTTAGTGGCTTAGGCTGCTTCTTAGACTGCTTTGAGTTAGAAGCATGCACCGTACATTGTCTTTTCTGTGGATGCTGCAACTAAAATTGCTAAAGCATCACAATGGCATGATGAAATCTTTTCAGTCAATTTCAAGTTCAAGAAGAAGCAACAAGGTTGGGAGCACTTAAAATGAGGCTTTTTACTACAGTGAAAAGCCCTCATAATTGCTTTCATTGGTCACTCAAGAACAAGTGTTGGATGAAGGGGAACAGGTGTATCAGAAAATGTTTTAGCATGATAATTATCATGCTAAAAAGAAAATGGTGCAAAGCTTCTGACACAGTTCGCATATAAAGCCTTAGAGTGAATGAATAATATTAGAAAAGTCTCTCCATATATTGCTAAAATTCAAAGAAAAACTTAATTTATTATTTGAGTTTTTCTTCAGAGGCCAAAATGACTTCAAAAGGAATTTAATGCAGGCCTTTTTGCTTTTAGAAATTACATAGCAACATTATCCCTTAAAAGGTTAAAGCTGCAGAAAAGCTCAGTGAAGTACTGATTTCCCAGGGCTTATTATCACAAACATAATATATAATGCAAAGACAGAGCAAAAAAAACCCCACTGTGTATCACATGTGATTCCCAATTATTAATAACCTGATATTGCAACTGGAGCTGTATCTCTTGCTTAAAATATAGAAAATATTTGCCTAATTAACATCTTTCCACAAGCATAAACTGTCTGGCCTTAACTACTGTAGTCAACACGCTGTTTGTTAGAAGGCATTGTATAGGCAATCAAGTGAATTTCTGATATTCACTTTCAATTGAACAATGTAGTCATGAGAGCTGTCAACAGAGAAAGCCATGAGAAAATCCTAAAAGTCCTATCTACAGTACTCACAAGTTCCCAGTAGAGCACTTGCTTAGAACAAAAAGGAGATATTAGACACGTTGTGCTTTGTGTATATGTTCATCAAAGGTAATGGATGATTAACTGACTTACCTGTTTGCTTTCTATGATGAATTAACAAGACCTATGGATGACGGGAGAGCAGTGAGTGTTGCCTGTCTTTACTTAAAAAGACTTTTGACATCGTCTCCTACAGCATCCTTACTGTAGGCAGACTGGCACATTATGATCTAGACAGGTGACCTACTAGATGGATGAGAAACAAGTTGGATGGTTACATCCACCAGTTACAGGTGGAGTTTCTTCAGGGTATGCATTGGGACCTATCCTATTTAACATCTTTATCAATGACCTAGAAGAGGAGGTGGAGTACACTCTCATTCAATTAATGGATGACACCATACTGAGGAGAACCTGGGACAGGGCTGCCTTCGAGATGGACCTGGGTAGGGAACATCCTGACAGGAACTTCTTGAAAATTCCCACATCTGTGATGAACCAGCCCCTGCAACAATACAGGCTGGAGTCTGAGTGGGTAAGGGCCAGGTGTGCTGAAAAAGACTGGGGGTTCTAGGCCAACAGCAAGCTGAGTATGAGCTAACAGATTAATAGGTGAACTAAAACTGTGCATGCAAGCAAAGCAAAGAAGGAATTCATTCACTGCTTCCCATCAGCAGGCAGATGTTTAACAACTTCCTGGAAAACAGGGCCTCAGCACGCCTAATGGTCACTTGAGAAAACAAATGCCATAACCACAAACATAGTCCGTTCCTTCTCCTTTCCTTGAGTTGTATAGCTGAGCATGATGGGTATGGTATGGATCCTTTTGGTCAGTATGGGCCAGCTGTCCTGGCTGTGTCTCTTCCTGGCTTCTTGCACACCTCCAGCCTACTTGCTGAGGGGCAGAGTGGGAAAACAAAAGGGCCTAGAGGCCATGCAATGAACACTCAGCAACAGTCAAAACATCAGTGTGTTACCAACATTGTTTTAGTCACAGGTCTAAAAAGCAGCACCATATAGGCTGCTGTGAAGAAAATTATCATTATCCCAGCCAGATCCAGTACAAATATCTGCAAAAAGTCACAACAAAATGCTGAGGTACCCCATAATCTCAGCGTGTACCATAATTACAAACATCCCTGGAAGCTGTGAGTTATTAGTGTCTTGTCCAACATATCATTATGACTTCTGCTGAATAAAGTCTTATGCAATGTGTAGGTGTCCTGGAAATTCAAATGAAAACTTTTCTCGCATAAGAGAATCCTTAAAGTCTGCAAGGTATCTTCTGCCTATAAAGTAAGCTTATGGAAGTGAATCATATGGAGTAAGAGCAGTAATTTTACAAGTTAAGAATTACTGCCTTTGCTTTCTAGATTTCATACTTCAGCAAAATGTCACTGTGCCTAAATTGATGGAAACCTCTGAGTTCTACCTCGGAATCATTAATATCTCAATGGAAAACAATTTACAACTATTGGCTTCAAATATTACCCTAAAGAAAGATGTAGTGACATTGACTGTATGAGAGTGGATTATTTCCTTGGCTTCTTATCCATTATGTTGTCTGATTAAAAAGAATCACCAGACATGCAAATCAAGATTTCTCATGAAACCTGCCAATATAACCAAGTAAGTGTACTGAAATAGAACTAATAAAGCTGGAAAATTTTGTGCAGATCAAGTTTCTGTAGGCAAATGTGTAATGAAAAATGCAAAATCTTGTAGACTGAGTGAAATATATGTTACTGCGTTGGGCAGGCCAATTTCTTGACCAATAACATTTCAGTTTTGCAAAGAAAACATAAGAATAGATTAAGGATTTGTATTATAGAGAAGGAGAGTGTTTATTGGTTATTCTTATAAATGTGAAGTTCAATGATGTCAAGACCTCAAGAAGTAGATGGAGATCATTTAAGTTTTGTAAAACTAGAAGTCATAATTAGAAATGTACTTTTGACTGAAATAGATCGATGGCCATTTAATGCCTGAATAATAGCCCGTACAGAAAGATCTAATATACTTCCTTTATGGTTAACTGCTATTATACCTTGAATTGTTCCACCTTATCTTTCTGAAACATTTTTGAGATGCCTATTTTGTCTACTGTTTTAGATTCTATCTTACAGAATCAAAATGCTCATATAAAGTCAAGAGCAGTTCACATACGAATAGGATGATAAAGAACTGTCGTTTTTTTGCTTTGTTTGGATTTTTTTTATGTATTTTGTGATAAAAAATCCTGTTATAATGTAGAATCAGTTGCAGTGGACAGAAAGTAAATCCTTCATAGCAAGCATAAAAACCTATGTATTATAATTTGTTGAAGCAGCAAAGTTTACATTTGCAAAAGTATTTGAAACACTTCTGTATGATTGTTTTAATGGTCACTTACACATTACACAAGTTTCTTATTTTTTGTAAAATAATAATAAAAAAACACATGTCAAAGTTTTCATTTGATCATTTTTTTTAACATAGAGGAAAACCAGTTTAGCTTTAAAATAAGGACAGAACATAGACACAGTCTATAAGTATGAGACTCAGCTGGCTTTTGAAAATCAAGTGTCTCAGATACATCCTCTGAAGAACTGAGAAGGAAATAGCAAGATCATTGAGGGGCTTAGAAAGTAGATTTCTCTTTCTATCTTTTTTTTTTTATGTTTCTGTTGTTCAATTTTTGTTGTTGTTGTTGTTGTTGTTGTTTTTTGTTAAGTTTCTTTTATGCAATGTGTTTAAGGAAAATGTACCTCTTTTAAGACAGCTGATTTTTCTGGCTTTTGTTTCCTGTGTACTTCAGCAACAAAATTGTCAATCTGCACAGCATGGTTTGCATGTTGTCAGATTCTTACTGATGAAGGATTACCACAATACAGACTTGAACATATAGGTGCAATACTGTGCTGTTCTTTCATTTGGAACTCAAGCCTAAAACTTTGCATACTCTCCCTTATATTAAGATCAGGGGATCTCACCATACAGAGTGCTAGCCTGACCTTCTGTATAAACAAAAGGTTCTTGATTCTGCATTGAGTATTTCTGACAGTTCAGAGCTTTTCAGACTGTCTACTCTGCCTTTCTTCATAGTTAATAGAAGATGTAATCTGCTTTTAGAGAAAAACACTTAGCAGACACTAAGTTGACCGTCCAACGGCTGTGCCACTTTTTATTACAGCATAAAGAAGAGATATAGGTCATAATCCTTAATTCATTCTATCTTGCAGTGAGAATTTGAAAGCTAGTTATGTTTAATTTCACCTCATGGGAACAAGTACTATTTGAGAATCTGGCTCTTAACTTCCTGAAAAAAATTCCACCAAATTATGGACACATCCACTAGTTTGTACATGATAACAATACAAAATAAATAATGAAAAAGTGAGACAATATCATAGTTACATTAAAAGCTGGAAGCCTACCGTAGTTGTTCGTGTCACTTTTTATCTAACTCAAATGGTACAGTTAATCTCTGACCCTGCAAAGTGATCCATCTGGCTGGAAGGCACTGTGCCCTTGCAGAGCACTGTTGAAGTCAATGGGGTTCATGTGCTGGAGCAGCTTGCAGGGCAGGGCTAATTCTGTAAATTAATAACTGGGTTCCATTACACACGCATCTGTGTCAGGTTTCCCTTAAGTAGTCCAACCCAGCTCCATTATTGTTTTATAATTAAATGGTCTTTTTCCAGCTGTAACAATTTGCACAAATCTCAGAGTAGCACTTTCTGCACAGATCTGCAGAACACAACACTGAGAGCTTCTCCAAAATGCTTGCCATATGCATAAAGCATATGGCACAGATCTATAATTATGTTATGTAGCAGGAACCTTGCAAATTTTCAGAGATCAAGAACAAGGGGAGGGAATAACTTAAACATAGCAAAACCTTTAATAGGAAACAAACAGTAACATTAATAGACATTAATGTCAATGTAATGTCACAGGGAAGATGAAGTAATCTTGGGCAACTAATTTTGAGATTACTATTTTTTCTGATTTAAACAAATGCAATCTATAGCATTTTATTTGCATCTGCATTTCACAGTGCTTTAAGTTATGTTTTCTGGCTGAAGAAAATTACAATCTATAGAAAATTCCTATGTTTAAGTATACCATTAAGAATTAACATTATTTGTGTTACTGAAATTGCTTAACAGACCCAAGAGAATTTGGAATAACATTATTTGTTCATATTTAGAAAGAATACATGGGCTGGGGTTAAGCTTCACTAATGCTAGTAGATGCTACTTGTGACCTGTGATCTGACCGTGTTGCCAACCAACAGCCTCAGGGTGGATTAACCTAGACAGATAGAGTCTAGATCCGGGACCCTTCACCTCAAGTGACTCTTTTCCCTCATATTCACCTGTATATTCATGAGATATACACAATTCAGTGTNTTTTTTTTTTTTTTTTTCTCTTTGGAGAACAGTCACTCCATCAGTATAACTGCGACTGTTATTTTTTTATATAAAAACCAAGTACGCTCATAATTTTTCATTGCAAGGAACCTCTAGGACTGTGGTATCAAAGCAAAGGAACAGATTCATCAACGAGCACTGATAGGAGAGGAACAGCTTTGCATCTCATGATGGTAAAGTTACGAAGTTATGTTACTCAGAAAACCAATTAACTGGCATCTCTGTCCCATGCTAAACACTGGAAGAATCATGCAGAGCTTCTCCATGTGCTCCACATGTGACATGAAAGAGTTCCACGCAGTCTGCTATCACTGACAATAAAAAGATGGAGAAGAAAGGGGAGAAAACAACCAAAGAATAGAGCTTTTGTTATCACCATGATAATGGACACAGAGCTCTTTTTACACTCAGGTTGTCAACTCTCGGTAAAAGTAAAATATTTTCTAAAAGTACTATGCTATCAAGGTGATATAACAAAGACTGTGTGAAAGTGAAACTTACCATAAATACTGATTAGCTGATAAAACGATAATATTTAATGCAGAGAAAAATAATGCTGCAAACAGGTTTTGGGAGGGGGGGAAGTCCTGATTTTAAATATGTGTTTTATAATGGCTACTACCATTAAGTCTAGAAGGTTCTTGGAGTGTGTTGGGGATAACTTCCTGAC